>JAWWEE010000001.1:53020126-53123460 GCA_035221455.1 Xenops minutus | reverse complement strand
TCTTTTCTTTTCTTTTCTTTTCTTTTCTTTTCTTTTCTTTTCTTTTCTTTTCTTTTCTTTTCTTTTCTTTTCTTTCCCACCCTTCACAGAGAGTACAAATGACTGAACACCACCTTCTTCACTTCTGTTCAAGCTACCAGATGTTCACTATTGGTTGAAGTTGGTGCCCTGGAGGGGTCTGAATTGTAGAGGTGCCAACACCATAAGACAAGAGATGTAAATACAGTTAATTGTCCATTGGTCAGTCTCCGGGGTGACAAACCTGAAGACTGTTGGTGACAAACCAAGTCATCTCCTAGCCTTGGGCTTCTGCCTCTGCAGTTTCCTTTTCCACAGCCTCGGGGCTCTTTTGTCGCCTCTGTGCTTTTCAGCAGGCTGAGGCATGGAGCCTTACTGGTTTGGGGGACTGACTTTCAAGGGATTACACACTGCTGAGCAGGATTTTGGGTGTTGCTCTGGAGGAGACCTTATATCTGCTTCGCACCCTGGGTACCCCTCTGCTAACAGGGGCTTGAGGAGAAAGGATCTAGACAGGGTCAGACTGGTGCCTGTATTTGCACTCCCTATTTAGTTTCAATGTTAAAAAAGCCCCACTCATTAGATTCACATGATGGAGCAGCAAAGAAAGTGTCTATTTATGGAGGCCAAGGAAAATCCACAGAGATGTGGGTTGCTGCTATTTGTCTGAATGGCGCCTCCTGACATCACGAGTGGCTGGAAAGGCTTGTTCAGGAACAACGCAGAAGGCAGCTCTGCCTGGCTGTGTTAAAGCCTTAACACTTTCAGCATCAAGATTTACATTTCTTGTTTTTCATTAAAGATGTCTTATTTTGCAGGAAGTTCGTTGTATAGAGAGGGTAATGCTTTTTGAGCCTTGTGAGAAAAGTGTGCTTCTTGCTTGTTTGCAAAGTGACCACACCACAGGCATTTTACAGACAGTGGGATGAGGTGTGTAAGCAAAAGAAAGAGAAAAGGTTTCGCCAAAAAAAAGTTATAGGAAGATTTCAGCTGAAAGAAAAACACATCTGGCAGGTCTGGAAAATAAACAAGAAGTCCTGCTTTTCTATGCTGAATTTCCGGTAATGTAAAAATGCAGTTTTACAACAAAACTAAGAAAGGTTCAAGTTTTTAACAAATCCATATACGTTAAGGAATTCTTTGAAATTCAGTTTTGTCCCTTGTCTGTTTTATTTTGCCTCTTGAGTTCTTCTTCAGGTGTGTATCCAAACATTCAGTGGCCATCACTGCTGTATCCTCCTGGGTAGATGGCTTGCAAGAATTGCTGAGGGTATCTTAGCATTCATTTAGGTGGGTCAAGAAGAAAGAACAGCTGGCTGCCTGATATACCACTTCAGGGAGAGCTGTCAATCCTTGGTGTCTCCAAGCCTGTGTTGTGCCCAGCTGCTCAGGATGGAGCACCGATGGGCAAGGACTCCTTTGTCGACTTTAAATCTTCCATCTTTTTGCAGCACTGCCTGATTTTGCTGGAAACATCACAGGGAATCATAGTCTGGGGTGCTTACTCTAGACTTGTGAGTGCTGCAGGGCAATATCAGCCAGGACATGCCCCAGGATCAAAGGGAAAGGAAATGCTGAATGGCTCATGCATGGCAGAAAGCAAGGCACAGGACCAGCTTTCCAGCACGCACTCGACCATTTGAACTTCACTGAAGTGTAGACTTTGGAAAAGCAAAATAACTTCTGACTGCACCAAAGGCAGAAGCTCTGGATCCCTTCACCCATTAAATCTCCACAATGCACACTGTGGTGGGGGATGTTAATGTGACCTGGGTGAACCCTCTGGGAGACACCCATGCAGACCTGCTCTGGACACCTGTGGAGGTAGCCCATTGTCCCTTGGAGGCACAGCTCTGGAATGACAGTCCTTCAAGGTCTTTTAAGTATTTCTGAGGGTTCTTTGTTTTGCAAAGTTTTCAATTCAGGTTGCTCTAATACACATCCTCTTTCTTCATACACTGGCTGTTTCTCTCTTTGTTCCATGCTCAATTTCCTCCTTTCTGTTTTTTCCTTTCCTTTCTTGATGGTTTTTCCCTCATTGTGACTTCTTTTTTTGATTTCCTTATCTCCCCCAATCCTTTCCTTCTCTTTTTTTCCCCTCTATTCTCACTCTTTCCCCTCTGCCTCTTCATTGTATTTCCCATTAGCCAGTGGCTTTGGCACCCGTTCGAGAGGACAGAATATCTCCTGTGGGTCTGTGTCTCATTGAACAGATCCCTACCACAGCAAAGGGATACCAGAGAGTCCATTTGCTGTCAGACTTGGGTTTTGTTTGCTTGGGTCTTTTTTTGAGGTTTTGGATTTTTCTTTTTTCAAGCTGCTTTATCAGCCACAAGAGGAGCAAAGAGTGAAAGTGGGTGTTTCTCAGGGAGCCACTGCTGAGTTCTGTGCAGCTGTAGCAGCATTTCTCTAAGATGTGGGTGGATGGATCTGAATAGCCCCACCATTTACCCCTTTGCACCCCATGCCTTTCTCTGCCTCAATCCTCTGCCCAAATCTCATTGGAGATCCCCATCTCCTTTTTGCATAAAAAGAGAAGCCACCAAACTGCCGCCCAACACATGCCTTCTCATTGCTGATCACATGGAACAAATTTGTCTGATCGTGGTTGAGGTTCACTAGTTGGGGCTTGGCAGATGCAATTGTAAAATTGAAACTACTGTTTGCTGCTCTTATCTGTTTTCAGGCTGGTATGTGCTATGCATCTGCCTTTAGGTAGAACTGTGCTGGTTTTGGTTTCATCAGTATGTTCTCTTTGCAGGCCAGGCACGAGCAAGGCTTACATTTGCAGTGTCAGATCTCAAAGCACTTAAACAGTTAACCATCAGGGTTGCAATGGATAAACATTTTTTTATACCCATTTTGCAGAGAAGTAAAAGAGTGTAGCTGCCTAGGGCTGTTGTTCTTCTGGTGTGGATATTTACCCTATGAGTGGTATTTGTTCACTACAGACCCTACCTACTGAGTGTCCTGCCCAAACATTGCCTTCTTTGGTGTGTTAGTCACCAACAGCATAGAAATATATGCATATATGTCAAAATACTGTCTTACTGTTATTGTCTAAGCATGTTTGCATCTATATAAAACTAGCATAAAAAGCATATAATGTTATCATGCATATGTATTTGTGTAGCATGTACATAATGACTCCTTTGTATGCAAATACAGTTATATATATATATATATAAAAATACCTTTTCAAACACGAATTCAACAATGGAAAAAATATTTGTTTTGCCAGCCTTCCTGCTGATTCTGGCTATAAATTATTTTTCTCCTTGATAACAGGTAGTTATCAGTTTTTCAGGCAAACAAAGGAAAAGAAGATGAAATAGTTGTCAGGCATTACATTGTACCATGCCATGAATTTTCCTTCCTACAGGCTGAAGAGAAATCACTGAATTATATCGTAACTGTCAAGTGTCCTGTTTTTAGCTTGTTGCTCAAACACAATAAAATTATTTAATATACAAAAGCTATCATGCAAAGCCAGTCAGTTTTTCCTTCAGCAATATATAAAGGCAAACAAGAAATGAGAAATGCACCTCAAAATGTTGAAACATTGACAGTAGGATGTGGGAGAATATTGTAATAGATCATATTTACAACAAAACAGAAACTCAACACCCTGGAAAACACACACAGCACTTGAACTGTGTTTACTTCCAGGCACATTGGCCTTTGCATAGGGGTGGGTCGGGTGATTCAGCTGAATCTGAAACCTGATAAACTCTTGCCTTCTGTTTTTACATCACAGCCAGTGATTGCACATGACACATTAAAAACAGATACCGCTACGCAGACACTACCTTTGGTATTTATGTTATTGATCCTGGAAAGGACCATTTCTTCGTCATGCTGCACTTCAGTCTTTCACTTATGGGTGTGTATATGTGGGTGCAAGAGGATATATGTTTCAGTGGGAGGTCTTGAGCCTAGACTGTGAAAGAATGGAGACCAGAGTTTGTGTAAAGTATTTTCTTCCGTTTAGCTTCTGTTTACAAACTGTGGCAGCAGACTCTGGTTCCCAGTAACTTATGCCTTATTTGAGCTCATTTGGTGAATATAGTTTTGCCCAAACGTTAAGAGCCACACTTAGCAGGAATTTGAGCTGCATTAATTGCACCAACTAGCAAAGTTGTGTTATTATTTCTTTTATCCAACTGGAAAAACATACAGCTGCCTTTGGCATGAGGTCTTGCACTAGAAAATTTAAAATTAAATTCTGATTCCTTATAATAGAGCAACGTAGAAATGGTTTCACAAAACCTTGCCCTCAAATCTTAACTGTTTACATTTTTGCAGAGGCTGAGAAAAACTGAAGTATGAGCAGCATCAAAGGAAACTGTTCAAAAACACATAGTAAATATTTTTGCTGTCTATTTTTAGTAAAAAAAAAAAAATCTTTTAATACTAAGTTACTTTTTAACTGATGTAACTAAATATTTATTGCAGCACTTCTTTTAAGCAAGGGTGGTCCAACATCTGCAGACATTAGGTCTGCACCAAGATTTTAGTAGCTCAGCACTCAGCAGCTCCATCTCCCAGAACGGGAAGCATCACCCCACCTTCATCCCTCTTGACAACTCCCTTTCACCCTTTCTTCTGGCAGCAGTGCCTGCCAAGCCTTCTGGCTGCTCTCTACCACTAAAGCTGCTACAGAGAAATTGGGGAAGAAGGAAGGGGCTGGCTGTGGGTTGTTGCTGTCTGTTTGGAAAGCTTTTTGTCAATTGTTGGTATTGACGAAAAGGAGGAGGGAAAGGAGGGGGAGGAGGAGAAGGAGTAGGATGCAGAGAAGGAGGAGGATGCAGACAAGGAGAAGGATGCAACAGCTGCTGCTCAAACCCTGGTCACAGCAGCCCAGCTTCCTGCAGCAGGCGGTGAGGAGGTGAAGGAGATGGTATTTGGCTGTTTGGGCAGCTCTCCCATCACCAACCAGTTTCCCATCTCCTCTGAGAAGAGGTGAGCTCCCTGCTTTCTGGAGGCTGGAGTGGCACCACGCTGTGTGAGGAACTGTCAGTTCTCAACTCCAAAATATGTCCAGTGAGGTGGGCAACCAGTGCAGTCATCACATGGCCCCAGTTCCAGCCATGCAGGTGCAAATCCAGAAGGACCTCACTGCCTCTCTGGGGAGCATTTAGGATTTTCCTCTGCGTGTAGGAGGAGATGGACCTAAACCAACGTAAGTTCAAACCCCTTACCAGCAAGTACCCTGGCAACTCGTTGGTGGCATGATTTTTTTTTAAGCCTAAGGACCAGGGCTTGGTAGACTTGGCTTCAGAGTTGGTCTCTGCCCATGTACCCTCTCTGAGGTCCTCTGTACATTATATGAGATCATGGTGGCCAGATTTCCCCACTGCAAAGCAGGACTAATCGTCTTGCCTTTCCTTTACCAACTCTACAGGGCCCTGTTAGCCTGTAAGCCTGACTTTGTGTGGCACAGCCCTTTTCTTACTATTGATACAATGACAGAGGGATCAGAGATTATCTGTTTTTCATCCATTGTTAAGTGGAATGACTGGGATTTACTGGCCTGAAGGCAGCTACCTCAGAGTGTGAACCACCTGTAGTAAGATCCTGGCATCTCAATGGCCATCAGCTCCACCACCTGGGGTGGTGAATCACTCAGGAAGAATGTGTTTCTCTCCATCGACCAAAGAGTGATCCTAAATGTGACACCCACCTCTCCCTGGGCCAGATGGACTCTGGCCTGCCTGTGGGTGCTGCTGTGTGAGATGGGAGGCAGAGGGCAGGTGGAAAGACAGCAGAAGCTTAGCACCACCAAATTGTGGTGAGAGTTTAGCAGGTCTCTAAATTCCACCTGTGGTTTGTGTGGTTGGTGGGAAGACATGAGCAGTCCCAGGAGGTAACTCACAGCAGTGAAGCTCCTGCTCTGAAATGCTGTGCAGAGGGACTGCCTTTCTACAGTGGCTCTGTAAGAAGCCTCAGATGGGTTGGCTGGGAGAGCTTCAGACACTTTGAACTCTCTTAGCAGGGCAATACAAATGTCTTGCTTGTCCAAACCCTCCTGTGTGGGGCAGCACTCAGCTACTCTGGGCTGGCAGTGGATATGATTGAGGTGCCACGCCAGCCTTCTGATAAGGGAGGCTCCTCAGAAATATGCGCTGCAAATCAAAGTCAGTTTCTTCTTGAGGGACATGAGAGGAAACTGGAGGTGCTGAACTGCCCCATCTTTCCTCAGAAAATGAGCTTTCTCCCAGATTTTATGATACCAGACACGAATTGGTATTTCATTGTTATTTTTTATTCTGTTAAAACGTTTGTACTCTCTCACCGCGCACACACATGTAGAAAAAAAAGCTGTGCATAGAGTACGAGTGCTTTCAACTTTATGTAATCTCCTGCTGAATTTGATCAAAACCTCAGGAAGTGAATTATACAGACAGTAGTAAAAAGACAGCACAGATCCTTTATTTTGGCTGTCTCAAACCCAGAATATGAATAGAAGGCTCCACTTTATTCCAGTGATGATAAAAGGCAATCTTCAGGTCTTAAATGTGAAAAAAATACAAGTTGATGGTAAGGTTGATAGGAGATATTGTAGCGTAGAGGAGTAGGAGTAGAGAAATGAAAAGGTGGAGTGTAGGAGGAGGAGGGTGGGAGTAGAAAATGAATTGTGGTACATCCATCAGCATTTCAGCATTGTGGGAGACGAGATAAACCTAATGCTGTCATTTGTAGAGGCAGTAAAATTTCTCCTTCTGAGCCATCACTGTGCTGAGCTGCTGTGGGAGCAGGCAGCTCCTCTTCAGCAGCTGAATGGGCGGTTTTGTTCATGGCGGTGTGTCCTAAGGCTGGTCAACAGTGTTGGAGTGCTTTGGGAGAACGGTGCAGACAGGGTTAGACACTCATATTGTGCATGGCATGTGTACCACTTTCTTGCTTTGACTCTGAAATCTGTTGATTCAGTCCCCAAATACTTGATGGGGAGAAGAAATCCATAAGGAAAGTGGAGGATCATGCATGCATGGACTGGGCCCTTAGAAAAGAACTCACTCACCTGGGTGGCTCTGCCAAAGTCAGAGCAAACTCCTGGGGTTACTCATCCCTGAAAAAGTGCACATCATCGTCTCATCGGCCTTCACCTCAGCAAAGGTTTGGTCCTCCAAATCTCAGCAGCCCTGGTCCCAGCTGTTAGCATGCAATCACCAAAACCCCTGCAGCAGAGCTCAGCCCTGTCTGCTGTGGTGCGAGTCATGGGGACCCACTTGCAGAGCAAATGCAGCATTTGGAAGGTTCTAGTTTTATCCTCTTTACCTCCATGCCCCTCATCCTCACTGCAAACAGCTATCTGTATTCATCGTATTCACTACTAACTTTTGAGCTGCAAGAACATCAATGGCACGGGGCACAAATGTGGCAGAAGCCCACCAAGAAGGTGACATGAACAACAGCACTGTCATGTAGAGCCAAGAAAGGGGAATACAAACACTATCCACCAGAACAAGCTGGGCTGAACTATGAACACACCAGATTTTCCTAAAATCCCCCTGCAGTAGCTTTCTTCTCAGTTTCCACAGTTGGCATCTGACAAAGGAAAACTATTTTTTTTTTCAGCATTTACATGTACCAGCAGAGTTCGGGGAATAAAATCTCTACTTTTGACAAAAGAAAAGAGCAAATTACAAAAAAAGTCCTTAGAAGAAAGCCTGGGTAATAAATCCATTTCCTTTAGCAGAATGGGTGCCAGTCTGGCTCTTAGGTCTCTTTTTTTTTCAGACACCAAGGAAAGAAAAAGAAAATGCTTCTATGTTCTTGAGCACTTCTTTTGTTTAGGCTCCCATTTAAACACATCCATTCGCCGCGCAACTCCCTGGCTGCTTCTCACCATTATATAACCTCTGCTTCTCCTAGGCAGGGTGCTCTCCCTTGTTGCAGGGCAACTACTGCAGCCGAGTTGTGTAACACTGCCACATAAAGCTGTTCCAAGCTGTAACGTGGCATGCAAGTTATTAGCTTGAACTGGGACTATTTTGCTTTTTTTTTTTTTTCCTTTGAACTGAAAAAAAAGGTATTTTCTAAAATCCGTGGGCTAAACAATATAAATTTGTGGGTTGAATCCTTTAAAGAATTTACAAAACACAGAAGTGACTTAAAGGCAAAGCAACTCTGAAATCTGATGAGCAGCCAACCTATAATAAGGTATAATCACCTTTGGCATTTGGTAAAATAAACATGACAAAAACAGTGCTTTAGAATGTGAGCAGTTACTATGCACTCATGCATATTTTGCACAAACTATATAGTTAGGTGTCATCGTGTGTCTTAAAGAGTGTTTTCATAATAGACAGCATGTGTATCTAGATGTATGATCTGCCACTAAATTACGTGCTGTGGGCCTCAATCCAGTCTTGTGCTCTCTCCCCTTCATTATTGTTACTCATTTTCAGAAAATATTTTTATATGAACAATGAACTGCATTTAAATAACATTAACACTCCCTGCCTTGATGCACAGAGGAGGGAAGAAGAGTAACAGGTTTTCTGGCTCAGCTTTGACAGTTACCCAGCTCCGGTGGTTCTTTGACAAGCAACATCAAATGCCATGGGTGGCTGTGAATTTTGTCACTTACCAAGCCGTGTCTGAAATATGTTTTTTTTTTTTTTTTTTTTTTTAAAAGCATTCCTCCTATTGAGAACAAAACAGATTTTCTAAAAAGTAGGGTTTGCCAGTTTGAACAAGGTGTTGAGTTATGCCTTATCCCTAGGATCATTTCCCTAGCTTAAGCAAACCTCTTCTTTTTAAGTTTAAAGAGAGCAGCATTTCTGTGTTACCTTGAACATCTATCTATCTATCTATCTATCTATCTATCTATCTATCTATCTATCTATCTATCTATCTATCTATCTAATCCATCTTTGTATGTAGATGGACTGGGGAGGCAGAGGTGGTGTGTCCTGTACCTTGTGCTTCTTTGAAAGGGAGGAACACAAGCCTTAATAAATTGTGAGGCTTTGGGGTTTGCCGCTAAAAATACAAAGTATGTTTAGCAGTTGACTTGAAGCGAAATTACCCCGCGCTCCCATGACTGCTCACGGAATAAAACACCAGCTCAGGGTATGAAAACACGCTCAGCCGAAGGGGTGGTTTATCGCTTCGGGAGGCGCAGACACTTTCTGGCGAGGAGCCGGCCTGGGAAGGAGGAGAGAGGCTGGGCAGCTGCCGCAGCCCCCGGTCCCGTGCGCGGGGGCTGCCCGGGCGCCCTCGGGGCGGGCAGACGGGCGGCAGCAGCGCTCCGCTCGGAGCCGGGATGCTGGTGGGAACGGGGACACCACTCCTCCCCGCTTCCCTGCTCCCCCCGAGCCGCCCCGCTGCACCCAAGGGATGGTGCCCCGGGCCCTGCTGATCCCCGGGGGCGCCAGGCAGCGAGTGAGGTAGAAACACTCGGGGGGACATTTTCTGTGCCAATACCCCCCGGGGCTCTCCGTGCGAGGAGTTCCTGCCCTGGGGCAGCCCCGGCCGCGGGGGCACCGCCGGCCGCTCCTCGGGGCGCTCCGCCGCCGGGGAACAAACCCCCCCAAAAGCAGCACGGGGGCAGCGGGACCCTCCTGCCAAGGCGGCCCCGGGCGGGAGGCGGGCGGGCGGGCGGCGCTGCCATTGGCGCGGTGCGGGCCGGCCCTCCCCGCCGGCAGCAGCAGCAGGAGGAGGAGGAGGAGGAGGAGGAAGGCTGGAGGCGGGCCCGCGCGGGGCGGTCGCTCCAGTCGGTGCGCGCCGGGCGGCCGGGTCGCTTGTGTGTGCGGCTGCCGCGGAGGGCAGGGATCCGGGAACCGGGCAGGGGCAGCGTTGAGAGCGGCGGGGCCAGGAGGTCAGGCCGGAGGTTTAAGGGCGGCGGGGCCAGGAGAGTTGGCGGCCGCGCCGTCGGGGCCGCGCCGTTCCGCGCCCGGAGCCTGCATGGGGCGGCGGCGCTGAGCCCCAGCCGCCCCACTGCTGCTGCTGCTGCTGCTGCTGCTGCTGCTGCTGCTGCTGCCGCTGCCGCGCTCCCGCCCGGCCCCGCCATGGCCGAAGCACCGCAGCTGGTGGACATCGACCCCGACTTCGAGCCGCTGCCGCGGCCCCGCTCCTGCACCTGGCCCCTGCCGCGGCCGGAGTTCAACCCCCCCAGCTCGGCCACCTCCAGCCCGGCGCCGTCGTGCGGCGGCCAGCCCGAGGGGGCGGCTGCGGCCGCGGCCGGGGCCGCCGCCTCGGCAGCGCTGGGCGCCGACTTCATCAGCAACTTCAGCCTGCTAGAGGAGAGCGAGGACTTCGCGACGCTGCCCCCCGCCGCTGCCCCCCCGGAGGCGGCCGCCTGCCGCTGCGGGGACTTCCCGGCACCCGAGGCGGGCTGCCGCCTCCACCCGCCGGGGCCGCCGCCCGTGCCGCCCGTGCCGCCGCCCGTGGCCGGTCTGTCACCGGGACCCGTGGCCGGCCAGCCCCGCAAAAGCAGCTCGTCGCGCCGCAACGCCTGGGGCAACCTGTCCTACGCGGACCTCATCACCAAGGCCATCGAGAGCTCCCCCGAGAAGCGGCTCACCCTGTCCCAGATCTACGAGTGGATGGTCAAGAGCGTCCCCTACTTCAAGGATAAGGGCGACAGCAACAGCTCTGCCGGCTGGAAGGTGAGAGGCGGGTGGTGGGGGACGCCCCGTCGGAGGGGGTCCCGGGAGGCTCCGCTGCCGCCCAGGCACAGCCGCAGCGCTGCGGGCGGTGGGCACGCCGCTCTGCCCGGCTGCACGCTGCCCGCCGCGCAGCCTGCAGTGCTCCGGCCCCACGCTTTGATACCAGTCTTAAATGTCTACTTCTCTTGCCGCTTTTCCCGAGGGAAAACTCCTAAGGGCACAGAAGCGTTCCGGCCATCCCGGCGGTGGGGCGCTGGAGGGGCCGGAGCCGTCCCCCTGCTCCCCGCTCTCCGCCCCCCCCAGCCCAGCCCAGCCCGGCCCCGACGAAAGCAAAAGTTCACGCCGTGTCACTGTGCCGTCCCCGGGCAATCCCGGCGGGAGCGGCGCTGCCTCCCGCTGCCCTAGGGCGGCCGGCGGGACCGGGGCTCGACACCCGTGTGCTGAGGGTGGCCGTGGGAGCACCCCCGCGGCCCCCGGCGCTGCCCGGCCCCGCTCCGTGCCGCCCGCCACCCCGGGGGCGGCAGCGCTTGGCCGTCGGGCGGCGGAGCGGGTGCAGAGGCAAACAGCGATGGGGAAAGAGGGGAGGCAGGACAAGGGTTACAGAAATACCGTGTGTTTAATGAGTAAGCCGCAGTATTTGTCCTGATGGCTTTGTTAAACTTGGGCTTCCTCGAGTGAGGTGGTGAGAGGGAGCTTCCTCCCTGCCGCACGGCGCAGTCCCTGCCGTCGCAGCAGAGTGGTGGGAGCAACCTGTTGGCGGCCGGGATTTGTGCTCAGCCCCGCGCCGGCCGGAGCCGAGCAGCCAGCGCTGCCCAGAGACCGTCTGCGGCGCTGTCACCCCAGTGTCCCGGGGGACCCGCTCGCCAGGTCTCCCGTAGCCCCGCGGGCACCGTCTGCCCCCCGGACAGTTGTGGGGCCAGCCGGGCAAAGCTTCGAGTGGGGCTGTATGGCCGCGATGGCAGCGCCGGGCCAGTGGTACCCTGCAGCTTTGTATCCCCGTGGGTGATAAAGGCTTAACGCTGCCGTGAACAAATCCTCTCCCTTCGAGGCCTCTGCAGAGAAAGTGTCACCCACCCGTTCCCCTGTGTGCGGCGGGGGCAGCGCCGGGTTTCGTGGCATTGTTGCGTGAGAGCATTGTCGGAACGAGCTTTTGCCGTCTGCGTACAGGCAGAGCCTCCTCCGCCCTGCGAGGGATTAAGTGATGGCAGTAAATGCGTGAGGTGCACGCACCTCGTACGGCATCGTTCTGGTGTGTTCCTGACTTAGTTCCAGTGAGGGCCAGCCAAACTCCTTCCTTTGCCTTTCAGTAGTTGTATTATCTGCCCTTTTTTTAAAAGAAAGTGTCGACTCAAGTCCTGTATTTACGTGTTTTTAATTGCATTACTAGGAATGTTTGTTGCATCCAATTTTTGTAAATTCCTGGGTTTTTTAGAGGTAAGCAATATCCTGCTAAGGAAATGCAAATTAATCCGTAACTTTTTCTTAGCTAAGGCTTTTAAAAGTAGTTTGTTAGTTTCTATTGATGTGTTTGACAAAAAAAAAAAAAAAGGATAATTGTCTGAAGACATCTGTCATGAAAAACTTTAATAAGAATGAAGTGATTGATAGCTGACAACTTTTAAATAAGGTAACTTGTCACTTGAAAATGCTGGGATTTTTTTCCAGTGGTATTTTAGTCTCCTGAAGTGCCTTTTCAGAATGAGCAGAAGAGAACTAAAAGCGAAACAAAGTAAGAGAACTCCGAAATTCAAGTGAGCAAATGAGAAACACTGATAGCTGTATAACTTATAGGCACTTCCTATTTTATTGCTGCTCGTCCTGTGGTGCTTCAGCAAGGAAGAGGTCTTGCACACCTCCCTGTGATAGGGCTCTTCCTGTGCCCACATACCTCTGCTGTGACAGGGAGAGCTGTTACTGGTATGTGTTTTGGCTGTAGTACCCTCTGCTAGAGTGCAGTACGTACCCTGCCACTGCTGGCGGGTAAATACAAATGTACTCCTTTCCATAATTAAATAGTCACTGTGTTATGCATCAGACTCATGTTGCCCTCCTCCCTTCCTTTGGCTGCATCAGCGGGGGCTGCCCTGAAAGTTACATCCTTGCAGATTTTACCATTTAAGCCAAGTAAGTGTGGCGTTTCTTGAACACAGTTTTAAGCTTAGTTACCAGCAGCCACTGGGTGTCAATGCTACAACTGATCTGGTTGAGGCGTGCATCTCGTTTGCCTTGTTTATCGCCACTTCTCCACGGCTCGGCTTGAGTTCAGGATTATTTTTATTTTCCCCGTTCAGGAGCTGTTGGTTTGTTCGTGGTCTGGGGACCTGCTGTAGGTGCAGGCGTAGGGCTGGGAGCGAAGTCTGAGTCAGCCGAGGGCCCCGCAGAGGAGGAACATCGCTCTGGAGATGAGCACAGATTAGCGACCGACTTTTCTGCTGACAGAGGGAGCGCGGGTTCGCCTTAGAGCCTGGCACTGACTTAGAGCTGGGAGTACATTGTGCACTGCTGTGACGCAGTCTGAGAAAGAGGCGGTATTTTTTCCCCCTTAAATAAAGCTTCGAGACACTTTGTCTCGTTGGGGTTTGCATATTTAGAAGTGCAGTGAGGCACCTTTCAAATTATACACAAAATGTATGAAACACACGAGAACTTAAAGAGAATGTGCACTTTCTGTATAGTGTCGAGGCTGTGTTTCTCTCACCTAGAAGATGAGAGGTAACTGCTCTAATGCCTGTGAATATGTACTGCTCTGATTTAATGCCTGATGACCTGCTTTTTCATTTTTTTTCACTGATTAAAGAAGTTTAAAGGTGCCGATATTATCTGTTAGGAGCTCAAAATAGCACCCAACTTCTTCTGAAAAAAACCCCCCACATTAAAATAAAAATAGCTTTTAAAATAAGGGTAGAAGCTAAAAGTATTAGCATAAAATTATTAGTAGCTTATTTAAGTAGGTAAAATTGCTCTCAGTTATGCATACAAAGTAGTTTATTCCAGACTTTCTTGTCACAAACTCTGCTTTATGAACAAAAAAAATTGAACTCTAAGGGAACTTCTCTTGAACTCTAAGGGAGCAAAGCCCCCGTGAGCCCCCATGGTGTGGCTGCCTTGAATGAAACACTTGAGATGTGCTCTGCCAGACCTGCTGCATTGTTGGTTGTGAATGAGTGCCGGTAGTGACTGGTGTTGCTCAGAGAAAGCAGAAGCCAAGAACAAGATGTGTTTCAGAGATAACCAAGAAATTGTTGTGAAAGTTGCATGGAAGAATAAAACTTTTCTCATAGAAGCAGTCAAGTGAAAGTAATATTTTTCCTTACCTGTAACAGTGGGAAACACAGGTCTTAAGACAGAAGGGAAAAGAACTGTACTGCAGATGTAGATAACTCTTCTGTTACTCAAATCTGACAGCTTTTTGGCTAATCATCGTATATAAAATATAAAACACCTCTGTGATGGGCATATTGCACAATGTCTTTGCTTTATGATGAATGTGGAGATTTATTGTAAAGGAGCTGTCACAATTAAGCTTTCTTGAATGGTCTTGTCCTTTTAGCCTGTTTTTGAAAACGGGTTCAGATAAAAACCTGTAACTTTTCCCAAACAGAAAACATGTAGTTTTGGCGTCACTCATCTGGAGGTGGATGTGTTGTTGATTTTTTCACAGTGGGATGTGCAAAGGTCACATGAGCATGTATATCTCCTCGATTTCTAGTCCGGAGGAAACTTGATCACCTAAACGTATTTGTAGCCATTGTTGAAGGAATGAGAATACATATCCAGCTGCAGAAGGATGAATGTTTGTAAGCATGAAAGGCTGAGGACAAAACAGGCATGGGACAGGTGCTTTGGATGGCCTTACCATAGGAGTGCTTGGTGGTCAGCACTCTATTCTGTAGTGAATCGATCTCTATGCAAAATGAATTCTGGGTCGTGGTATATTTGATTTGACAGCTGCATGTTAGGCTGAGAAATCAAGGATGATGTTCACTGAAGTTGTTCGAAGCTTTTGAATCTAGATCAATGAAAAAATTAAACTGAAAAATTGTATGATTTATTTAAAGTGAAATGACTACATAGAATCACAGAGTCATACAATAGTTTGGACTAGAAGAGACCTTAAATATCTTATTTTTGAAGCTTTTATTATGCTTTTTTTTTTGTTTTAGGTGGAAATACCACAACTGAAGTTTGCCTTTAACTGCTGTGTATTCCCTTATTACTTGTTGCATACCTGTAGGCATTTACCTCCGTCCCTTTAGATGCTTCCCAAGGTGATTTGTGCCCCCATAGCATCATGCATTGTATTATACATACATACAAGACACCTACATGCATGAGCAGATTTAAGTGTGTTTGTTTGGTTTGCTACTTATGGAGAAATACCTGTCAGGGTAAATGCTTTTACAGTCATACCTTTTTACATATGGCCCTAGTAATGGCCATATTACTATGGCTGGAAGCTGTAGTTGAGTCTGCTCTGCTGTGACACCTGGCCTCAGCTGGGGCATGCTCAGAGAAACAGCCACGCTAGTTCCAGCCTCTGCCCACCCTGCTGTGAGATAACTATTTCGTGTCTTGCATACCTGCATGCTGCCACCAAAATGTCTCTTGTAGCAGCCTACATTGTCTGTGAGTCACCAGTGTGCACTTTGTTTAGTTTCAGATATGAAAGTTCCGCTTAGTCTTTGCAGGTGCAAGGTGCTCTCCTCACCTGTGCCTGAATAACTCACAGCGAAGCTGTTTCATAATGTTTGTTCATAGAAACAAACCCTTAACTGTTTGTTCCTTTTAAACTTAAATTTTGTTTCTTCTGTTATGTTTGTCCTTTGGGCCTCAGCTCTTGCTTGAAGGAGAAAGTCCATTCTGATCTCAAACCTGTGTGTTGCTGCCCTGTTTTTGGGGTGGTGGGTGGGCTTCCCTGGCCCTGTCCTGCGGTCAGGTTGAGACCAGGAGGGACTGAGCCACCTTTCAGCAGCTGGCATGCTCAAGATATGCCCACTGCCAGTGGCTTCTCCTGTCTGGTCCAGTGTGTCCCAGAGTTCATCAGTGGTTTTGAACTGCCCACCAGGGTCTTGAATTATGTCTTAATGAATTGTCTCTTAATTTTCTTTGTCCATTTTCTGTTTGCTATGTTATCTGTTCAGCTACTTGTATGAGTATAGGTAAGACTAAACACCAAAACTGAACGTGTGAGTGGCTTTTTATACTGACATAATGAACTAAATTTTCTTGAAGTGCCTGGTTTTAACAATCTTCAATATAAAAATGAAGTTACTGCTCTCTTTGACACTTATTCTTTGTGGGACAGTCAGCTGCTTCCTTACTATCATTATTGTTGTATCACTTACGTGGTTTTACCAGTTATTGGTGAAGTTGGTGGTTTTGGGAACTGGAGCTTTTGCTGCCTGGAATGGAAAGGGGAAACGAAGTGGTATAAGGAGATAAAGATTTTTAGGTGAGCTATGTGAGGTTTTTTTTTTTTTTTAAATACAACACTCAACAATAAAATAGGCAATATTTTTGGTGTTTGGGTGTTTTAATAGGGTTCCAGAAATTATGGAGTCTTAAGATGTTTACTCAGACTTTTTTCAGTTTCCAAAGCATAATGCTATTGATTGTGTCTCTGTTTACGTAACTGGTGTGTATATTGTAAAATGAGTGCTTGGGCTTTGCAGTAAAAATGCAGATACATTTTGCGGCCACAGATTTGTGAAATATGAAGGGTTGTGGCTGCAGAGATTCAACCCTCAGCTCCTTCTGTTTTGGGAGAAAGTTCATACATGAAACAAGCATTCCTAGTGTAAATGATTTTATAACCTTGAGTAATGAAAAATAAAGTAAGACATAGTGAAGATAGTCTGATAAATAGTTTATTATTTTCCTCTTTCAGAAATATATGAAAAATGGATATATTTACTTTATCGTCAACTCCTGTGAGAAAGCAACTTCAAATTCATGGATGCTGGCTGTAGCTAGTCATAGTTAAACATATGGCAGTGCATACTAATATTTTAATGAATTTTGTAGCACTTTATGTGTAAGTCTGATTGCTAAAATGGGTTTTAAATATTGGGGAAACACTACTCTATGTAATGATAGGTTGCACTTCAGAAATTAAGTGTACTGGGAAGAATCACATTTAGAAGAACCACATCTCTGCTGCTCCATTGAGAGCTTCAGCATGAATTGAATTGATCTATGAGGACAAATGTTATTCACATTTAAGTATTATTTCTAAATATACTTAGTAAACATTAATCACATACGTTCATCCAACAAAGGTGCTTTATTCCTGTGCTTTTGTTTGTGATATGCAGATGTTTTAAGTGAGCAGTACAGCAGCTGTATCATGAGGTTTCTTGGTAGGTCTCCATTCCTAACGGAGAAGGTGGAGGAATAAAAAGAACTAAGTCAGCTGCTTTTACTGGGTTGATGATTATCTTCTAAGAACTTCATTAGGCTTCATGCTTGTTCTAGATTTTGATAGTAGATACTGGTCTTTACCAGATTGCTTAAAATGATATCTAAGGAGGCAAATATGTTAAGTTTTGAGTCACTTCTGTAATGAATGGTAAAGGTTTAGCAATCCTTTGGTTTGTGGTACATGGGATAAGAAGTGTCTCTGGCTTTAAAAATATAGTCACTTAAAACCTCCTGGGACTCTGACAGAGGTTTGGAATTGCTGGAGGAGCGGAGGGCAGCACTCGGTGTGCTCAGACAACATACTTTTGTTAAAGGCATCTTGCATCACTTCACATTATCAGTGATGGTATAGTTCTCTTTGAAAATATATCTCATTCTAGAATTAATTAAACTTAAAGGTGCAGGTCTTCTCTTGTTCTAGTCTTAGAAGTCTATTTTTTGGCAACGCTAGGAATCCATGCATCTGGAAATGCATTCAGTCCCATTGCTGCTTCAAGACAGCATGCCAGGTGTGACTGTGATTGCATTTCTAAGTAGCCTGTGTTTCTCTAAGTGCTTTACTGGCTTGTGTTGGTGTGAGCACGAGGGACTCCTTTTTAATTTTGTCAAGGCTGTTGTCGCAGAAATCTAAGAGGTGTAGGTGCTGGGGCCTGGCACGTGCAGACTTGAGAGAACATACTGGGGACATGGTCTCTGAAACACTATATACTCAGATTTAAATTTGGACTGATTACCAAAAAAGTGAAAAAGTGTTTGCAAGCAGAGGTGCCCTTAACCCAATATTTACTGACTAAATTATGTCTTCCAGATGTACTTTGTAATATATAAGAATTCTTATTTAATTAGCATCTTAATATTTTAAAAAAATCTATCGTTCAGAGGCTGCTTAGTACCAGGCCTCCATGCTTCCTTTGCGCCAGGGTCTGAAATGATGACGTGGGCTGCTCTCTGCTTCTTGCATGTCAGTGTCTCCCTCTGAAAATGTTAAGGATGCCCCTCCTGTAATTTACTTACTACCAGAATGAAATTTTCGTTGTATGTGGAAAATCAGGAAATTAAAGCCTTTTTTTTTTATGAAATGAGTGGTGCGTATATATGAAGGACAGATATGTGTGAGCGGCCTTTGTGCTCTCCATGGAAACTGTAGTTTTGAGGAAAGTGGAAGATTTGTAAGGACAGGAGATGCAGAGGACAGCAGCTTGCTGCTGGGGCTGACCTGCAGTTCCGTAGCTGCACAGTATTGGCACCGCTCCCTTGTTCCGCTGTTGATGCTGCAGAGGAGGAGGGTAGAAAGTGAGCAAAAGCCCTCTCTCTGGGAAGGCCCTACACCACTCCTGGTCACCTGGACCTGGTCCTAAGTTTCTGTGCTGGAGCTGGCCATGTGTGGATGGGCAACAGCCGCCATGTGCAGGCTGTGCCATGGGCTGCCCCACTTGACTCTTCTGCTGGCAGTTCCACCTTCTGGTGGTCTCTGCTTTAGTGCTGCAGTGATATGTGCCTCCTGGCATAGGCAGAACATGTGCCCATTCTGCTTATATGCTGACCTATTTAAATTCACACAGCAGAGGGTCTTTGATTTTGATTTGTTTTTGGAAAGTGGAGCTCTTGGGCACTGAAATACAGACATTAATTTTGTAGGAGAAAATCAAAGTGCATGCTTTTTTCCCCTACATGAATAAGGGGTTTACACATAATTCAGAATATGGATTCTAATTTTCAATATAATGTTGGTGGTCTCACTAGCAATGGGAAGGTAGCAACTTCTTCAGTTTTCTTGTGCTTAACTCCAGAAACTGTGATGTGGGTGGGGTTTCACTTACCCATCACTGACTTTTCAAACTACGCAGTTAGATAAGACTGAAGCAACTTGCTATAAATGTGGTGACTTGTTAGACCACATTTATTGTGCAAATGAGCTCGCATCCTGCAAGATCAGCAGAAATGCTTAGAGTTTGCCTGGATGGAAATTAATTAAAATTTGGCGACTGAAATTAAACGAATGAATTTGTAGCCCATTGTGTTATATGAATCTGCCTTTCAGTTCCCACAGTGGGAATTAGCGCAGTTGCAAATGTTTTTTTGGCATATGTGAGTTTCAAGTTGGTGCTAAGTTTTGGCATCTGTAGCCTTCTTAGATTTTTACTGCCCTTTAATATGTGTTAAATGTATTTGAAGCTGCCAACAGGAGTAAGGATACTAGCAATCCAAAAATACACTGTGGTGGTGGTGGTGTAGGCTCATTTGCTTGTAGCTTGCACTTTCTTAAAACTGATTTGAGCTAATCTGCTAATTTGATTGTAATTGTTAGAATTAAAAAAAAAAAAGGAACTGGTGCCATACATTTCTTGGATATATATCCAGATTTGAATTTTGATTGCCAAAAACATACTTACAGACTGAGAGATCTTTAGTGTTTGCCAACTAAATTATATCTTATAGCAATGCTTTGCAATATATAGCAACTCCTAATTAGATATTCAAAAAATGAAGATGCTGTTATTCCGACATGCTTCATGGCAGGCCTCCGCAGTTCTCCCCTGTCAGGATGTGAAAGGATTATGTGCTCTATGCTCCTTCTTGCTGCTAATGTGTTGATTTCTCTTTCCAAAAATATTCTCTTCAAATGTGAACCTTCAAATTAAATGTAATTATTTACCACCCCCAAGCCCCTTCTCCCAGAAAACCTGGCTCTCTAAAGGCATCCTGGTGGCTCTGAGGGAAGAGGGATTATACCTGCTGTTGTTTTCTATGCCTGGAAAAGTGCAATTAGCAGGTGTAATTTGTAACTTTTTGGTTAGTCCCTCTCTTCTTTCCTTGCCCCTTGACACGCTTCCCCTGCAGGACCGCACTGTGGGACTGAGGGCTATTCCCAACTGTCCCTAGCAGCCTTCCTCTCAGGTGCAAGCACGGGAAGGTGTGAGAAGGCTTTTTGGGAAAGCCTAGAGCCTGGCTTCTGCCTCGATGCTGGCAGGGTGCTGCTGTGCAGATTTCAGTGAGTGTTTGAGCTGTGACCCAGCAGCTGCCTCATGCAGGAGGTGAGCCTGCCAGTGGAGTCCTGCTGAAACGCTTCTGTCTGCCAGGTGCATTTGTGGGTACTTTTCTTCCCGCTGCTCAGGTGTGAAGAGGAGGTCAGGGGAAGGAATCATGTTTCCATTTTGCAGTTACTGGAGAAGATTGTATTGATTCACTACACAGATTCCTTAAATCAGTTAAGTATATCACTTGGCCTCTCTAGAGGATACCATACTGCTGCCTTTATTCCTCAGTAAGGTCTTTCAATGTCTCTAAAGGTTCAGGTGAGGAAAGCAATTCATGTGCTAAAATAAAAGACTTAAACTGGAAGAGTGTAGGTTTAGATTAGCTATTATGAAGAAATCTTTACTCTCAAGGTGGTAAGACAAGTTGCCCAGAGAAGTTGTGGATACCCCATCCCTGGAAATGTTCAAGGCAAGATTGGATGGGGCTTGGAGCAGCCTGGTCTAGTGGATGATGTCCCTGCCCAAGGTAGTGGGTTTGGAACTTGATGATCTTTGAGATCCATTCCAAACCAAATCATTCTATGCTTCCATGAAATGTTGTTCCAACATAAGTGTTTATTGATTAGATTAATTATTATTACTAACTTTTTTTTTAGATTCATTATTATTACTACTATTTCTTTTTAAATGAACTTTGTGGTGATGTTGAGGAAGGTTGAGTTGCCAGAGCCAAGTCAGGTTTAGGTATTTGCAGTTACTCTTTGCGTGTGGACACTGCTGTGCTTGCCCTGCTTCAGCCCTGCCTCTTTGAGCTGAGCTCTGCTCAGCTGACAGGTCTGAAGCTCAAACCAGACGCTATTTGAATTTCAGGATGAAGATGTAGCCTCACATGTGGTCTGATCAAATTTTGTTATATAATTTGCACATAAATAAAAATGTACTATATGTATATATTTATCCTGCTAGATATATTTAGATCTTGATTAATATTGAGAAATCTATAGTGAAGGAAGTAACACCAAAAAAAGTGTACTTTTTTTTTGTTAGATGTGAAAACCCAGACTGTGACTGTGTGTTTAACTCAGAGCAGCTTCACTTTTTCACAGTTTTTGTGGTATCTTGTCCCTGCCATCAATGGGATGGCATTAAAGCAGAGCTGGAGGGCAGTTCTGCATTTCAAATATGGGTGGTACGATGCTTGTAAACCTCAGAGATGGACAGAGAGGGTTAAACCAGGAGCTTTCATTTTTGGCTCAAGTTGGGGGATTAATTTTTTTTGCCTTATTTCTTGATGAATATACTCAGCTTCCAAGTAAAACGATGGTGTCAGATCTTTATGGTTGAGGATTTGCGTTTGCTGCAAGAGCTAAATGTCTCTCCCAACATTGTGTGAGTGTATATTCTAGCTGGTGGAATTTTAGTGCTGATCTAGAGTCTGGTTCCTGGTACTATTGGTGTGTTGTGTTCTCCTTATGTACAAGTGTAGTAAATCCAGTAAATGCCTTCTGGAAATACAAATGAGGGTGGGAGTTTAAAGCAGAATTTTAAAATGCAGCCTGTTGCAATTGATTTTGGGAAAATCAAGATACTATCTTAATGCAGACTTTTCCATGCTTGTTAGGAAACTTGAGTCACTCTTGAATAATCCAGTTTGTTCAGTCTATGAAAACCTGATACTGCACTCTAGCCATTTTCTTCTTTACAGTTCTGTGGCAATGACATAGTAATAAGCATTAAAAGGAGAAACCATAATCTTCTCTGCTTGCAGCCCAAGCCAACGCTAGTCATTCCCTGATGCTATGAAGTCATTCTTTGCTTTGAGGTTTCTAACTAAAACTGTTCCAAACGTCTGCTGTGGGTGAGCGGTAGAGGCATTAAGGAAGGAGTCCTGGTGCCCTCCCACTGTGTCCGACCCCTCTTCAGACCACCCTTCTGTGGCCAAGGAGACCAGTTCTGCAAAGTCCACACCATCCCTTGACAGCGATCCCTCCTTCCCCTTTCTGGAACTCTGGAACAAAAATGAAGATGTAAATGAATTTGCAATGATTACACAACCTGGTTATGCAACGAGGCTGACGTGGTAGCATATACACATGTAGAAAACGCCTTTTTGAAGAGATGACATTGAGCACAGTTTCACCACCTTCTCTCCAAAGCTGACGGCAATTGTGTTACTGGCTTCACCCCCTGCTTGGTTAACCTGCATATTAAAGCACACCAAATACTCAGCTTCTGTTGACTGAGGGTTACTGTTGATGGAGCAGAAAAATAAATCGGTTCTTTTGGACTGTTTATTTGGGAAGGAGTTTTTTAGCTTGGGGCCCAGAGCCCAGGCATTTACAGTAGTCAGTCCTGGGGCAGTGTCCTGCACTGTAATGAGTTTTTTACTGTCAGCATAATCTGAACCACCTAAGTGTGTGTTTTGTTTCTTTTTTTTTAAATGAGTGATGATGGCGTTTCAGTTGGAGGCATTCTGTGCTAGTCCGACAGGTCACTGGGGGAGTGCTCAGCATTCCTTGCATTTGGGAACCCAATTCCTTACTTCCTAGGGTTTTTAGTTTGTCTGGAAGAAGATATGCAGCATGGGTGACTCCTGACTTCTGTGTGAAATGGGGAAGGATGGTATAATGCTCTGAGTTTTTAAGGCAGACTGCTTGGTAGGTCTGCCTTGACACTGAATGCGATGCAGGCATTAGTTTTGTCACTTCCCTGGCAAGTTACTTCGTGTGTCATGTGGGCTGGTGGGCATAATTTTTGATGCCTTAGGGCAGGAATAGGTTTCCTTGGATCCTTTCCATGATTTTGACTGAGGAAACTTGCATACATGGGCAATGGGGCACGTGGAAAGTTGTTCTCCTAGCTACAATGTGCAGTCTTTAGAAACTGAATCTATCCTGCCTCCCCAGAAATGACTGGGACCATGGTTGACATGACATACTGTGGCTCTTGGCCTGACTATAGCTGGTACATTTTTACTTACGTGTGGGAAAATAAACCTTTTTGTCCTGCATTTACTTCCCTTGCTTTTGTATTAATTCCTGGTAGGTAGAACAAATAAGTGATGTTATCTTCATGTGTAGTGCTTACTGCTGATTGAAAGGAAAATTCTGCAAACTAAGCAAGTAGACTGACCTGACGACTCCTTATGACAACTGCTTACTTTTAGTTAACATTCAGAATATTTTTATCCTAGTTTACTCCTTAGAGACTAATAGAGTGCTGCTAGAGTAATTTTCAGATGAATCATGCCATCTGCCATGCATGCTTTGCTGTTTCAGCAGTAGGGGAGGAGGAGGAATATGCACATACAGTGGTCTGAAACGGTATGTTTGTATTCTCTGTAAATCTAATTTAGGTTCCAGTGGTTTGTTTTATTTCTTTTCCTTATGAGGAATTTTATGTTTCTTGCTTTGGCTATCAGTTTAACATGGGGCTCTAGTACTGATATGGCTCTCTTGAGTGTTCAGTGGCAAACTTGGCAGAAGCACACTGGACATACTTGCTAGTGAGTTAAAGTGGTTCACTGCAAAGTCCTTTTTTGAAATCACCGTTCAAGTGTGGATCCTTTGGGCTGTCAAACTGAGCCAGCTATAATTTTCACCCCCTCAAAAAAATCAAAGGTAATAATAAAACATTTGTAGAGCAATAAAACTCGTGAGTGTAGCCTGGCAGTGTAGAGGGAAAGGTCACTTGAGGAATGAGTTCTATGGGGCTGATGTTCAAGACTTGTTCTTCTAGGAACTGTCCTGAGTGAGGGGAGGAGTGTCCCCAGCATGCAGCCATCCTACCTGTGGGAAAGTGCAAACTCATGTTTGAAACCAAAAATTCCTAACCACATTGAAGCATTGGACATGTCATGTCTCATCTTGTGTTTTGTCCAGAAGCAATTATCTGGGAGACTAGCCAATCTGTTAGTAAGGTTCATGGATTTGGATTTAGGTTTGGACAGGGCTGGAATCACAATCTTGAGGAGTTTGTACTTCAACCCTATTTCATCTTTGGGAAGTAGGCTATGATATTAGATAAGGCTTTAATTATTACCAGGCAAAGTAAATTCTTCTCTGTGAATGTATTAAAAATCTTCCCTTGCTGCCTGTCCCAAAGATGTAATTTTCTCCTAAAATATTTCGGCTAATGAACTTTTTGCACTGAAAAGTACTAATAGATTGTGTGCTTTGTTCATGTCTTTAAACTTTTTACAATAATTTTAACTAACGTGCTTGTTTTTAGTGCCCTTACAACTGTATTAAGGAAACTGAGAGCAAAATACTGAAACGTGGAGCAATCAAACTGTTTTCCTCCCTTTTCATGCATTTCACCCCTGCCCCTCAGGGGAATGGTATATCTGGTAAAGTCCACTTAATCATGTGAGGTCAGTTGAAGGCCTGAGAAATAGTATGCTCTCTTTTTCAGTCAAGAAAGACAATTTTTAAATGCCAGGAGTTAAAAGCAAGAATTGTTTGCCTATGGAGAGGAGTTGTTGCACCAGATATTGAGCTGACATGCAAGCAGATCTTTGCTACCCTTAGATGAGGATTAGTTTATGCCCTGAAGCAAATGGATTATTAACTCTTGTAATTTTATTTTAGCATGTTTAACAACAGATAGTGTTGCTTATAAAACCCATTTAATCCTTTTTTAATCACTGCAAGTCATTTTTCCAACAGTTATCCTGCAGCCATGGGTTCCAGTGGTTAGTTATTTACTGAGCAATCCATAGCGTACTATCTGCTTGCCTGTGTATTTTTAAGTCATTTGTTAATGCCTTGGATTTGAGTTTAAAATTAAAAAAAAAAAAAAAAAAAGGAAGGAAGGTTAAAAAGTTTGATCTCTGCTTCTGTTGCCTTTTCCTCCATCCTTATTCTCCATCTCTTCAAATACCTTCAGGAGATCTTTCATTTCCTCTTTACTCTTTGGACACTTGCTGCTACATCCTTAATTTCTCCTCAGTTTCCCCTGGCCACTGTTGTTGCTGATGTGAAACGCCAGCAGATAATCCTAGCAGATTTTTATTAGCTTGGGCTTTGCTCTGCACCTCAAGGCATTTATTGATAAATAGTGGCCTTGTATTATGGGATGTATAAACAGGAGCATGTGACTGCCCTCTGCATTGGATTTGAGAACATAGGAAATCGTGGTGGCAGTGGTGGCATCATGATGCTCTTAAAGGAGGCAGAGCCTTTTCTTAGGTTCCATAGGGAAAGGCTGGCAAGCTTTCAGGTGTGCAGGAGGTTGCATGTGTGAAATAAAAGCTGTCAGCATCAAAAACTATATAGCCAAGAAGAAATATTTCCATTTTCAAAGATGATGAGAGCAAGAACGTTCTTAGCAGATGTAGAGAAGGGGCATCAGGGGTGATGGAGGCCTGAATGGCTCTCGCAAAGGGGCAGAGATGAAAGTTCTTGGCACTTAGAGAGGCTGGTGGGAGTGGAGGAAGAGAATAACCCACTGTAGTTATTGGCATCATTGCATGATCTTTTAGCCATGTTTCCTGTCTCCTTCTGGGGCAAGAGCTGGTGTTCCCTGTGCTTTTAATTGCCAGCCAGCTACTGTGCTGTGCAGTGCAGGAGCCCAGCAGATGAACTGATGCTGCAGCCTGTCCTTCAGTAACCAGGCTAAAGTGAAAGCGCACTAAACCTCTTAATTTTCAAATTAGCTTCCAGGGTGAGACAGAGCTAAGAAATAATTGACACCAAAATTCACCTACCAGTTTAGGTGTCTTAAGCTAGGCACGATGTATAAAAGTAGCAGCAAACAATGGATGTATAAAATACAACTCGCACCAAGGTCTTCAGGCCTTTTATGTTACCCCACCTGTTACCCAGGGCAGTGCTGTGGCTGTGGAGATTTCTTCTGAGGCAGAGGTTTCCAAACTGCTCTGGTAGTTCTGCTGAACAACAGGGTTTAGTAACACACCAGCTGAACTTGCAGCTGTAGCCCAGTGTGGTGGGTGCTTTGTTTTTTGAACCAACTCTTGGGGCAGTATCCCTTTGGGGTCCCAGTGGCTGGTGTCCCTGCCTGATGGCAGCACATAAGGCTGGGGACATGGTCTTGAGAGACTTCACTGTGCTGCCCTCTGTAAACTTTTGGGGTGACTGGCTTTAGTCCTATCTTCCTTCCCAGCTGAAGGCCAAGGAAACTGGAAAGGAGAATTTTGCTCTTCTGGAGTATGTATGTTTGGATACATGTGGGTGGCCCATGTGCTCAGAAAGAGGGGTGGAGAGCCTCAGGCCTTTTCAGGTTTTTTGCTCAGTCCTGGCTACTGTGCTGGGATCTTTCAGCATCTTGCCAAAGTCTGTCCTCTCCATGCCAGCCACCAGGATGCAATGTAGCAATGCTGCCTTGCACTGGGGAGTAGTTTTCTGTTCTGTCTAGCCCGTGTCTGAAATGAGGGTGCACATCACAGAAACAGAATTGTTTAGGTTGGAAAAACCTTTATGTATATGTATATAAGCCACTTTCTAGCACAGCGTGAAAGATCAGGAATGAGAATGAGACAGCGGTAACATGTATGTCTTTCTGACCGTAGGAGCTTTGCCTCTTAGCTCTGATTAAGACAATGTTGAGCCCGTGAAGATATTTTTTTCCTCTAACATTGTGAGATCTGCTATTACAGGCAATTTTGCCATCAGGGTTGGATGGCATAAAGTGAATACCTGACTGACTTGAAATAATTTGATTAGTCTGTCTTTTGCTGGGAGAATCCCTTGCTCAGGCCTATCCCAGGGATAAATGAATCATTCAGAGCAGAAATTGAAATTGCCAACAAAGGCTTTAAGTTAGTTGCTGGTAAGTGACTGTTAAATGAGCTCTGCTGTAGGACATGTGCCTTTTCCTAGAAATGTTTGTAACATGGACTGAATTATACTGAAATATTAAACTTCCTTCCAAATTTAAGGGAAAAAAACAGAGACTAGAATATGTTTTTATTGTCAGAAACTTCTAACCAAGTTTATTGGTAGAGCTGCTGATTTGCTTAAGTACCACTGACACTGAATTTTATTACATGAGGAATAGAAATAGAGTAGCAAAACATTTCTATGCTGAATACTCCCTCTCCCCATTAACACCTGTTTTTTCCTGCTGTGTAAATCTTGTGTTATGTTCACATAGTATACACCAATTAAAAAAACAGATCTTGCTTCCTGTTAAGATTTGACATTTCATCTTTTACTGGCAGCCTACAGGTCATGTGTTTAACTGCTGATGGAAACCCATTGTGTGAGAGTCCAATAAGGTTCTGAGGTTCCTCAGCAGCATGGAAGCTTTAAAGTAGAAAATAGAGGTTTCTTCTTTGTCCCTGACTGATTACCTGGTGTGGACACCACAGTCCTCTTTTGAACAACATATGAGGTTGCCTGCAGGTTCCTTCCTAACTGGAAGGCTAATAGTTGCCTTTATTTAAGCCTAGTGGTTCCTATCCATTTGTTGACTTTTGTGATTCAAAGTACCTGTTGGTGTTGCAAGGAAAGCCCTTGGGTACCTGTAGAAGGAAAGAAGACAGCTGGATATGAAGAGGGTAGTCTGCTTTTAGCTTAGGAGGGTGTTCTGTTTGAGATTCGTAGTCAGTGAAGGACAATAGATTCCTGTTCTAAATGTTCACAAGGAGAAACTTCATCAGGCACAGTGAATAACTCACAAGAAAGGAGACAGCCCTCGTGCATATCCCTAGAGTTCCTTTTAGGCTCAAATTAGGAGACACCATTAGTTTAGGGAAAAGGCTGAAGGACAGCTTCAAGTGTTGACAAAATAACCTCATAAAATTCAAGCCTGTAGTCCTGAGTGCTTGGGACTAAGATGGTATCTCAGGCCATATTGTTTCCAGCTCATGTAACGACTCTGCATTTTGGATCTGTAGAGGACTGGTCCAGTTTGCCATGTTGTGCAGATGTTGAAACCTCTGGTTTCTCTGTACAGGCTGTAGCTTGACTGAGCTCTGGACATCTTCCCATACCACAGTGGCCACGAAAGGACTGGGAAGAAGGTTCTGTAAGAAAGATTAAGAAAGCAAGTGACTTCTAGTCAGTAGAGAAATCATGGGTTTTACTTCTGGTAGCAGGAGTCTGCTCTTCCAAGGACATAGAAAAGTGACAGTCAGATACAGGGTTTAACTCACACCTAACTCCCTGCTTGCAGCACTGGCAAGTCTGGGCTCTTAAAGACTGAGCACAACCACAGAACTCAACACAGCATAGGTGTGCTTTTTTTCAGATAAATTGCAGAACTTCCATGCATGTGGAGTCCAAGAGGGTTCTCACTCTTCCATTTTGAAAGCAAGACCAGGAATACAGATATAAGGCATATTTGAACTGCAAGTTTTGTACTTTCTAGAAAGTCTGCAAAGGCTGAATGTTCTTGATATAGGTACAAAAGCTATAACATGCCAGTAAACTCTGCGGTTGCAGACAAATTTTCATATATTTGGGAGCAGTAGAATTTTGGAAACCAAACCAAGCAAATGTGTTTTGGTTGTGGTGTTTATAAGAAAAGGCGAGAGAGGAAATGAGAAGCCTTTGAAATGTGAGTTAAATTCTGAGTGCCGTGAGTTGTTGTGTTTTTCTGGTTTTTTGCTTTTAAAATCCTGCTTTCTCTTGCTGAGGCTTAGTTAGGAAAGTTTTACTTTCTAAAGAGAAAACAATGTGTGTCACAAAGAAAAGTAATCTGCTACGTAATGGAAGGGTTTGTTATGGAGAAAAATGACAACCATAAGATCTTACAGGATTTCCTATCAGTTCAAAAAAAACGATCTTCACTTGGAAGCGTGAACTCTTCAATAACATTGTAAATGCATATGAGAATAAAAGAAAAAAATACAGAATTAAATGAGCATTATAAACAAGCTACAATTAATAAGGAAGATAAGTTGCTCTGAATTGTATTTAGGAAAATAAATATTCCCTTTCAGAAAATTAAAATAATAAAAAGAGATAAAGGAAAAGCTTGCATAATCCAAAGCTTGTGTGCTTTTTTCAACTTTGCTGTTCAGTACAAGGTATGACAGTTGTCTACAAGTCTTGTCTTAAGACACATGTATTCTTTTCTGTGATCTTTGGGTCAGAAGAAAGAGATTTTTTTTTCTCTAACTGGTGTAGGATAGAACAGAGCAGACTTTTGCTTTCAGAAGCAGTGCTGTGTAATGTCACTGAACAGATCTGTTCACATCACAAGCCAAAACGGAAATAAATTAAAAAAAAACTCTCAAAAACACAAGTCCAGAAGCTTAAAATGAAACATTCTTCCTGTATTTTTAAGGGTTGAAGTCCAAAGTGTGAAAGGGATTAAAAATTCTAAATGTATCTGGGCGGTATTTATAAATCCTAATTTCTTGCCATTCCAAATGCTGGGTGTTTTGTTCTTCTTTGTAGTGTTGTCATCAAAGTTGTTTGATTTGTTTAACCCTTTTTTGAAGTGTAGCTCTAATGTGAGATGTGGTCCAAAAATATGGAAACTTTACTCAGTTTAGAAAAAACCTGTAACAAGTCACGAGGCAGTAATGAATCCAGCCTCTGTGCTCATCCCTGGAATATTTATTATTATGGATGTCATGAAACATCACAAAAAAAAAAAGCTCAGTTCAAGAGTTAAATAATCATGCTTGGGATCTCCTGTTTTCCTCCTGGTGGACAGCAACTTGCTGGCCAGTCCAAACTATTTCATGGTTGTGATGGACCTCCAAAGGGATAAGAGGGGCTTAAGGATGCTGTGAAGTTTGGGGGCTTGCAGTATTTGGGGGATGCTAAAGTTGGAAAGGGGGTGCAGATTGTGGGGTTGAGGTTATGCTCATGGGAAGCTGTGGGGGATGTTCAGGGGGGAACATCCTGTGTTGTGGGTAAATCTGCAGGAAACCATGGCATGGTTTGTTGTGCTTGCATAGCTTCAGTGTACCAACCTTTCACATGGCAATATTTTCATTTATTTTGACGTGGGTTTTTATTGAGGGCAACCGAGAGGAACAATTGCGAGCAAAGACAACCTTGAATGTATCAGGAACCTTCAAAAAACCATCTAAAGCCTCAGAAGAGGCCCAAGAGGAAAGGGGGTTCAACCATCACTGGTGGTGGGGCAGCCGAGGAGGCACACAGGGCAGAGGAGAGAGCTGGAGCAGTGTGGGGGCTGGTGGTGGAACCTGGAGCTGAATCTGGGACCATGAGTCAAAGTCCCATGACTCCATTGCAAGACCATTAGTCCTTTCAAGTAGCTGCCAAGAATCAGGATTGATGGATAGCACCAGAACAGAACTCAAATTATTCGGGGTTTTCAGCTAGAAAACAGCATGGGGTGGAAACCAACACTACAGTGTGTTTCATAGGCAAACTCTGGCATGGCAGAACGTGCATAGGATGAAAATGCCTGTCCTACTGCAATTGTAGCTCTGAGTCCTGGCCACTGTTACCCACAGGATCTTGGGGTTTTAAAGGTCGTGATAAATCTGAGTTACCAAAGCATGTATAAGAAGAGATGGAAATTGTTCATTTGTTCATTTAAAGTGTACATTTAAAAAACTTGCAGTCAACACACCACTTTAAAGGTGACTTTGTACTTTAATCTGCATTTTTGGTACAGTATTGGTCATAAATAACTTAGTAATTATTGATTACCAGTTTATTAGCAGTAGTATTCTGGGAATTAACATTTGTTTTTCATACTCCAGTCTAAATTTTTAGTTTATATGTAGTTTTTCTACATGAAGTGCAAAAAGATGTTGGGATTTTTTTTCCTACAATGAAATATTGGGGAAGTTTTATATTCTTAGTGCATATTATTTTAATTCAAAGAATTTAGTATTCTTTGTATGTCTGATGTCAATTGCTGTGTCTTTTGAATATGCAGAGTCATAGAACTTGCAATCCTTTCAAACAGATATTTCCCTGGAAACAGCCAGGGCTGTCTTTGTGATATTCACCCCAGATTTTTTTCCTTTATGATTTGTACAGATACTGTCTATTTGTGTTTTCTACTATTTTAGGTATTTTTATTTCTTTTTTTGAAAATGGATTTACTTAAGACTTTTACATATAACTTGCTTATAGATTTTTCTATATTATTCTGTTGTTTTAAGTGTTCTGTGTATGTAGGCCACTCTGTGTGTGTATAAAAATACATGTGCTCCAAATTTGAGCTTGAAAGAGTCATCTTAATGTGTATGTACTTTTTGTCTAAGTCCATAAAATAGTGTTGCTTGTTTTCTTCTGCTTTTTACTGTTCTTTTAGTTTGAAAAGGTGTAAGGACTGATTGCAGTACTTGCTTACAGTACTCCTGCTATTATATATATTTGTGTTAGGTAAAGAATGAGTATTTTTGGGGGGGGCTGGTGTTTTATGAATCTCTTAATAGCTTTCAAGGGGATGTTTTGTGTGGTTTGTGTGTCGTGTTGAGGCAGACCTGGCAGAAGTAGGGCACTGTTTGCTTGCTAGCAATACAGGAAGCAAGAGATAGCACTTTTCCTCTGGGGTTTACAGCTAGAGGTCCTGAGTGTGCAAACGCATGACTTGAGTTGTGAGCATATTGTGAATGCTGATACCTGATTAAAGACAGCTTTTTGGAAGCAAAAGTGCCATCAAGGCTAGAGCCTAGAACTTTACCTCAGCTCAGGCAACCTGTTGTTTACAGGAGCCAAGTGGTGGAATCACTTTGGCAAAGAGGCTATTTATCACAAATGTCATGTTCTTTGGCTGTTTGTGCAATATTTTTTCTTCTGTATTTTTCCTAAGGTATTGTTTTTGCAGACCATATTGAAAACATGCTGTTTTTTCTTTTCTAATTTGATTGTAATAAGGGCTTTGTTAATCAAAAATAAGTGCAATAAGACAGAATGACTTGGTTATTTTTACATTTTCCTGTTTAAAAAAAAAAAAGCCTCAGTAAGTGAGCCACAATGAGCCGTGATGTATTTCCTCCATCAGGATGGAGAATAAGCCATTTATTATTTCAGCTCTGACTCACAGTGAACCTGCTGACACTGAGACATTTTATAATCATAAGGAACAGGTTAGGGCAGTAACTTGGACGCCAGGCTGGGGATTACCTACTTATTACAGTGTTTTACAACCTGGATACTTTAGGTTTTCTGGCAGAATGTCCTAAACCTCACACTAAACACCATGTTGTTATTGTACAATTACTGCTTGCAGGTCTTGCTGTAGGTGGTGCCAGCTAGACAGATGCCTTCATTATAATTATCTTTTTTACTATATATAAAGATTTCATCCCTTTAATCCATGTAAAATTTACTGCTCTTGAAAGTGGCACTAATAGTTATACTTCTCGCCCTTCCTCCTTGTCCTTCGTTGTTCCCAAACTGACCAGGGCTGGGCTTGCTCAATCCAGAAATGGGAGATTTCCAAGGAGAACCTGGGTTCTGCGGAAAGTGGCGCTGATGACTCAATAGACAGTGCTGGTGGTCATTGCACAGTCCCCTGACACAGTCTGTGAGAACAGCAGTGCTAACTTCAGCATCCTGGCCAAACTCCAGCTGAATAATTACTTTCTGCCTGCCTTGAATTCCGCTGCAGCTTCAGCTGGAGAAGTTGAGCTTCATTTCCCTTCTTGTAAACAATCCTGTAGTGTTGAAGTGAAGTCACTGCTTTATCGCACCTTAGAGGTAACTGTGTTTTGCTGTCAAGTGAGTGACTTTATCCTTGCACCTGTGTGTAGCCTGAGACATGCTTGGGTGCGTTTTTGGATGATAAGTCTTGGCTTTCGTTCTTTGCATTTGTAAAAGCATCTATCCAATTGTATTTGATGCTTGTATAGATAACTTAAACTATATGGACTGGCAATAAAAATAACCAGAATTTGAGTGTTTGACTGACCAAATCAACTCCTAAAATGGTCCTTTTCCTATATGTGTGACATCATCTTGTACTCTACTTTTTCAGTAATAGCGTATTTATTGCATTTACTGGTGAACCAAGGCATCTGTGAAATTCACAGCCCTGCAATAGCTAAATGTTGAAAGATGACTAGGAAAGGAATATTGAGATCCTTATTAGTGGATGAGCTAAGACTCCTCTCATGTAGCTATTTGAGCACAGTAGGTGGTCTCTTGCTCTTTGATAAGCATCACAGTGGGCAACCTGTGGCTGGATGTCTCTAGTCTACTCAATCACAGACAATCACAGAGTAAATTAGAGAAGTAGGAATGTAGGTCAGAAAATCAGGTCTACTTTGAGAGTGTCCTCAAAAATAGGAGTGTAGCCAGTGCCCTGCTTTGGGCATTGGTGTTCAAGCAGCCTCATCACACCATGCTGGGAGGAAGGCAGGCTTGCTCAATGAGAGGGAACAGTCCTGCATGAAGGTGGGTATTGCAACTCCTTCCATGTACAGGAGCTCTGCCAATATTTTATTACTCTTTCCTCTAGCAACAGTCTTGAGAGTCTTTGGTGTTTGTGAGAGAGGAAGCGACTGGTGATTCTATAGGTTGGGTTTTGCTGGTCATTTGTTTTAATCTGATATCTGACTATGTGTTCCCTGAGCTGCATCACTGAGAGACCCCCGTATTGACTCAGTTCTTGTCAGTGAGTGACAAATGGAGTACCCTTCCAGGTGTACCCTTCCACATTTAACACATGCAAAAGTTACTTGCAAAAGACAAACTGCAGGTAGGATGGCTAAAGATCTTGTCCCCTTGATTTTACGTGGAGACTTACATGCATAAGAGCTTGAATTGCTTTTTCTTTTATGAGGAAGCTGGGGAAGTTAACCTCATAGTTAAGCTTACACTGAGGTTTGCTGTTGAGTTTATCTTACAGAGGCTGTATAATCTTTTAGTTGCCACATAGTTAGTACAGGTTTGAGTACAAATACTAAATAAAGATTTAGTGATTCTTCCTGTGCATATAAAAGCTCATTTTTTGTCATTTGTTTTCTTGAAGAAGTTAGACTTTGCATGATCCATTCTTAAACTGCCCTTTAGTTGCATATTCCCACCTTTTCTTGAGGCGAGGGCTACTCATCATTGTCTTCTTGAAGCTTGCTTCTTAACAGAATTGTGTAGTTAATCATCAAATCCTCTATTCAACACATCTTTTACTGTTTTGTCTCTTTCCTTCCTGGTTGCTCAGAAAGTACACCAGTGTTGTTGCATTTCTGTCTTGCAATATTGTATGTATGCAAAATCTGATAGTTGTTGGGGGTCACAGTAATTGGTTGCTTACCCAATGCAGTTTGCCCACTTAGCTGTGGAGAGCGATTTGAGCAAGCGATCACAAAAACTGCTTGGTAGGTTTCCATAGCAAATACTGCTGGGTGTTTTGTTTTAAAATTGTCTTTAAGGGAGTGTGTAGTACATAATGTGTTATCAGGGTGCAAGAAAGCACATGGTTTAAAACTTAGCAGAGTCTGATGGCTTCAGGCTCCTTGGCAATGGCAAAATTGGAGGTTCAACAGTTCATCTCAGGAGCCCAGGAACTTTCATTATGTATGCTGAAGCTCTAGTCTGTGTAAGAATAATCTTTGCATATTTGCATGTAGAAGAAACTAAAGTATGCAACCATACTACATTTTCTTTTTTTTTTTAGTAGTTCTCCTTAAAATTGTGCAAGGATCCAGAATTGCACCTGTCTTCTGTAGGCTTATCAGCTACCAGTGCTGTGGGTCTGCTTAGGTCTACCAAGATGCAGAGGAAATACAAGATTCTAGGCTAAAATACTGGCACATGCAATCTGAAAAGTCACAGTATGGGAAGATGATGTACAAAGTACACAAGTTGAAAGGTGATGTGGGTCCAAGGCAGAATTTATGTTATTGACCCTTTATTTATCATATGGACCATATTGGTAATCTGTCATTTACTTTAAGAAATATTTTGGTTTGGTTTTTTCCCACTTTGGCTTGAAATTGTGTTGAAGGCAAAGCTGGAAGGCACAGATTTTGAACAGACTTTGATTATGTTGTTTGTGGAACCAGAGAGCTTCTCCTAGAACAGGATTAACTTGTGTTTGGAGATAGAGTTGTAGTTGGTAGGTGCTTTCATTGGGGTCATGTGACTGTGTAAGTAGGAAGAGCTGCCTGATAATTTAGAGTAAGAAATTACCTCTGTATGTGTATCAACAGAGAGAGGATAAGTAGCTGTTCTTTGGGAGTTACAAGGTGGCTTTTTGAAGTAAGGTCACTGTGTTGTCAAAATACTTTGTATTTTCTCTGCTGTTGTTACTTGGCCTGGATGTAGCACTACATTAGGTGTTTGTCACCACAAGCCTTTTTCTAGGCAAGTCAGGTATCCAGCTGAGAGAGTTTTCTGCTTGATATTTTCCTTTAAACTTCAAAAGATTCTTGCAAATAATTATTTATGAAATGGCAAAGATGTCACTGTGCATGTTTTGGGAGAAAAATGAGAGTTGCAGGACTGAATTCTAGGTACTTAAATCCAGGTTAGTAAAGAAACATATAGTGGTTTCATCTCCCCTTAGATGTGCAGTGCTGGATAATTAGCATCTTTGTAATTGTAAACCAGGAATGTACAGGTGATTAACTCTACTTTACATGTGCCAAACATCTTTCTACTACAGTTATTTAGTATTATTACCTTCACACTTACTATCAAAGACTGATTTAAGGCTAAGAATTAATTGAATCCTTCCAAGCCTATATTCCCATAAATTTATCAAGTGCAGTTTATATTGAGCTCAAGTATGTGTGCCTCCATCATTGCTTGCTCTACAATTAGAATTTGTGTTGAGAAACTCTGGCTGGATATATGTGTATATTTTACTGTATATTTCTGAGGAAAATTTGAGGACATTCATTAGGAAAATTTTGAATTTTCCTCTAGGAACAAGTATTTATTATTGGACCACTTCTGAATTTGTTCTACATAAACATTTTCTCTCCACCGCTTTGTACAACAGGGTCCCATGCCCTTTGTTTTTTAAATTTTAAACTGGCTCGTTCTGCCTTGTTACAGTATTCCTTTTACTTTCCCTCTGTTATGAAATTAGCACCCTGAAAAAGCTGCTCCCAGAAAGAGGTTCTGTGTTGCATTTATGGCTTTTTCTATACACCTATCATGAATGGAGTTTCTAGTGATGGTTTTCACATAACTGGAATGAAAACACCTCCCTCCATCCTTGAACACCAGCCCTTGTGCATGTCATGTGAGGCTGTCAGAGCATACTATGGCATGTGTGAAGCTGGCAGGGTGATGGCTGCCAGCGTTGCTTGAACTGGAGACTGCAAGGACTGACCTGGTGCCCAGATGACTTATATTGCTTCTCCTTCACACCGGCCTCTGCTGCACTGAGAGAAGCGGCCCTATTTTTTGTGGGAGGGAAGCTGTCTTCAGCAGAATCAGACATCATTGCAGCCTTGTTAGGACTGTGGTAAAAGTAAAAAGTCCAACTGTCAGTTCAGGTGGTTTTGCCCCATCCCACTGTCTCCTTTCCCCAAGGCAAGGAAACTCTCTGCCTGGTGCTTCCTTCCCTGCCGCAGCAGCCTGAAAATTGCCTGGCTATGGTTAACAATTGCAGCTGGACAAGGTGGAGGATTAATAGCCTTTGCAAAAGGAATGAGCCTTGGACAGATGATAGAGGATGGGCCTGCTGCAGTGGGAATGCATGTGAATGGACGGAGGAGATCATGCTGCAGGGAGCAGAAAACACCTTTATGGGGCTGTTCTCAGCTTCCCACCTATGAACCTGGTAATGCCACCAGATTCAATTTTGCCTACACTGTTGAGAAACCTTGAGCTGGTCCTAGGCAAGTATCAGACAAATGTATTTTGTCTGGGTGAGGATTTGATTCCAGAATTGCTAATCGGATCAGGTCGTCTGGGTATGCTTCTTTTCCACAGCAGTGTGTGGGCAGAATGCTGTGCCTCTCCGGTGGGTGATTGAACTTGCCGGGTTTTATAGCTTTGAGACTTTGGCCTCTATCACATGCATCAGCATGAAAGTGGTGCCAGGCTAGAGCTTCTCAAAGAGGCATTTATGTGGGCAGGCTGAGTTCAAAAAACACCCTTGGAGTCACTGGCTGCACTAGCACACTAGTGGGGCTGTGAATATAAGGGAAGCTGTTATCAGAAGTATGAGAATATGCACAGCCAAATCCCAGTGTTTCTGCTCTGAATGGCAAAATGGGAGTTTCAGTTGAAATGGGGTAGAGAAACACAAGTGAAAGCTGCAATAAGAAACTTTGCTATTGCCAGAAAGGGCAGCTTTATATTCGAATTTCAAAACATATAAATAAATGGCGTGAAGTTACAAATGTGGAAAACAGGATAGACACATGACCAAGTGTTTATGAACAACTATCCCATTCCAGACCTGCAGCACAGCATGTGATGTTGTTGTTTCTCCTCCAGCAGAAGGTGAGGGGAGAGTCACTAGAAAGAAGCTAGTATGACTTGGTTTAGTGTAATCTGAAATTTCTTCACAAGGAGTTTTCTGATTTAGAGCACACAGGACTCTGAATCATCTATAATGTATTTATTTTTCAAAGATACTTTTTTGTTCATTCCCTGTTCCATGATTTCTGTTATAGTCAGTGTTTGATGGTGTTGGAAACTGCAGCAGCTCTCAAATGCACCCTAGCCCCTTGGAAACCGCAAAGTCTGTGTTTTGGTTTGGCAGATGCTTTTCATTAATGGACTAACTGGTTGCCACTGTTGGAAGTCATCTTGGGAGCGAGAGAAGTCCTTCCTCTGTTGGAGGAGGTGTTGACATTTTTCCTGACTTGAGTGAGAGAGATGCTTGAATTCCTTGCGTGGTGCTCAAATGCTGCGGAGCAGAGCGTGCTGCCAGCTGTGCCACAGCGGAGAGCCATGCACAGTGGGCTTTTCTGAGTGAAAATTCTTGAGATATTTTGTACATGCAAACATCCTGCAGCCTGTACTGTACAGACTTTTAAATGGTAAAGAGCAAAATACATTTCCTCCTCCTAAACCCTGTATCCCTGAGAGGCCTGTTGCCAGTCAGGGCAGGGTCCTGGTCTCTGCATTGTTTCCTGCATGAACCTTTGCCCTCCCTTCTTGGGGCACCATAACTCTGCAGCCAGGCTGTCACAAACTCTCTTCCTGTGATTGTTATCCTGACATCTCCCTTCCAGTTTGTTTTACAGCACAATGATAGTGAATGCAGGGAGGAAGGAGTGGGGTGGAGGTCCAGTGGTAAAAAGATTTCTCTCCCTTTACTCTTGCTGTCTGTCCAGGGAAAGCTGTGCCTGGCTTTCTCAGCCACTGGGGGAAGGAGTGATGTACAGGGAGGAAGCAGGCAGTGCCCCATGGCAGGGGATCCCTGAGATGGAGCTGGGAAAAACAGGAGGTATTGTACCTATCAGGCCCAATGCCAGGATTAAAAATAATTAATCTGAATGCACTTATCACTGCCTGCAGGCTGTGTTTGCTACTTGACTGCAGTAAAATGATATTTTAGAAACGATTTTCAGAATATAAAAATGGCCTTTAGGGAATTAGGAATTAGGCCTAAGATCCTTCTGCTCCAGTCTTTTCTCTGCCTAGGATCTATTGTATTTAGAGTTCAGGATCAAGGCATGCACCTGTCCAGTGAAACACCTTCATGTTCAAGCAAGAGCTTTGAAATTATTTTGTTGAAAGCATGTACTTATAACTTGAAGTAGATTGATAACTGGAACACACTGAATTTTCAAGTTACACATGTATCTTTATGATTATTGCATCTCTATTTTTTAAATTTTTTTTTTTATTTGTCATGTTAGATTAAGTGAATAAGAAAATAATGCTAATGGTGTAGCATTGGGCTCCTAAAATATGGTACAATATTACTGTTGTTTATGTGCATAAAATCCTTGTTAAATTTTGCAAACTGAGAATCTTTATTAAGAAGGTACTTGCTGCTCTTGAAGCTTCCAGTCATATTTCTTGCAAAGAGAATGAAATCACAAAAATATTAAATAAAACTGTGAATCCCATTGGCCACCTTAAAAAATGCAGTAAGGGTCTCTAGTCTTTCAGAATAACTTTCACTAAAACCATTAGTACTTCCTTAGAAATGATGTCTTCTGCATACTCTCCCAAGTCCTAGAAGCAAGAAGGCAGAATGAGTCTAACTTGCATGTGCAGACACGTCTGCAAACAGCAATAAGGACAGAGTTCACTTGTCAGCTGTGAATGGGGCTTTAAAGACACATTAAAGTACTGTGGGTTACTTAAGTTAAGCCTTTGGTTAAATACGAAGCCGAAGCAAATGTAATACACACACACAAAAAAAAATAAAAACACACACCAGGCAAAAATATTCTAGAATATGTGTTGGAATGAGCCTTGGATGAAAGTAAGTTATCTGAGTCTGTTTCTGCTTATTCCTTTGGGAGTGGAGCTGGGAAAAAGGAGGTGTTACCAGCTGAAGTGCAATGTAAGACTGTGGGTTGTCTCATCTTAACATTTAAGGATTATATATATATACACATACATATAAGGAAATACATATATATATATAGCTTATACATGCTTAAGCATATAACTTAAATATTTAAAAAGCAGTGTTCCTGTTGCTAATTTGTGTATGATGTATGTGTATTTAAAAAAACAGAACCCCTTAGAATGGTGGATACACAAATAATGGTGCTGCTGCAAAGGCAGATACTTTAATTGCATGGAACTTTTAGGAGACATGGAACTTCTGTGTGCTCAAATCCTGTTTCTGCAGCAGTTATTTTCTTGTTGTGGTTTTAAAGGCAGAGCAAATGCGTTGCACTATTGTCTAAAGATTAAGGTGAATCAGATGTGAGACATTTCTACTGATAATGAGGTCTTTCATTGTTATAGTCTTACTGTTAAGTTTCCATATATACAGTTTCTTTTTAAATAGAAACTTCTGTTTCTCTCATTTTCTCTGTACCACGGGTCATAGTTATTTTGAATCTCCTGGCACATGGTTTCATAAAGCTCATTTTTGTAGGAAGTAACTGAGTAGGAAATACTGTTTGAAGGATAAGACTTCTACAGCTGTGGTATACAAGGGATTGTTTTCTTCTCTTACAGGGTTGCCACTAGATTTAATGCACAGCCTGGGAAAACTTCTGGCAATGTCTATGTAACTAACTCTGCTTTAGCAGTGTGAGTGGAGTGAAGGTATCCCAAAACCTGATTTAACGCATAATACATTTCCTCTATTCACTTTGCACTCAGTTGTTAAAGATAGAAGATATTCTGGAAACAGAAAAAATGTATTCATGGAAATGGAGGTAGGAAGAAGTATTTTAGCTGGATCATTGATAAGAGTATGCTATAAATTTTGCAGACAGAACAATCTTTGATGACAGAGCAATGTTCATGTGCAGCTCTTTAAAGGAAACTATGTAGGAAGCAAAGCTTCAGTGTGTGGTGGTGTTAATGAAGCTTCTAGCTGTTATGTCCAGAAAACAAACATACATGTTGATTTTGCCCCTGAAGTGTGGTTTTCAAAGATAAACAAGTCCTTTCTCCCATGAACCTCTCTATGGTTTGTCAGCATGGTGGGAAATTGGTGAGGAGTAAATCCTTCCAATTTTTTTCTCCAGATCCATTATGACTTGTAGGAGAAGCCTTAACTGGTAGGTGTAGGTGAATTTGGGAGGAAGACTTATTTCCATTATAGTACATGCATATTATGAGTACTGAGCATATTCTGCTCAGTCTCCTTTTGTAGCCTGGTTGTCCTGGGCTGCCAGCTTTGTGGGTCACTGACTCGGTTACCCTCTGCTCCTGACACAGTGAGGCCCTTTCTGCTCAAGGTCTCTGGGTGCTACTGCAGTACAAATATTTAATGATAAAACATGCTTATCTCCCGCCAAAAATCTGGCAGCGTCCTTAGTGAAGTATTATTAAATTGTCAGTTCAACCATATGCCGAGCGTTTTAGGTGAACAAATGTTCAAACTGGCTCTTGTGCAGTACGTGAAGACTCCAGAGAGAGACAGGTGGCCGTGTTTACACCATCAAGTACTGCCCGGTTCCTTACAAACAGAAGGTTGCATTAAGTGCCTCTTGCTTTATAGCAGATTAAAAATTTATGGACTTGATATGCTTGAGACCACATTAATTTGATTACACTTAAAGCGTTTAGTGTAGGTTGGTGGAACCTATTTAGTTTGCATATTAAAGATGTCTCCTTGTCTGTGAAAAAGAAATGAGAGAAGTAAATTTATCAGATCCTGTCCCCTCTCTCCCCACCAAGTCCCTAGTAATTGATAGAAAAATGCCTTTATCAATAAATTTCATTACCTCTGGTATTTGCCATTGATAAACACTCAGGAAAATCCTGGTACTTTTTTAGATACTCTTTTTCATCTCTTCATCCCCTTTCTCCAGATGACATCACTTATTATCTCACCTTGGTTCTTGGAAGACATGAGCTTTAAGATCCACCAAATAGTTGTCAACCTTTTCATTTTATCTTCAGTTTGTCTCTTTTTTAGGAGTGAGAAGTAAGGATGTTGTTCTGTCACTGTACTAGAATTTTTTCCCACACTTTTGTTCTTGGAAGGTAGCCTGTCTGGCAAAAAATCAAAATAGTCTGATTTTTGTGAACATGTTTGGAATTTTCTTTCAGAAATCTGTAGTAATACTGCACAGTCTTAGCTCTGCTTCATCAAAATGATAGATTCATTTTACTGTTGAATTTTTTTTTGTCTGTCTTATGGTCTTGTTTTAAAAATAAATTAATAAATTAGTTCATTGTGAAAGCTGTCCACTATGATAGCTATTTGCATTCTTTTCATTAAGAATTGTATTATGTTCTGGGTGACTGCTGCATCTTGTGGCATTTGATTCCCCTTCCTTTTTCTTGCCCCCACCATTTGTTTTTTTTTAAGGATGGAGTTTGTACCAAACTTCCATAATGATAAATGAGAGAAGAGGGAGGTGATATTTCTTCTCTCGTCTTCATTTGTTGGTGGCGTTTGAATGCATTGGGAGGTAATGAGCTGAAAATGAATTAGAATTTATACCAAATGTTTTCTTCAGAAAAAGAAATGCTTTCAGAATATTCAATGCAAATTAATTTGAAGAAAGTTGCTGAGGTGTCTTTCTTGATGGATATTACTTTGTAATAATTCTGCCTTTTCTGCCTGTGTAGTTTCTTCAGGAGGGAGAAATTCACATGCCAAAAAGAGTTTGAAAGTATAAACATCAAGAACATTAATGATTGCAATCTTTGATACAGTTTTAGGTGACATTCCCTTACTTAAAGCAGTAGTTGCTTTGCTAATGACTTAATTGTCTTTGTCTATTATTTTCTCTGCAGTCTTTCTTTTGCCGGAATGAGAGCCTCTGACCATAAAGCTGTCCTGCATGTCCATACCACAAACAATGTCTTCCACCTGCCAGGTGCCTTCTAACACCCTTCTTGCAGGTTGAAGCTAGAAGAGCTGAGCACCCCCATTGACAGCACAACCCAGATCCTCTCAGAGTAGCTTTGTGGCTGATGGACATCCTTTGGGGCATAGAGAGAATGAGGAGAGGCTTGCTGGTGTTTTGAGCAGAACTCAGATCCGTGCTCATGGCTGTCTGGGCCTATTAAGGGTGATTTAAACTTTATTTGTACAGTAGCTGAAATGCAGCTTGCAGTGACTGTGTCTGAACACTGTTTTCCAAAGCAGAGAAATGGTAATAACACCTCAACCCATCTGCCCTTCAATCCATCCTGTGTTCTAGGGAGAAGTCATTGTTTGATGACTGTGTTTTGCAGGGAAATTCCTTTGTCTCACCAAAACCTGCCCCAAAGCTGTGTAAACCAAAGCTGTGCTGGGCCAGCTGTGTTTCAAGGGGCGGGTAGACTACACTGGAGCATCACTGACATGGTTTTGGAAAGCTCGGACAGTGGTGAGTCAGTGGCCAAGATGGTTTGGGACCATGAGGCCTCTTGTAATCTTTCATTTAACTACTTGGAAATCATTTATGCTTTTCATAAAATAGAGAGTGCAGTTCCTTTGGAGTTGCTTGCAGCAAGTTTGTCAAAAGAGCAGAGAGGCAGTGTGGATCAAAGTGCTGTTTAAGATGTGGTATGTGGCCATCCTTCCCATGGCAGTGTAAAGTCTACAAGCTATATAAGACCATGAGTGGAGACAGGGTAAGGGAGAGACCACAGAATTAGAGGGATCTGCTAGGGCTGTGCTCAGGACCAGATCCAGCCCTGGTTTTGAATATCTCCAAGGGCAGAGACTCCACAGCCTCTCTGAGCAACTTTTACCAGTGTTTGACCACCATCACAGTTAAGGTGTTGTTTGGTTGTTTTTTTTTTCCCCCCTTTAAAGAGGGAGATGGTGATTCCCTAGGAAAAAGGGGAGATAGTGTCAGAGACCTAATGAGGTGCTGTTATGAAAGCAGATGACTGCTTTCTATTTTGCTAAAGTATCTGAAGCACATTTCAAACAAATTGGAGATCACTGTCGAGAGGTCAGAAGCTGCTCTGTGTTCGCACTGTGCCTCTAGCTTTGAGAAAAGCATCATGCTTGTGTCCAATCCCAGTGTGGTTGCCAACATGACACCCATGTCCCTAACTGGGCCATGCTGCATCCTGCCTAGCTAACCACCTCCTCCCCCCTCCCCTCTCTGTCACATCTGATGTGAGTGTCTCATCTTCACTTTTAGAGCGCCATTGAACCTATTGCTTTTCCTTCCACTTTTACTCACTCCTGTGATGTTCACACCAGCCTGCAGTTTACCTGCAGTATCTGTCTCCATTGCCTACTTGATGCACCTGTATAAAACCTAAATTTTGGTGGTCTGTTGCTGGGGAGAGACTTTCTACAAAATTGCTTCATTATCCTTATTCAAAAGCCTATTTCAACTCTTTGTAAAGTTTTAAAGACCTTGGTGACAGGCTTGGCTGCGTGTGTGCTCGTGTTACTTCCTTGCCAGATGCACATTCCCTCATTGGTTCAGTGTTATACTGCTTCCATACCACTTGTTGTCTGTGGCTGTATTCTCCTATCTCAGGTTGTAGCATCCTGACTGAGAGGCTGCTGTTTTAACTCCTCTGCAGAAGGACCGGTAGGATGAGACGCAATCCCTGTGTTGATGGGATAATCCATAACAAAGAGAATTATGGTGGATCTGTGATGTAGAAATCTGATTTCTTAGGTGAACTTGGATGAACATTTCCCTTGTATAGGAAGTCCTGTAGTCCAAAAAGTACAGTCAGGTCAGTCAGGTTTTAAGTACTAGAGTGAAAACATATGAAAGGGGACAACAGAAAAATCTTAAGAAGTCTTGTAGTTGACCTCTGTTAGATGAAGAGGTCTGAACTCCTTAAACAATCTGGCCTTGATTTGGGTGTGAGGGGAACAGTTGTGGGGTGACTTATTTTTTGCAAAGCTGCTCTTCCTCAGTTTAGGCAGAATTACTGAGGAAAATCAGCCAGATGAAGCCCAAAGAAAAAAATGGAAAATGGAAAGGAAATGGAGCAAGCTTGGTTGCTGGGAGTTTTGGCATAACTCCGTATGTCTCTACTCCAGTGTACTCCATCCCTGACCCAAATCATCCTTGTGCTTGTGGTGGCAAGAAGGTGCCAGTGGTTGAGTTGGAGGCAGGGAGAAGTAATGGAGTTGCTGATGGTTTGATATGGTCCTGTTGGCTTTGGTGACATGACCAGATGAATTTGGGCACCATTGTTGTTACCCTGCCTTTCCATGACTGTGTTTGTAATGCAAAGCACCCACCAGCTGGCAAGATTAGGTGGCTATGAGTCTGGTGACTGCTGTAATAAAATTTCTAGAAGATGCTTTATCCCCCTTTTGAGAGGTGTAATATAGGTAACGTCACTATATAGAAAAAAGTGAGAGGTCTTGTTGCAGTAATAGAGAAAATTAATTTATGTCTCTTCCTTCTTATAATGTGTCCTCTGGCTGTGGCCTAAAGCAAAAGCATGTTCTTGCCATAATTGATATACTATGGAAGTAAATGACACTGAATTCAATGAATCAATTTAAAAATAAGGTGATCTTTATAGTTGGATGCATAAAGATGTCTCATCACAGCTGTGCTTAGGAGTTTTACTAGCAGTAAATTAAACTTCAGGATACATTAGTAATCATAGGGACACGGTGACAGTTAAATGTTGGCTTTGAGTATCTGAGATCTTTTTAAGGACTGCTCTCCATGACAGAAAAACTGAATCAAGGGTTAGTAGTGCTTTATCATTCAGATTACTGTTACACTGATGGCTCTGAGATGCTAGTTTTCATCCACTTAGTATTTTTAGAAGGCTGGAATTTATAAGAGCTATATTTGTTCTTGTTATTTTTTTTCTTATTGCAATGCCCAGATGCAAAATTAAGAAAGGTGGTTGAGGTCATTCTTCTGCTGTTAGAAACTAAGCATATAGGAGCTCACATGCTTGTCTTCTGCCAGATTACGTACAATAGGTTTCAGGATGAGTGTGAAACTGTCGGTGTTCTCCTACAACTGGTATTTACATTCACTTGCATGCTGCAGGGATCTGTCTTCTGCCTTTCTTTGTACTGAAGGAAATCATCTTCAGTTTGCCAGTTTTTAACCTCATCCAGTTTTTCAGAACTTTGGTCACAGGTGAGATAAGAAGGGAGCAGTATGCAAGAACCTTTTTCCCACTTCCCTTGAAATCCAGGGCTTCTGAAGCAGAGATTGCATTTCTGTGGGGTCTAGCTGAACAGCACACTTGTCGTTTGATTATGTTTTGTCATTGAGTGGCCTTTCCCATGCTTTTTTTCTAAAGGAAAAAATATCAAGTGGAGTTGGGTTGTTTGTTTATCACTGGTCTTTGAGTCCCAGCAAGTTTTCTGGTGCTCACATAGGTAGTTCCCTTATTCCTCATTTGAACCATGCAGTGCTGCATGTTTTCTTTTTTTGCATTTAACCTCCATTTTTTTGGTTTGCCAAAACTTTGAATTGGCATGTAATACTGCTTGTCCCGTGTAAGTGGGTTGTTTAATAGATCCAATGAACACTTACTTAGGTACAGTATTTGTGACAGAGTGCCTTGCTCTGATATGCCTGAATTCAGGCATGTCTCTTGGCAGCAGTATTTCTGTGGTCATCTGAAGGTTCTGCCCTGTGATTTGACTTGCTCAGAACAAATTTATATTGGATGAGCATTAAGTCAAGCCTTCTTGTGCCTGTCTTTTTGTAAGATAAATTTGCAATGCAGCTTAAGTCTTAAATGTGTTGGAGCAAAAATAGTAGCACGACAATCCAACGTGACTAAATGTATTTGGTCAAAGTAAGACAAATATGATGGAGAGCCAGCTAAATGCTGGAAAGTGGTTGAATTTCTAAAGTCACCAGCTTGATGGATTATTGTTTGCTTTTGGGGGTTCAGAAAGTAAGTTTTGGTCTAATTGCCTTTTGAACTAATTATATGTTGAGCATTGTGAATACTCTAAATAGCTGCTGTGGTAGCACCAACAGCTTTGATTTTTTTTGAAAACAGTATTATAAGTTGGAAATTTATGCTATGTGATATGAATGAATAAACTTCAGTGTGTGGCTTTGTTATTATTGTAACCAAAAATGTAGATGTGTTACTGTATCTGCTGATGTTATGAGGTCCTGAGTTTGTTTTATATTCCTCTTATCACACTCCTTTGGACTCTATAGAGTATGACCAAGCTTTTAGTTAAAATCCAGATTTTTATGCCTAAAAAGTTTTGTTGACTTCATATATAGAGAGAAATGTGGAGGGGAAGAAAGGAAAAGGCAACACTGTTTCCTTATGTGCACCAGATATAATGCTTTCTGTTATCGTGAAATGTCATTATCCCATTCTTGTTTCACTTCTCCTTCCCCCATGTCCTTATTACATTTTTAAAGCCTTTTATGCAAAATACTTCAAGCCAGTTGTTTAGTCATCTTAACGGAAAAGTTTAGTCTCGGATGAGTGCTGAATTTCATAAAATTTGTATTAGGTTTCTCATCTCAGGCTAGAACTTAGTGTGTGCCTGTCTCCTACCAAACATCACTAACTTTGCATAGCCTTTATGAACAGTATTTGTATATATAAAGTTGGCCATTACTAGTGATGAAAAGTTTGTTGAAGGCTCTAGATTCTAGGGATCAGAAATATATTTACTAAATATGTCTTTTAAATCAAGGATCTGTTTTCTTACTCTTGTTTCAAAATACCCTGGAATTCCCTATCAGGTCAGTAGCTATTGAAAGTAAAAACAAAAGAATTGCTGTAAACATGGTTGTCTGGCTGAGTAAGGTTCTCAAAACCAGTCAGAACTTTGAAAGCAGTGCATCTCAAAACCCAGGAATCATTAAAAAAAGATCATTACTGTCCAATGAACTTTCCTTCTGATTCCCCTTATAAAAGGGAATGGGGAGAAGTAACCTGCAAGGTTTACATTTCTCCATCCCTGTTTATGAGAGTAGTCTCAGTGTGCTGTGGTGCAGTCATGCTCTGGTGCTCCCCCAACTGAAGCATGACATGTCTCTGTGCCTCACTTCACAAAGTGCCTGCCCCGGTGCTTTGGGGAGGCTGAGTGTGGTGGAGTTCATCCAAGCTGTGCCTTGCCAGGCTGAAAGAGACCTGACCAGCATGCCCACATTCCAACTGCAGGCAGAGATGTCCCTGGCCCTGCTTGATAGGATGGTCCCTTGCTGGCTGCAGCTCAGCCCCCTGTAGATGGTGGCCGTGAATTTTGGGGTTGCCCTGATACTCAGGTTTGAACCCACTGGCAGTGAAATGGCTGACCACCCCATAACGTGCCATTTTCTGGTTTACACAGATGTTATGTGGATGTTGGACTTGGTTGCATTTCCCCAGTCTTGTGTGTGTAGCTGAAGCTCTGACTTCAGAGGCTTGTGGTTAGCAAGTGTCTTGTGTGTGGCAAGGGTGGGACCCTGGGGAGGGACTACAGTACCGTGCAAAGTGAACATCCAGTTTTTGTTTGAATTTAACTCTTATTTTTGGAACCATGGGTGACTTATTCTTGGAACCCCGATTTTCAGAAACCCATCTGCATGCAACATTGCCAGGATTTCTGGTACAAATATTTTGTCATTTGCTCTTGAGACAATCTGTTGTTTCAGTCCTGGGTGAAGTTTTGTAATATGTTGCTTGAGAGATCATGGAAAAATTTCTAAGTGGTGGTGTAATCTTCTGTGTGAAAACACAAGGTTAGAATTTTTTTTTTTTTAGGAAAAAATTGATTATTTGGTTTTATCAGGGGATGAAATCTATACATTAAAAAACCAAACACAACAAATCCCAAGAGACTAACACATCTATTTTTTGTGTCTTAAACAACTGAGTTAGAAGTGAGCCACCTTTTCTTTTCCAAGAAATATTTGTAGTTCTCACATTTGATGCTCATTTTATGCCATCCTTTCTCACCTATTTCACACGCTCAGAGCGTTCATTGTGCCTGAAAGCTTGTTTGTTTTCATTTGATTTTTTTCCTCTAGCAATAGAGCTCCTTCCCTTTACTAGTACCTCCCTTAGAGTGTGTACAAAATCCTGCCTTTGCTAGGCAGTGATGTAACAGAAGAATTGCTGAGAATTTTTAAAAGTTGGAGATTTAAAAACAAGGTTTGATCTTTACTTTGAAATGACAATTCTTATTCTTTATCAGATTTGTATGATGCTGCACAAGTCTCTCTGTGCATACAGAGATAGATGGTACTTTGGTGTGCTGTTTTAATAACAAATGGCAGGATGTTACAAATAACTTTTGTAGGGTACCTAGTCTGAATCATAGAATAGTTTGGTTTAGAAGGGACTCTAAAGATCATCTAGTTCCACCCTCCCCACCCCCACCACAGGCAGGGGCACCTTTCTCTAGATGAGGTTGCTCAGAGCTCCATCCAACCTGGCCTTGAACACTTCCAGGGCTGGGACATCCACAACTTCTTGGGCAACCCGTTCCAGTGCATTGCCACCCTCACAGTAATATGTACTCTAAACCCACTTTCTAATAGGTACTCTAACCTACTTTCATTCAGTTTGAAGCCATTCCCTCTTGTCCTGTCACTACATGCCCTTGTCAAATAGTCTCTCTCCATCTTTCTTTTAGGCTCCCTTGAATTATGAGTCTTAGAATCAACAATGTTGCATTGTTAGCGTTGACTGTTCTGGTGTTGCCAACAATGTGATCTCTCCTTGACTAATCATGTAGGGTGCACAGTAGGATATTGGAGGCTGGTTACTTATGCTGGCACAATGATTAGCCACATCAAAAGGGTAACTGCTGTAATTCTGTTTACTGGAATGATTTTTTTTCCCTCATTTTTTAGTCTTTGATTGTTTGAATTATCTTTCTCTTTTTCTTCCAACCCCAAAAAATAAAAGGGAAAAGTTACCTAATAAGGAGGATGTCAGGGGAATTGGGGTTTTGTCACTGAGGGGAAAAGGAGAATAAATATACTTGCCATGGTTCTTACTGGAGTGTATATGTTTACCTGTTCTCATGGCTCACCTGTTTTATTGGCAGTCTCTGAAAAGTTAAATCATCAACCTATTATTTAAGGTTGATTATTTAAGATTTCAAATTAATGGAAAACAAAAAAAAGATCTCAGTTTTCCAAAATTCTCTTCTGCAAGTGAATCTCATGAGCCTTGCAGATAGGCAGATCCAAAACCTTGAAAAGCAGCTTCCAGAAGCTATGGAAGAAAACTCTTATTTGAGTTAGGTCAGCTTTGTGCATCTGGGAAAGCTGTTGCAGATGAGGCTTCTAACTGTAAAGGGAGAGCAATCTCCTCCTACTCCAAAACTGCAGCATGAATCAAGTGGTTGCCAGGTTTATTTTGGCAGAATAAGCATTGTAGGTGGTGGCTGCTGCTAAAGGTGCACTAAGAAAAGCTCTTTTCCATGATGGGTGATTTTAAGTTTGAGAAGTCTTTGCATACTCACAAAATTCATGTAGACTCCTTATGAGTGCCGCTCCTTTGGGCACTTGGACCTCTTCCCATTCTTGTGGCTGAGCCTAGGAGCAGGCAAGTGGTGCTCCTTGCTCAGTCACTGCCAAGCAATTCTTTCTCCTAGTGCTTTGCTTCCTCTTGTTTTGCTCTCTGGATACCTTGCGCCTGGCAAGCTTTCAAGCGCTGGTAGCTCCTTCTTACAGAAGAGGTGGGCAGGTCTGACAGCACGTAGCTTTGCTGGTGTACTTGGTTTTCACTTGTCTTTTCCCTGCAAAATAAATAAATAATTGACGTGTGAAGGGGAAAAGCGTGGGAGGAAAAATGTCAGGAAATTCAAAGGTGAAGCTATTTCCTCCCTCAGTAATATTTTTCTTCTACGTGTTGTTTCTTCTTTTCGAACAATGGGGTGAGTTAAGAATGGATTCAAACTATTAGCCTTGCCATTGTTTATTTAAATCCTTTCATGTGTGTGACGGACCTCAGGAAAAACCCACACTTCCATTGTGAGTCCTCTGGGCAACCTCTCTGTAGTATGGTGCCAGCACAACAGGGCTCCATCTCCTTTGGGTCCTGAGTGCCAAGGAGCTTAATATTAATAGTGAAGCCTGTGAGATGGGTGATTTAAAGGTGTAAGCTGTGAAATCTGATAGATCATGCAAGGCTTATTTTTCTTTTAAACAGCAGATGTGTAACCCACATGCTCAGAATAAGGATTTCAGATGTTAATTACTTAAGCGTAAGGTGTTTGTTAACATCTTGTGTGTGTTCGTGTGTGTACACAGACTTCCATTTGGGGGAAGGGGTGTTTTGCTGAAACAGGTGAAAGTCAGTCCTGTAGTATGAAACAGGAAGCAGATGGGTACTAATTAAAGCCTTGTTGATGATAAAAGGGTGACTGAGCTTTTGAAGCAGCTGCTTTCCTTATTTTATATATAGCCAGCATGTACTTTATATAAGAGGCGGCCTCCCCACACTTCATTGTTTTCGTGAAGCTGGAGGAAATGCGTGAGCATGTGCGTGTGTGCTGCCATGGCTGAGGGATGGTGCTTGCAGCGCTTGCTGTTTGCTTCCTTCTCTGCCCCAGAGAAAATGGTGTTTTCCAAAAGTCTGACAAAGGTACCAGGCACCATTTTGTTGCCCTCCTCTTCTCCTTCCACCTTTCCACACTCAAGCAGGCACAAGACTGGCAGGAGTGCCTGCTCTGCAGTGGTGCTGTAGATAAAAGAGAGCAGCTTACTGTGTGTCATAGTTTTTTGTGTCTCAACTCATTGGGGAAAGCTGCATCTGGAAAGGAAAATTATTCTTCATGGCTACTTGGTGTTGGTCTGTCAGGCCCTTGAATAGTGATTAAGAGTGTCAACAATCAAAAGACCAGTGAGGGTGTCAGCCTCTTCTGTGTGTGATTTGCCCTTTTCATTATGGTCTTTAATCTTCACAGGTACTCTTTATACTGCCTTTTACTGCCTTTTCGCTTACCTTGGGGCTTGTAGAATGAATAATAAACTCATCTTCAAAAAAAACCAAAACAAACCCAAAACCAAAAAACCCAACAAGATTTAAGCATAATGTAGGTAAAGGAAAAATAGCACCATGTGTCAGGTTCCCACCAGCTGTCGCAGCACCAAACCTGAGCAGATCTTCACATGGGAGAACTGTTATAGAATAGTAGATTATCTTGGGTTGAAAGGGAACTTAATGATCATTTAGTTCCAACCACCCTTAACTATCATCTAGTTCCCACAACCCAGCCATAGGCAGGGATGCCACTCACTAGATTAGGTTGCCAAGGGACTGGCCTTGAACACTTCCAGGTTTCAGGGCATCCACAATTTCTCTGTGCAACCTGTTCCTGAGTTCAGTAAAATGCAGATTCAGGGGATGACAGCTGAGGTGCAGAAGAATTATCTTCTGTATGAGACTGTCATTGCATTGGCCAAGTTTCTTAGTGGGTGGTGCTTAGGAGTCATGATTGTGTTCGCCTGAAGCTCTCATAGGAATGTTCTCTGATTGTCTAGTTGAAGTAGCAGCTTTCCTGTTTTGAAGCTGCTGCTGAGGTTACAGGTTCCTGATTTCATTTGAAGCAGAAACAACTTGAATGGCAGACCCACTACCAGAGGCAGGTGCACCTGCCATTCTGTAAGCCTCTGACTGCCTCAGAGGAGCTGGATAACCCAAAGTGTTCAGGAAAGTATTGCCTGGTTTGGGAGTTGAGACTCCTTCCCTCACTGTCACTGAGTGACTGGTATCTACTGCGGCTCATTGAGTAGCTATAATGACACTACTGTACAATACAAGCCATGGTCTTTAATAATGTCTCTATCAATGCTGTTAATAGGGGTTATTCCCATCATGCCTTTTCATTCTTTTGGGAAGACAGCCATAAACTAGTAGTTTCTCAACCTGCAACTTGCTCTTATATGGTCCCTGTGTGTGTCAGGAGCTAAAAGGTTTTTCCATAGGAATGATCCCAAAAGCTTCTTGCTCCTCATAGCAGGAATGAGAGGAGGCAGCCAGAGTCTGCCTCTTTCCCTGTAGCTTGCTGACATTTCTGGTGGGTTTGTGGATGTCCCCTGCTGAACTGTGCACTTCTTCACTACTGCATTTCTTCCCAACTGCTGGCAGCTGAAAGGAGAACTGCCTGGTCCTGTAGTGCGTGGAAGAATGGCAATGTCACCTTCTTCGTTGGACAGTGTGTCTCTTGGAGGATTTTTTTACGCTGAAATCATCTGGGTTGTCTGCATTCCTGATTAAGGGCTCAATGAGTTGTATTGCATCACTACAACCAAAACTATTTGCTGGAGTTTGGCACGTGCCAGCACCTGGTTTAGGGGAGCTTTCCTTCAGGCACAGACTGCAGAGTTACGAATTCTCTTCTTAAATGTTCTGGTTTTTGCAACCCCTCAGTGTTTGTCAAGAAGCTGTTGGTATTTGAGTGTACTTTGACATCGTACTTGTGTTAATCTTCTTTGGTCTTATCCTTTAAGTCAGCCTTTTGACAAAGTCTGGGGGCCAGGTTTAATCTTAGATGGTTCTTGATCTTTTTTTGTAGAGTCAGCAACTTAAAATTGTCTATTTTCTTCCTGTGGTGCACGTGTGTTTAATCCAGGATTACAGGAAAGCCAGTGCAAACACAGAGAGGACATTTGACTGCCACTGCCTCGCCTTGGCTGCCTGCTGAAGGATTTTAAAAGTGTTTTGGAGCCCCATAGTGTATATGGGCTACAAGCTGAGAATAGCTACAGTAGAAAGGATGTGAATTTGTCAATAGACTTGATTAAAAAAATTAGAAATCCATTTGGTTAAGACTATTTGAGAAGTGGGGAGCCTCTGTGGCAGTGTAGAGGAGTTATGCAAACTGATGCAAAAGATGTGGTGTGCCTTCAGCTGTGCCAGGAAGCAAGTGCCTTGTCAGTGCTGCTCTCTGGCAAGTTCTTTCATAGGCCTTTAAATCTGCTTTAAACATGTTTCTGTGGTGTTTATTAGCCAACCATACAGCACAGAAATCACTGCAGCTGGGGTATTTGTACAAATCACAGGCTTCTCTTCAGTTCTCCTTAGAAGTGAATGTGTCTCTTAATGTTATGGTTGATTAAGCTCAGTCTTGAAAGTTTTCACATTTAAAAACACAAAAATAGACAGAAAGAGGTGAGAACGGAAAAAAAAATTCAGCTTAAAATATGGCTTATTTTTTGAAAACAGTTGTAGAACACAGAGATTTGTATTTTTTCTTATAAAAAAATTACTCTGCTACTACTTTCCTTGGAAAATCAAACACGTTGAATACATCCCCACATGTGTGTGGGATGGCTGCTATTGTTTGGCAAACTTTGAGCAAGATAACTCTGCCTTTCTTATCAGATGCCCCAGAAATGCCCGACATTGATGAAAGTAGGCAACAGTGGATGAGTGAATGAGGGGTCCTTGAATAATTGACAGAGGAGGAAAAAGGAGGATTTAGCTCCTGGCTGTTTTGCCAGTTTCCATCATTTGAGGAATGTGTTTTTAAGTGGTAGGTCCTGAACTTCGTTGATGACTTGAAAATTTAATTGAAAGGAGTGTCTAAGGGGTACTAAATTTTATTAAAATTGTATTTGGTACCTAGATATCCTCAAGGTAGTAGGTCCAAATTCCCCACACTCATTGTACCAAAACTGAGTTTTGGAAGTGCCTTTATCTACAAATCCAATCTTGGAAGAAATGTTCTTCTTTTCTTCGTCTCCTTGCTAGATAAATGAGGAATTCCTGAGACTTCTCTAATGGACGAGAGATGAAAATCCTTCATGAGAACTGAATGCTTGAAATGTAATGTCCAACTTAAACCTATAGAAAAAAAAACCTTTGAGAAATTTTTGAAATGTAGTTCTATAATTTCTACTGTGTCACTGAGAGTGTTTTATATGAAATGTGTGGCATTTGGAACGATGTCTCTTTTTTCTAATCCATAGGGCATATTCCTAGGAGTGGTGACGGGTTTAGTAATCACATACACTGCAGACTGTGATCGTGATGAGCAGCGGGGATGGCATGTAGTTCAAAGTCTCTTTTCTAACTCTCTGCCATAGTGTCAGGGTGAATGTAGGCAAACAGTGCCTTGCTGGGGCTCTGCCTCAGCCAGCTGGGTTACCTGCAATGCCTGGGTGCGTGTGAGCTGACTCCAGAAGAGCTTTGTTGGTTTACCTGTGATTTCAAAACGAACCTTCAGCAAATATGTTTACTGTATATTCTGCCCTTTTTTTATGTCCTATTTCTTGCTCTTTTTTGTTTGTGTTTTGTTCTGAGCATGCTTCTGAATCCGTGTTTGCTTGTGAAACTGTTTGAGGTTGCAAAACTGTAAAATTGTGAATTATCTTGCTGTTGTAAGTCAGCAGCGGACAGGAAGAAAGCTGAAAATACTGAATAGGCAGTGTATTGCTGCGTAGGCACTTAATGTTGTTACAGTGTGATATAAGTTAAAATATTGCTTATTTCCTCTTTGCTGTTCAAAACAACCTGAAGCATGTTATGACCAGGATCTAAACAATAACTGAAAAAGTAAAAACAAATGTTTTAACAGGGAAAGGCATGATCTGCCAAATACTCTGCGTAATTTATGACTACATGAATAATCAACAAACAAAATACTTGAAAACACCTGACTTTCTGGGGGAAGACTTCAGTTTCTTTTTAAAACCAAATGAAAATGTGGAAACATTCTCTGTGATACCTTTAAAACTGAAAATAATAAAAAAAATTAAGCAAGACTAGCAAGGGCTGTAGTGTCTGCTGGAGTTTCCTAGCAGTTTAACAAACCTGTGGACGTAAACCCATAGATGTATCAATGACAAATTATTGCAAAACTTCATAAACAAAATTCACTAGATAAATAGTATTGGAAAGCATACTTCAGTAAACATGCTTTCTTTTTTCTGTTTCATCCTTGTTTTTAAAGAGGTCTTTATGTGATCCACAGAATAAATAACTTCCTGTGTCTTGATAGCTATTGCAAATGACAGCTCCTCCTGCTGACATTCCTGCTATTTTTAATCTGATGCAGGTTTATGTCCTGAAATTTTTATTTTTTTTTATTTATTTTTTGAAATGAGTGCCCCATTCTGACCTGCTCAAGAAAAGAGCTTGCCTGTCTTTGGAGCTGAGCAGGAGGCTGTGTTTTTTCTCTCTCTGAACATCTGCGGGAGGGAAAACTAAACTTGAAAGAAGCAAAAGCTGTCAGAAGGAGACAAATACTGAGCAAGGCCCTGTAGAGTATCTTCAGACTTCCTTATTGCAGCCCTTTGAATCGATTAGGGCATTTAACTTCCTTTGTCCGCTGTGCTCTGGCCATAGCGCTTTAATGCCTATTTGCAGAAAGCTGGAGGGAAGCTCCTCTGCCTTCCTCATCTTTGGGCAAAAGCATGGGAGGGGTGGGAGGCCCATGGCAGGCTTAGTAATTGTGAAGTTGTCTATTGCAGTCCTTAAATCTGACTAGCTAGGCCAGCAGGCTCGGGCTGCCCAGTTATGCATGGGATTTTCATTGAGGGGGGATGGGAGCAATGGTGGCAAAGTTTGCACCAAGTGACGACTGTGACCTCCAGGAGGAGGGAGCCTAATCTGAAAGTTGGTAAGAGCTTTTTGAGTTTGAGGGGTTAGTGGAGAGAAGGGGAGGCTTTTCAAAAACAGTCTTTTCTTTTTGGAACGGATGAGTGATAGCAGTGTCCTTCCTGGAATACCTCCTGTTGGACCTGGAGATAGGCACCTTGCTCCCAGAGCTTCCTTGTGTCAGGCAGGCTCTGTTCAGGGGAATGGGAGAATGAATGAGGTCTGTCCTCTGAGCAGCCTTGGTGAGGCCAGTTTCCTTGCATATATCAAATGGAGAGAAATAGTAATGAGGGGAGATTAATTAGACCTAGCTGTCAGGAGAAAGCTAGCACCCAAAATGCTTAACAGAGCTCATTTTTGTATAGTAGTGTCCCACTCTGGAAGCTGTCTTATTCTGTGTCCAGCATGGTCCTACATCTTTAGCAGCAGGTATGTATGTAAAAGATCTCAAGCCACAGTGGTGTTGCTAATATTCTTTTTCATTGTCCCCATTGTAATATTTTACTGCTAAAAAAAAAAAAAAGAAGGTTGTTTAGGTATTGTGCTGAGTACTGGTGCACCAGAGCTCTTTGGCTTTACTCTGTTAATTCCATTCTTGTCATTAAAAACATGGTTTTTTTCTTGCAGTTTTTACTTTTCTTGCTTGGGAAGGAGGAAAGCAAATGAATACAGAGCTGAGGGTTTAAGTCACTGTTGCTAGATGACATTCTATGGGAATGTGGAATTGCCAGTATGTAGATTGTAAATAGTCCTTTGATTTAATAAGGGTCTGTTAAGTACAGAGCACAGCCTACAGTAGTGAGGGAATAGCAATGCTTCCAAAATGGATGTGAGGGAGTAAAATGCCCTGTAGATTTCCCTCCTCTGTGTGCCCATCTTGCTCTGAGAAATAGTACTCTGCCTCCCATAGTTGTACAAGTGTGTCCCGGGTAGCTGTTCAGAGTTGGTGCTACATGTTTTGCAGGATTGGACGACTCTGGCTTTATAATACTGAACAGATGTCATAAAAACCAGTGATGAGTGCCAGCGTTTCTTGAAACTGCAGCCTGAAGAACGTCACAGAAAGCAGCATTCAAGAGTAAGATGCTGGAATGAACAGTGCAACCACCTGTCAAGAGTCCTCTGAGTCCCCAGAAAATCCCCCAGAAAATCCCTTTAAATAAATCACACCTTTTGAAAGAGGGTGACTGCAACTGGCCAGACAGTGGGGCGATGCACACTGGCATATAGCCAAAGGCTGTATCAAAATTTGGATGAGGGGTTTTTGTTGGCATTGGAGTAGTAAATCATGTTACATAAAATCTGCTAGGCTGTGGGAACAAACTTGAATTGGAAAGTGCTCTCCCAAAGACAGCACGCTGATTGTCTGACCTGCTTCTTTGGTGGGGGAAAATAGACCAAGGCAAACTGTGTTCAAGGAACTGAGGAGAAACACAATACCTAGCCTATGTGGTGCCTCTTTGGGAGGTACCAAGAGGAGTAATTGAAAATACGTAATTGCTTCACGTAACCTTGGAGTAAAGAACAATTATAAAAACAGAACATATATATGAAAAATGAACAAATGTTGACTGCATAAGGCAGTATCCTCTACACATTTGCTGATATGCAGGAGTTTAAAAAGAACTTAAATATGGTCCTGTTTAAGCTATTTTAATAAAAAGTTAAGAAATCTATTTTTTCCTGCTAATATTTTGTTAACAAGAAAATTATATTTTATTTTCTTTTGATGTATGAGATAGATAAAGGGTGAATGGACTAGAGGAAAAACAAACAGTAAAACAGTGGCTTTATACACTGGACTGTATTCACATACAAAAGAAACTAAAAGAAAAGAGAACTGTCCCTTTCTTCTTTCCTCAGTTTCTTTTGGTTACTAAATCAACATCAGATATTTACAACACTGGGTGAAATCCATAGGATGGTTGTTATTTTTAAGTTGACACTGTCCCCATACAAATGTGATTCCTTCAGCAACTTAACCACTACATGCACTAAATAGTTCCTAAAGATGCCCCAAAAGAAACCAAAAATTCCACTCAACTCTGTTTTAGTTTTCTTCTTGTAGTTTTGGGGACTATACTAAAATTTTGGTAGTCTATCCTTGCACTTGCTGCAGTCAATATAAAAGCCAAATGCATAGTGAGATGCAGCATAAGATACCATTCAGCCTGTAAATGACAGGCTTTGCCCTTCTTTTTACAAGACTTGCAGTTTCCTCAAGCCAGGGATTTCCTGTGGGGCACAGCTAACCCTGCTGCAAAGGAAGCTTGCTGCTTTCATTGACTCAGTGTTTCTGAAAAACTAGTATTCAGTGGCATGCATCTTCAGAGAATTTGAGTCCTTTAGTCCTTTTATTGCTAAAGGAAAAGACTCCCTCTGCTAAGCTAATACAGGTGTAATAAGGATAATAAGGAGATATATTTCCCTTTTTTCCTTTTTTTCCTCTTCAATCTATGCAAAAGCTCAGTCAACAACCTTTTGTATTGTTGGAACTGTACATCACCCTTGGTATATTGCTTCCCAAGGTAAGAAATACTGGCAGGCTTAATGCCTCTCCTAAACATCTCTCTGCTGCTCTTGTCAGATGAGAGCATGTTGTAGAAGCTGTGTGTGCAGTGCAGGCACCACTGGCTCTGTCTGCCGAACCATGACTTCAAACTGGCAGCTGCTCCTTCTCTGTGCCTCTAAGGAGAGGTCTGTGGTCAGGCAGTAGGCGTTGTTGCAGGTCAGAAAAGTCCTCAAGCTTCTCCAGTGGCGATTAGCCCACAGGCAGCACAGTGAATGGGCAAGTGTCATTGACTTAGCTCATGTCTCCAGCGCATCCTGCATTGCTTTAGCTGACTTGGTTTTAACTTATTTTCAACTGTCGTGGATAGCACATTGCTTGTAGATCCATCAGATCATGGCAATCATTCCAACCCTTCAGGTTATCAGTGATTTTGTGAAAGCAAGTAGTCTCAATCCATGAAAATGAAGATATGTGTGGCTCCCTACTAAATTATCCAACTGAAAGCAAACATTTAGGGCTAGGTTTGCTTGTGCCTTTACCTAGACAAGTGGCAAAGGACTGCTTTGGCCATCATGCAGGGCTTTTAGCATGTAAAGCTTATGTGACTTCTCAGGCAGGGATCTTTCTAGTTGCCCTAGTTAAGCTTTTGGAGTAATCATATCTGGGTGTTTTGATTTCTTTTCCCACTCCTCTTCTTCTTTTTCTTTTTCCTTTTCCTTTTCCTTTTTTCCTTTTTTCTGTTTTTCCTTTTTTTTCCTTTTTTTTTTTCCTTTTTTTCTTTTTTCTTTTTTCCTTTTCTTTTTTTCTTTTTTTCCTTGGGAGTTCTCTATGTGTCCACAAAGGCTGATGCAAAAAATGAGCCCTATTTTCAGACTGTGATGTTTTTCGCCTCTGTGATTTGCACTGAGACCTTGGCCTATTTCTCACCTTATTGCTTCTTACTGGTGAGAATGTCTTTCCAGTGCTCCTTTTAAGATGATCTTCTGGTCTAATTAGTATTGGTATATTTAACACGTATACACACATGTACCTCTTCATTAGAGCTAATGAATATCAATATAAGGCAGCTTAGTTTTAGAAAGAAAAAAAAGGGAGGAGGAAGCTTTCTATAAACAGTGCTGTAGTCTTTGTGATGAATTGGGTGTTAACGGTGAAGAGTGGCAGAGGTGAAACAGGCTGTCTGTTAAAGAGGAAGCGAGTGATTAACATTTTTTTGTCCTACTGATTGTAATTATTCCCACTGGCTGAGAAAAACATACCCCTTAGTCTTCCTTTACTGTAGTTCCATAATAAAATTTTAAGCTATTAGTCATTCTGGCATTGTATGGATGCACTGCTACTTTGTTCCTCCAATTTTTTTTTTTTTAAATTTTAATAAACTTTGCTTATAATTGTGAAACATGTTTTCCTTGTAGTAACCTGCTTGTGCTCTGCATTCCAGGAAACTTTGCCTTAAACCACTATGACTTCTGTGGTCCCTGCATCCCTCTAGAGTTGCATTCCTGGTCACTGTGTTATAGCCCACGGTGAATAATTATAAGAGAGGTACCTGCTTGTCATGAATCTCAGCAGCCTTCCTCACAGCTTATGGCACTAGAGATAATTCTGATGCTGTTAATCCCTTTGATAAGCACGCCTCAGCAGTCGTGCATGGTGCTAATCTCGGCTGTGCTGTCATTCATTTGGTCTGGCATTGGCATAACTGCAGGTGTTCCCTCGCTTGCCTTGCTTGAATAAAAGATACAATTTTTTGCACGTGAAATGGCCTATATTCTCTGGGACTGTTTTGAAAGACTAATTATTTCTCTGACCTCTGATGTTTTATTAGTTGAATCCTTTGCCAGCTTTTATATGACAGTACCCAGGACTGCAATCAGGTCACCCGGCTTATGCATACATCTTCCTCCTTTGCCATTTTTGCATTACTGACATAACTTCATGACTAATTGTGAAGGCCAGAAGCCTGAGAACACTTAAAGAGAGAGGAGCAGAAGCTCCAGTTGTAAGGGTATCCTGACTTTGGAAGGGTATTGTCTCTCTGTGTCACTAGTGAACTTGGCAAATGCTTCTTTGTCGTAAACTATACATACATGTATGCATATATATATATGTTCTGTATTTGTGGAAAACAGAAATATTTATTTACAAATCTGGAACCCTAATATTTGTCAAACACTTGTTTTCCATCTGCTGGAATAGAAAGGTTACAGCATTTGTTTTGCAGTATTAAGATTTGTCTGGATCATGAAATATAGTTATCCCTGCTAGATTTGAACTTTTTTATCTGATATTTATTTCTTCCCTTATATTTTACACTTCACAACTTTTAAAGTTGTTATGAATGGAAGGTAATAAATGAAGCCATCATTTATACTGGTGGCTATTTGCCTTTTTTCTATTTTAATAACAGTGTGCTGCCTTCTTACTGTTGCCTTTCTTTCACACTTGAAAATGGATAGATTTTAGACAAACCTGCTGGCCATCCTGGCTTCCTAGATGATTTTACTGGAGGGAGGAAGATCCACCCAACAAACCGCGTATTTTTATCTTTTCATGTGCATTTTTGTCTGTCGTTTCTCCTAGCCAGTGTCACTTAGTTTGCTTGGCTTTGAAATCCTAGCAAATGTCTATGTATTTGATATATATGGTGTTGATGATATCTCATACCTGTATTGTGGTCATAGAAATAAATGTAGTTATAAAACATAGTATTGGCACTGATGTAGGGGATCATTAGCCTGGTTGTGGCCCTGTCTCTCTCTTGGAGGTACAGAAAACATAAGAGCGGTCATAAGAGGTTTTGGTTGTGGTCATCATATGTGGAACACTACCCAGGTGTGTGCTTGTCCTGTGTCCATACTTCTCATACTATGTTGCCATCTCATTAGAAATGTCCAAACTGCCATTATGGAAAAGTGCTTCCAAGGAGACTACCTAGAATGAGGAGGAGGATATCTGGAGATAGAAACTGGAAATTACTCAAATGCATATCAGTAGAGTTGCCAGTTCTGACATGTAGGTATGCATAGCCAAGTCTCTTAAACATCAACGTCTGGAGCTGGGCATGTATTTTCTGTTACTACATACCATGCTCCAGAGGAGAGAATTCCCGGGATTGTGAAATCCTGTCCAGTCCCTAGTTCCATATGCAGGATGTAACCTGGAGGATGGCCAAGCACCTTCAGTGTTTGAAGCCTTTTAGTTTTTGACAGCTATGAGAAGGAAACATAGGATAGTATAAATCTGTGGACTTGAATGCAGAATGTACAGGACTTAGATTAATGTCACTGACATGTGGTCACAGGAAGCCCCTCTCTGTGCAGGAGACATGTAGCAACCATATAGTGATAACAAGTAGTCTGTCTTGTTCTTGTACATTCATGCATGAAATAAGGGGTGCATTGCCGAAATCTTATCAGATGAAAGAGTTTAAGGAAATATCTTCATGTTTGGAGATGATAGGTGGTGGTCTGGGAAAGACTCTCACTCCATCTGTAATGGAAAACACATAGCAACAGTGCAAGGTTCCTCTAGTAAGATAGAAATATTTCTTTGCATGTCGAGCTGATACTTCTTAACTGTATAACAGTGCAGGAGAAAAAACGAAGTGAAAAAAAAAAAAGCAACCTCCCAAGAACAAAGAACCCAAAAAAGCATGACCTGTTTGGGAGGAAATCCTGCTCTTCCACCTTCATGCAGCTGCAGGTGGCAAATTTCCAGCATCGTCTAAATAGAACTCTTTGACCTGAGGCTGTGACATGCTTTCTGTCCATACTCTTATCAGACAACAGAGAAGGTTTCTGTGCTGTAATTAAAGAATGCCACAACCGGGTAGCAAAATTAGCTATTTCATTAGCTAAGACAAACAGGATTGCCTTACACCAGACTGTTGTACCAAAGGAAATTCTAGTAGGTCTGGAGTTACCAATGTTCGCTTTCCTCCACAGCCTCTTCACCCAGCCCCTGCAAACTTGGCAGCGTGGTTGGAAACCACAGCAAAAAGGGTGCAGGCAGACCTGCCTGTTTTGCCAGGCATGGTCTAACTTAGCCTTGGATAGATGCTGCATGGTGCTACTTGCCATGGGTTAGTCTCCGCTGCTGCTGTCTGGCTGTTAATGCTGAACAAACCCTGAGCAAATGTGCTGGAGAACTTCCTGTCATTTGCACACTTTCCTAGGAGATTTAATGACTTCTTTTTGGAGTGGTGCTTGCCCCCAAGGATCCAAGAGTGGGATGATTTGAACATCTGGACCTGCTGTAAAGTCCCCACACCAAGACCTAGAGACAGGTCTGATGTCTTCTGTAACACCATATGGAAATCCTAGGGTCTTTGCATCTCTGCTGCAAAGCTTCTCCTTTGGTGTTGTCTGCGCAGGGAGATTCTGCTGTTTGGGAATCCTGCTGTAAGCTGTCAGTATCAGGACATGTTAATATGGCTGACTTATGTGCCAAACACCACTGATCACAGCAATGCCTCTCAACAGTGATGATGTTAGCTGGTGGATTTCTTACCTTCTTTCCTACCAGTCTTCAAACCTGACTTTCTTTCCAAGCATGTTCCTATTGCAGTATCCTCCAACTATGAGTTAAAATAAATAAATAAGCAGCCTTCTCTCTTCTGCAGAAGCAGCCTTGAGTATTATGTTCCCTGAAAGTTTCTTGTCAACTTCCAAATCTGTTTCAGATACTGATTCAAGAGATCTGTGAACTACAGTCAAGTCTTGTGCCCCGGTCTGTATTTGAAGTCATTTCAGCTGATGGTAGAGCAAACTGACTGGCAACTTGTGTAGACTACCCCTTGGATGGGGTATAGAAAGCAGTGGAGTTCTGTGATGTCTTCTGCATGAAAACTTAGTGGGCAGTCATTAGACTGTTAATTTTAATAGAAATCCTTTACCTGTGTGTTATGGAAGCAGTGTGGCTCCTATGGCTTCCCAGTTTGTTATGACTGCATCTGCCTCCACAGGCCTGCCTTTGTTACTAGTTCCTTGTGAATCTCTTTCTGTTTCACCAGTGCATGCTTTATTGCAATGCTGTCAGCATATGCACCTTGATAGCAAATCCAATTGTTTTTGGAAAGTGTATTGACTGTTGCATCCATTCCTTGCTCTCCCTTTTGGTGGCTATCATGGGTGACTACATGGGTGCTGCCTCTGCCTGTGGGTGAGAGTATGATGCTGGGAGAGGCCATGAGCACTTACAGGTGCTTTTACAAATTTTGGGTCTTGTAGCTCTCTGGATACTCACAGATCCGCAGTTGGGTCCTGCCTGGAGATACTTGCAGCAGGGTAAAAGAGGAACTCTGTAGTAGGAGCTTTGCTCTGCTTCCTTCTCCTTTGGGTTCTCCAAGGGCTGGGATGGAGGAAAGATGGCCAGTGTGACTGTATGGTCTTGCTTCAGTAAGTACAGTGTTTTTCAAGTTTAACAAAGCAACTAAGTGTTTAGTAAGACACCAAAACAATTTAATAAAAAAAATAATTAAATAAATTGTGATAGGGATACAATTTTTGTCAGCAACTATTTCAGTTGAACTTAACTTGCATGTTTTAGTATTAATATCTTGGGTTTAAATGCAGTATTAGATATCAGTAGAGCTGCTGGAAATGTTGGAAATGCAGCTGAATGAAATAAATGTGTCAGTTCAAAGGAATAATTTTCTTGGCCTCATGCCTTTTATTTGCTGGTATGGGCTCATCACATTGCATAGAGAAGATACTGGTTTTGCATACTTGGAATCTTAAATCAGCAAGTATCAATAAGCATATCCACAGCTCCTGGTCTGAATGATGAAGTATGGCATGAAGTAAGTTTGTTTTATTGCAGAGGTGGAAGCTGAATCCCAGGAAGCACTCCACAGGTGGCAGCAGCTCTGCTGCCATGCTGACCCAGGTTTTGGTAAAATTCCAGCACAGTTACTCTCAGTGTGATCTGGCATGCATCGCTGCTGCGTGGAGACCCGCCTCAAAATGCAGACTCTTGCTTTTGGAGTCATTCAGGCCAGGTTTTTGGAGGCTTTGCTTTGATGTCCAGTTGAAAGTCACAGCTGAAGGCATCTTGCAGCGTGCTGGGTCTGGTGGTGCCGCCGCGTGCCCCAGCCACTGACAGCTGCGCCGTTCCTCTGGCTGCCAAGATCCACTGCTGAAACTATACTTTTTTATCAGGTCATGTTTACATCTGGCAAAGATTTGTAGACACAACATCATTAACAGCAGTGCATATTTTCACAAGATTTACCTCTTCAACACTTTTTCCAAGTTAGTAAATCATAGCTTCTCTAATGTCCTGCTGGCTGCGTGAAAAACAGGAATTTATGTAACAAGCTCTGGGCCGCAAACCTTTTCCTGTTAGGAAAATTTTTTTTCATTGCTGGCAGAGTTAGGAGACAGCTCTGTTACTCAAAGAGCGACCTCAAATGTCCTCGGTACAATAATACCAGATTGTAACATTTTTGATGACTAAGGAATAGCAGTGATTTCTTAAATATTTAACACTTGTGTTGCAGAGAAAAAGGAGCTGAGCCTCATCACGGTGTTTTTCCTGCCCAAAGTTTGGTGTGTTTGATATGCCTATTTTGATAGTAAACAGTAGTCCTGAGCCAACTGGGTATGTTTACAAAATACAGTAAAAAAAATGAACTGGCGCAGGAGGTTTTTTAATCAAGAGCTGTGCAGAACAACTTTCTTGCGACATTTCTAGAGCTGGACTTGTGTCAGCCAGGGATTCGGCTGTGGCCCTGGAGTGAAAACAAGGGTCTGTGCCAGGCCAGCCTCACAAGGCATCTTGACCAGCCCCTGGGGCTGCAGGCAACTCCCAAGATGGATTTTCGGGCTTACCCTCTCTGTGTGTTAGCTGCACCTGGTGCAAATAAAATTCCAAGGCATTCCCTAACACTGTGTTGTTAGATTGAGGATGATATTTTGATTGCAGAGTTACCTGCAGTGAAGAGATTCAGTCCTACTTTATCGATTGTAGAATAACTTTAAAAATTGGGTAAGAAAACACTCAAATCATAGCATCATCATGGAGTCATAGAATGGTTGGAGTTGAAAGGGACCTTAAAGATCTTCTGGGTCTAAATCCTCTGCCATGGGCTGGAACACCTTCCACGAGACCAAGTTGCTCCAAGCCCCATCCAGCCTGGCCTTGAACAGTGCCAGGAAAGAGGAATTGTCACTGGTGTTTGTTTAACTGGGATACTTTACTAAAGACTGTTCTTTGGAGGAGAGGATGGAAAGGCTTCTGAGTTGAGGTACGTGGTTTGACTCATTGCTGTTCTGATTGTACTGCCAGCTGCCTTGAGGCCATGCTCTGCCATCATCTGCTGTCAGGGAGTGTCCTGTGCCCGTGTTTGGGTTGAAGTGCCCTTCTGTCTCAAGACACTGGAGCCTGTAAGGTTTTGTAGGGCTGTAACACCTCCTTGCTGCCCTCATCTACTGAAGGTTTCATCTTTGATCCCAGAGTCACCTGTTGAGCTCTCCAGGTGACCACTCCTGCTTTGGCTGGTTGGCTTTCTGTGGTCCAAAACATGTCGTGGCTCTTTGCAAGGAATTTGAGCCTGTTGCCTCTGATCTGAGCCAGGGCCTGCAAGACGACTGTTTTCACCTGGCATGCTTGCTTACAATCTTAGCTCCTTTTCTTCTGTCAACCAGATTTATGGGGGAAAATGTGCAACTTTGAGAAAGCACACATAGAGAAATGAAGGGAAAGGAAGACATTTCTGAAGATGCTACTGTCACAGGCAGCACTCTGGGCTTGGAAATTCAGCAAAAGCATCCAGAGACCAGAGCAGTGGCCCTCAAAATCTGATTTCCCTCAGGCATGAAAAGCTCCATGAGCTGTATCATCCTCATGGTTTGGCTCTGTAGTGGGTGTTGGATGTCAGGTTAAAAACTTATGGGAAGACAGACGGGAGTTAAAATCTAGGAAATATGAAATACAGAAAAGGGTGTTTGTAGGTCTGGCAGCCATTTAATGTTTTGAAATAATTGGTCTACTGGCTTTTTGGGGAAGATCAACCTTACACCCATGTTTGCTAGAAACAGCCTTTCTATTTTGGCTCCCCCAAAGTTTCTTTAGACAAGCTGCTAAAAATTAGTATGAATGGAAGGCAGGTAGCGAATCTCTGATTTCTCTGCCACTGAGGTCTAATTTCTGGTTTACACATTTCATGTGTTGTTTTGTGGTTCCCTCCTACTTGTTCTGAATGAATTACAGTCCTAGTGCAGACCATCTAGGTGGATCTTCATGTAGACTGTGCTGCTGTTCCAACCTTCTGCCAATATCCATGGCTGCCTGTTTCAGCACTCTGTGAACTTGTGGCCTTTTGTTAGCAGTTGTGTCAAGATATAGGAAAGCTTTTCTGTTGATACAATGTTTTTTACATGTGCTCAGCAGAAAATTGTATGAGGAAAAATATGTTTATCTACAGCTTGATAATGCATAGATTAGTCTCTTATTAACAGATCACCTGTGGGCTTCCACTTTGGATTTCTTTTTTTATTATTTTTTGGTTTTAAGAACAGCACATAAAACATTACTTATTGATGAGGAGGTAACAAAAAGCTTCAGTGCCTCGGATCATTCTTGGCACAAGATATCTGGTGCCCTCAGGTATTAGAAGAGTCAATTTTGCATATTTGAAATGTTGATTTTAAAAGAGAAAGAGGGTTCTAAGACTGAGGTTTTAATTGTCATTTTTGTCTAAGCTGTTTGCATTCCTTCCTGTCTTGTTTGTTAGCCAAGTTGTGATGATTTTTTATAAAAATTAGAACTGAATCCTCAACTGATTTTCTGTATGTGTTTTCTCATGTAACACAAGGAATATAAACCTCAGTAAGGCTCAGTGGCAATAGCCACAATTTGCATGTTGCATATTTGCAGGATTTAGGGATGTGCAGGATGACAGTTTGTTATAAGGACCATAGAACTGGATCTAGCATTCCTGAACTTTGTGTAAAATAATAATTTTTAAAAAATCCATAAATGCAGTTAGGTTCAACTCATTAGAGTGAAGCTGTTAATGAGATCTTCAGTTGTCTTCTTGATCTTCTGGTTTATTTTGTCTCCTTTATGAGGAATTTTTATTTCAGAAGAGTTCCTTCTGTGTTTTATTTAACTTTTTATAATGTCAGATGACAGACAAATTGACATGGCGACTCTTTTCAAGCTTGTTTCAGCCAGTTCAGTGTGGTGAACTGATAAAATATGTTTCCAGACTGGCATGTTTTTTTATTTTATGATTATCCCTGTGTTTCTAAGAAAATGAGAGTATATTTACAAAAGTAAATATTAGTATGCCATAGAAGATGCATGTTTTCTCTATTTCTTACACGTTATTCTGTTTTTCAGAATTCAATCCGCCACAACCTGTCTCTGCACAGCAAGTTCATCAGAGTGCAGAATGAGGGAACAGGGAAGAGTTCCTGGTGGATGCTCAATCCTGAAGGAGGAAAGAGTGGCAAATCTCCTAGGAGGCGAGCAGCGTCCATGGATAACAACAGCAAGTTTGCCAAAAGCAGAGGCAGAGCTGCGAAGAAAAAAGCAGCCCTTCAGTCTGGTCAAGAGGGAAATGGTGACAGCCCTGGATCACAGTTCTCAAAGTGGCCTGCAAGTCCCAGCTCTCACAGTAACGATGACTTTGATAACTGGAGTACCTTTCGACCTAGAACTAGCTCTAATGCTAGTACAATTAGCGGAAGACTTTCTCCTATTTTACCGGAGCAAGATGATCTTGGAGATGGGGATGTACACTCTGTAGTGTACCCATCATCAGCCACCAAAATGACTTCTACTCTACCCAGCCTTTCAGAGATGAGTAATTCTGAGAACATGGAAAATCTTTTGGATAATCTTAATCTTTTGTCACCTAATACATCAATGACTGTGTCAACCCAGTCGTCATCTGCTACTCTGATGCAGCAAACACCAGGTTACTCATTTGCATCCTCAACCACAAGTATAGGTTCACCAAATCCAGACTACAGGAAATTTACTTATGCTCAAGCCAGCATGAACTCTTTGTCCCAGATTCCTATGCAGACTCTTCAAGACAGTAAATCAAGCTATGGATCGATGAGCCAATATAACTATCCTGCAGGACTCCTGAAGGAGTTACTGACTTCCGATTCTCCACCCCACAATGATATCTTGGCATCAGTTGACACTGGTGTTTCCCAGCCTGGTGGCAGGGTGCTGGGCCAAAGTGTGCTGATGGTCACTAACTCGGTGATGCCAACTTATGGCAGTCAACCACCCCACAACAAAATGATGAACCCTAATGCCCGCCCTCACCAAGGACATAACCAGCCAACACCTGCAGTTAATGGCCGTGCCTTGTCACACACAGTGAACACCATGTCTCACACATCAGGTCTAAATCGCTTGTCGACAGTGAAGACTTCGTTACAAGTGCCTATGAGTCACCCAATGCAGATGAATGCTATGAATCCGTATGCCCCCGTTAACAGTTGCAACGGCTACGGAAGGGTGGGAATTGTTTCCCTCCACCAGGAGAAGCTTCCCAGTGACTTAGATGACATGTTAATTGAACGGTTGGACTGTGACATGGAGTCGATTATCCGTAATGACCTTATGGATGGAGAAACATTAGATTTTAACTTTGACAGTGTATTGCCTAACCAAAGCTTTCAGCACAGCGTAAAGACAACCACACACAGTTGGGTGTCAGGCTAGGATGTAGTAGGAGGTAAGCTGTGCTTTTCATAATAAATCTCCACAACAGCTAAAGGGAAAAGAGATGTCAAAATGCTTAAAATCTGTGACGTCTTCTGTGTTGACATGTGAACTGCCTCTATAACAGTCAGTCACTCTCCGGTCCTTTGTTAGTTTGGTTTGCAGTGGTGCATTTGGATTGTCATGTACCAACTTTGGTTACTTCTTGTGGTGCACTTATGTTTTGTAATTGATGTTTTAAACAAAAAAAACTTGCTGGTAACTGGCCAATAATGAATACTTTTTTTTTCTCCACTTAAGGTATCTTAAAGATAGTTTGAGCACATTTTAATAGATTTAATCTTCTGGTGTGAATGTTAATTTGTTCTTAATTTGTTCTTTTTTTGTTGTTTTTTCTTTCTTCCTAGGCTATGGTTAAATTCTCCAGACTTGTCTGACAGCAGGAACTGAGAAAAGCAGTACAAAGATGTCCTTCACCTTTCTTTTTAATTTTCTTGACAAAGCTGTGCACATGCACTGACTTTATTTTTTGGGGGTCTTTTTTTTTTTCTTTTTTTCTTCCTTTCGTCAGAGTTGGCAGCAGAGAGAGTATTTTCCTGTACAGGATGTTTGCCCAAGGTTTGCAGGTTATGTGCTGCTGTAGATAAGAACTGTGCCATTGGAAATTTCATTACTCTGAAGTGCCAAATTCACTACACCATATAATCACAGCAAAGACTATTACTTACATCATGTCGTGCTTTCGGTTTTGTACAGTATGATCTGTAGAAGAAGAATTGTTTTCTAAGACTATCTGTTTTGGTCCAAGAAAAATTTATAAACTTTTGTAAGAATACTGTGATGATCTCATGCCCTAAGTAAGTTTAACCTTTGTTGATGTTACCTGTGTTTTGATGAATTGAGATAACTGTGGACTTGCCTTGCAGCAGTATGAACTGCATTATTTTACTCAAAATTGCCACACATTTCATATGGGAGTAGAATAGCCTGTTAAATATGATCCTACTAAACTCATTGACTATTCAAAGCAAAAAGTAGGTTAAATGCCATTTGGTAAGTTACCTGTATTCATGTAAATTTGTACAAGAAGATATTTCATTGTCTGACTAATGACTTTATTGTTGGGCTTAAGATAATTTTTGGAGGACTTTCCAAGCTATTTTTCTTATAATTGAAATCTACTTTTGTTACATAGGCAACTTAAAAAAAAAATAAATCTGAGACCTGGCAGCATTCATAACCTCTTAATTTTGTACAGTATTTTAACTGGAGTAAGTACATGTTTTTATAAATTTCCCTAGCACTTGGAAGTGCTAATAAAGAAAAAGCTTAATAAGGATCTTGAATACAAAACATTTCTGTTTTGACACCCCTTTTTTTGTTGTGTGATGTATAAATATAGACAATTTTATGTTTAGGAAGTATTTAATCAGTTTTATATATGCAGTTTTAGAAATGTCATCTGCTTCTATTATCATTTTCACTCTGACTACCACAAAGTGTTCAGTATTCATTGTTAAGATGCTTGTACAATGCTTCACATTTATATTTATTTCATGGAGGTCTCATAATGTTTGTGCACTCAAGAGCAGGACGTTTTCGTGGAAAATTCATAATTGTAGTATAATTAATGAGAAAATTGTCATTTGTCTTAATTAGCACTAGTTGTAGGGTTCATCAGTGTTTCTATTGTAAAACAGTACATTTGAAGAGGCAAAAATGCTACATTTGAGTGGGAAGCTAAAACTTCCATGATACCTTATTGCAGGACAAAACATAATTTTTTTTCTTTTTTTTAGTAAGAAAGATAAAGTAAGTGGCAAAGTTACACAAACGCATGAGCTTTAGGGTAGGGGAGAGCATTAATGACAGAGATCTTGTTTCTGTGGAAAAATTTGCTCTTGTTGAAGTAGGCACAATGACAGCTACCAGTGCATTTTCACAAGTGGGTCTTGGAATAAATGATTTCTGATTTTTTGTAATTGCATGATGCAGTTTTTATGGATGTGTGGACAAAAGGTCTCACCTGTCTTTTCTTTAGTTGCTGCACAACATTTGTGTTATAGAAGTCCTTGGAGGTTTTTTTATGCACTGACAGGATAAACAGCGTTTATGGAGGGAGAATAAAATATTTTTACGCTGAATTTTCTTTTGTCTACATAACTCGCAACTGGAAAATGCTCTAATTGGAATTTATCTTCCCTGTAGTGATGGTGTGTGGTGCTGACAGAAATGGGATGTGCCAAGTAAATGAAGTTTAGTAACAAGCCATATATTTAAGGATCCTGTTATGACTTTCCTAAGGCTTTGCAATGTATTTATTGATGTGCTAGCATTTAGCTCCCTCTTAGGCTTAAATCACTACTAATTACAGCTGGTTCTACTTTTTTAGATATAGTATTACGATTGTCAGCAGTTCCAGTGGCTGATGTTAAGCTGTCCTGTGATACAGGATCTCCCCCAGTGTGAAATCAGTCTTTGAAATTGTTTTGAGCAAAATCAAGTGTTCTTAGTGCCAAAGCCTCAATGAAGCCACCCGCTTTTACAGGCAAATATCTCTAGTAGGATCTTCACCATCAAATTCGTAGTCTCTGAAATGTGATAGCAAATCTTGGCAGTGGAGCAAGTGGGGGGCTCACATATGGGTTTCTGAAGATACTTCTTTCTGCTGCGTATGCAAAAATGTTTGCTCCCAAATAGGCATTGATACACATAGGCCAAAGTAGTCATAAAATTCATCTCTGCATGCAAAGAAAGCAGTACTGAATGCTATACTATATGGGGATGCAGCTGAACATGCTACATTTAACAATATACCTCCTGTTTATTAGTTACTGCTACTGTATAACTTCCTGTAAACAGATATTAATTTCTTTTTATAACTATGAATAACAGAAATGTAGCCATTCCTTAATTACAACAGTCTGTAGGAAGCCCTTTTAATTATTGTTAGAAACCAGTTATAGGTAATCAGAAGTTTGGTTGTGTGGTCAAATTTTTTTTTTTTTTTTTTTTTTTTTTTTGTTGTGCCATTCTATTATTTTTCAATTGTAATTCTGGAATACTGTGAAGTTTGGTGAAGGAGCATGTTGTCTGCCTTGAAAGCAAACATTATGTGACCTCTAGTAATAAATCCTTTTTCAGTAAAAGTACCGAGTTTCTGGAGTAACTTAGTTTGTCAGAATTGTTGTAAATGATTGGTTTGTGAATTGTGCAGATGATCTTACCTATGCAGCCTTGTTTTTGACTTTTCTCTGGTTTGTACTGTTATTAAAAGTTTATTGTATTATAGAGCTGTTCAGATATTTTAAATATAAAGATGTATTGTTTCCATAATATAGCTATATGATATACGTTTAGGTAGTAGATGCATTAATTGGAAAGCTCTGCTTTGATAAACTGACAGTTTGCCTACACTTATAAGCAAAAATCGTATTGCTTATTATTGGCTTAAGTCAACAGAGCATCCCTGAGAAGTTAAAATTGGACCAATTATAAAACAGTATAAAATTTGCACTTGTTAAACCACTGGATGTATGTTAGTACTTTTTTATTTTTTTACTGATTTGAAATTCCTATTTTCATTATGAAATTGCTAGGATTCTTAATTTATGACTGATTTTAAATAAGGTATTCTCATTATTATTATTATTTTGGTAATCATAATGTAAGATGCAGCATGGTTTATGCAAGCAGAAAGCAAATTATTCAACATTAAAACTGGCCTCTTTTTTGAAGGTGTTCCACAAACCAGCAATATTGTGAGAGATTGGCATGTACATACTGCTAGTTCTATTTGCGAGTGGTGTGACAGCTCTTCAATGCTTCACTGCTCTGACTTAGTCACATTGCAAAATTAAAATTCATATGTGGATATTTTCAGAAAAAGTGCCTGCTGTACTTCTACAGACACATGAGAACAATCCCTGACAATTTGTTGTATAAAGCCATAAATGTATATAAATTATGTTTAAAAGGTTTTGTGTCCTTTCTTGTATACAGAGAATGAGATTTGTACCAGGATTCTACTTGTGATTAGTAATCCTTCTGCTGAGAAATTGTTGTAATCACTTTCCTTACCGTGTAATCTTTTTAATAATGATGATCCCATTTGGACAATCCTGATGGCATTAGCAATTTTATACAGAAAAATACCTCATGGTACCAAGTCTTGCCTGGTGAGATGATAACATATTAATGAGCAAACACTAACAGCAGAATAGTTAACAAATTTTCCATTACTTGGTATAAAGGAATTTTTCTCTCTTGGCATTGCTTCTGGAATTGGAACTGTAGCAGGTACAGGAACCTAACAGGGCTGTATTACCAGTGTTTTATCACAACCTAGTGTGCTAAAAGTAACTTGTTTACAAGTCTTTGAGACTAAACGCAAGAAGAATCCATGCCTGACTCCTAGGGCTCATGAGACATCTTTATGTAGAGATGTGTTGTTACTGGAAGCTGCATTAGGCAGCATCAGACTGTGTTGCCAATGCTTCAACAAGCGTAGTTCAGAGAAAATTACAAAAAAGTCCTGAAATCCTTTCAGAATGGGTATTTGTAAGTATAAGCTCTTAATAAAATTGCTATGACATGAGATGGTAATTAGTGTATCAGAATGTTATGTAATGCATTATTAAAGACGAAAAAAAAGGAATACTAACATCCATCAAACCACAGGAAAGAATTAGTCTTTGAGTCCAAATTACATGTTAGAACCTAATGCTATTACATGTGGGAGAGAGTTCTGGAGAGAGATTTTTCTCTTCCCTCTTCTCCCGCTGTTAAAGAAAGACAGTCCACAAAGCCCTCATGGCCCTCTTTTCCTTGATTTTCACCTCTCGCCTTCCTCTGCCCCTCCTGGAGTATGTACCTTTTCTCAGAGTGCATGTTTACTCTGTGGAACATCTGCAATATACAGGCCAACCTGCCCTGTTCCACTCCGTTGGCAGCTGTGCTTTACGCTGTGGCAGTGGGAGCACTGCTGATGTGAGTAGAGAGAGCAGGAATGTCTAATTTTTTTTTTTTTTAATTTAGATTGTGTTTCAAAACAGAGCTGGAAGAAAGAATGAGAGGCTGCCAAAACAGACAGCCAATAACACCCACGCCACAGTTGTCTTGTGAGGCCCAGATCCCTGCTTGCCTGCAGGTGGGGAGGGAGAGTGGTGGCAGAGAGCAGGCTTTAAATGAATTGCTGGCAAAAAAAAGCCAGTTTGATCTTAATGTGAGCAGAGATAGACACAAAGAGCATGAAACAACGCATTGCACATAAAAATAGAAATTTTTAAAGACAGCTAAAAAAATAATTTCTGCTTATACTTTGGAGTTCCATCTTTATTTTATCTTTGCCCTTCTTTCTTCAGTGCACATTTTGGAAGGTTTTTTTCATATTAGGGGAAGCTGAGGATATCTTCCCTGACATTTTGTAAAGCCTGACTTCTGGAATGAGAGGGTTGTAACATCCAAAGATACTCTGTTTGGGTGTTCCTGAAACTGTTGTTGGAAAGGATGCACTTTTAATTGGTACATGACTAGTTACTGCTGTCAAGAGAGATAGTCAAAGCTTGTCTCTTGGGAAGGGACTGGCTAGCAATTTATGCCAACCTGGCAACAAGGGATTTGAATCTGCTGATCAAGCACAGAAACCTCAAAGCATCCCTGGGCTCTGAGTCAGTTCTACATCATTGTATTAAACATGTTTTTGTGCCGAAAACATTTAACTACGACGTCACACCAGTTGATAATCCAATTAAAACTACAAATGACATTAGATCTTGCAGCCATTTTTTGTGCAGCTGGTGTGCAAAGATGTGGTTTTGAAGATCCTTGGAAGGAATAACTTGCAGTGATTGGAACCTGTAGTCATGCCCACTGTTGGAATTACATGCAAATCCCTGTTTGTTACCTGGCAGTGTTTTGCTTGGGGTGTTCTGGCATGAGCCAAAATGATAGCTAAAATGAGGAGGCAGGGACAGCGCCCCATGTTATTGTAGATTTTTCTACTTGCTGTCAGGCCCTGGGGCATTCAGAAATTTTGCATTTATTGTTTGCAAGTAAACTTCTTGTGTGGGTGTTTATCACTGAGGTGATGGGAAAAAGGATGAGGACTTCATGCAGTGCAACTGGAGGAGCTTTGCAGGAAGCTTCTGATGGGCATAATAGGGCTGTAGAGTGAAGAATCAGACAAAGAACTCGTTCATAACTTGGAACCTCAACATTTTACATCCTGTCTGCTCATCTACAGTTGCTCATGCCATTCTTAAATGAAGAGGTCTTTCCAAGCGAGATGAGTGACTGTTGGCCTCTTCTCCTAAGTAACAAGAAAGAGGAAATGGCCTCAAGTTGCCCCAGGGAAGGTTTAGCTTGGTTATTAGGAAAAATTTCTTCACCAAATGGGTTGACAAGCATTGGAACAGTCTGTCCAGGGAAGTGGTTGAGTCACCACCCTGGGAAGTATTTAAAAACCATGTAGATGAGTCACTCAGGGACATGGTTTAGTGGTGGACTTGGCAATGCTGGGTTAATGGTTGGGCTCAACGGTCTTAAAGATCTTTTCCAACACAAGGGATTCTGTGATTCTATGGTTGCGTTTCTTTCTCAGTACCCTAGAGTGACACTACCTGAGAAGGCAACTGCCTAGACCTTCCATAAAGAGTTTTTCTGGGTTTTCAGGGAACTGTGTTTGGCAGGAATGTCTAAATTGTTTCTAAAATATTTGATCAACTTCAGTCAAGTCAGAGGAGTTCATGGAAAAGCCATTATAGAAACATATATGCATTAGAAAGGGAGAAGGGATGAGAAATTCTGGGATGATGAAGCATGTTAAGTGGTTGCTTTGAAGGCTGAAGAACTCTGGATTTCTTGGGGGTAAGTGCTAATGCAGCAAATAAAAGAGTTTCCTTTCTGTTAGCTTTTGAAGTTGTGTCCAGCAGCAGCCACAGATGGCACAAAATCCTGGCATGAATTGTTGCTTGAATTTTTTTGACCAGGTGAAAACAAGTCATGAGCTGTGAAACCCTGTGAAAACTGGAGTTTCATTTGAAGAGTCCAAATAAGTTACCACTTCCTGCTCCTCCCTCTCTTCCTCCTTCACCCCACCAATTTACAGCACTTGTAAGAAATGTTCCTGTTTGTTTTTTGGGTTTTTTTAAAGTATATTTCCACCCTGCTCAGAGGAGTTGTACTAGGCAAGGCTGTATGTCCTTTCATCCCCAACAGCAATGTCTGAGCTGTGCTGGGGAAATTCTTTGCCTCTTCCTTCCTCAGAGCATACAACAGATCGCTCAGTTTAACACGCAGACAAGCCCCAAAGCCACAGTTGATTCACTTAGCAGATGACTCCAGGAGCCCTTTGAGGTGGGAGGTTTTGTCTGCCTGTGACTCTCCTACTGGGGACCTTCTGAACTGAAAATAGCCTGGGGATGACAGGGAAGGCCCTGGGAACAGGACTTGGCTTGGAGCCGTTCAGCTGTTCCACCACTGTCTCACCAAACCTCAGTGTCCTTTAACCCTCATATCCTTGTTGATCTTCAAGGCAAGGCTTTCCAAAGAGGGCTTTCTGAGTAGGGTTTCCACATCTCATTCTGTCATGAGCAAACTCTGCTGGTGCAAGCACATCTGTCTGGAAGTGTATTTTCAGCAAAAAATAAGAAGTACAGCTGTCTTGCCTACAGACTCCTTGAGAAACTGGTTGTCTTCATCTCAGTGGTTGTGGTAGGTACAGAAAGTCAGGAGCCTGATGGTGACTGAGAAGAATGCCAGTTAGATGGGGCAAGTATTTACTCCAAAAATAGCATTAAATAATAATATTCAGTATAATTATATTGGATATGCTGGACTCCAAAATAACTGCTGGGTGATCTGAGGCTTAAATAGAACTTCATACCAGATAAGTTTAAAAAATTATGATATTGGTCTTTGGAAGGAGTGCTAGCACAATCAGAGGACCTGTGTTTGACTTCCACATGGGATAACTTCACAGAACATGTGACACAGTCTCAGTGGCTGTATGGATTGATTGGGAGGAAACAGCGGCCATGCTCCTGCTGGAGGAAACTGTGCTTCAACAGTGTGGCTGTCAGCCAGCATGGGAACATGTGTGATCAATGTGACCTGTTTGGATTTTCAGTGGCTTCAGAAATTTTCCTCTTCGAAGTTCCTCAAACAACTGGGACATAATGGAAGTCCTCAGTACCTACACTGATTTAAAGGGTTGGTCATCCAGGTGTGAGTAGTACTTAACTTTTCGAAACTAAGCAACCTTGCCTTTCCTCAAAGAACCATATTGTTCAACGAGTTTGAACAATCAGCAGTTGTAGTTGATAACCTAAGTTGCTGAGGACACGGTTATACAGAATAGTGAAATGTCAGGCTGTGCCAAGAGCTGTGGGAGGGTTTCAGCAGATATGATAAATCAGCAGATGTGATTAAGTTAAATGTGGACTAATGCACAGGGGAGAAGGGAAAAGTGAACTCTGGATGAGATGTTACCACCTTGAAAAAGATCTTGGAGTTATTGAAAGTATTTCTTGTAAGTCTCAGCTCACAATTAGCTGCGAACAAAAAACCCCAGTAGAAATAATACTAGGCCTAGGAGAGTTCATAGCAGAGACTAAATAGGAGAAAAGATGAGGGAGGGTGGGTACAGATGAGTGAGGTGATGGGGGTTTGTAAAATTGTGGGTGCTGTGGAGAAGGGGAATAGGAAGTGATTAATCAGTATATCTTGACACAAAATTGGAGGCACCCAATGAAATAATTAGGCAGCAGGTTTAAAACAAACAAGAGGAAGCAGTTCTTCACACAGTACATAATTAAAATTTGAAACTCATTGCCATGGGATGTGGTGAAGGCCAAGAGTGTAAATTGATAAAAAAATTTATACAAATTAATAGAAGATACATCCATCAGTGGCTATTAAACACAATGGTCTGGATGTGGCCCCTAGCTTACGAAGTCTCTAAATGTCCAGTTGCTGGAAGCTTGGAGCATGTACCAGGAAAGAGGTTACTCAGTCTGTGGCCTGTCCCTTATGCTCTTTTCTCCCATGCATCCACTGCTGGCCATCGTAAGTGAGTGGACATTGTTGTAGGTGGACCTTTTGATGTGTCTTCAGAGTCTTCATTATGCTGGGAATATGTACAGTCAGAAACAGCTGCCTGACACCTTTTCAAACATCGATGTGTCCCTTTCCAGTTCTCTGTCAGTGATCACAGACACTTGGGAGTCTTACTTTAAACCATTCACTGGGAGGCATCGACTGAGATTATGTTCTCACCATAATAAGCTGTGACATAATAAATCCAAAACACCTGGTTAGATTTTTAAGTTTTTAGGGCAGAAAAAAAATGTGCAGAAATATGTCAGAGGAAGACAGAGCAGGAACAAACAAAATCTCTTCATCTCAAGCAACTTGTCCCTAGCAGCTCTATGGAAACTGTGCTCAGGGCAGGGATAAGGTAGTGTGTTACAAATCCCATCATCTCTCCCACACCTGTGACTAAAGCAATACTATTTTTTTTCCTTCTTTTTTTTTCCTTATTTTATTTTGTTGGCCAGTAAGGGGTTAAAGTAATTCATGTGAGCCTTTCAAAGATATTCAACAGTGATACTGGACAGTGAGCCTAGCAGTACTGGTCTAGAAGTAATGGTATGTGAGTGGTAGGAGCCTCTCCAGTGCTGATAGCCAGGGTCAGCCAAAAGAGAAATGTGTCTGAAATATGCAGTTTTATTGCTTTTTAAATATTTTAATGATGTAGAATGGAATTCCAGTGGAGGGAAAACCAGCCTTTTCTTGCCAGATCCATAGTTTGAGCTCTTTGCTTTGGATGTTAATAGAATGGCACCAGGCTTGTTAACTCACAGTAACTGATTAAGAAATGCTGACCTAAAGATGAAGGAAAGGTAAGTCTTACCCTGCCGGGAGCTTAAACCAATCCGTTATAGGATTTCATGTGAAGAGACACTGAGTAGACATTTCAGCTGAGTCTTGAATGCCAGCAGCTATACTGTGTGAGAGTGAATTTATTCTGTAACTCACCAGTCAACATGCAGGAAATCACAGACTTCATTCAAGTGTTGAAACTGTAATGCTAATGGACTACCATATGCATTGCAAACGTAGCTTTCTTTCCTTAGATCTGTGTCCAAAGCTGCTTCCTCTGTGAAGCTTTGAAATGTGAAGTCTGATCAATGCTGACTCTTCTCAAAATATTCAAAAAGAATTTTTAAGAAAGCTGTCACCTCTCTATGTTCCTCTTCAAGACTGAATGTTTTTTCTCTAGATTTCCCACTGTTAAAAGAAAGTGGGGATATCTAAACCTCCATAAATTCAAACTGTAAGGTGTTTAAATTAACTTAATGTTTGGTACCTCAACTGACTGAAACATGGACTTTTTAATGTATTTCAAATTGAATTATAGTGAACCATGCATTTTAGAAAACACTGGTTAGGCTTTATTATCTGGCAGATCCATTTCCCCTTCCCTGTCTTCTCTCACCCATCTTTTCCTTGGTGGTAGGTTTGGCAATGGTTTAGTGACACCCAAATCATGGTTGCAGTGTCAGAAACTGGGCATCCAGAGTTCTTTCCTGTTTATATTGGCATCTACTACTATTTAGTAGCTTCTCTTTAGCCTGCTTTGATTAGCAGCATTCGCAAGGTATGCAGCATTTTCCAAATGTGATGAAAATATTGCTGTTTCTGAAAAAGACTTGCAACAGACAATTTGTAGTAAAGCAATAGTTTTGTACAACCAGTTCTGAAGGCATCCATCTCTCTCCGCAAAGTTTCCTCGTTTGTCCTGAACCCTGTTTTGACTGCCTTAGCCATTAGCAGCATTAAGATATGTTAAGGTCATTATGACAACTTCAGGAAGCTCTCTGCCACCCACTCCAGAAGCTGTGCAGATACTCTGAGGCTATTACAAATGCAAAGTGAAACACGTAGGCCTGCTCCCTCTGAATAAACTTAATCTGGAGGTGATTTGTATCAACCTTTTTCTTTCCCTTTTTTTTTTTTTTCAGTTTTTTTATTTATCTTTTATTTATTTTTGTTTAGTTTTTTCCTCCCCTCATGTGCAATGGTCTGGTGGTATTTACACAGTCAAGCACTGCAACTTTGCAGAAAAATTATGACTTCTTGCACCTTTGGCCTGATAAAGGGAACCCACAACATAGATGACTATGACAGTTCCCTTATTCACTGTGTTACTGTGCATCCTCACATTTGACTGAGGAAGGCCTCATAATTCTGTAATTTAAGAGGCAATTGCATACCAACATCACAGTTGCCTTTTGTGCATTGGTTAACTGAGTGATGATACAAAGCTGTTCCTGGCAGCCAAGGGGATGAAATCCAGCTGGCAGATCTGCTGGCGCAGGGTCTCAGTCAGTCAGCCCTGCACGCTCTGCGTTCCTGGGGCTGCTGTGCTAATTGCTGGAATGTGATTCCGACCCACGGCCCAAGCGGAGAGCATGAACTCTGGCCAACACAGGCTTACTTAGCTCATTGCCAAGCCCATGGCTGCCCCCAACTCCATTTAGGTAAGTCACTGCTCCATCACAAATGCTAGTGAGCTGCCCATCCAGAGTCCTGAGCCCTCCCTGCTGATGGCTGCATGAAGGGAGGGGTCCTTGTGGGGCTCACAATGGCACTGATTTTCTAGGGATTTTTTAAGGATTTGGGTTACCCAGTTGGAAAACACTCATCAAAGGCAGGATGTAGGGAGGGTGATCTCTGATTCTGCATGTTCAGGTTCTTAGAGGCTTTAGTGGTGCAGACATAATAAATTGTGCTCAGCAGCTGCAAGAGCAGCCTCTAACTTCAGTGACACTGGAAACCATATGAAAACAGCATCTGTGTTTTCTTGGGGTGCTCTCTGTCTGTCGAAAAAATGACCCATTTCTCTAGGGGACTGTAATTTTTTTTTTTTAGGGCAATACTGTTTTAAAAATTCCCAAGTGTTATGTTTTTAAAGTCAAGATACATTAACCATATTTGAAAATTATTTGCTTAGTGCTCAGTTGAGAAAGATTCTGATATAACAGTAAGAACATGTTTAATGATTTATTTTGACTATTTTTTTTTAAAGCAATACAAAAACATGTCTCTGATCAGTGAATTTAAATAAAAAAGAATAGTCTCTATTCTTTCATGATCTTTTAGGTTATAGACAATACTGAAACATTTTATCTATACATTTGAACAAGGCACATCTTATTTACTGGGCTTGTGTGGAGAAATAACTGACTTGCTTTCAGTATGACACAGTCCTGGAAGAAATCCAGTAATATGGAGCTTAGATATAAACACACGCCTTGACAGATGAAGGAAATCAAGGGGGCAAGGCTTCTGGGTACCTGTTTTTTATTATATTTATATGGTCCTCCGCTCTTTGAAGAGATTTATACTCCTATTTATCAGCATTGTATATGGCAGAATGGGGTCCCATTGGGCTGGGTGTTGGAAAAACCTTTTCCAGGAAGTCATCTCTGATTTGCAACCTCGATAGTCTTTGTTGTGAAAAGGGAAGCAGGGTGGGAAAAGGGAAAACAAACGGATTGAATAGCATGCTGGCAACCAGTGTTATGATCGAAGTCTTTCATATTTGATTTTGATGGGTTTAGTAAGAAAGAAGTAAGAGGAAGGAATACCAAATGACGTGAGCTGCAGAAAGGAAAGGAGGTAAATGAAAGGGGGTTGGGGAGGAGAGGTGAGGGCCAGGTGGAGAAAGAAGTTGCTAGTCAGTGAGATGTGGGGAGCTGCCAGTCGTTTGAACAGCGAGAGGGCAAGAGGTACGTGGTCTGAGAGTCCCTGTGGTGCAGAGAGCCAGCAAGAATTGCTGCTTAGCATGTTCTCTGTCACACATCCAGGCAGCTTCTCAGCCAGTTTGTGCCATGTGACAGTGAATGCTCTCTCTGCCAAAGCTGATTAAGTCAAAGCAATGAGCTTAATGGAGGTATTCATAGCTGAAGGAATAACTATATAATATTATGGAGTGTATTTAAAGTTCTGTGTAAAAGTCTAGACTACATATGGTCCTAGGCTGCTGGGAACCATAAACTGCCAGCTCCTGGAGGAGTTGTTAATGGAATTTGTATGGCTGATCAGGCATGAACCATAAAAGTGAAAACATTGTCAGCCACTGGAACAGTCTGACACGAAGTAAAGCAATGCAAGCTTGGTACCACTGGAATTGAAACGAGGCCGATGGCAATGGAAATGGAGATTTTTTCAGAACCAAAAGCAGTCTTCAAAAGACAAAATGTTGCCTGAGTCCCTAGGGCTACAAGAAGGGCTATAATTTGGGCTTTGTTTCCAAGACACCAAAGCTGTTCTCAGCTTTTACTAAATACACCTTTGCTTGCTCTATCAGCTTCTGAATCTATCACCTACTTTCTCACAGGATTGGGGTGAAGCAGATGAATTTGTGGTGTCTAGGCAGGTAGTTTCAAGAAAATGGTGGGTGCATACACAGCTGCTGTCAAGGCTATGTGTGGGGCTGGTTTTCTGCCTGTCTTTAGGGAAACGGGAAATGAGATTCATCTAGCCAAGTGCTGAGTTTTGGGATGGGGCTATTAGTTGTCTGTGCAAACTGGCAGTCACCTGCAAAAACAAACAGCTGGGACACACCTTTCAGCTCCAGCCAAACCCAACACTGTCTGTGGCTCCACATGTTAGTGATTGTAGAGCCTCAGAGACTCTGGCTACTTGTTCTTACCCTTTTGCTGACCATACAGGCTAGGTGCTCAGGGAACCGGCTCAGGGAGCTGATTCAGTCAAAAAATAACTTGCCAGAAAAGAGGTCTTGGAAATTACGGAGTTAGCAGCTGTGGCTAAGAGATGGAGCTATGCTAGGTCAGCACTTCCCCTAAAGCAAAGCACAGGGAAACCCAGGCATTACTATCTAGCCTAAAAGGCAGGTGCTGAGACCTCCACCACTGACTGTGCTTGTGAACACAAGTGACAGAGGGCACTGGCCAAGCAAGAAAGCTTTCACTTTTCGGAAAGTCCTGAAGGACCATGCTTTAAACATTATTTTGTCTGTGCCAGCTACATCTGTTTTTTCTCTGCAAAGTCAGGCCCATCAGATCAACAGAACTCCAAACAGTGCTTCTGGTCTTGAAACTTTGGAATAATTTCTTCTTTTTTCCTGTTACCAACCTATTTCAGTTGAGACTGAACTGGCTGGAAGCTAAACAAATGCTAAAGCAGACATCTTAAAACTGCAATACGGTTGTGGGTTTAGCATCTTAAATTTTCCAACTAATGCAGTAAAGACCTGTCTGACTTGGGGTCTAAACTTACTCCTGGGATGGAAACTCCCCATTGATTCTTCTTTCAATTCTGATTGAGAAGTTTAGCCCCATTTATGATGCTAGTCACCACATTCCCATTTACTTGAGAGAATTCACAACAACTAACATGTCCTATCCCCCCACTCTCCCACCCTCTGGTGGCTCTGGTCCACAGTTTAAGCCCCTAGAGAAACTAGCAGAAACCAACATATGCACAATTTACAGTCTAGAAAGATTGCTAGGAGGCCATTTACTTTTAGACACAGATGGACCTGTGCAAAATAATACTGTCTGTATATAGTCTGATGCTCAAGTTGGCTCTCATCTCATCATTGTTTTGAAGAAAAAAGTCTTCTTGAAGGAGAAGACAGGCTTTTTGTTTCTTCTATTCCTTTCCTTTGTTTTTGGACTGTGCAGTGTTGTTAGGGTTTTTGTAGCCTGTGGTTGGTATACAGTAGATTTCACTTCCAGAGAGTTCAGCTTCTCCTTGTAATAGACAAGTGCTCCACAACCAGGTGTAGCAAGCTGCTGTTTCCAGTCCAACATCTTGTTCAAACATGACTTTGTGATAAGGCATGAGCACACCCATAACACATGATACTCGGAATAGGTCACTGTTGAGATATTTTGCTGTGCTTTTATTAAACTGGCTGATGTCCTCAGTTTGAACTGTCTGGTTCTAGCAATAAAACTCAGCAGCTGTGAGGTCTATCAGGTGCTGAGGGACCTTTAAGCATAGATTAAGCCTGATGCCTTTAAGTCTGAGATGTTCAGCGTTGGAGAATTCATGCTATAAAACTGCATTTGTTGGAAAATTTAAGCTGTTAAATCCACAGTGTTCCAGTTTTAAGGTTTCAGCTTCAGTCTTTGTTTAGCTTATAGCCTTCTCACTCTTAGCTGAAATAGGCTTGTAAAATTTAACAACAACAAAAAAAATTACTTCAGAGTTTCTATACCATGTCCTCAAACCCACGGTGCTACCTACCTATTTCACAGGAGATTCTAGGAGGCTGCTTAATGACAGTTTATAAATATTTTGAGTTCTCCACATGAAAATACATATGAACACCTAAATGTTGTTCCTACAGAGGCCATTTACTTAGGCTAGAGCTTCCCTCTCACCTTTGTGCACATTGTAAAGAGGAGGTCTGTGTGTACAAGAGCACAGGAAAATGTGAGGAGCCCTTTGGCAATCCCCTGATGTTTCTGAGGAACTGAGCTGATAAACACAGCAGGTGTTTGAGCTAACTTGGAGTTTTGGACTCAGAGCAAACATGGTTTAAAAAGTGCCTGAAAAAATCCTCATCTTGGATTTTTTTATTTTTTTTTCCTGTCACCTGGTACTACAAAAAGTGACCAGACGTCCTCTACTCTAAGCAACTTTGCTTAGTAACACTATCCTCTCTCCATGTGTCAGCTCAACCATTTGTCAGTGAATTGGATTCTTGTTAGGCAGCTGTTCTTATTTCGTTTAACAGTGACCCAACAAATCTGAGCTATGTGCTGAACTAAAGAACAGATTTTACTTGATAGTTTGAAAATAGCCATGTCACTTTCTATTTCTTTCCCCATTGCTTTATTATCTTTATTGCTAGGTCTGCCAGGACAGTGAGAGTCCCAGACCCAAACTAGCGTGGACAGGTTAAGCTGATTGTTTGCGTCTTGGTCACACATGGAAATGCAATAGCCCTTGGCTCGGTTTCAGAAAGCAAAGGTGTGCAGCTCTGTGGCAGCTCCACCCCAGACAGAGATGAGGGAATTATTCTCCCTAATTTACAATAGTGAGAGCAAGCATTCCCTCCCACAAAGTTGCAACACAAGGTGTGAACTGGCCTAGCTAACTCCGGTGTTTCATTTGGCCTCTGCTTCTCACCAAGGCAGAACCTGAAGAGCAGAAAAACAAGAGACAGGTGTGAATGCTGTTAGTAGAGATGCTAGGCTGGCATTTGTAGATATCTTCTTTAAAAAATCTCCATTTTTTACCAGTAGCATGGAAAAACCAAGATGAATTGCTGACAAGACATTATGTCCAGTTACTGAGCAAAACAATATAAACGGTCTTTTTTGATGGGTTTCTGCTGTTGCTCATTTCCCTCTGGATTGATGAAAATGGTCCTTGCTTCACAGGGGAACACCAAACAGTATCAACTAACCTTGCCTATTTTTTCATGCTCTGTGTTGACAAACTGGTGACTTTTCACCACTGTGTTTATATGGAAACTTCTACTGCTCTAAAGCAGGGCTGTGCTTGGTGAATAAGAGAATCATTGAATTATAGAATGGTTTGGGTTAGAAAGGACTTCAAAGATATGAAGTTCCAAACTCCTTGCCATGGGCAGGGACACTTTCCACTAGACCAGGTTTCTCAGAGCCTCATCCAGCCTGGCCTTGAACTCTTCCAGTGACAGGGCATCCATAACTTCTGTGGGAAACCTGTCACAATGTCTCATCACTTTCACAAGGAAAGAATTTCTCCCTAATATCTAATCCAAACCTAACCTCTTCAGTTTAAAGCCATTCCCCTTTGTTCTATCACTACATGCCCTTACCAAAAGTCTCTCTCCAGCCGCCTTCTAGCCCCCCTCTAGGTACTATAATGTCTGCTATAAGGTCTCCCCTGAGTTTTTCCAGGTTGAACAGCCCAGACTGTTGCCCTAAACGTGGGATCATTACCTGGTTTATAGTGCCAACTCACACACTGAGGCAAGATATTTCTCTTTTTAATTCTAGTTTTTGCAAAGTAGGGAGCTGGGTGGTAAGCTACAAAAGACTGGCTCTCTGATCATCAAAACTTTACATTATTTATACATTTTAACAAAGGCATCAGTAGTCATTGCTTACATACTGTATAATGTTTTTATTAACTACTACTCAACCCTTTATTTTTAGTTATATCTATTGCTTCTCATGCTCATTAATCCTTATGTGCAGTTCTTCCCTCCAGAGTCTGGGATCTGTTTTGAGTAGGTGGTCAGTGAGTGGGGGGTCTCAATCGCCCTCTACCAGAAGGACCATTGCACCAGCTACTGCTCAGTTCTGCTGACTTCACTCCCGGTGGCTCTTGTCCAGACAGCCCATTCATCTTGGAATTGTCCTCCCTTTTCCTTAAAACAAAAGATTAGCCAAGCATACAACATTCACAATGCAATTGTTTAATTATAACTGTCTAGTTATAGCTACTGATTAACAACTAAAAAACCTGCAAAGTTCAACTTGAACCCCACTCAAATTTTGATGGGTTTGATATCACAGCTATCTCATCTTGTCTTCATAGGAGAGGTGCTCTGTCCCTCTGATCATCTTCGTGGCCTTCCTCTGGACTTGCTCCAGCAGGTCCATGTGCTTTTTTTGTTGGGAGCCCTAGAGCTGGATACAGTGCTCCAGGTGGGGTCTCACTGGAGAGGAGTAGTGGGGGAGAATCACCTCCCTCAACCTGTTGATCACTGAAGAAAGTGTCAGAAAGACACCAACAACCTTGATCTAAGTATACTGTAGTGAGCAGGCTTGCTCACTTCTAGCTTGCTTGTTGCTTGATCAAGATCCAGACATAAATGTAAAAGTTCTGTGTATGTATACACACAGGTTAAATATTTACATATGTGTACACAAGCACTCACACAGTGTTTATTTAAGCCTGCACAGTATAGCCATTGTTACATGACAATAGGCAGTGAAAAAAGGCTGGTGGTTTAAAAGAAATGGAACTGCTCATGTGAGGAATTCAAGCCACCTCTCAAGAAATTTAGCCAAGTGTAGATCAATGGAAGGCCAGAAGGAAGCACAGCAACAGCACTGCCCGACTGCCTGCATAATGCAGGCCATGGGACTTGTCACAGCAGCAATGCACCTTCTGACCCTGACTTAGATGCCATAGTCAAAGGAAATTGACTCTTTATACATTGTGCCAGTGCTGTCAAAAGTGAATCTGACTCCTAGTTAGGCTGGGTGGGTTATCTCCCTCCCAGCTGCAAATCTCCGCAGAAGGAAGATTCAAGCTTGTTTCCCTCCACTCCAGATTCTCTTGCTGGTAAGCAAAGACATACAGGCACTTTTGGGGTATGATGTTTCTCATGCAAAGTTCGATATCTAAAATGGGTGTAGGTGAACTGTAAGACCCTATTTCTGCCTGTTGACTGTAAAGGGCGTCCAAAGTAACCAACTCTGATGAAGATGCTGCATCAGTTGCCTAACCTCTGCCTTCAGCCTGTGAATCTTGTCATCATATTTGCTGGTAGAGTGGATGAATATCTACTCACTGATAAAATTTTATCTCTTAATCTTTTTGAGGAAAAAACTAGAGTGATTGGCTGGAATCTTCATAGGGTACATCTTTAAAGTCCCTTAGCCATTCTTTGAGTTCCTCTCTGATTTCCAGTGTTCCCCTTGACATCAGAGGTGGATACACTGAAGCAGCATTAGTACTGTGATTCCCACAATGGATTTAGTACAGATCTGTTCAAATATCAAAGAACTGCATTTTTATTTTGGCCAAAGTTCAGCACTGCAAATTTGCTATCAAATTATAACCCCTGATCAGTCAAAGTGAAGGATGCCTGAGAGGATTCTGTCCCTATGGAGCAGCCTTAAGGCTGTTGCTTGATAACTATTGCTATTGACATTTTGACAATATGGTTTTGATTAAACTTATTGCACATTTTACTGATTTATTCATCTTCTGTGTTTCTGGTGTAAATGTCCGTGCCCATCAAAATCCTTTATATTTACCATGTCTATTACTATGAAAAACTGTCATGCTAGGACATCAATTTAATTAGATAGGATTTATTTTCCATAAATATATGGTGATTATCATTATCTATATATAATTCTAAACAGTTCTCAATCCTTTTGCCAGTCATTTTGATATTTTACTAGGATCACTATCAGAGTGATACAATGGAGTTGTCCTATTTATTATCCATTAGCTTGGGCTACTAATATGACATTACAATTTGTCCATGCTCTTCCTCTTTTCTGGTTTTCTTCCACCTTTGAATGCTGAGGGGTTTTGAAGTCCTGATGCATGTCTGTCTTCCATTTGCCTAGTAGACTGCCTAGCAAAGCACTAATTTTCTGAGTGTAGTCACAAAGAAGTTGTGGTACAAAGGAATATAAGCATTTGTACTGTCTTGATTACCTCAACAAACGTTGTTGCTTAAGCATTTTAGTGTTAAGCATTTTCTTCCTTTGGTAACCTGAAAATACTGGGTGGGAACATTGGAAACCAGGCTTTAGGATGTGAGCAGTGATGGCAAGAAAAGTTGTTGTTTATCTGCAGATCCATAAAGATGAATAGTTTTGACAAAAATTTAATCTGTATTTGGACTGTCTGTATTATTAAAGGTAGTGGTTCTTAAATTGCAGTTTGTGGATCTTAATGATCTCTAAGACCATGGTAAGAACACTTTATATTTCACTGGCACATCTGATTTGCCCCTTGCAATGTGATGTCTTCACTTCTGTGCACACTGGGAGTAGCCCTCCTTTTTCAGCCCCTTTGACCACAATATCCCCCAGTGCAAAGGATCACAGCACACTGATTTCTTCTCTGATGTACCTCTCAGACCACCAGATATGACGGACTCTGCTGCTACACTCCTCGTGGCTCTGAAATAGTCCATGGGAACAAAAACATCCAGGGACCTATATGTGTGGAAGAGCTGCTTGAGGGTTGTCCTAGAACCTGGGGATGATCTCTTGAGAGGAAAGAGCTGAGCATTCCTTGGTTTTTGCAGCCCAGAGACTCCTGCAAAACAGGCTTAATTATTACAGAACAGTCACTCTGAGGCATTGAAAAGCATTGTTGTTCGCTGTAAAAAAAGGGTGTGGATCAAGATGTGCTGCTAGATTTTTGGAGACTTAATTAAGAGGCCATCTACAATGTAAACAGTTCAAATAAATTTGGCAGAGTTTCTGCCAGAAGCTAGATAGTGAAAACCAACCTAGCTTATGTTAGCCCACTGACTACATTAGTTTACTGTTTTGAATTTAAATCTTTTGCGAAAGATTTAATGATGTTGTGGATATTGGCTTTTTAGTTGTGCCTTTGGGTTATATTAGGCTAAAAATATTTTTCAGAGAAAGGAATCAACCTATAGACCTGTCTGACTGGTTGATCTTGGAGGTGGAACAACTATCTAAATGAAAAATATCCTTCTAAGGATATTTTTTGATGGAAATTGAGTTGTTTAGTGGGAGGAAATAGATATTATCCGGTGGAAGTTATTGCCAAGGTCCTTCTATTATTCACAGAATCAACATATTCCTAGCTCTAGGGAGAGGTACTCCATGAAGCAGGGTTATAATCCAGGAGTTACTTCTCTGGGAACAATAGGAAATTCAGAAATGTCGAGAAACCTGTAGAGAGAATGGAACATTTGCTCTCCAGGATCGTTGTTTGCGAACAGCTTGGGTGCTCTCTCTGGGAGGATCCAAGCGAGTCTCTGCTGACAGGATCTAAAGCTCATGTCACCCTGAACACCTACACAGCAGGATGTTCTTGTCAGCTGGGGACTCCAAGTCTAGAGCAAAGCCACTGAAGTTGGACCTGCATTGTGTATGTGAATCAGGTGGACTGTTCCCATAGTTTGGCAGGAAGATCGAGGGCTAGGAGGGAGAGCCTGTGGCTCTGGGTTAAGAACTTGCACTACATGGATCTCTTTGAGCTCACACTGTGGAGTGTTGATTGCCACACCAACACCCCAAAACAGATTTTAGCTCTGGTGAAGAGATGATGCCAAAGGCAAACCAGGCAATAGAAAAGTCATACATGGTCTCCAAGGATCCGGTTTGAAGTGTGGGTTGGTTTCTGGCATATAATACTTTGAAAGCCTACCTTCACTGAAAGAGTGGCTTAAGAACACCTTGATGCTAATTTTCAAACAGAATATCAACTAATAGTGCATGTTGGATGAGGCAAAATGAAAAAACCCAAATGTAAAACACACAAACATTTTTGAAACTCAGAGCTTGCTGGTGCACGTAGTGCTCTGTTGTGAATTTTATGTCTGCCTGTAGATCAGAACAGGAAGCAAGGCTTTGAGAGCTCAGAAAACCTCAAAGCTTTTGACGGTATTATAAATGTCAATGCTCTAAGAAGGAGGAAAGTACCAGACTCTGTTCTCTACAAGACAATAGGGACTTTATACTACTACAGGAAGCTGCATGTGAGAATTACAGAGAAGTTAAAGTCTGTGGTATTAACACAGTGTAATAACTAAGGTCTCATAGCATTCAGTTTATCCTTCTTTCAGTATATTCCCAGGCACATGCAGTATCACACCGGTAGAACTGTGGACTTGTAATTTAAAAAGCATTTAAAGAGAATATTTCCCCAAGTTCCAGTCCTCTTAAGTAAAAAGGTTTAAGCAAAATAATCAAAACCAAGCTTCTATGCTTAATTGTACACCAAATAAATTCATCAGTAGAAAGCATTATCTTTAGCACTTGGTCTTGGAAAAAAAGAAACAGTGATGTTAAAAGGACAGAGAATGGGAAGGCAGGATATATCTGGACCCTGTACAAGATGTGAGCTGGTAATCACATCTCAAAGAAGTTTGAATTAAGCAGGAAAATGAAAACTTCTGCCTCAGACCTTGATATGTGCTGAACATAAAAAGTTAAGATTACAATATGCTTGGACACACTGTAGGGAGCTCAGAATAAGAACTGACCCTGAAAATACTTCAGCAATCTTCTACTCCTTGGATGCTGGCCTTGTACCAACCATCTAGGATTCTGTCTCAACTGAACTGAAGCAGAATCTATTATAATCCACCCAACACTAAATTGTCTGCAGATAATTAGACAGTGGAGGAACTGAATTATGAAGTACAAATATACTCATGGGCGAATATATTAAGGAGTCCTGAACGAGTGTTCTATCTTATTCAGCAACCATTTGTGTTTTTTTGTTCTTTCTTTCTTACCATAGATTGTTGTGGGGAAGATTTCTGAGTTGATAATATACATGGCTCCAAAACCACTATATTTAAACTTTCAGATTTTTTTTTGCCCTATTTTATATCAGTAGAACAATGTTGACTGTGTATAAAGATGGATATGTGAAATGTAAAAAAAAAAAACAAAAAACAAAACAAACAAGAAAAAAACCCCAAACACTTGAGAGAGAGAGAGAGAATAACAAGTGGAATGGTCCACCAGAGCTGACTTGGTCAATTTCTAGGCGTTATTTTCTTGCTGTGAAATGTTTATTCAATCAAATGAGTAATAGGGGGAGAGATTATCCTGTAAACTTAAGTAACATCTTGCCTTTCTAAAAGCATTCTTCTATGAGCCCAGAAAGAAGGCTCCCTTTTTCACCTTTTTCAAGCATTATCCTTCTCCATTAGCCCCGCTAGAACACGCCAGCTCCCCCAGACCAATAAATATTAGAACAGTACATGTGGTGAGTATGAAATTTTCTGAATCACCAGTGAGCACAAGGCAAAGCTGTTGCTTACATCTGCTTTGTGTTCTCATCACAAGAGTAAGTGCCAATCTGCATGGCAGGATGCAACGTGGCTCAGGATCTCCAGTGCTCCTTTTCCTCGTGTAAAGATTCTTTCTGACTATTGACTTCTGACCACATCCCATTTTGTCACGGGAGATGTCTCCTCAGCAGACTCAGTTACCTGCTCTGCCCTGCTTCTTGGACACTTGTCTGTTCTTCTTGCTACTCCCTAGTGACCAAAGCAATGCCCAGAAAGGGAGTTGCCAGCCTTTTATGACATCTGTCTCAAAGCTTGATTGTCTCTGCCTGCTTTTATGGTAATTAGTAGTAGCACTCTTCCCAGGTCTAAATCCAAAGATTCTGCAGCCAGTAGCAAGCCTGTGAGCCTTCTGTTTTATGTATATTATATATCCACCCATACTGCAGTTTAGCTGCACAAATAAATAGACATCTATCTATCTGTCTGTCTATCTATCTTCATCTATTCCTGCAGCTAAACAGAAGCATGTGCAGGTCAATGGCTAGGGAGTGGACACAGATGTATTGGAAGGACATGCCTACAGAACAGAATGCTGCAAGAGAAACAGTCAAAGGAGTAGTTTAGAGTGGTGCAAATTTGAATTCATTTCCCAGCTGGCACTAGTGGGACTTGGTAGTGGGACTTGATGGTGTCTAATTGTACATGCATGTGTAAGTGCTTCTCTGAACCATGTCTCTTGTTGGTAGGGAAGGAAGAGCTGAGAGTAGAAAAAAGAGCATAATTTTCAAAAGCTATTTTGCCTCCTTATAAAGCTAGTCTCCTTTTAAGTCCAAGAAATTAAACTTCACAGAGATATTTTGATGATTTACACTTGCGAATTGAGATTTATCACGTCAGTGACTTTCACTTGCTTAGTATTACTTTCCTCGCTGTGCTGAATCTCTGTATCTTTAGTTTTTATTAGTTAGATCAAAATCCTGGTGCCTTGAGTAGGATTTGTGTAGGCAAAGAGCAAGGAAGATTGAAGTCTGGATAATCATTATTATTTCAGCTCTGGTTTCATGCCTTCAGAGGTCATAAAAATCATCCCTTGCCACAGATATTATTTTTCAGACAGCAAAAGGAAAGATAAAAGTATTTTTTTCTTGTCCTGGACTTAGCAAAAGACTTTCAGGAAGTATGTTTCCTTTTCTTAAAACAAAAACAAGGGGTGATTGAAATGCAGGGTGTAATTTTAATATTTTTCATTTCCCACTGCAACTCAAATGATCACATTTTGGAGCTCCCCAGATCACAGAGGTTTAGATAACATTAAAGATATGCTCAAGATTCAGTTACCCTTGAGTTAAAAGGATGCAAACCGTGCCTAGCAAACATGGCATTTCCATAGCAGATTTGATTTGGTTTGCTTTTGTAGTGCTGTTGCAAAACAGGCACTCAGAACCACCTCACAAGCAAAACAGGGGCATCAAAAAGACAATATACCTTCCTTCCTGAGGCAGATATTTCAGGAGGTGGGGAAACACAGCTTCCTGTGTTCTCACATGGATTTAGATAATGAAACTTTTGACTGATTCAGAAAGAATAGAGCATTACACAGTTGCTTGAAAATATTACGATGTCATTTTACAATGTGCTGTAGCATTAAACAGCCAGATGTAGCAAAATCTTCTGTGTACATGTCCTAGAAAACAATCATAGCCCGCAGGCTGTGACTGGTCTTTTCACAATGTAATCAGGCTGGGGTGGGAGGAGCTGGAGTTGAATGGCAGAGGGAGAAAAAAAAAAAGTGTAGTAATAATGAACATAAAGAGGTTAGAAATGGCTGGTTCATTTCTCTTCTTTTAAAGATGTGATTATAGGTGGGACTGGTAGCTTTGGTTATCATTAAAGTCATGTGATACCTGGCAGCTCAATATTCTGTTTTTAATTATTGCTCACGTTCTCAAGGCTCAACCATATAGGATGAAATTTTCAGTGTAGTGTGCTGCCATAAGGTAAGTATAACAGGCAAATGAGGCCAGAATGGGCATTTTTCACCAAAGAAGAGTTCAAGGAAAAAAAAAAAAAAGAAATCAAACCAAACCAACACCCTCCTCTCCTCCTCCAATTCTCATTATAGTGATTTTTTTTTAAAATGTTCTCATTTTCATTCTTACATCTGCCTTGTAGGGGAGATTCAAAATACTATAGGAAATTGTTGCTTTTCTGTCAAAAATGGCTCTTTTCCAGCCTCTGAAAATCTCTCCAGGTTTATTCAAGTTACAAGTCATGTGAAATATGACTTTTGTACAAATTTGAGGTAGAAACTTGCAGGTCTTTTTAGAATGCAAATCTCCTGAAGACACCTTCCTCTCTGGCTATCTTTCAGCTCTGGCAATGTCCTCATGTGCACACTCCATTCCCCTGCAAAACATCTGAATCTATGATGGGCTGGAAAGCATCTCCTGTGCCTGTGTCTCGAACTGCTGTGGGCAGCTGCTGGAAGTGAGAACAGAATGGAGAACAGCTCTCCTGTGCATGATGCTTTCCTGATGCCCAGCAGCATGGAGGAGAAAGGTGTCTTATCCTAATATGGAGATGTTTATAAGGGCCTCAGCAGGTAAAGGTGGCAAGAGGGAAGAGAAACAATGTTGGGAGGTTGAATGGAGAGAAATTCAGTTTAAATCAATGAAGGATTTGGCATAGAGGGAGGTGGATTGGAAGGCAACTAGAATCAGATATGTGGCTGAAGAGGAGGCTGGGACAGACTGAACAAGGAAACTGAAATCAGTGAAGGGAGGGAGATGGTCTAGAATATAGAGTAGGATCACTGGGTTGCAGAAGCATGAACGAGGTAGCCGAACATGATGTAGCTTCACCCAGGGGTAAGGAATGCATACCTGCAGAGGCATATTGAAAGCATTTGGAGGGAATATTGGCCATTTTATTCACACTTGCCTTCAAATCCAGAATTCCTGAAGTTTATCAGCTCTCTTGCTACTGGCAGGTAATTTCTGTTCTATCTGGTCTGCATAATTTCAATTCTGTCAGTTCTTTTAAAGCAGGCTTATACTGTTCAAAAGGAATAAAAGTCCTAAAAAATTTCAGACTTCCAGTATCGTGAATTCAAAATGATAATGATGTTATCTGAAAGTTCATTGTGTGTAATTCTCAACCCAGCATATACTATACTGTACAAATAGATGGGCCCATCTCCAAAGCTCTTTCAGTCCAAAGGCAAGATGAAGTGAGAGGCTAATGCAATAAAAAGGCCCAGGAAAGCACATGGCAGCAGTGACTGCAGATGGGGATGACAGAGGTTGCACAGGTGAAATACGGTTTCGGTTTTTTCACCTTCCTGATTTTCTGCAAACCTCTTTATCCCTGAGAGTGAAGCTAAGAGCACTCTCAGGATGGCCATGAGTCTTTGAGTGAGAGTAGAAGTTAAAACTTGATGTTTGAGGTCCATTTGGCCCAGGTGCCATGGGAACATTCAGTGTCCAAAGTCGGATATGTTGTTCTCCTTGTGAGTGAGGAGAAGGGTGAGAAGTTTTTCTCTTTGGACAGGATCCTGACCTGAGAAATGTTTACTCTTTCCCAGGGTCCTGTTCTGCTTAAAAATAATCAGCTTTTTTCCCAAGCATGTGAGAACATGGAGAACCATAACCACTTATACTAATGTGGATTTGGCAGCATGATCTCTGAACACCTGAGGGTTTCTCAGTGCAAGATGGCAACAGTACAGTACTTCGGGAAGACAACAGAACAGTCAGTCTAACTGGAAATTAATTACTAGACCTCTTGAAATATTTTTATTGCTACTGATGCATATATGTAAGAGAAATGGGAATTTTTGTCTTTCACTTGATTCACATCAGAGCCTTGCTGGAAAGCAAAACACAACACAGCTGTTATCAAGAGACTTGAGTTCATATTCAGCTGGAACATTTGATGTACCCTGTGTTGAGCAGTGCTGAGACAGCATTGCATCAATGGCACCACTTGCTGAGCTTGCCATTGCATCTCAGCATCAGGCCTGACACAGCTTTAGATAAACAATTTGTCCTGTCTTTGAGAGCAGTGCCATATCTTGTTTCTACCTGAACAGAATCAAGACCTAGCTGAAAAACAGCTATTGAACTTGGGTTATTGGCAAAATCATGGAACTTTAAAGCAATTGCAATCAAAAGACTTCCTCTGAAGGAGTCAACCAAGGTAAAGTAAGGTTGCAGCCGTGATTTTCTGGTGGGAAAGTGAGTCTATTTAGGATGAGGTACCTCTAATTTTAATGGGTGGTCCCTGTTTAAATTTTCTTCTTTCATTTCCTTTTTCTCAGATCAACAGAATTAGAGCTGATGTGTAAAATGCTTATATTACTAGGAACAACAGTAGGAAACCCTTTGTTAACCTTAATTTCCCATCTAATATTTCTCTGCAGCGTCAGCCAGTCTCCAAGGTGATAGGGTTGTTGATAATAACTCTGAATTGCTATGTAACTGTCAGACTGTGCAGCTGTGAAAGAGCAATTCTTCATTTTGCCCCTGTTCATTTGTTGGTGGTTGGTGGTTTTTCTCTTTTTTCCCAGAGATTGTGGACTATCTAGAAATTCTCATATCTCTCACATGTTAAGTAAAGGACAGACCTGAGTTTCCTACCTAAGAAAAAGTGCATTTTTATCAATGGGTAAATTTAGCAGATTGCTGAGAATCTACCATAAAGTACTGAGAGTCCTGCACTTCTTAGGAAGCAAAGAGAAGGTGAGAACACTCAGTGTCACAGGAGCTATACAGTTAGTTGTAGAATATAGACTTCATAATTTAAGAAGAAATAATAAGATATGTAGGAAACCTACTTAGCAGCACAAAACCCTGAAGATGTCCAGCATCATCCATGATTCCATTTCTGGACAGCATGGTGGTGGGTTTGAGAGTCCACATAGCTCTACAGAATGTACCCAGAAGAAGCTCAGGTATCTGTGTCTGTTAAACTCTCTTGGTAATTACAAGACCCCAAAATGTTTGTTCAGTTTTGCTATTATGCATAGTCGCTTTGATGAAAGAGCACAACAGTTCATGAAGGAAATGTTCAACTCAGTGAAATGTCAAGTGTTCTGAATGCATTTGGTTCAACAATTGTAATCTTCCAACAGAGCCTGTGTCATTTTCCTCACCACCTACCTATAGCACCTGCTCTCCAAGGCTGTGGGTATGACTTACATTCTCCTGGCAGCAGGAAGTGTCAAGACTTTGAAACTATAATATTTAATTTTCATTTAGAAATGGTAAGAAAGTGGCCTGCTCAAGATGTTTCACCCATTGCTAAGGTATGAAAGCAAAACAGAGGCCCAAAATAAGAGCAGGTCTTACCTCTATGTCAGAAGAGCTTTTTCACCCTTTGGAAAAGTGGCAGGTGAAAAATGCGTGAAGCATCTAAATTAAAGCTCTAAATTGTCATTCAAGCTCCATCTGACTCCATGGAGAGTGTAATTTCCCAGGAGTGACATTTTGTATCTGGTATTTTCAATTTTCTTATCCATTAAATAGATTTTTGAAGGCTGGAAAACTCCAATGTAGGTTTTGGAACATCAACAAACTCTTGACAAGGAGAAATAAAATACATAGCGTTAAAAGAAAAAGAAGCAAGGTAAGAAACACAACAAGATTGAAATATTCTTTAGCTTCATTTCTGAAGGAAAAAAAAAGTGAGGCAATTCATAGAAACAGTGACTCAGAGCAGTAACAATTAGTGAAAGAAATAATTGGCTTATGATTAGCCTTTTTTTCCTGTGTGTTCTCATGTTTGGGTAAAGTATATTGTTCTTACAAATGTTGAGCGGACATTTATCACATCCTCTCTCATAATTACCAGTGGCAAGTCAAGCCTGAATGAAAACAAATGGAAGAAGTAAGTGTTTATCTCACTGTGAATTCTTTCTGATAATGTCTAATAAAATTCTTTCCATCTTGTATTTGCGGGAACTGAAGGGGCATTTTGACCCTAGAACACACTGAGTGTATTACTGCTGTTAATTGGAAAGAGCATCCCCTTTAAGTTCTGTAGGAGTAGAAGAAAGAGGCCAGTTTTATTCCCAGCAACTTTCCACTTCTATTGTTTTCATATATTTTTAAAATTTGAGTTGCACTTAGTTGAATTGTCCAATTCAACAAATTGTACAATGGGTACAACTTCAGTCCCTCTGATCCGTTTGTAGAACAACCACACAAAATGTTGTCAAGTTTTATACTGGGGGAGTTAAGCCTCAGTGAATTTCCCCCCAGTATGCACTGTGTCTTTTTCAGAAGCGGAAAAGTAAGAGAAGAGGTAAGATTCCCTCTGGTGGCACTCAAACTGGGAGGTGTGGAAGCACATTTTGAGGAGTACCCAGTGCCCTGAAAGGTTAGAAGAGCTGAAACCTCTGGCACTACTGCTCATTCACAATCTTTTCTTCTAGTAGTGAATTGTTTTTGTGCTGCCTAGCAGTGGAGGAAGGAAACAAACCTGTTTGGCAGAGAAGCAAATTAATGCTATTACCATGTGTTTGCTCCTAGAGACTTGACTGGACTATGACAAAAAGGTTTCAAAGGGGAAATCTTCAGAAGAGCCTAGTAATGGCCAGTCCTTTTGACCATTGAGATGAAATGCCTGTGAGTTTCGGTGACAGCTTTATCTTATCAATCCTGAACTGATCTTTCATTTCTGAAACCAGCTGGCCCTGGGGAACACAAATCTCAAAGAAAAGGACTCCAAAATTGTCTTAAGAAGTTTTCTTAATGATTACTTAACGTGTTTGAGGATTTATTTTTTGGTATGCTAAGTTTTACATTAAGAACAGATTGAATGAATATTTCACATGGGTTTAAAAAATGAGGTACATGAGCACTAGGTAGTGTGTTTGAAAACAATTCATCAACTTGGGTGCTCTTTATGCTGTTCTGTGAGAACTACTGGAGATCACTGTATGGACCACTGGGAGACTGTAGGTGTTTCACTTTGGGGAGATTAGGTGTGTTCATGTGGATCATGTGAGTCTTCCTGAGCTTTCATTAATTCTTCATTGCAGGGCTACTCTCCAGAACATGCCTGTTGGATTGGGGAAATGCAGAGACCAGGAAGAAGAAACAATTTCAGAGGAACAGCTCATGGTCTGGGCAATGAGGCCCTGAGATTGGCTGTTAAAAGCAGTCTGCTTTGAAAGGGGAAGGATGAATTCACAGGCAGGACCAGGAAAAATGTTTTTCATATACAAAATGTGCCAAAAAGGTGAATTACCTTCATCTGCTTTGAATCCTACCAATCAACACAAAACAAGTCACAAATTCAAAGATTTCTATGGCAATTGCCCTGAAGCCAAGTGCCTTAAAATCTCTACAGTTTTAAAAATCTCAGGAGCTTAGTTTGGGCTCTTGGAAGTTGAGCACACTAATGATAAAGAGAGGTCTCTTCTCTCCTTAGGATGTTAAGAAATGTAGTTTGTATCCTTTTAGCCTCTAGAAATGCAGATTTCTAGATGCCTTTTTAGGGGGTGAGGTTGTTGAGATGGGATGGGAGAGCTGGGAGCCTGAGTATGTCTGAAACTTCATGGAAATCAAGCATATGTAGCAAGCCTGTGATATAGATGAAAATTTGAGCAGGTTAGGTAGCGATTATATACCCAGAGCATGAACATAAAATCTGAGTCCTGTCGAGTGCAGTGGGCTGCTGTGTAGCAGCAGGATCAGGTAGGTCAGGTGGTCTGTGGGTGATTGTGGTTGGACCCCATAATGTGTCAGTGGGAAAAGGAATCACCTCTGAGACTTGGTTGCTTGTCTTGCTGCTTTGGGATCTTTGTATAATCCTACCCTGTAACAACATTCTTTGTTTTGGTAGGGTCACTGGTTTCCAGAAATTTGGTGCCAGTAGTATACAAAAGCAGTGGGAACATTTTTGGAGCTGATTCCAATATTTTTTTCTTTCATTATTTTTTTTCCTTCTTTTCTACCTCTTCTTTCTTTCACCTAGCTTGAGAGCAGCTCAGAGATTCCTTCCCCTGCATTCATTCATTTGCTCCTGTATTCAGTGTTTTGAAGGTGTATTTATGTGACTGGTCATGCAGCCTTTGCCAAGTCAAGGCCAGCATCCACGTCTGGCCCGCACATAAACTCAGGGGGAGATTTACAGATGCACCCCTGGATGCTGGTGTGAGAAGGAGCCCTCAAGGCTGACAGCATTTGGAGAGGGATTCCAACCAAACTCCCAAGCAGTCACGTACACTTGGGGACAAAGCAACGTGGAGCATAAACTTTTCATCTTTAAAAGCCAACTGCTATTTAGTTTGCTTGCTTTTGGAGAAGTTTTCTCAGCAGATTAATTTAACTGGGAAAAGAAAGCAGTCTTCTGGTTTTAGGCCACAGCCACTCTGGAAAAAAAAGAGAGAACTATTTGATGTTGAGTTATGTGAGACTGAACTCAAAGTAATTTGGGAAGCAATGAGTTTGGCAGTACCAGGCACTGAATCTGTGAAATCGCACCAGTTTGAAATGGACAGATCTATATTTCAGAAAATTTATTACATAACAGCCCTTAGTCAGACAACTTCCCTGAGATGAATGAATGGAGATTACTTTCAGGTCACACTGCTTTCTCTCTAATTTTCCAATCCTTGCTGTGCTGAAAATATAGTAAAAATAGGTTTTTTCATGCCATATTTCAGTGTTTCCCTCCCAGTCTGAGCAGAGGAAGCAAAGAAGAATAGGAAAATAAATAAAATCAAGTAAATTATTCTGTAGGATCAAAAGAGTTTAATTTGAGTTTTGGGGCAGAAGTCTGAATTGCTTTTTATTTTCTGTGAGTTTATTTTCCTTTCACCCTAGCTCTGAACACAGTGTACTTTCAAGATAACATTGTTCAAAATCTCATGAAATTTACACATAAAGTGTCTTAAATGAAAGGGAATATTTAAGTTTGGAGATAGTTGTAGAGTGTCATGATCTAATTACAATCGCATTTTTGAAGGATGACAAACGTCAAAAGAAATAAACTGGATGTTATGGAAAATAAAAGTAGGGCCAAGAGTCTAAGGTTAGCCAGAGAAATTAAACATTGAGGCTTTTCCTCTGGAAGACTTTAAATCAATTCAGTGTTGGTGAAAAGTGCCAGATTCATAGCAGAGGAAAATGATGCCTTTTATTTATTTACAGGCGAGGCAGGCAAGCGCCAGTGACAGCACCTCTGCTTTAGACTATCACTGTACTTTGACTCTCAGCTGACCACCAGGAAAAGCAGCTGAAAAGTCCTTCTGTCTCTCTTCCCTTCTGTCCTATAAGATTGCCAGCAGCCTGACTACACTTTGCTTTTGAAAGTGGTTTTGATCATGAGGATCTATCCATCAGGAGTTAAGCTGAGCAAAATGACTCCTCGCATTCAATTCCAGGAATAGCTGTCAGAGAATAAAAATAATAATTAAAAAAAAAAAAAAATCTCAATTTTTTATTTTATTTTCTATTTGCACACAAATTTGAATGCCTGTAGATCAAGAGATGGACTCAGGGTAGAGTTTCTCTTTTGGGAGCATGCAGCTCATGATGAGGTTTATTCATGATGTATTTCCACCATGTTTTGGGGGTCACAGGCAAGGAGATCCTCTACAAATATTAGCTGCTCTCCAGTGAGGTAACACGGTGAGGAGAATAGCAAAAGAAAGTGTTGGTTTTGAAACTGATTGCAAAGAGCAGAGATTTTTGATGCGATAAATGTAACTTCTAGCTCTTCAGAGCAGCTTACTCACATAGCTGAGTCTTCACAATTGGCTGATGCAGTAGGATATACAAAATTTGTACAGTCTCTGTGGGACTCCTTGTGGGAGTCCTCAGGTGGTAAGTTGGAAGATCAGGAACTATTTCATAAAATACAATGTTTTTTTATGAGGTTTTGCCTCCTACTGAATGTGGAACTGGGGCTGAATGAGGGAATTCAACTTCTTTTGGATGTTCAGTGAGTAGATGAAAAAAGAATCCTTTCACAGTGTCCTGGATTTGGTGGTGGGGCTCTGTCACACAGTGAGGAATGCCTAGCTACCTGGAAGCCTCTCTAAAACATGCAGTTCAAAGCATCCTATAGCTCATGCAGAAGATGTTAAGGCATCAAGCACTTCTCATTTTGAGGGAGATGCTTCAGCCTTGTAGGCTCAGACTTCATATAGGTGGCTGCTAAGAAATCAGGTCAGAGATGTTTAATATTTTCATGCCATTCAGAGAGTTGCTGGCAGCAGAGGAGAAAAAGGCAGTGCTTGTCTGCAGCTGCAGATGACACAGCTTTGAATCACTGGGGTTAATGGGATCTACTGACTAACTGGGTGTTTCCAAGAGGCAGCTATTTGCCAAGGAAGTGAGGGGAGGGAAAGGAAGGTGTCTGTCAGGATTTTCTCTCTCTCTCTCTCTCACTCTGGCACGCAGTACCACAGATGCTGTGAAATCTGGCCTGGGATAAGGCTGGGCAGTTGTATAGAGCCAGTCTCTGGCTGTCTAAGGCCTGGGTAATAAAACAAAGGCTGAAAAGGAAATAGTGATCTGGTTTGAAAATGAAACACAGATAAGGCATTGCAAGGAAAGTCCGGTGGGAAAACTAGTACTCAGAGGGCTGTTCTCAAGCATCTGAAATCAAATTTGTAGGAAAGGGACAAAAATAAACAGCAGGGTGAGGAGTCTCCAGGACCTGTTGTGAATGAGGGAAAGAAGGTTGGGGTCAGGTTTTTTGCTGACCACTGTACTTGGTGGAGGGGGGATCCATACCCCCCATGTGAGCAGCACCCTTGGCTCACAGCCCCTGGCTGCACAGCCCCCTGCAGCAACCCTGGCAAGTGCAAATTCCCTGTGACTTGTAGCTTTGGGGAATTGCTTTGTCCTCCTAAGCAGAGCAAAAGCCTTGCTGCAGGCAGCCCCCAGTTCCTGTGGGCTCCTGTCTGCTTGGGATGCTGCCCCAGGGTGGCTGGTCAGTCAGGGCTGCTACTGGGAGCAGAAGGGGCTGGTGGCCAGCAGCCTCCCACGGGGGAAGAGTTTTCATGCAGAAATGTCACAAACTGGGTCTTTCAGGAGAGAAAGATGGCTCCCTGAAGAATTCGAGAGGAAAACATGAAAGTGTTCCCCCCAGTATCCAATAATAAGCTTGAAACGGCCAAAGGAAAAAGCACTTAGCACTCACAAAAAGGTTTGGCTTACTGGAAAACCCCAGAGACAACAGCACTTGACTGGTTTGTATAGAGGCTCTGCACTGGTAAAGGGCTTGCCAGCTTTTATGTGCTGCCCCAGCAATCTAAATTAATTTGAGATCTTTGGGATTGACTCCAAAGGTGATAAAGTCGGTCAGCTTTCATTTCCTCTCATTCTTTGATCTCTCTCCTGAGGCTGCCTTCAATGGAACATAATGAATTGATTTTATTGTTATTCTTGATGATGAGATGACACAGCCCCAGTGGGAATAGAACAGAAATCGTGAGGGTTTTTTTTGGTTTGGTTCTTTTTTTTTTTTTTTTTTTTTTTTTTG
>JAWWEE010000001.1:52997338-53014085 GCA_035221455.1 Xenops minutus | reverse complement strand
CCTCCCCTCTCCTCCCCGATATCAGAAGGTCTGGGTGAATCTGGGATCATGCTACTTGTGAAGGGCAACTCCTGCTATTTATTGCCTGATGAAGCTGAAGGGCTGGAGTCCTGGTTCTTAGTGGTCTACTATGTAATAAGTGCCCCTCAGCATTTCCCTTTATCTAGCACAGTCTTCCCTCTGAACTCCAATGAGATACAAGGGCAATTCTTTATGCAACACCACGGTGGCTGTAAAGGGCCTCCCCAAAACTGTGGTCCTTATGTATGTATATTTCAAGTGAAGAAGAGGGTATGGGATTTCTTGCAGGCCTGTTACTCCAAGTCTCCCTGGAACTTTCTCTTTCCAGGCTGAACAGCCCAAACTCTCTCAGTCTGTCTTCAAAGGAGAGGTGTTCCATCCCTCCATCTTCATGGTCTTCTTCCAGACTTCATCCAACAGGTCCATGTTCTTGCGTTGAGGGTTCCAGAGCAGGATGCAATACTTCAGGTGGAGTCTTACAAGAGCAAAGTAGAGGTGCAGAATCACCTCCCTCGATCTGCTGGCCTCACTGGTTTTGATGCAGCCCAGGGTACTGTTGGTTTTCCAGGCTGCAAGTAGGCACTGTTGGCTCACGTTGAGTTTCTTACCAACCAACACCCCCAAGTCCTTCTCCTCAGGGCTGTTCTCAATCCATTCCCTACCCAGCCTGTTTTTGTTCTTGGGATTGCCCCCCTCCAGGTGCAAAACCTTGAACTTGGCCTTATTGAGCTTCATGACGGTCACAGAGGCCCAACTCTCAAGCCTGCTGACTTTCCTCTGGGCAACATTTCTTCCCTCCAACATATCACCTGTACCAATCACACATCTCAGCTTAATCTGCAAACTCTCTGAGGGTGTACTCAATCCCACTGTCCATGTCGCCAACAAAATATGCCTCAGTATTCAAGATGTAGCTCCGCCATGATCCTGTTTTCCTTGTGCTAAAGATACTTTGCATAGGCCTGGCATGGGGTTCCAGGGATTCAAGGTATTCATATAGCAGTGTGCAATATGGTGCACAGCTTTGGTGGTCTTTTCTGGCTCTACCTCCCTGTTGGACATGTCTGTGTGACCTGAGAGCACAAAATAAGAACAGTGCTTGCAAAGGTTCCCACTTGGTGTAGCAACAGAAGTGCTCACTTTGCTCTTCACTCCCTGTCTGAGGAACCTCCAGAGACTGGGTAAGTAGGTGGCCACCAAGGAATGAGGCCTGGAGGATGCTGGGGGCGTCATAACAGGGAAGTACAGCACAGCCAGGGAGACCTTCTTGCTTTGAACAATGGCATTTGATATCATCATCAGTCTGTAAATGACTGTGGGTTCTGCTCCTTTGCTTCCATTTTACCCATTGTCTAAGAGAGGTGAAAACTGTGCTTATAAGTAGGTAACAGGATTTTATCCTCTCCACTGATGGTGTTGCAACCAAGCCAAATTCTCTGTTGTGCCTGGGTGAAATATAGTGCCCCTTGATGTGTTCCACTACAGAACAACTTCCTTATTCTTTCAGCTAGTTAGAAGAGCATGCTGGCTTTGTTTTTCTTTTGAAAAAGGCAGGATAAGAGAAAGAAAAAGCCTCATGCCCATTCACAGTGCTGCTAGGTAATCTTGCTAGCTTAGATTTTGCTTAGTAAAACAGAAGTTACTGTGCTCTGCAGCCCTGGCCTTGGAGGTGGGAACCTGACCCACTGTGTCTTGATATCATTAAAGCACCATTTTAATAAATACTTGTAGTAATAACACAAATTAGGCACACCATCTTTTCTGCAGAGTATAGGGTTAGCTGGGGAAAAAAATATTAGCAATTGAAAGTAAAGAATGAACTTTGTAATGAATGAGATGAAACTGTTCAAGGAAGTTGTAAGAATTATTGTTCCAGATTAGGTCTAAGGCAAGTAGTCAATGCTAGGGTTGTTAATGCCTATTGGATCTATCCAGCAAAAGGCCTGTGTATGCAGAAGAGAACATGCCCTTCACATTTCCTAGTTATGCAAAGGAAGTATTTTATAGAAAGCTTCATTTAATCAAGATTATATTTGATTATTTCAGATCACTTATCAGGGCTAATTTGGTAAAAAATCTGCAGTTTCATGTGCTGAAAAATATGCATCTGTACACACTCACCAGAGAATAGCTACTGGATGATGCTATTAATACTGATTCTGCTGGTGTGTGCCTTTGAAGAGAAAGTCTTGAATCACAGGGACAGATAGTATAAGCTCTTCACCAATGCAGATGAGTCCTAGGCCTGACTAGATCAGGTGAATCACAGCCCTTTTCTGTTTCTTTGTTTCGTAGTATATAAAATGTGACAAATACATTTCTGTGCAGGAAAGAGTGCTGTTGCTCGCACCAGCAGGAAATGCCTGTTTTCTTGACAGTTAAATCCACCCAGCTGAGGCTGTTCTTGGGTGATTTTCACAGAGCTGCTATGGCATACAGACAGGTGAGGTGGAAAGTTTTCCCTCAGTCGTGGGATCTCTGCTTTTACATCAGTTGTGCAAAGGCACTGCAGACACACCTCCAAGTGCTGGAAACAGGCCTGTCCATTCTACTGTAACTGCAAGGAGTGGTGTTTTGTGCATGTGTAGCTGCAACTGCACTCTGCCCAAAATAATATGATACTTCTTTTTCCTACTATCACATCTACCCTAGACATTTATATTTCCATATAAATAGAACAAAGTTTCTAACTAACTAGCTAACTAACTAACTAGCTAATGCAAATCTTGAAAGTCAAAGCAGTAACTAGGAATAAGTCACTGGGAGCTGCATTTTATTTTTCACCCCAGGTGACACCTGCAGACCATGCCCTTCCTGGGTAAGAGTCAAGAAGTCTTCATAACCCAGCACACCAGCTACCCACTCATCCGTTCTGCACACTATTAGTGTGTTTCTGAAAAACACATTGTACAGTTGCTTTGTATGGAGACAGTGGGGAGGGTCTGGCTGTAGACTGCAAGCAGCAGCCACAAGATGGGTTTGCCCACAGTGTTGAGGTTTGTGACAGTGAAGTTAGCAGTCTTGCAACCTCACCTCTAGGTTATGAAAGGTTTTGCACAGTAACTTGTTGTATGAGTTGGCATTGGAGCTGATATTCACATAGATAGATACCACATGTAGAAGCAGGTCCTTCACCAGATGTACTTCTTTTGTAACAATCTCATCTCAACTGCTTCTCCCAAGCATGGGTTTGGCACCTCAAAGCAGTTTTGTTTCAGCATCATGCTGTTTTCTGACTAGACCTTGTAATTTAGCAGCATCAAACAGCTGAGACCATAATGGGGCCATTTACTAATTTTCTCTTATTGCTGCATCTCTTTTTGTTCCTGAGAGCAGTAAAGGTGTTTTCCTTGCATATATTTCCCCTGACAGTCTTGGGATATTTATATTCTCAGGAGATACAGACCATCAACAACCCATGGAAACATATCTTTTAAGTGTCCCATATGATGCTTCTCACAATGCCCTGTCCAGGAATTTCTGTTTCTACTAGAGGATCAGGGTAGCAAAATTTTATGCTGCAGGCTGCTCTCATGCCCTCGTTGCCTAAAATCCTGAGGCAGCTGGTGGGCCAGTTGATCGGCAGTAGCACAGAACTGTGAACCAAGATTGGCACTAGGCTTCTTCTCTTTTGTTATTTCATAGGGATACAAAGAAGGAATAATTTCTTAAGGGGGTGATCCCAGTGCTATCAAAGCTGCAAGAGTGTGGACCACTCTGGCAGAAACTTTTTGGGTAGTACAATCTCTCTCTTGTGTCAGGTGCAGATGCTAGACCACTTTCTGGTGAAGAGGTTCCTCCCACAGTGCCTCCCAGCACCACAGTTTGAGGTTTTTCAGGTCTGCTGGCAGCAAGGAGAGGAAATGCATTTGCTGCTCTACCTGCTTCCCCAGAGCCTGCAGACCTGGTCCTCAGATATAAAAAAGTGTCCGTGCTCCAGACAGCACATTAGGATCTGGGTCCTCCAAAACTGGCCAGAGGACTACCCCAGGACCTTGGCAGCTGCTCCTGCTCACACAGGATCTGTGTTTCAGCTCCTTTAAGTTCTCTGTTAGCAGCATATCTGCTTTTCAGAGACATGCCGATGGGAGTTCATGGTGGCAGGAGGAGAACTTGTCTTTCCAGTAGCTGTCCTAGATGAGATGAAACTGGTCTTGTCCCCATGCAGGGACAGCTGGAAAGTGCGCCATAAACCATCTTGGCAACCAGCAGCATTTGCTCCTGAGCTCCTAGGATGCAACATAAGGAGAGGCAAAGGCATGATCTTCACATTGCTCCACTGCCAGGCAATCTTGCTGGGCAATCTGTATTTACAATATGTTTATCCTCTCCAATTCCAGGTCCCTGAAGTAATCTGGAAAGTTTACTGTTGCTGGGGAGCCTTTTTCTTTATCTGTGGTGCTGCTGTGTGCTGAGGAGCAGCAGTAACTTAGGGGTCCTGGACATCACAGGGATATAGGGCTGTGCCTTAAGCATGGTTGGCACACAGAGCTGCTTGGAGCTAGGATGGTTTTTCATGTGACTATAACCTCCCACAAGTCCACAAGTACCACATTTAGGCTGAGGCACCTGTTTTACAAGTGGATAGGAGATCTCTTTCTTTGACCTGTACTACAGAAAGAATCTGTCAGTGAGGAAAAATTTATAATACACAGGATAAATTTCAATGTATGGGATACAGTTCAACTATAGTTTCATCCACAATCATTTAGTACCACAAGATTTCTTCATATATTATTTTTATGTGATGTCAGAATCAAACTACAAAGATTAAGGAAGGGAAGAAGAAGTAGTGGACAGAAATGGAGGTCTATTATATTGAGTGTCCCAATCATATTGAGAAAATTTGTCCCTTTTGTGACAAGCGGTAGCTTTAATCTTCCCTAGCAGAAGAATTTGGTCATTATTTTTTCTTTAACAGTGTAAGCAGTGTGAGGTCTGGGACAAAATATGGTCTTAAAATTGTCCTGCCTCATGGGAGCAATAAGGGACTGTGTCACAAATCAGAGGCAAAAAAGGATGCTTTCCACAAACTGTTGACGTGGGGCATACACTGAGATCTTCTTTCTGACTTGGGAATGAACACCTCCAGCTGATGGGATGGAAGAAAGGGAGGAGATAGGTCATTTGGCTAACAGTGTTTTGTACTCAGCTTCCACAGGAATATTATTTGCCATGATCGCTAGGCTTTACCATAATCTTGCTGTAGGAATGAATAAGTATGTTTATGCTAAGATGCTTAGCATATTCTAGCAGCTCTTTATAAAGATCATTATCTATAATTAGGTAAGTGTGTGTAACTGTTATTGCTCTTGTGCTAAAAATTTCTGCAAATGGAGATGAGGAGGGACAAGATTGTAATTTAGACATCAGATAATTGGGCTTAATTTGCTTAAGAGAACTACTAGTCATGGCCGCTTGAAACAGTAAGTCATAAGATCAGAAATAAAAAGCCTTTCTAAAAGTATTTAGTGTCACTGTTTGTATTTGTGTCAATATTTCCACTAGAGATGTGGTTTTGTTAATGAAACATGAAAATACCAGTCAGTGCACTGCTGAACGTGATGGTCCAGATTTTGCCTTTTCTCACAGATGTCTGAAGTTGTCAGTTCCTAAACTTCAGTCAGTTCTGCTGAACTATGCTGAAGTTCATTAGTCCCTTTCACAGTGATCAGATTTTGGGGCAAGGTCTAGAGGTACATTTGCTGCCCCTGTGATCACAAGTATGGTAGTGATGGATTCTGATGTAACTAATAAAGGTATCTATGAAGCTAATGCTGTTCCCTAAAGGCTGAACGTCACCTCTCTGCACAAGCCTGGCCCTAGGTCTAGATTTCACCATCAGTTTTGTGAAAGACTGTGCTGCCTTTATATGCTTTTGGAAAGGAATTGCTAGGTCAGTGTAACCATCCACAGTATCATTTGCTGCGTTGCATTAGTACCCAGTTGACCTTACATTTCTTAATCCTGCTCTGGGATGTCTGAAAGCTTAAGAGGAGATGTGTTTGGTCTGCTCCAGCTCAGGTAGATAAATCTCAGATTCTTACTTACCAGGTAAGTAACCAAGGAGATTAATGTGAAAATATAGTTTTTAAAATACTGTCTTTTGAGAATACATTCTGCATATATGTTCTTGCTAGCTCTTACCCCCGCCCCAGTCCCCAATAGATTTTAATGCTTTATGTAATGTCAGTCAAATTAAGCGGATGGAAAGAAGTCTCACAGATACTATATTTCTTCAATGGTCCTTTACCCGGTATAGCCTGGCGACCATGTGTGGCTCCTGGAGCCATTTGTTTCCTCCACAAGAAAGACTGATAGGCTTAGGTGGAAATCACGAGAGAGCAGCCGGGCAGCTAGTGAGGGGGAATACTAAGTGGTCAGCAGACATGCGCTGCTGATCCATTCAGCCTCTTAGGCTTTGTCTGCCCTGATATTACTGTGTTCATGTTTCATCTTGTTGACTTCTACAAAAGAGATCCCAGGTGTGAGGTAATACAAATGCAGGATAGGTGCAAGAGGACCAAGATGCAGTAGCGTGGAAGCTAATAGTAGGATGGAAGCTAAACTATTAGATAATAGAAGCAACCCTTCTATACTTTAAGCACGTTTGTGTCTTTGTTAGCTTAAGTGAATCCCATACTAAGTGAATACTAAGTGAATTCCAGAATGTCTTCCTTTAGACAATCCACATTCCTTGAGCATATACTTGGAATGAGGATTCCACCAGAGACTGGGGTGTTGTGGGGTCAGGTATCACAAAAATAAGCACTGAATACCTTTGAGGACTGCATCTGAAATGAATGGTGGAATGATGGATGTGAACGCAAACATTTAATCTAGAAAAGATTCTGCACATACTTTTTCTTTTTTGCAGCAATGATTTTGTTATGAGTCTTAATGTCCTGATTAAGTGTGGCTGTGGCAGGGAGCGTTTCATCAACCAGCCTTAGCTATTGCAGCCTAGTAGAAAAATGATTGAAGACATAACTGTCTACTCCAGAACCACTCTGTGTTACCATCATCTGTGGAGAAGAGATACATAACTGAGTATCCTTCTGCAATAGTCATTATTGGCTTATTGACTTGATTATTCTCCTTGGATATGTATTCACTCAACAGATCACAGCAACCCCAAAGAGATTAATTACATGTATTTTTAAATTCCCTAAGTGCACATTTGCATAACTAGCATTTTTAAATATTCATAAATACATATTTGCTTGATAGATTGTAGAAGCATCATTTGCAGCTTCAAAAGGGACCTTCACTTAATCAAACCAGAAATGTTAATCATTTCTTGAGGCTTAGACATATGATCAGCATATTGTAACACAATAAATACACTGAGTATCAGCTAGGGCACAGTAAATGAGTGCATGCTCCTACCCTTTGGCACATGGGAAGAAATCTGACCCAGCTTAACCCCCTCTTACTGTGGCTTAGACAGGCTTTCTTTGCGTTTACTACAGGCAAAGAGCAGACTTATACCTAACTGTTATGGATTGGCTCATTTGGGTTAAGTGGATTCTGCATCAATGCTAGGTCCACTTTCCCAGTGACAAAAGCCTTGCAGACATGCCACTGTGGACATTCCCAGAAAAGGAAGGGTGTGTGTCTGCATGGCACTCCACACCCTCAGCCACATTGAGTATGTCCATAGTGTTAAACAGAAAAGGCTGGGAAAGAATGGTGGGCATCAAAGCCATGGTTGACTCTTCAGCTTGACTCATTCCCTGGCTCTCTTTTGAAATCTTCCATGGAGCTAAGTCCAAGATCCAGTTCCAGCAGAGTCCTGGGAACAGCTCATATTGTCCACCAGGAGAGCACAAAGTGTGCATGCCTTCACCCTGTGCTGTCATCTGGTGCTATCTCAGAGGGCTATGCATCCTCAAACATGCCCACACACCTTCTCGTCACCCCAGGAGAATGCAACACGGACTCTCAGCACCATGACAGCATACACTTGGGCCAGAGCCAAGTCCTCATCATTTCAGAAAATTTCATTTAAGAAATGCATGAAAAATAGTAATACTCGAACACTGGAGCATGGTCCCCAGGCAAATCATCATGGCACCAAGCCTTCCAAGAGTTCAAGGACCATCTGGGAGACACTTCTATGGTTTAGCTTTAAGTAGTCCTGTGAGGAGCAAGGTCTTGGACTCAATGATCCTTATGCGTCCTTTCCAACTTGAGATATTCTATGATTCTGTGAGTCTGATACTGTTATAATGAACCACAGTGACAGAGATCCAGGGCCATGGGCTGTATAATATAGACAGAGCCTCTCTGCCATCCAGGGCTTAGTCCCAAAGAGTCATGAATGTGGGCTAGTCTGTACATCCCCCCACAGACAGAGCTGCTGAAGCCAGAGCAGCTTGTATCTCAGACACTGACTGATGTGCAGTTCCTCATTCCCCACTCAGCCTGGCTGATTCTTTTTTTAATTCTGGTTTGCAGGGAAATAGTCCTGATTGTCTTCAATTCAACAGAAAGAGGAGTATAATTTTTATTCACGCAAGCAGATTGTGACCAGGTGTTACAACTAGAAGGGCTTCCCCCCACTCTGCCTTCTCTTTCTCATTCCCTATGAAGAGTCTTTGCAGCATCAAAGCAGGAAACCTCAAAGGAGGGTGATAAGGAAATTAACTCCTTCTGGGTCTGCCTATGAGGTGGTGAGTCAAATGTGAAACATGGCCCCTCATCAAGCAACAGACAAGAAAAATAAAGAGGACTTTTTTCCCTACCAGCTGAGTTTTGAGCTCAAGTTCAGGAAAAGAGGAGTGTGAATTCAAAACACAAGAAATGTTAAAGTTGTCACATACACATTACAGCTCATAACTCAGAGGTGAAGGAAATGGGGCTATGAGGAAGAAGTGAGAAATTCCATTCGTGATGTGGGTCTGGTGGATGCAGGGTGCAGGGGGAAGTCAGAGGCACAGTGGCTTTGGGAGAGGGAAGGATAACCCAGAAAGAGGAAAGGAGAATGACATGATTCACATGCAAGAGCATTCCTGAACTCGCAAAGAGGGACTCTACTGTCTGGGCTGTTGGTCCCATACCCACAGGTGCATTTTGGGGTCAGTAGTGACTGAGTGCTCATACATCTGCTGTGCTGCCCTTGCTGTAGCTGCCAGCTCATGGACTGTTGGCCTGGGAGGATGAAGGCTGTGAAGGAGTAAACAATGACCTGAACTTGTGCATGATCCCTCCTCACTGGACCACATCGCTGAAATCCTGTTCTGCTGAGTCAGTGTGGGACACGTGCATTTTGGTTTTCTGCTGGGTGATATTGCATAAACTGTGACATCTACACCAAATCAGATGCTCCCTGGCTTGGCAAGTGGGAAGCAAGGCTTTGAAAACAAAGCCTGCTTGGCAGATTGCCCCAAAGCTGACCTTATGTCCCAGTGCTTGTATTTTGGAACAGTTTCATAGCATTGCATTTTAGCAGAAGTGATCTCCTGAGCTCCTTTAGGGCAATTTAGTTGGATGTCCAAAGTTTTGGGGGCTCAGCAGTTGACAGTTATTGAGAATTATTGTGGTTTGGTCCCTTGGGAATAAGAGCCAAAATGCAATTACAAGTATATAATTTTATTTAAAAATGGATACTCCATTATGACTGGATACCAGCCTCTGCCCATTAGAGCATCCCCTGTAGCTAGTCATTTATTTTGGAAACACACAAATTCCAGCCAATCAAAACAATAGTTTGATCATCAAGGAATAAAACTATTTATAGTACCAGAAAGCCAATCTTAGGTTGACTATTGTATGTGCTTGAATGTATTTTTGTCAGGAACCTACTGGCCTTTCAAACTTCACAGAGCAGAATGGTGGAAGATCCTAACTCCTCGTAGTTTATGACATTTCTGTTGCATTGCTGAGAGATCCTTCCTCTAAGGATAGAGCCACCTTTAATTTTAATTTGAGCTGTAAAGAAAAACTGCAGTTTTGGTTGAGTCAAGATTACTGTGGCAATGAATGATTAATATGAATCCCTGATTCAGTGGCACTGAATTAAGCCCCTGACATCAAACAAGAAAGCAGTCGCACATGGAACAAGCTTATCTGACTTGTCTTCATTGAGGAGCAAAGGGAAAATGGAATAGTGAAGTGGATTTTTGCTTTGTATGGGTGTCATATCTGCAGGAGAGGAATCTGGAGGCTAAGAGTTACCAGACCCATTAATTAATCTCTGAGTTCTCACTTGACTGGCTTCCCTTTGGATGTACCTTTTATAATTTGGTTTTATCTTAACCTGTAGTGGACCACAGAGCTCCGACCAACCTCAGACTGTCAGATCTGCATCTGGGCTGGTTTTCACCAAGAATTTAGAAAAATAACTTAATGTCTGTGGTTCAACATACGCTTTTGAGGAAATTATTACTTTTTTGGCCACTCTAAACCCTTCTAAGTTCCTGCCTGATTTATTTTTATCATTAGCAAGTAATCATGGCACAAGATTAAAGTGTGTATACTTATTCTTTCTAAAATGAATTTTTAACTAGCTCATTTTAGCATAAGGAACTGGTTCTGGATGACTTCATGGTGGAAAGGAAAAAGAGAGACATTGACATTAGTGCCAGGGCAATTCTTTTTGTTCAATATATGGAAAAGAGGCCAACTGACAGCTCTAGGCTTATCTGTTAGTTATGTTATATTTAGTTAGATTTTCAATCAATAAAATTCATTATCCCTGTCAAAGCATAATTTCTAGTTCTGTTCATCACTGAGAAATTGAATCTCATGACAATGTACAGATTGGTAATACAACACTTATCTTAATTACTAGCCATGCCCAAACTGAGACTAAAGAATTCTTACAATTTTTTTAATTCTTACAGTCTGAATAGTTTGGGAGGAAAAATTCTCTGGAGACATGAGGACATCCTGCTTTCCCTGCATTCAGATCTACTTGCTATTCCTTTTTGTGCTTCAAAGAGGTGACTGGTTTGAGATGAAGGATGGAGATGACAGCCAAGGTGCTCCCAGACCTACAATGCCTGAGGGGTGAAAGGCCTTTGGCTCAGTCAGGTGCTTGCTGCCCAGCCAGACAGGGGCTGCTCCTTCAGGGCTGCAGGAGAGAGTGGCTCTCCTGCTTTCTCCCAGGCCACACTGCTCCAGGGCAAGACAGCAGCTGCCCTCCTGGAAGCCCCCTCTGCAAGATAACACCAGAGCTGCTGCAGCCTAAAATATCAGCCTCAGGCCAGGGACAGTGAAAACAAGGTAGTCTAACAGGCAAATGAAAAACCACAGGCTGAACCATAACCAGCCCTGACTATCCTTGGTAGTCTGGAAGGGTTGAGTTTAAAGGATTAGGGGATGCTGCCACAGTGTCTCCTGGACACAGACTCAGTGCTTCAAGATGAAGGGGTCTAATAGGGAGTCTTGCTTGCAGACAACCCTAAGCCTTTTTTAATGATCATGTCTGCAATGTGCAAACACTAGCAAAATGCTGACTAAATTCCTACTGCCAGAAAATGAGAGGTTTGATTTAAAACCTAGGATGCTTTATTTTGGGACAGTCTTGACTTCAGCTTTTCACGTCTTTGGTGAGGAATCCACAGGGAAAGTTACATGCAGACATGCCTATGTGCACAAACCCACAGAAGGTCAGAAAGTAGACCCTCAGCTAGGTCTTCCTTTAGTTTTGCTCTAGGACCTACCCTGTTGACAAATTCTAATCACAGCTACAGATATGATCACCTGGCCTGCCAAGATAGGGACTATAAGACCAAAATCAGATAGATCTCCTCTGGGTGCTCTATGCCTTTGTGATTACAGCTGTCTTGTAAGAGAAGTGATCTGAAATGCCCTCAGGCTAGAGGAGGGGTTGCCATGGGGTTTTGGTGTCCACAAGGAGTACTCGGGTCAGGGGTTTTTTGCACTGCCTTTCTCCAGCTGAGTCTTGAGGGTACGGGATTTTCAAGTTGTCAATGTCCTGGAGAATCTCAAAGGGGTGAAAAACCCTTTCTGCATTCTGGAGTCAAGCTCTAATCTTTCTTAGAGGTTATTTCTTAGAACAGCTTACAGGCCCCCCCACTCTTTAATAGGTTCATGTGTCCCCCAGATGCCATCATACACTGCACAAGGCACGAAATTACCTAGCTAAGATGCCCTGTTGCATTCCACTGTGCTGTAAACTCTGATGGCATCTTTATCTACTTTTTCCTTCTTAAAGGAAACATCTAATTTAGGAACCTGGATGCTCCGAAGTTCTATCAGCAATGGTGGAAGAGTGAGATCTCTGAAAGCAACACAAGGCTTGGGTGAGCTGGAAATATCTGTCTCCCTCCACTGACTAATCAGGTCACTAAGGGTGAAGAGACACATCAATTATGTGCCTGAGTTAGAGAGGGTGAAGTCAAGCATAAGCCCCCTGGAAGTCCAGAGTGGGACCAGTGAAAACCACTGCCATGTTCATCTGCTATCACATCTGTAATGTTTCATGTGCCATCTGCTTCATTATTGGCGTTGTAGGGTTTTCTCATAGATAACCTCTCTGCATGTGTTTGAGCCTCCACACTAGCACAGAACTTGCTGATTTTCTTGCCAGATAATGGAAGAAAAAAGTAGGTGGCTCAGCAGGATCTCTCAGGCGTCATTTGGATGGGGACCAAGTGAATGCTACGATCTGAATAGAAAAAAATTTTAATGGAGGGTTTGTGATTGAGATTTGGAGTTTCTGCTTGTTTTTTTTTTATCTATTTCTTTTTCTATTTTAACTCTCATTATCTGGTTTCCATGGAAAACTTTTTCAATAGAGCAGGAGAACAGCTTCAATATTTTTCTTACAAAAGTTAATGAAGAAATAAGATGCATCTCTGTCTCTTTCTTTTTAAAGTCAAGAATCTCAAGATGGAAAATTGAATTAGCAAAAATGGATTGGTTTCTCCTGGCCTTCATTTTCCTTCTTGAAATGTGCAGAGCAAATAAGAGCTGCTAGTCAGAACACCATTGAAAATGCCCTTAAACAACTGCTCTATTTTTTTGCTTTAGAAGAGCCATGTATGAAATAAGCACACATTCACAAGGCTGCCTGTCACTAAAGAGGTTTGATTATGTTGCAGGGAGTGCCAGTTTAAATTGCAAACTCAGTAGGCCTTCTTGGAAGCTTCTTTTTTTCTGCTCATTGGCAAAACAACTTGGAATATATATTTGGCTTAATCCAGCTTAATCTGATCTGTTTCACAATGCCATCTGGATCTCATCACGGGCTGGATGCTCTCAGTATTTGATCCAAGCAATTTTTTCCCCCTTAATGGCTATTCTTTCAGAATTAAGTATTTTGGAGAAAAGTTGTTCCCAGTTCATTCTTATTCATTGTGTGGAAGACATCCAGGAGCAGCCACTGAGATATTTATTGCCACTAAGGAGCTTATAGCTAATTGTATCTGAATCAGTTGCTATCAGTTGTTGTCTTGGGAGTGGCTCAAAAACATTTCTGTATCTTTCAAGGATGGCATATTCCTTACCAAATGTTAAGCTTAAGTAAGCACCTGGTGGATTTGGATGACAGCACAGTGTTATCTCAAAGCATTTCTCAGTGACTGATATGTCTTCCAGTAGATGATCCTACTTTCTGGGAAGAAAAACTTTCTAATGATAAGGATAGTTATGCTCTGGCCCAGGTTGCCTAGGGAAATGATGAAATCTCCATCACTGGAGGTTTTTAAGAACCAGTTAGACAAGCAGCTGCCAAGAACAGCTGATGTATAGTCAACTCTGCCTTTGGGCACCACTAGATGACCTCCTGAAAGCCCTCTGAATATTTTGATCTCTGAGCTTATAGCCGAACAATGAAGCAATCAACAAGAAATCACAACAAGGGAATTGGAACAAATATTTTGTTTGTGTAACAATTAAAAGTACAAATAGAATAAAAAGCACACTTCATTGAAAAAAAAATAAATCTGAATCATTAGAGAGATGTCTACAAAGATACAGACCTAGGCAGTTAGGTGCAAATGTGGAGAATCCTCATTCCAGAAAAAAACCCCAACCAAAACCAACTGGAGGAAGCCTAAGTACTGTCAAGAGATTTCATTTATAGGGCTTAAGGGAGACATATGCATTTGGAGAATGTGTTTTGAGATGGTCTGTTGAAGTATATTTAGGTTACACAAGGATATCTGCCCTTCACCTCTTAGTCAGACCTTCCAGATACAGAGGGCTACATGTTCCAGAGTCTTAGACCCATGGTTTAAGACAGAGCATGATGAAGGCAGAAATTTATTTCACAGCTTCCAGTATATGAGCCCCTTATTCAACATATGTGAAAGAAATCGAACATCATATTGCATCCCAAGAGTCTCTGACAACCTAAGGGTAACAAAGTGTGATATTAAAATATAGAACTGAGACAGTTTATGTGACAGTTGAGGTAAAATTCACTTTGTGCAGAAAACCATGGGTCTTGTTATAGACTATGTTGGTTATAGACTACCTGGTTCCTCTCCAGGTCCCCAGGTAAAGGATGGCTCTTACCTTTATCCTATGGCAACAAAGCTTTGAGTGCAGGCTGACCTTGTGTCTGTCCCACGTGCATGCCTAAGGTATTTGACAATGTGCTTAAAGTCTTGTTCAGGAATATGGTGAACATGTTTCTAGGATGCCATATTCATAAAGTGTGTTCTGTAATAAACGTCATCCACTGCACTAATCCTACAGCCAGAACTGATGTTATTTGTTCAGTTGTTGAAGATCTTCACAGATTACTGCATTTATGCCAGAAACAACACATGCCAATCTTTAGAGTGAATTAGATTTCTTCTCTTATAGTTTCCTTTTCTTATTTTTCTTCCCTTTTCCTCCTTCTTTTATTTTTTCTCTTTTCCTATTGTCCTCCTTTTATTTCTCTCTTCCCCCTTCCTTTCATCTTTCCTTCCTTTCCCCTGTCTCTTTCTTTCTTTTTCTCTTTTTCCTGTCTTCTGTCTTTGTTTTCCCTCACACAGGTCAAGTCTGTTTTGTGCATGATGATAATTGATGAGTAATTTCTCTGTTTTGATCTTGACCCATGAGATTTTTCATCTTATTTTCTCCCTGATCTGGTTGAGGGGAGAGAGCGACAGAGTGGATGGGGACATTTGATAGCTGGCCGTGGTCAACTTGTCACACTCCTGTGGGACATCCAAGCAGGGGGCCGTGGAGCACTTAGGGCATTTGGTCCTGGGCGTGGCTATCTGCCTTTTAAACAGTGCCCAATGGACATCACGGCACCTGAGTGGAAGGGAGTCCCTAGCAAGCCAAGAAGTGACTCGTGGACTCCTGCCAGTGGGGCAGGGTGGTATGGGTGCTCAGAGTGAGTGTATGGAAGTACCAAGGTGGAGAAGGCACAGGTGTATTCCCATCTCCATCACTTTCTCTCCTGCAGAGCATGTTGCACTTCCACAATGAACTGAGGCAATTTGGAGGTGCAGATCTATTCCATCATGAGCAAGCAGAAAGTACTCCCTGGTTTAGGGATTTTTTTTCTTTTTCTTTGTTCCATTATCTGTATATGTATGGGTTTTTTAACTCCTAATTAGAGGGTTTTGAATTTAAGACTCATATTAAAAATGGTTGCATTGGTTACCTGAAAAAAATTGTTACCTGTGACCAGAATGGTTTGTCCTGCTTCTTCTCACTCATCCACCTTACCAGGATGCTAGAACTAGGTCACACTCCCTCAGGAAAGCTTTCCCATTCCTGGGCCAGGCCTCCTTACTGTGACCCTGGAGCTCCTCACTCGTGTATGCTTTTCCCAGGCTGATCAGGGACATGCAGGTGCAAATGATGTAAAGAGAAGACAAAGTGAGGGACAGTCACTTGCTAAACACCACAGTCTGTGGTGTGTGTGTAACACATGTGTCTTCATTATCCAGGAGGAGATTTTATTAGTTTTTTATTTTAGGTAGCTGCTGCTGTTTCTTGTTTTGTGTGAAGATCACAGCAGTAGGATGCTGAAGAGGTGTTTGGGTGTCAGGATGGTTGCAACCAAGCAAGTCAGAATAAGGATGAAATTCTGTGTTTATGGCTGGGGGAGTAAGATGGCAAAACTTCATGAAGACAAAGGCAAAATCTGACTTCTTTCAAACATCTTCAAATGCTCATTGAGGGGATCTGCATGGTTAAAGAAAGATGGTCATGATACCTCTATATTTCTGCTCAGTTGCTAAATATTTTTTGCCATGCAAAAAAGTTTCTCTCTCATTCTGACTGGATATTTATGTTGGGTAGAGTGTTTGCTCACTTGCAGCCACAGCCTGGGCTAAGATGTTTCTTAAGAGTCTGATGGAAGTCCACATGAGCCATTATTTGCTTTAGAAATCAGATATTTGCCTATGAGACTTCATCTCTTTCATCCCTACTGCTGTTTACCTTTTTTTTTTCTTCTAATAAGCAGAAAAGAAAAGATTTTAATAAAGTACCTTGATTCTAGAGCAGATAGAAGCCTGATTCGGTTTGCTACTCATTAGCATGGGTAAAAAGCTCTCTGTTAACGTTTCTGAGATGATCATGTCTCACCGCACAGATTCTTCCTTCTTTTTTACATCACTGCTTTTTTTTCTTTTTTCTTTTTTTTTTTTTTTGTATAAATTTCAAAAGGTTTTAAATCTAAAAGGCCCATTTTGGAGGGGGCCAGATTCATGATCAAACTAAAGGTATAAACAAAGATTCATAATTTAAAAGTGAAATAAGAAGTCAGAAGCAAAAAGAAGTTATTATTTCTTTTGCTGGCTGA
>JAWWEE010000001.1:52953403-52987717 GCA_035221455.1 Xenops minutus | reverse complement strand
TTCCCTTCCCTTCCCTTCCCTTCCCTTCCCTTCCCTTCCCTTCCCTTCCCTTCCCTTCCCTTCCCTTCCCTTCTCTTCTCTCCTATTCAGGGACCTCCACAACACACAAACTCTTGAGCCAAAAGCAAGCCAGGAACCATCCTTGTTGTGTAGGTGACTGAAATTCCCTGCCTGGGAAAGTTCCCTGTTGTACAGGTGCAACCTGCACGTCAGCGTTGGCAGGACTATGAAAGTCCTTAGGACAAAGGAAGCTCAGAAAGCACCTCCCTCTTAGTGAAACATCTATATGAACCAGACTTAGAACTTCCTTAAAACTGGAGTTATTTAAGTTTGAGGTTTTGCTTTGGGCTCCTCTCAATATTGACTTTTTCTTGCATTTGGACTGTCTAGGTCAATACTAGATTTTTAAACCCTAGAAAGCACATATTTTTAGTTACTGAAGGAGACAGTTTTGATTTATTTTTAGGAAAAAAGGTACTATAAGGATAGGTTTAAAGCTGCTTATCCAGATACTGTCCTTTGGCACTATAACAAATACATTAATGCTCAGTGTACTGACTTTTGTCAGCCTTTCTGATGAGCTGTTAGCAAATGAGCTGCTTCTTCACAGACTAACATCAATTTGTTTAGCAAACATGACATGACTTGTTCCTGAATTTCATCCCAAAATGCAAGAGGTTTCCAGGAATCTCCATTTTAAAAACTCATTTTTAGTTTGGTTGTACTTATTATTACTTTACACTTGTAATTATTGCTACTAATAATCAGTTGGAGTATTGATATAAGAGCAGTATAATTAGTAACACTAGTAGCTTTATTGAAATATATTGCTATTTTAAGTATCCTATTTTCTTTTCAGGGCACCTGGAAGCCCCAGATACCTTGGGACACCACAACATAGGTCATTACATAGCCAAGAAGAAAATTCTGATTTCTGCTACAAAAATCTTGTGATCTTGTTTAGGATTTGTTTGATAACATCTACAAACTTGTAACAAACTCTGATTATGATTTCTTTTTTTCAGCTGAGGAAACATATTTGCCTTGAAGAAACATCTTGATGCATTGTAGGCAGCATAAGTGCCAGGTAGAGGGAAAAACTCCAAACTATTTGGCAAAAATGCTTTGGCCAGGATGGGAAGTGTGTCACACAACCATCAGGTGTGGTAGCATTGATGGAGCCCTGGCAGTTGCATCCAGTGTCATCCCCCTTTGCAGCTGGAGCTGCAGCAGAGCAAGGGGATCACAAGCTCTTGTATTGCTATCACATGAAACAGGGACAACCGCAGGATGCTGCTACAATGCCTGTACTTTGCTGAGTTTCCCAGGAACAGAAGTCTGATTCTGCTCCTTGAAGTCATCTTCAGCTCCATCTGTTCCTAGGAGGTGCAGGTTGGAATTACACATTCCCTGTCCCTTCCCCTACCTGTTTGAGTTATTTTGTGAACAATAATTTAATAACTCAGAAATTCAGTTTTGAGCTGACCCCAATATTCTGTAAATTTAACTTAAATTAATGGAACAGATGTGATGGAAAACTTTCCTTTGAGAGATACGCAACATGATGAGGGAGCAACGTGACACTCTTCATTTGGTAGCTTTGGATATTGCTCCCTTTGCTTTCCTGTGGGACCTGAAAGTTTCTCCAGTCACCAGGTCATTGAGCATTTTGGAATGGTTTCTTTCCTATTTCTCATGATCAGACTGTTTCACTTTGCATGGAGCGATTAACTTGAACTTGAATGTTGCCTGGATCCCTCATAAATGATCTGATGTAAGGTCAGTCTCTGGGCCCTGTCTCCTTCCATGGAGCACTGAGCTGTTTCACAGTGAGGAGCTTCTCTGAGGAAGACTGGGACTGAGCAAGACCTCCTCAAAGCTCTCCCAGGACCCTTGGGGTGCAGTGCATGTCTTGGCCTCAAAACCCACACAACACCAGGCTACAGGTCACTCCACCCATGCAATGTTTTCATTAGTTTCATTAATTCCCTGCCTCTCTGCCAGTGGATTTTAGCTCTTCAAAAATAATCCATTGAGTCTCACAAAACTGACAAATGGTAGGCAAATTCTCAGTCTTGTTTGCTGCTCAATCTATTCTCCATGTGTTTTGTGCCAGATAGTAGCTGCACTTAAGAGCCTGTTGAGCTAATAAGAGCATTCTTTATCTCTGCTTAAGGGGAGATTAAATAGAGGTATATCTATCCCTTACTTAAGTAGAGTTTCTCCTGTATTTATTGTAATAATACCAGACTCCCCGCTGAACAGAGGATTTTGAGGTGCACCTGAGGTTCTTTTTGGCAACCTGAGAGTCACTGTGTGATCCCTCCTGCAGTCCCATTACACTAACCTCTATGGTTCTCTCACTGATGTCCTCTATTAACTCCCTGCTTTACTGTTTGGCACATTTATCAATAAAGTGACTTGATTTCCATGAGTTTTATGGGCTAAAGTCATGCTGTTATTCCTGAAAGTATGCTTTCCTGAGATAAATTGTGGGAAATGATAGCTGAAAAATGTCAAATTTAGAAGAAAGTGGGTGGAAACCTGAATTTTGTCACTTACACTTACTGCTTCAGCTGGCACTAAATGAGAGTTTTCAGCTCCCCGCTCCCTCCCTCACCTCCTTCACGGCAGCAGAGTGTGACTGTGCCTAAATATGATGCTGTGACAGGGTCACAGTGAACTCCTCTTCCTGCAGTCCAGGTGGAACACTGTGTACGGAAATGCTGTTGCACAAACATAAGCACTTTACACTTGCAAATGTTACACCCACCTACAGTTACAGGGAAAGGGTTTCCATGATGCATTCCTAATCCTCTGACATAGTTGCAACAATTTATATGCATGCTGAGGTTGAGGCAAGGGAGTTTATGGGAGCAGTAGGTGTTTTGGGAAAAGCTGCTTCTGCTCACACACCTTGGTAACCCCTGCACACTGGGGATGCTGCAGCACAGGGCTGCCCTTTACTGAGTAGTGGGAATTTGGTCCTGTAACCCCAGTGCCTGTTCTGGTTCCTCGTTGTTTGGAAAGAGTGTTTTGCTTTAAGGAAAAGATTTTGTGTGTGGTTCGGAGAGACTAAGAAAGCCAATTTGAGAGTATTATATAAGCAGTAGAGATATTCCAGGCTCTGTGGTTTGAGAGAGTGATGTGACGAAAGGCTCGAAGCCTGCTGAAAACTGGTAAGTACAACCATGCCAAGTATATGGACACCCTGAAAAAAACACTTGGCAAGCTGCCCTTCTACAGTTTGTGGTATGGATGCAGGAGCCTGACTGGTGCCATCGGGTGGAGATTACCAGCTCCCAGGAGAGGTATGGTGGGTATCCTGTCTGCTAGGCACTCATTCGACATGCCATGAACCAAAAATTATGTCCTCCAACTATTTAATGACAAGTCCCACCTTTGGGCCTTTTTGTCACTTCTTTCTGACAGTGTGCAAGGGTGCGCTCTGTCTATTCTTATTCATCCCCTCCTGAATGTCATGTCTTGTTTCTTTCTTCTCCTGGGTAGACTAAGTGCCCCAGTCAGTATTATAACTCAATTTCTACCATACAACCTTGATGGAGCTTTAAGGATCATGGTAACAACACAGACTTCATGACAAGGTACATGCTATGAATTAGGCTCTGTGACCTAATTTTGGCCTTTCAGTAGTTGGAGGGAGCCTACAAGAAAGATGGAGAGAGACTTTTTGCAAGAGCATGTAGTGACTGGACAAAGGGGAACGGTTTCGAACCAAAAGAGAGTAGGTTTAGCTCAGATATTAGGAAGAAATTCTTTATGGTAAGGGTCGTGAGGCATTGGAACAAATTTCCCAGAGGAGTTGTGGAAGCCACATCCCTGCAGTTGTTCAAGGTCAGGTTAGATGGAGCTCTGAACTACCTGCTCTAGTGGAAGGTGTCCTTGCCCATGGCAGGTGGGTTGGAACTAGGTGATCTCCAAGATCTCTTTCAACAAAAACCATTCTATGATTCTACGATTGATTCTGTGTTCATGGAGAAGAGTTGCCTGACACGCTCCAGCAGTTGTCCATCCTGCCTACTGTGAGTGGATCCTCATTTATGACATATATGTGGTTTTGCAGATTGGGCTTCATGACAAAAGTAGGTCTGTGGAAGATAATTCAAAAGAGAGCCATATCAGTGGGCAATGATCTAGAAATCCTGTGCTGTGAAGAAAATCTGAATAACAGGCCTGAATTAATGGAAAGAAGAGAGTACTGGGGAATGGTAACAGCCCACAGATATCTGTAAAAGTGTTGTATAATGGAAGGAATCCCCGTTTTCCATGTCCGTGGTAGGGAAGATAGATTTGGCTTTACATGAGAGCACCAAGGAATGTTGAAGTTAGATCAGCATCAGGGAGAGGAGATTTTGTGGGGAAACTGTGAATTCCCAACTTTCAGTATAAGGTGGACACTGAGAAGTATGCAGACAGGGATGACCTTGGTTGAAGAGACTTAATGACTGGCTTAGTGAGGATGTGTGAGAAAAATGGCTGATATGACATGTTATGAGTGTAGGGAAGTGTCATATAGCTGTAGGAAGTGAACAGAATCTGGACCAGGGTGGAGGACCAGAACAGGGAGAACCCATTCACATGCTCACATGCAAGAAATGCTTCTTAAAATACATGAGGATATTCCCCTAGATTTTCAAAGTCTTTTTTTTTTTCATGTCATCCTTGCACTCTGAATGAGTTTTAGGAACATTACTGTGGCTTCTGTGAAAAAGAAGTGCATGTTACAAATCACTGTGTATGGGTACTGAGCTGAACTTGCCCAAAATGTGTTTCAGCTTACTCACATCTACTAAATCAGGGCTAGGAGTATAAATAAGATAAAGACCTAGTATGGGTAAATTTTTGACTTTGTTTATGTAAGATTTGGCATGGTTGGCTGTAAAGTCCATTTTATTGTGAGAGCAGAATTTTTCTACTGGAAAGCAGGCATGGAAAGTTTTAGAAGCAGTCATATGAGCCTTGAAGCTGAATGAAGTTTGTGAGTAAATGATGCTATGCTCTGTTTTATGAGTTGGGAACAGCCAGCGGGAACAGCCCCACTATTACAAAAGTTGCTGTAGACAGTCTTCATAACCATGTCAGAATTTCCTCACCTACCTCAACTGTTTTACATTGATGTGGAGGGATGTGAGAAAGGAAAAAGTCCAGCCAAACTCATCCATTTCCAAGAGGAACACTGGGGAAATAAAAATCTGATCAGTATTAAAAAGCTCTGTTGGCCTTTTCTCTGAGAATTTTTGCCTCCCTCACACTGTGACATGGACTCAAAATTTGGCAGGATGGCGGTCTTGCATTAAGGATGTACCCTTGTGTCTGTGGGGAAATCTGCTGGTGCTTGCAAAACTCTGATCCTTTTGTAAATAACTGTCTTTGTGACTTACATCCATAAAGGCCGTGCTCCTTTTTTCATAGTTATGCTGAGGGGAGCAAGTGAGTGAACTAACTGCTGCCATGCCCTGCAAACATGTCCGTGTCCAAACACAAACACTGGGAGTAGTGATTGGACTTCTCTGTCAGTCTCAATCCTCTTGCAATGGGGGAAAAAAGGCAAGCTTTGGAAGAGCTGAGTGAGAGGTCTGGTTGAGAAAACTTAGGCTGGGTGGGCTGGATAGCCGGTGGAAAGGGATTGAAGAGGAATGGGGCCATTTAGGAGGGATCACTGAATGACTAAAAGAATTGTGGGGTTGTGGTGTAGCTGAGGTTGGAAAGAGCATCATCACAGAAAGAGGCTTGGGAGCCAGAAGGGAAAGCATATATGAGCTGTGGCTCTAATTGCTTGAGGAGAAGGTGCTTTCTCCCTCTCTCTTTCTTTTATCCATGAAAAAAATTAAATATATACATTCCCTGAATATGTGCACAGGAAATAAACCAAGGATGGAGTTAATCTTGTATAATCATATACCTTCACCTGAACTAGACACCTATGGCCCCTTAATAGGCAATAGAGAGCAATTAACACTTATTGAGACTGACTCACTTGATCTATTTTAGATGCCTTGTTTAAGGTGAGATGAATCTCATGTTAGAAAGGCTTGTGTGTGCCAAGGTCAGCCCTCAGGTGACTATTTCATTTGGAATGTCTCCTCTGTAGAGGTTTACAGCTGGGTGAAATGAATCCCATCCCTCAGTCAGGACTCGTGCCAAAGACATGGCAAAATGTATCCCTGAGCCTGGGCACCATGCTAGATGGGAAAAAACACAGCAAACCTGCCAGCCCAGCTTTGCAAAAGCTGGTGGGTGCCTGTCCCCATGCCTGTCTGGAGAATGCCACTCAAGAGCAGGGAAGAACAGGGTCCACTTCAGGCTTTCCCCTGAGAGTTCCTGAGCTTCAGGCATGCATGTCCTGTCCCTGCAACGGTTCAAAGCAGGATCCAGACACAATCATTTCACTAATTTAGTAGAATTACTTTACCAAGTCAAGAGCATTCAGAAGAATAAAATTTAGCTATCTCAGTTCAAGCAATTGGCTTACAAATTATTTTCCAAACTACCAACTCCAGAATTACCATGGCTGGCAATGGTTCTTGATTTCCTTCTCTATCTCTGTATACATAAGGGGGAAAAGGGAAATGGAGGCCAGTGTGCAGTCTTGCACTCCTTGTTATTCTTACATTTGTTTGATATTTTCCATTAATTCCTGTGTTTAATGTTTCTGCGCCTTTGTTTTCCTTTCCTCACTTTTGGGAAGGCTAATGGTGAGGACTATGTTATTATTAGGTTTGGCATTACTTGATTAACTTCTTTCTTCCCTGCCTCGGTGTGATTGGGATTTGGTTTTTTCCTGCCTCTGCATTGTAATATTGTATTTGTTTTTACAGTTAGTACCTTGCTGTGCAGTTGCTTGAAGGAGAAGGAGTGCAGGCACGTTCCTTGATTCTTATTTTCCAAGACTTTTTAGTTCCCTTCTGTTTTAGTAACCTGGCCTGCCTCTGTCTTCTGACCTATTCCTCCTCTTCCTTCATTGCCATTGGATGGATGTGAACTAGTCCCCTCTCTAGGTCTGTGCTGGTGTTAGGGTTTCAGGTCGGATTGGATTGACAGAGAATAATGTTTGCTGCAGGAAATGTTTGTATGGCAAATGCCAACAACTGACACCACCACCACCCAAATCAACTTGTTAAGTACTGGAAACAACTTTGATGCTGGGGAGGTAAAAAACTGGGAAACCTTTTTATTATTCACTTCAACTGAGATCATTTAGGAGCAATTGCAGCCAGCTAGAAGCTGCATTGTAAGGGTTAAACAAACGAATTTGCCCAGTTCAGTTCCTGGTTTTGCAGTTTTGGTTTTGTGGGGCTTGAGGGAAGGGCTCTGCCTGCATCTCCCACAGCCGCTGGGAAGCATGACCACCCCAGCTCCACCCAAACCCAACTTTTTCTACTACACATTCATTTCACACTACAGAACAACATGTTCCCTCCACCAGCCCAGCCCTTGGGTCTTTGTTCAGCCAGACTTCCACTGATGGTGGTTTGCGTCTCTTTGCATAGAGAGTGGGTGATAGAACCTCCCACTTGCAAACCTCTGGGTTGGTGGATCGGTGCCAGACTCCTTTGTAAGTCACAGCTCTCCTCCTCCTCCACCCTGGAAAAGCAGCCTCCCTTCAGACTGCCTGAGTGCTGATGCAGGCTGAGCCTGCCCCAAGCATCCAAACAAGTTGCATCAGGGCTGGTATAAACCCTCTTGTCATTAGGAGCAGGGGGGCTGCCCAGTTTGTCTACCTCTAGGCACTCTGAGGGCTGCGCTGCCTAGGAGGCAAGATGGAGGGGGAAGAAATTATTGTCGCTGAAGCAAAACTTCCTGGATTTGCAAATCCATCTACCTACTTGGATGACCCTAATCATCATAACATCTGTATAATTAAATCCCATTTCTAACTTATCTTTTTCTCAACCTACCTTAGACTCCTTGCCATGCTTGATTTCCCTTCTTTGCCTATCAGTTATCATTTGGCTGTATAAAGTATCTGGCAATCCAGTTTTTGGAAGGTGAAGTGTATCTTGTCCCCCTAAGGGAGGGAGCTCTGGGACGCAGGACGGGAGCCAGCTCTTTCCTGGCAGTCATGGGAATGCCGATGCGGAGCTGCCAGTCGGTGGGTGGGCGTAGCACAGCTGTCTCCTTAGGCTGGGTCCAGCCTGTTTGCAAATCTGGTGAGGGGAAGAAGGTGAGGGTGACCAGTTCTCCCTCTGTGCCACAGTCAAGTCCCATACCTCCTTACAACTCCTTTCTGATAACAAGCTGGCATCTGTGCTTTTGTGTATCAGAGAGATATAAAGCCAAACAAACAACAATTTTCAGAAAAAAGTTCTTTCTATGGTGCGGGTGAGTAGCACAGATTTCTTTCCCACTTGTCCCAAGCTGTATGTGTCAGATGTGATTTCCATATGGCATCTATATCCCTCAGTACACCCACACTGGGTGTACGCATCGGTATACCAGTGTCTGTGCTGAGCCACATATAAGTGGTTAGCATTCCTTAGTCAACTGGAAACTCTGTGTGTGTATGGGGTGTGTGGGGGTGAAGCCCAAGGAATATAAAAACAGGCATATGGCATTTTTTTTAACTCACTGCACAGATAAAAAAGAGAAATGATTATAAGGCAGCACTCTAAAATGGCATCAACATCCTTGAAGTAAACCCACTAGCGAGAGAAACCAAAGTGGAGGCTGCTGCATCAGCCTACAGCTCCAAATCCAGCATCTTGCCCCTGTATTTTTTGGTGCTCCATGCGTGCCAAGATTTCAGGCTATGTTCCCTCAAATGGAGGCTCTTAGGCAGGTAGGTCTTTCTGCCACACTGGCATGGCTATGGCTAGGACATCCCAAAATGCTTCTTCCAAAACATGTGGATGTCTCTGGTTTGGTTTACTGAACTGAGGTTCTAGTGACTTGAGCACAAGGCTGGCACTTTTGCCCGAGGCAAGAAGTGTGCAGTGTACATGCTGTGGATCTGATTCAGTTGTCTAAACTCAAACATCTAGTGCCATCTGAGGCATCCTTGGGTGCTTGGTATGGCCTCTGGCTGCCTTTTCGGTAGTGTATGGGTGTCCCTGTGCCAATGCCTCAGATGTTGTTGGTAGCTGGAAGTAGCTCCATTCACCTGTGCTTATGCAAATGAACGAAGTTCTCAGGCTTGAAAGAGCAGGTTGTACTAGTACAGAGGCTGAAGCTTATCAGACAAATGGTTCAGTGAAGTGATGGTCCACAAGTGCTTTATACTGAAGGCTGTCAGTGCAAAGAAGCTTTTGAGCAACGTGGTCAGGTGGAAGATGTCCCTGCTCATGGCAGGGGGTTGAAATTAGATGATCTTTAAGATCCCTTCTAACCCAAAAGCATCCTGTGATTCTATGAAAGAAGAAAACAGAAGGCCATTGAAGAGTCAGGATTGGTCCCTTATATGACAGTGAGAGTTTTTCTGTATCATCCATGAAATTCTGGTGCTGGTAGTCACAGCTAGCAAAGCTACCATCTCTGCCTAAAGATATATCCTTTCTTCCCCTTCTGGGAAATCCCTTCATCACATGGCCTAGTAAGATGCCTCTTGGTGTGGTCTTGGATCAAGCAGATTGAAATGTGGGGAAATCTCCCCTCCAACAGGGAAGGAACCAGAGAGACTATTTACATATAGTGAAGTGGAAGTAGCCTAAGAAAGGGGAGGGAAATTCCAGACTGAGAGCATCCCTATGGGGTTCATGGGACTCCTGATTTGCTGATGTGGTGGCATTGGCTATGGATGAGCCTGCACTGATTGCACAGCACTGGGGCATCTGCAAACTAGTGCCACCAGCAAGGTCAGGCACGCTTGCTGAATGGTCATGCAATGAAAGACAGGATCTGGGAGATACTCTTTTAACCAGTGCAAGAGCAAACTTTGCTAGAACAGCTCAGGATGAGACACAGATGCTGCTGTGCACAGCCAGCCTGAAGACCAGCTGTATACTTTGGGGAAGTGAACCCTGGTCTGTGGGAGACTCCTGCCTTTTTGAAAGGAGGATCTTCAGCATGGATCTTCCCCTTGAAAGGGAAACAACAGCTTTTTTCTGAGCTCTTTCTGCTTCTGGTTGCCCAAAGACTCTTATTTTATACTGCTTTAGAGAATATTTGAGCCAGGTCAGGTTTTACTGGCTCAGGGCTAGCAGGAGGAAGAACTTTTTGAAGAAAGGCCTTTTATCCTAGGAAATACTAAATTCATTTTATCCCTTTGGGACAGGGGAAGCTGCTGGTGTTTGTTCCACAGATTTAAAATAGCAAAGGAAACCTTTTCTGCTTTAGCCCTGGAGTTGTTTTTCTAGGCAGAGAGTTTGAGGTTCAGATATGGGATGCTTATGTGAGGAAATAGGCAACCTATGTAATAAAGCACTGGTCTGTGTTATGATAAATGGAAAAAGATTAAGAGGCAAGAGGAAAAAGACTGACACTTGCCTTTACTTTTTTTGAAATGCCTTGAGGGGGAAAAAAAAGGACAATAAGAGACTAATGATATGGCTGTCTTGGGGGAAATGGGGCAAGGTACCAAAACCTGCATGCTTTCCACCATCTGAATAGGGGAGCAAGCACACAGAAGCTTGCTGCCCAGGCGTATTTGTTCTCATATTTGTTGGACATTGGAGGGGAAAAGAAAGAATGCATGAGAGATGAAGGATCCACCGGTGAGTCCAGTACCTGATGTCAGTGAAACTCCTGGGGCCAAGGCGCATTGTCCCTCTCTGGCTGTGAGGGCTAGAGTCGGGCAGGGCTAGCCACGTAGTAGCTGCCAGTGCTATCAGTGTAGATGTTTCCCTCCCAAGATGGTCCCTATGCTGTTCAGACTGCCAGCATTCATACTTCAGCTGTCCAAGTGCTGTAGCCTGACAGAAGGAAACTTAAGTGACAGTGTGGTCACCTAATCAGGAGCAGGTGGGTGTGACCACACATCACTGAAAAAGCAGGATGAAGAAGGAAGCATGTCCACATCTTAAATGAAGTCTGTGTTGCAAAGGCTGCAGTGAGACATAGGAGTTGTGGTTCATATTCACTTGTTGGGAGCAGAGGAATGTGTGAGGCTGGAGACAGCCCTGCTGTGACTGGGGTGACAGCACAGCTGCTCATCTGCAGCCATATAGCATGTTGCATGTTTGAAGCAATTCTGGTACAACAGGGTGTCACTTCCTGGTCAGGGACTGGGAAGGACTCCCAGTGAATCTACAACCAGAATAAGCAATTATTAACCAAAAGTTTTCATTGGTTAATGCAATCAACAATAGTGCATTGAAACTTCAAATACACAGTACTGAAACCTTAACGAATTGTTGATGCTCTGTAAAACTGCTTGGCTTTGAAAGCACTGATGAGTTAATGGGCCCATATGGGCCTCTTTATTGGTTAAATTTCTAATTGCTTTTTGTCTTTTTGTGGTATGTAAATTGTTTCACTGCAAACAGCTGAAACATTTGAAAATAACAAAGAAAACTCAAGGCTCAGATGCAATACCACTCAACAGTGCCATAACAAGTTACTGCAAGTCATTGAAGGTAACTTTCTGTGAGTGCACTTTTAGTCTTTGACAAATACAAGATAGTTTTATTATATAACCTTAGCTCACAATGAAACAGAATTCAATTAGATGACTTTGCATGTGCCATTGGCCAAAGGTACCATTTTAACTGATAATGCACTCGAGGAGACTTGAACTTGGGCTTGAGCTCACAGCTTTCCCTCCCTAATATTATGTGGAAAATTCAATCCTTCTTTTATTTTTATGCAAACCTGCCCAAGGGGAAACTTGCTTCTGAGTTTTGAGTTAGTAAGGAGTGACCAAGTAATGTTCCCTCATGAAGGTTACAGAATAAGGCCTAAAATTCAATGTATCCCAAAATGTTTTCTTGAAGGGTCTGATCTTTGCAAAAATGCACTATTGACAACTCACTATGGAACTCAAACCCATTAATTGCAAAAAACTCAACAGACCAACACTCAATATTGTCATTTTTCAGACTGGTGTTCCCAATGTGAAGTTTTCTTGCAAGCTGGCAATTCTGCATTTTGCTGGAACAGCTCCAGGAGAGACGAGCTAATGCCCTGTTTAGTCTGTTTTCATATTGAGCAAACCTTGCTGAGATGCAGAAAAATAGTGATTTAAACTGATAAGCTTGCAAAAGAGAGCTGACTCACCTACTGCCATGAAAAAAGGATTCCCACACCGTGATACACAAGAAAGTGTTGAACTTGTACAAGCTCAGTCCCTCACCCTTTTTATGGAGGTGTTTGGGAATCATGAGATACTTCTTCTGGGCCAGAGTAGAGCTGCTACTTTTTAGCACAATACAAATCTTTTCTTCTAGTGGTTGATGAAGAATGTCAGTGCTGGTGCTGTGTGTACAGGGCCAAAAGGGACAGGACAGTCCAGCAAGCTCCATAGCTACTTGGGATGAGAGTAGGAGTGTGGTAGGTGATTTTTTTAATTTTAGATTTTATCAAGAATTAGAGTGGCATTTGGGGGTCAAACAAGCAGAAGGGTTTAGTTCAGGATAGGTCCCATTCAGGATATGAGACTGCTGCTTTGAAATTAGACCCTGAAAATACTGCTCTTACCTTGCTCTCCAGTGGGGAAAGAGAAAAACAAAAATATTGGTTTGGATCTTGCCTGAAGCACAATCTGAAGCTCAGTAAGAGCGCACGCTCTCTACCTGCCAGGGCCTCTGCCATTTCCTTGACCTGCCTGGAGCAGACTAGTTACACCCATGACAGAGGATGATGTTGGGGGTTCTGATCAAGGCTGTGCCTTGTGAATCGTAGAATTATTAAGGTTGGAAAAGACTTCTAAGATCATTGAGTCCAACTGTTAACCCAGCACCTCTGTGTTCACTGACAAACCACAGCACTAAGTGCTGCATCCACACATCTTTTGAACACTTCCAGAGATGCTGATTCCACCACTTCCCTGGGTAGACTATTCCAATGCCTTGACACCCCTTCAGTGAAGAAATTTTTCCTAATAACTAATCTAAACCTCCTCAAATGGCTAAAATGATCTCTGGTAGTATCTTGCTTCAGTATGTGGAGTATGATGGATGTGACGAGTCATAGGAACTTCCATATTCCTGTCCTCTGTCTTCTCCTCAGAAGGGGAGTATGCACTGGTCTGGCTTTCCAGGGGTGTAGTCAGGCTGTGATCTCCTCACTAGGAGGTGGCATGCTTAATTTGGTCTTGTCCCTTTGTTTAGAAGTGTTGCTAAAGTGGAGGGCCAGGTGAGCTATCTTTGCCTCCAAAATATGACAGTGTCTTCTTGGCTTATGTGCTGGAAGTTCATCTGCAGTATTGCACTGGGAAAGAAACAAAAGCCAGGCTGTATACAGGAGCATGTGTTAAAAAGGGTTTCAAGAGAGGGCTACCACTTGCCAGAAAGTATGTGAAAAAGTTTGAGACATTTAATTTTAGGCCACAGTGTAGCTACTTCTGACATGCTTTTTGGAAGTTTCCCCTAGAAATTAAAGGTACAGGTAAATCACAATCCTGGACAGTATACAGCTCTTGGGTAAACGGGGAGATTTTCTGCTAGAGATGGTGCTGGCTGTTTTCCTAATTACATGTGTATTTAAGTGCTTTTCCCTCACAACTTCATGACCCAGAAAGAAGCTAGCAGTGCTTAGTGGTAGAGGAGGCCGAAAGTCAAATATTTTTGAGAGGAAAGTTACAAAAATAACAAAAGAAAAAATTTTTACTTGGAAACTATTCTGTGACTGAAATTTTTTCTTGTAAATTTTTACATTGAATTGTAAGCAGCTTGTCATAGGGAGAGAAAAACATAATACAGGTTTGTGCTTGAATATAATCTTCCTCTTCTTGGCCAGAACACCACCTGTCTAAGGAAGACCTGAGGGGTCAGACTGATTGCCAGGCTTCCTGAACCTCCCCTAACAGTACCTCGTTATCACCAGTTTGCTGCCCTTGCACATCTGATGGGCAGCTGGTGGGCTCCTGCAGAGCAGACCCTGCCCAGAGCAGCACTCTACCTACTACATCTCACTTGTAGGCTACAAATACGGTGAAGAGCCTTGAGGAGAAGCCATATGAGGAGTGGCTGAGGTCACTTGGCCTGTTCATCCTGAAGGAGACTGAGGGGAGACGTCATTGTTTTTACAACTTCCTTGTGAGGGGAAGAGGAGGGGCAGGCACTGATCTCTTCTCTGTGGTGTCGAGCAGTAAGACCCAAGGGAATGGCCTGAAGTTGTGTCAGAGAAGGTTTAGATTGGATATTAGGAAAAGGTTCTTCTCCCAGAGGGTGGTTGGGCACTGGAATAGGTTCCCCAGGGAAGTGGCCACAGCACCCAACTTGACAGAGTTCAAGAAGCATTTGAACAATGCCCTCAGGCACCTGTTCTGACTCTTGGGGATGGTCCTGTGCAGCACTAGGAGTTGGACTTGAATGATCGTTATGGTTCCCTTCTAACTCAGGATATTTTATGATTCCATGGGAAGAGAAAAGGAGAAATTAACGCCAAAAGAACAGCATGAAATTGGACAAAATGGATTGAAGTCCTTTGAAGATGCATTGAGTGTTTGTAAAGGAAACAGAGGCCAGGGACATAACAATATCTGGACACACACACACGGAAGACTAGAGTGAAAGTGGCTGCTCTAGCTCCAGACCTGTGCTGCCTCAAAGAGACCCCATCTTAGTTAATCCCCAACCAAGGTAATCCACCTATGAAGAGTCAGGTATGGCCTGGTTCTATAAAAACCTGTTGAAACCTTCTATTTTATAAGATACCTGGCTGAGTCATCTGTACAACAAGCTATAAGAATATTGGTGCTATTTGTGCACAAGTTCTTCTGGCTGTGATGTAAGATTCAGAGCGATTTTCCTTCACTGTGATGTATGCTATTACCTCTAACAAATCCCCAATACTTACTGCATAAGAAGATTAGGTTATTTTCTAGTATTTTTTTAGAATTGCATGACATCCTGTCACGTTATCCAAGGCAAAACACAATATTCATTTCTGGTCTTGTTTTACTCATTAAGTCCAAAGAGTAAGGTGTTCCCAGAATTTATACCCATAACAAGATTTTCAAATAACATCTGGCTTAGATTATGTTTGTGAAAGGAAGGGGAGCAAAGTTACTAGTGTCTGAGGAGCTTGGAAGATCTCTCAAGGTTGTCTTCTCTGGGGCAGATGGGAAGAACTTGTTGCCAAACTCTGACCCAGCAAAATTAACCTCCTAGGTGGCAAACATTAATTAAGAACCAAATCCAGTCTAAAGGCACTTGGAACAATGACTGAACTTCTGCAAACAGTCTGAAAGGGGGTGAACAAAGCCAGCAACCTACATCTTGAGCTTAAATGCTGTCATGGAATACCTGGCACACCGTGTTGTGGTGCACAAGACCTCCAGCAGCCCATGACACTGGACTGTGACCCTCCTTTTGGCTGTCCTGATGGGACACATCCACCAATTGCAAGATTTGGTGCAGGACAGAGGACCCAGCATTTCACTGCAAGCAGAAAAGGACATGCCTTGCTTTGGGGTACCTTGACATTAGGGTGGCAAATGATGGTGGGTGCCATTCAAGGGATTTCATGCAACTTCCTTTGCAACATACAGAAGCTGCTAGGTGGAAAACATTTGGTTTCTAACCTGCCTTGAGTACATTGCAATATACACACACACTTGAGGCTTATAATTCAGTTTTCTTCAAGATATTGGAACATCTGTTTAAAAAAATGCATTAGAAGGGGGAAATATTTGCTCCAATGTTAATAATGAATATTTGCACAGACTAATTATCTTGAAGATTAGGACACTAGGGAGAGGTTTAAATACCACTGTTTGGATTCACTTGCTGATGTGTTGCCAAATGCACTGAAGAAAACTGGAATGTGATAAAATTAGAACTTAACCAATTGCCTATACTTGTAGACAGAACTGTAGGTCCCTGTGCTTCAAGAGATGGATGTCTGCCTTTGAGGAACTGCCTGTTTTGAAATAACACAATAAGGCATTGTTTCATGCTGATAGACTGCAAAGTGGGTGGAGATTATGTATAAGGAGGCTACATCCATAGCCATCTGGCTCACTGTGTATTCTTCCTTTCAGTCTCTTGTTGGTGTCCCTAGTCAAGCTAACCCATGGGTTGTAGACACCACTGTGTAGAACACTAATATTCATATAAAGCCTCAAAATATTGTTGAGGAAACCCAGACACCATAGGGGATCAAACAGTCTTCTGAAAACTTCCTAAACCACTGTTGGCTTCTGACTGTTTTCACAAATGAACATCATTCAAGTCATTGGCTTAAAAAAAACTCATAAGCTCTCAGATAAAGGAAGTTCCTCTCCCCTGGAGGGGTTTCCTTTTGGCATTGTTATTCTGTGTAGGAAAAGCCCTCCCACAATGAACAGTAGTCAATAGAAGAATTTGATTTTGAGATGCCTGTGGACCAAATCCAGCTCTAGCTGTTATTTCTGGAATGTTTGTTCCCATTTTCTCTACCACTGGCTTCTCCAGAGAGGACTGACCCCACTCTTCCTTCATGCTCTTCACGTGATGGCTTGTGTGTTTCAATCCATTCTGTGGGTGGGAAAGACAATATTTTAGAAATGCAAGATGTAATTAGAAGCAGCTGATGACGACAGGATTCTGGATTTGTTTTCTTAATTTCAGGCTCTGACTTTGAAGGTGGGTGTTTTTTGTGCCTGTTTCTGTCCTGAGTCATTTTTATGTCACAGCTCACTCCGGGGTATGTCTTCACCAGACAAAGCAATGTCAATGCTGAAAACAGCACACTGCTCCTCATGATGAGGACCAACAATGGGCTGTGACAGGCACCTACCCTTTACCTCTGCAGTTAACACAGACATTGGGGTCCTGGAAAATGTATCATATGTATCTATTTCTTTCTTCTTCTATCATCAATGGTTGATGAAGTTGTGTGCTTTTTTTGTTCTCATAAAAATGCTCTAGAAGGTTGCAGCATAGGTGGGAAGATGAAACACTGGAGACAAAAATGTGGATCTTGGTGTTTCTGCTCAGTCAGTAAGAATGTGTGGCCTATGTTGAAAGAAAATTAGAGGTTTCCACAGACCTAGGGCTGCCAGAGAGGGACAGTGGCACAAGCCTATACTGGAGCTGGTGGGTCATCTTCTCCCTGTCACCATTCAGGGAAGGACACTACAAACTGAACAAGAAAAGTGGTGCAGCTACCCAGCAATAGCCACACTGTATGTTAAGGGAGGTGGGGGAGGGTTAGGAAAGGATTCCCAAACTGTATAGTGCCAGATATCTGATATCTGAACTTCATACCTGGCGGGGTTGGACAGAGCAATTCCTGACAGTGACCAGGTCCTCAGTGCCAGGTCAGGTGCAAGGAAGGCCTACAGCTAAAATCCTGAAAAGGTGTTAGCAGCAACATCTGGTGTGTTCCACTGAGGTCCTACTCATGAAACTTTTCTGGATACTCTGGGTTTTCTGCTGAACAAAACTCAGTTGAATCTACAATCTATTATAACCACTTACACTATTAATATTTGCTCTAACAATAAAGGAAAACTTAACAATAAAATCCCTTCTCCTTTTTTTACCAGAGATAATTTGCTTTCCTGGGAAACCATAGTGATCTGTATTGGAAAAAAACCCCAAAGAGCCAATTTTGCAAGACATCCCAAAAGAACACCTATCCAACCTTTCTGACACACCATGTGCTGAGTGACTGCAACATATTTTACTCAAAACCTATTAGAAAAATGCTCAGAGTCAGTTTAAAAGTAGCATTTTCTTACTATTTTTTTTCATGTGCCTTTCTAAGAGTGAAATATTTTGTCCCCTCAGAGTCACTATCTCAGTCTGGCAGAAGATAATAGTTTATGGACAGTAAAAATACTAGCTCAAAATATTTATCACAATTTTGTATGTATATAATAAGATTATGTCTTTAAGGTCACTAGATTTGTCACCTGGACAAGTGTCTTCCATTCTTAAAGGTATTGCTGATTTGTGAGACATTCCTTCTGATTAAAATAGACTAGTAATTCATTTAAAGACTGTCCATTGTATTTTGGGAACGTCTAGGAGGAGAATGAGCTGTAAAGTAAAGTCTGCATCTTTCATAAACGTCTGATCTCAGCTCTGAGTAAGATCTCAGAATTCATCCTAGAGCCAATCTGCAGCTTGTGCATAGTGCATTACTGGATATTGAATATTACCTGACTTCTGTGGCAGTGCAAGATACTGAAATGGAAAAAAGAAAATCTTGGCAGGCAATTATTTTGCTCTATATTTGTATCAAATAACAGTGATGTGAAGCTGTCAACACTGAATTTTAGTACAAATACTGTGTAAGTGAATTATTGTAGAATAAGCAGGTGAGACAGTCAAAATCAAGTGGCTTACTATATGTTGCACTCTTATACAATATCTGCCCTTTGCCTCCATAACCACTAACTGTATGCTTAGAAATCAATTAATCTGCACAAATATTTCTGTTGCATTTTTATATTATGCATAGATCAACATGTAAACACATATTTCCCTATAATTAGAAATATATGTACTTGTGCCTACTTATAAATGTACACAACTCATATCTGTAATATGAATTGAATTACGAACTTCATAAAGGGTAATATGCCATCACTACCACTTCAGCCCAGCTTACCTGCTTTTCTGTGAGGCAATGCGTAATGTTTAATAAGCTTACCCTTCTCTACCATTTCTGTTTTAAAATCCTTCAAAAAATGTCTGGGAAGTTCTGTTGAAACACAGCTCCTTGCCTAAGTGAAAAGTGCAGCTCTTGGCTGAAACCAAATTTCTGGTACATGTTGTTGAAGTGGTAACTATACTGCAGTGAGGGGTGACCAAAACTTTGCATTCCAGGCATAGCGAATCTTTCCATTGGTGGCAAAGAGGCTGAGGGAAAAACCAAGAGGGAATCGGGGGAAATAGCTTCAAACTAGAACAAATTACTGGATGACTCAGTTGCCAAAAGGTCACATTCTTTCTTTAGGAAATTGTGCACAGCTCTGCTGAGGTCAGAAGAAGGAGCATGAGGAAGAGGAAGACATACCGAGGAAATAATCCTTCCTGTATGACCTCTGGGAGCTGCTGCTTGACCTATGTGGAGCACACAAGAAAGAAGGAGCAGGAAGAGACCACACACTCAAGTGGAGAATTTTGTGACACGCTTTCAGCCTCTCATAGAAGTGCTGATTGGAAGGGACCTCTCAAGCTCATCCAGTCCAGCTGCCTCCTTAAAGCAGTACTGTCACTGGTACTATGTTAGGTTGGTTGTGGCTTTCTTCAATCAAGCCTCAAAGTCTGGATGAGATGGAGACCCCACGGTGTGAGCCATGCCATGGACTATTTTAGCAGCAAAGGAGAATAAGTTCTGATGCTCTTGAACTCCCTGGCACTATTTAGATATGTATGTCTAGACACAGCCTCAGCAACTAGTTTGGTCAACAACAGTATTCTTTTGTCTTTTTTGCTTTCTGAACATAGGATTTTAATTTTTTTTTCCCCATAAAAACTTAAAAGTGTTTCTCTTGGCCCTGTTAAAAGCCAAAGTCTGACAGGATGCTTTGTGATTTGAATGTGAATCCTTATTAGTTGAGATCTCTCCTTTGTGTTTTGAGCATTAGGTCCTGACCAAAGCAGAGATGCAATTAATTTGGGCCCACCTATCACATGAGTGTGCATGCAAATGAAAGAGAATAAATGGCTGGCCTCGAGAAAAGGGATCACAGCAGCCGATTTCTTCCTGGAAACCCTGTCGAAGGTGTGTCAGTTGGTAAAAAGGTAGGTCATTAACAACAGTGATCTGACTCAGCAGTGCCTTCTCCAAACTAATCATCTATATTCCCTTTGCAGTCAAGAGATACGTGTATCTCCAGGGGGTGGTTCATCATCCCCTAAGGGGTGTCTATTAGAGATAGAATGAATTGCCCTCTGACAGTGCCTATTTCTCTCCATCATCTGCAGAAAGTTCTTATAAACTGCATGCTTAAACTAGCTACTTAATTTTTAGAGTGCTAGCATTAAAGTGAAACTGATCTCTCCCAGTAGAGCTGGATGTATACCAAAGAAAATATTTGCAAACAAAGATTTGCAAACTTGCTTTGGCTTTCAGAACACCTTTTATCCAGTTTCTATAAACAGCATTTCAAGTAATATTCTATATGGGAATATTTTACAAGCAAATGAGTTATTGTGGTGCAAATGCATGTGTGATACCTGCCAAACTGCAGGTGAAAGCTTGGCAGTTGATGAGGTCTGCAAGCCCTTGTGCTGGTTCTATGAAATTAGTTTCAGTCCTCCCCCCACAAAGAACTCCGGAATTTTTCCCGTTCAGGTCAGGGAGGGGGAAAATCATCTTACATCTCTGAAGGTCACCCTCTGCAACTTGCCATCATGAATTCTCAAGTGCCTACCCACAGAGAGCAGGGTGACATATGTTTATGGAAAATATTTGCTGGGAAGTTATAGAAAACATGCTATTTTCTAAAAATCTATGCCCTTTTTGTGATTGTAAGTCAAGCAGAAGAAGAGGCTATCTTAGACAGCAAGCAAGTGGCTCACCTCACTCTTGTTCCTGCTAACCTTGATTCTGTCTGAATTAGTTACTGGAAAAAGATGAATATTTCCTTGACTTTTAAGCCATCTGTCCTTAATCCTCCAGCTAGTGTTTTTATTAACACTTTTTATTTTATTCCATTCAATTTTATTGCATTTCAAAGCTAGGGAAACTAAATCTGTATCAAAGAGATTGTTCTCTGTAAAATGTATTATTATATTTAAAACATTTATTATCTTCACCATCCAAACACAATCTGGAATTTAAAAATCCCTCTATATTTAGCATTAATTAATAACATTTTAATGATTTTTGAATGGATGTCACTGCCAAGATAACCTAGGAAACATGACTGTTTCCAGTACTACTACCACTGCCATTGCTTATGTACTTTACTGGAACTAGCTCACATGAATATGTCTCAGTTTTCATTATGTTCTTATTGCATTGATAGAAATAGCTCGTGCACAGAGAGCTCAGCTTGTAAATGACATTAAAATCATCAGTGTTAGAATCAGTTTGGAAAAGATATTTCATTTCCCCTGTGAAAAAAGGAAAAAGAATAAAACAGGAAAAAAATGTAGTCTCTGGACTTCTGAAAATTTTTAAACTGCCGTAGAAAAACCAGAGACCAAATATCAGCATATTCTTGCTTTGAACTGTGAAAACTTCTTTCTCATTCCTTTTTGTAACCAATATTGCTTTCTTTTTGGGAAGTACGTACCTTTTCCAGCTAAAATCTCATAAGCTTCAAGGAAAATCTTCATAGGTATGTTTTCTTGGACTTGTCAAGTTTTATTCCAGTAAAAAAAAAAAAAAAAAGTAAAAGAAACCCTTAGCATGGGTACTTGAAAATATGTATTACTATTTTATAAGAGGTGTTAATCTTGCTTCCCATTTTTGTTAAGCTGTCCATACTGAAAGCTGTTTTCTAGCAAATTGAAACTGAGTTGACCTCTTCAGCCACCCTTTTCTTTCATACTCTTCTTCGTCCTTTCCTTTTTCTCTTCTGGTTAACTTGCCTCTTAGCTACTTCAGATGACCAGTGTATTCCTGTTCATTCAAAAGAAATAAATTCTCAAAACCATACAAAAAATCTCAGGTTTATCAGTCTTCTAGTAAGCAATCTTGTAGCACATAAACCTCCTGGATCTCATCAGCTTTAGTGTCACTTTCCAGCCACCCCAGCCGTGATGTACTCTCTCCCAGGACCTTCAGCTGTGAGGAGATTCATGCCCTAATAAGTCCCAGCAGCCCAATGGTCCCTGACTTTGGAGCTGAAGCTTGCTTGGCATCCTTCTCCTCTGTCCCAATCTCTGCCTGGTCCTCATCCTTTTCAGTCCTGCTTCTTCTCTCAAGGGCTTTGTCCACATGCTGTGCTTGCTCTGCAGATCTGTGTGCTCAGTGTTTGAACTGCCATAGCAGCAGTTCTCAAACCAGAGGATGAGAAAGCTACGGTCTGACCATATCCCATGAATTAAGAAAAGCCCAAAACATGTCTGAGAGATGTTGACAGAGGGCATTGTAGTCATCCAACAACTGATCTGCACTTGAGGCAGATAAAAAGACATAAGAATCTTGTGCTTTTAGTTTTTGCCAACATTTTCCTTCTACTTAGTACACTTTGAAAAAAAACCCAAAACCCCAAAATCATTGCAAAAACCCAAACACCAAAGGCGAGGTTAGGAACAGCAGATTCATGATGTTGAAGGTTTTAGTGGTCAATCTCTGTTGAGACAGTTCCCTCCACAGCCACTCCTTTTCTCACCCGAGTTTGCCTTCCCTTTTGCTATTTTCATCTCAAAAAGCCAAAAGCAGGGAAACAGACAAGAAGGCAGTTTAACCTAGATTATGTCACTTATCCAGGGCATCACACTGTTTTACAAACAGGTTGTGTTGGCACAACCGAGAGGTCAGTGCCCTCGGAGAAGAGAGAGAAGTATTTCTTAAGCTGATTCTTCTGCCAAAACCAAATTATTATGAAACTGCATGATCACATTCCGTAAACAATTTCTTCCAAACCTTATAAGACATTAACAAGCAGTGGAAATCAGTGGAGAAGGCCCCTCCAGACCAGGCTGAATGCTATTGAAGGCCTGACAGTAGCTGACAAGTCTTGTGAGAACCACCCACGAGCCTAAGCTGTAGGTAGTCTTTCAGCACTGTACTAAGACAACATTGAATCTTATCCTTTCAGAGCAAAGTCAGGGCTTACACAAACTAGTTCACCTCCTACAAAACTGAAAAGTGTGAATTATATTCTTAAATATATGCATGACCATCCAAGTAAGGTAATCCCACTGGTTGGAACTCTGCAAACGAGGCTAACATCTGAGCACAAGGGCATAGGAACTGCCAGCATATCCAATTAGCAGGATAAAAGTAACTGCCCTCCAGAATCACTAATTATTTTCAGTGCACACAGTGTGATGGAAACCCTTCCAAAAATCAAATCTGTCTTACAGCAGTTTGACTTACACGCAGTGCAGAATAGAATGTTACTAAGTGCATTGCAATTAATTATGCTTTCAAATGCACCAGCTAAATTTGGCTGTGCAATTAGACAAATAATAACTGAAGGGAAAGGTTACATTTTGGAATTGCACATTAGAATAGATGAATATGCCTTTTGCCTTAGATGCTTGTTCCTGTGTCATGGAAGGCATCTTGTTAGGAAGCCCTATCTGTTGCAGATAAAAAGCTTGTGTAAACACAGTTTCCATGTCCATTTCAATGCACAAGTGCCATTTTTATGCACTCAGCATAAATAAGCTCTTCCTTTAATTTATTTGCATATCTGCCTCAAATATCAAAGAGAATGACATTTCAGCAAGACAACAACCAAATGGTAACATCAAAGAGCCTGACTTGGCAGCCTCCACTCTTTTCAGAGAATATTGACTCAAGCAGTGGATGTCACTGATTTCAGTCCAGGTGTGCCAAAGTGACCCCTGCATCCTGAGTAAGTGAGTGAAGGTGACTGACACCTTCACAAAAAGATTGCCTTTTCTTTTTTCAGTCTTCAAATTACTCTTCCATTTATTCTGAGATTCCTGAACATAGCCAATATTAAAAATAGTCCACAGATGTTCAACAAATGACTTTGAAAACTGAACATGAAATCATTGATTTAGCTCACACAGTTTAAAGCTTTCAAAGTAAGTGGGTATCATTGCATAAAGGGGAGGCTGCAGTGATGGGAAATTATGTCCCTCTCACTATACCTTTTCTTGATGGATTTCCACAAGAACCATTCCTTTCCTCACCTCTTTTTAATATTCAGAATGTGAACAGCTTTGTTAACTTTAATCCAAGTACTAGCAGAAGGAGATTGACACAAGTGCATTTACTGTAACCCTGGTAACCTTGCATCTTGGAAGGGCTCAGCTACAAGTTTGCTGAAGATGGGTTTAAGACAAGAGTATCGGTGAGCAGATGGACTATATTTCATAGCCTTGGCGAAGGTTCATCTGGATGAAAGGACATATTGGAGAATGATCACATCTGCCTGTAGCTAAAGAATACTCTTGAATTTCTGCCTACGCAAGGCAGCATCAGCAAATAACTGTTAAAACACTGGAACAGGTTGCCAAGACAGGTGGGAGATGCTCCATTATTGGAAACATTCCAGGTCAGGCGCTCAGTAATCTGATCTAGTTGAAGATATCCCTGTTCATTGCAGGAGGAGTTGGACTGCATGGCCTTTCAAGGTAATTTCCAACACAAACTATTCTATGATTCTATGAAAAAGACTCCCCATGAGCTTGAGCTGGCTCAGAGCCTGCATCCCACCCCTAATAATAAGCTTATTTCAGTCATTCACGCTTTCACCATGCCTTGGATGGACTGTGGTGATTCAGATGGTCTTTGAATGGAGGCCTCTGCATAAGCCCTTTCGAGAACAGATCCTCTGCAGCAGCACAGTCTTTGCAGAGTATCTCAGACCTGCTCTTCATTTTCTCCACTGTCTTTGCATGGATCATCAAATCAAACTCAAAATCTCCTCGTACTTAGAGTACTGAGATCACTGACTACTACAGTGTGCCTACTGCCCGCTGACTCCAAGCATGAGATTTATTGTTCCTCTCTTCACCCGCCAAAAGCCAGGCACCCTGAGTAGGCCATTTCTTTGTAGTTAATGGGTAAAGAAAGAGACATCTCCTCTCTTTATTCACCAGAGAAACCTGTCTCTCCCTATGGGCAGCTGAAAAACTTAGACCCTAAGCTCAGATAAGATACCAAGCTTTAAGATGGATCAAGTGAGGAGAGAGGACTGAATCACAATAGAAGTCAGTGTGAATGAAGAGCCTAAACTTGCCCTTTCTGGATGTTCTTGAAAGTTATTTGAATTGCTGAAGTTCCCAAGGGGTCAACCTTGTGACAGATTTTACTCTGCTGGAAAAATGTAATTCCTGGTCATTGAAACACGCTTCAGCATGTTATCTAAACATCTGGCATGAACTCCTCCAGGAATTAAAGCAAGTCATGAATCACACCTTCTTCTGTTCCAAGTGTCCAGTTCTTTGCTAGATCATTTCTTTGGCCATCGCTATCATAAATGAACAGCAGTGTGCCTATTAAAAAATTAAACAGCTTGTAAAAATGCCTGTGCAACAGCAACCAAACAAGAACAATACAGAAACCTCCAAGCCCAACAAACAAAAAATCACAGGTTACAAATGTGAGACACTCAACATATTTTACTTGCAGAGGGGATGAAAGAGAAAACATCTCAGGAAAGGTCTGGTGAGGGTTTGACAGGGAGTTATGTGTGCAAGAGAAGAACCAATAAAGATGGAAGAGGTACTGAAGACAGCAGGAGGCTTGACACCTTTCCAAAAGAAGTGAATTGACCTGGAATGCATTTGAATTTGCATAAATAGTTGCAGAGAATGTTTTTCTCTACTTCCAGGACTACAAGCTATCTCAAGATCTTATACTTACAGTAGGTTTGGTTTTTTTTGTTGCTGTTGGGGTTTGTTTGTTTGTGTTTTTTCTTTGATTTGTTTGTGTTTTTTGTTTGTTTGTTTTTTTAAATATTTCTTCATTATTCTGAAGCTTAAAAGAGATTCATCCTATTCCATATCTCTGTAATACACTTCTAGGATGAAAGACCTGGAAATGCATGAAAAAATCTTCAGGGTGCAATGGTAGAATTTACCATTTTGTACCCAACTGCAAGGAAATCTAAATGTTTCTAATACTATGATGAGCAGAAAGATTTGGCTGCTTAGCTGCCACTGAGCGCTTCACTTCGAAAGTGGATAAATTTGGACCATTTCCTAGATGTCGCATTGTCACTTCTGAATGACACATTGGAAGAGGAAGTCAAATGAGGAAGTGAGTTCAGGAGTGGTGAGTGTGTAGTGGGTCCCTTTTGCTTGCAGGGACCAGCCAGGAATCTAGCAGCTGGCTGGGAGTGGGTGTGTGTGGAGTGTAGTCAGCCTGTTGATTTGAGGTGCCTAACTTAGATGCCTACTTCTTTCCATTGCCTATATAAGGAATAGAGTCTGGCAGACGTGGAGCGTGGGGAGCCCGAATTGCCCATCACTGTCTTACTAGTTGTCATGGCAACACAGGCAGGCACCTAGAGGAGATGGTCTGAAAGTGGTCCCGGCTGACTTGCAAATACATGCCACAGCTTGTGTGCAAGTGAGACAGCTGTACTGTATATATCCTGGCTCAGAGTTCACACTCTAACACGGTGATGACTGGAAGGAGCCGTGGTTTGAAGCTGCCCTTTGCGAGCCTTAAACAACAAATCTTTGTCTTTCCATCTGGTTTTAGGCAAAGTTGAGCATGGAGGACACATGGTGCTGCAGAAGGCAAATTCTCCATCCCGATGCCTCTGAAGCTGCATTAGTGATGGGAGAGAAATGAAACCGCTTTATTCATGGGACACACTTCCATGAGGGGAGATATCCCTGTGAAGACAGCACTGCATCCCACACCTTCTTTTGTAAATTACAAGATATGCTTTAAGCTCCTTATGGAATTGATCAGTTAATTTATTGGTTTATCTGCCTCTGCCCTACATTTAAATTTAAATCTTTGTGGCAATTCCATTCAAATCTCTTAAGCTCTGTTGAAAAAAGTCAGTAAGCAGAAGAACTGGTAGTCTGTAAATTACTTCTCATACAATAAGGTCCATTTTGGTTATTGAACTTTTTGTGTTATTTGGAGATTCTTTTGCACCTGCAGAGGCTAAGTCCACTCTTGATTATTGGAACAATTGTGCAAGTGAAGCAATTGGGTAATCTCATAGTGATGCAAACTATGTCGTTTTCTATGAAGGCGTTAGCAAATAGTTGCAGGCATTCACAATTAATTCCAATAATGAGCTGGGATTTAAAATCTAAATACTTGGTTTCTAGCTGCATTGCAAATTCATCCCCAGAATCCACTCTGTATTACTCACCACCTTTTGCACCCCTTAACAATGGTAATGGATTTTTAAACACAAACAGGAAAAAAAGCAGCAGAATTAGATTTCAAGTACTGCCAGCAATGTACTTGAGCTCAGCTAGGATCCTAACATATGGAAGTTGCTGAAATCCAAGACTTTTGTTTTGTGCAATTGTATGCTCAAGAACAGCTCTGAAATTCAGAACAGAGGCTCAGATCAAGGCAGGATTGCTGGGGTAGGTCTTGAGCTCTGGGCTGTGCTTGCAGGTGTTGAGGAGCCTGTATGGTTCTAGAGGATGCTGTAGACTTTGCCTTGGTGCTTGCTTTGGACCTGACTGTCTTGCATTGATTTAAGTCTGTACTAGAACTACATTCACCTGAAGCAAAAATTTAGTCTCTAGTTACAGAGTCTGAAATGCATAGGGTCAGTCTTTCAGAATATTTTTTCCGATATTAGTTTTCAGATCATCATTTCCAAAGTGCTACAACACCATGCACAGATCAGGTGTAGATATTACTGTAGAATGAGATGCAGTTTGATGTCTCTTGGTTAAGGAAACAGGGAATAAAATTATTCAGGCTAGTACATGCAGAACTTTATAAGCCTGTGAAAAATTTTTGTTTCCTTCTTGTATATAGATACCAGGTTTGATGTTAGAAGTTTGGCTCATTAATAACTGATTTACATTTCCCAGATAGAAAACTGCTATCTGCCACAAATTTATAAAAGAGTTTCATATTGTGAAATTCTCTAGCACAGTGAATCCTTTGTGATTTTAGCACAAGGAGTTTGTGATTAAAATTTTAATATAATCATTGCAGTCTTCTGGGGTTCTTAAGTACAAGAAAATGATATTTCCTGCATCTTAGAGCTCATTGTGGTGGATTCATTTAAATGTCATCAATTGAGTTCTATCTGCTTTGAAAACTAAACAAAACAGAAAGTCCTTTAAAGCAAATAAAGAAGCTGAAGGATTCATGATCTCTGCTGAAACATGAAGAATAACATACTACACAGCATTGTCTAAGTTTAGCTCTGTGAGCTGAATTGTCAGACCAGGCTCTACAGTTCACTGCAGAAGTCAACGGTGACCACTGTTGAGTCCCTGCCCCAGTGTAACAGCTACAACCAGCGAAAATCTTTTGATAAAACTGGCCTTGTAGGAAATGTATTACTTGTTCTGTTTCTTTCCCCCCCCAAAAAAAAAAAATACCTGTAATGTTTGAGATGAAAATACCTCTTCCTGAAGTTCCAAGTCCCTCTTTTTCCCTCTCCCTTTTACAATGGCAGGTGACAACAGGATAAGGGGAGGCGTAACCACAAAGACTTTTCAGGTTTTGCCTCTTGGTCAAAGCAGTTAGAACCACACTGCAGTCCTCTAATATTTTTGACTAGTTGTCCAAGTAATGACTATTGTAGAGCCATGTTGCAGAGTTGTGGAGTCATCTTGAGGAAGGTCAAGAGCAACGCTGCTCAGGATAGAAGTAACTAAGGTGGATAGGGAAGGGACTGCCTTGCCCCGTTCTCTCCTCAGGTGAACTATGTCAGGGTGGTGCACAGGGTAAGACCAAGTTGCCCTGATTGCTCATCAGCTAAGGATCAAACACCAGAAGTCTAATTTCCCCAGACTTTCTACAGAAAAGAAATATTCAGAAATATTTTTAGATTTGAAAAATCAATTGGGTGGAACATGAAATATTTTCATGTGTCTGCTTACACATGCAAATGTTGTTTTCATCGTCAAAGTTTTTTAATAGAGTTGTTAAATCATCTTAATGAACTAAAATGGAAAAAATAGTAATCTTCAGTTTGGAATCTGGTGGCATCTACGATGAAAAATGGTGCCAGATTTTATCTATTGATCACATTTGAAGTACCTGGATATGGTTCTAGTTAACTTCAAGTATGCTGAAAATGAACCTAGAGTGTAAGTTTCCAGTTGTATTATCATGGCCATGTCACTTTCCAAAGTATCACTAAGTTATTCCTTTATTTTTGCCTTTGCCAAAGAGGTAGGAGACTGTTTTGCTGTCTGGAAAAATGCCTGCCTAGAAGTAGAGGTCCAGATCTTTAACAAGAGTAAATTGGCAAAACCCCACTGATTGTAATGGAGCAACGCCGATTTTTGTCAGTTCAGTATCTGGCCCATCAGATTTTCAACTGTTATCACCACAGGCAGAATTCAAATTGACACAGCGTGGGCTAACATGATTGAATGCAGAACAGGCTTCCTGGTTTCCTAAATTATTTTAATAACAGAAGAATGTAGATGGAATGCCAGGCTAAGATCTCTACCTGGATAAAGGCCCAGTTTTTTTTTTTTTTTTGTTTTGTTTGTTTTGTTTAAATAATCCTGTTCTAAAGTCATTACTTTTTCATTATGGAGTTTGTCATGACATGGTCTTCAGGAACAAAAGTCTCATATTCTTTTCAGAGCTGAAAAATCCCACAGCTTCAGGTAGGAAGTATTGCCTTGAATAGGTCCTGTAGGAGATGAAATTTATGGAAACAGAGCAGGAACCTACCCATCCCCAGAACCTATAACAGATCAGCTGCTAAATCCATCTCTGAGATATTTCTGCACCAGGTATTGCATTTGCAGGGGCTCTGGTGGGTCATTGCTTCTGTGAACCACTCAAAGCCATTTGCCATCCTGGAGTCCACTGACTCCCAGGGATGGCACTGGTCATAAGCTCCAAAACATCTGTGCTGGCACTTTTCAGAGCATTCACCATGCAGCCACACCTGGCTGATGGTACTTGAGGGAGTCAGAAGCATGCAACTCTGCCCTGGAAGCCCTGGTGCAGCAAGGTAGAGAGCGCAAGGAAGGTGGGATCTTCTCAGAGATGAGTGTGTGCTCAGATAGTGTTGTCCAGGTAGGACAGAAGGGGTGTCATCTACTCCAAGCTTCACTGACTGGCAGAGGTCATGGGGCAAAGCAAACATGAGCCAAGACCCCATACAAACAGTGTGGGCTCCAAAAAGTGTGGGCTGAAACGTCTGTAGGAACAACGATAATCTGCACATAAATAAATTTGCCCATCGTAGGAGCCAAATTAAAAACATAACAATTTGATTTCTCCCCTTAGGGAAAAGAGCTGTGTTTTTCCTCACTTGAAGGAATTCTGACATCTTACTTTCATCTGCCCTTGTGTCAGAACAAAGCTAGCTGATTACTCGATATCTCAGCTGTGATTTGGGGTGTATTTTTTATTCCTCTTAGAGATTCAGAGGGTGGTAAAAAGCCTCATTGCAATTCATTAATTAGTATGTCTCCATCTTCTTTTGACCAGAAATGCAAGGATATCCTTTTCTGTGAATGTCATTTTCTCTCTGGGCTCTTGCACTTTAATTTCCTAGATGTGAAAATGGGAACAGAAGATGAATTAGGTATTGAAAGGAGAGGATATGAACATGACTCTCTTCCTCTACAGAAACTTTCCTTTCAAAGAGAAAAAACCTTTTGTAACTAAGCAAAATAGAATAAAGAGTTTTGTAAATCAATTGTATTGAATAAAGTGTTTTTATCCTTCAAAAACTTTACTTGGGAGAACAACGGAAGTTTAAAGAAAATTCAAAGCCTTGGTGCACTTACTGTTCTTGTGTATTTTCTCTTCTCCCACATACCATCCCAGCAATCTGGCTTTACTTCTCAAGTTATTAATCTAGGTTTTGTGGTTTTGGCAGATAAATAACTATTTTATTATGCCTAACATACCAGTGCCTTGATGTTTAATATATTGCTGATACACAAATATTAAGTTACAAGGGCAGTGTTTGGTATCTCGATGAAGGGGTCTTAGGTGAGATGAGTTTTCCTACCTCTGCTTTCAAAATACCCAAGGATTAGTTTGAAAAAAATGAAAACTCTCTTCTTGATGAATGATGGGGACTCATACATTGCTAATAGTTATTTTCTTGGATAGTTTTTTTTTGCAGTTAGATGTATTTCTATTCTGCTTTGCCTGATGGCACAGGGGCTTCTGTTTCATCCAAGTTTTGTCAGCATATTGCTTTTTCTACCTCCTGCCCAGTGATGGTCATGCTGTTCTGAGGTTAAAAGGACAATTGCTAAAAGTCTAGCAGTGGTGTGGGAGAGCAATATGCACCTTCCTTGACACTGCTTATCTGTCTTCTGCTCCTTCCACTGAACTCTTATGTTACAAGGCAGATGTAATCACCTTGGTCAAAGGCTGGGTTTGGACTACTAAAGGATCATGCAGTTTCTAAGTAATTCTTCATTTTCATGACAAGTCCTTTCTGAGGATGGTGATGTTGCCTGTTGCGACAGAGATCATCTTTGTGAAGGAGTCAGGCTATTCTCAGGGGCACCCCAAAAAATGTGGAATTCAACCGAGAACAACTGCAAACCTCACTGCTTTCTGGCACATACAAGTGATAAGTCTTTGCTCTCCCATCCTCCAGAAGCAACATAGGTTTATGCTTTTTCTTCCCAAAGGTTGGGCTGAGTCCTGATCAGTGCTCATCAACTCTTCATTTTCCTTCTTTAGAGGGTGCTCATATATGGCATGAAGACCGGAGTAGAAGACAGGAAAAGGCACAATCACCATTCTCTTCAGCTGCATGTCATTTGGAGGCCTCTGTGAACACTGGACACCTGGATGCCAGAAGCTGTGCTACTCGTCCCAAGTCCAGTGTTTGTCCTACTCATTGAAGGGCTTCCTGTGACATCTTCCTTGGTAGCCAGAGCAGGGAGTGTTCACAGCAATGCTGCTCAGTAAACACACATTTCATGGAAAAAAACTGAGAGACGTCTTCTTTTGTTGGAAATTTTTCATGAATTATTTTTGTTTAGGAAAACATGATATCATTCTGATGGTAAAAAAACAAACTGGCAGGCCAGCTTTCTGTAACTCCTAAAATATCACCTTATTTTTCATTTCGAAATATAGAAGAAGAAAGTGAAGAAATAAAATAGCCTAGACCAAACCCTAGGTCTACTTCTTAGCTTTTGATTTTTTTTCTGCCTTTGGCCAGTGCTTGAAAAACAAGAAAGAGAAAGGGTGTGCAAAGGACCATGTTTTCCCCTTGTAATGTGGAAACTCAGAATTTGAAAAAGGATAGATTTTTTTCCCCCTGAATTTAAAAATTACCTTTTTTTCAGGGGAAAATGTTTTTTAAATCAACCCTCTATTTTTCAGTGAAGACATACAAACCAGTTTGGCTCACCACATTTCATGGCTCAGCCTTCTCAGACCACAAATTATAGCTGTCATAACAAATGTCAAAAATACAGCAGAATATAAAAAATTATATATGCAGAGACACGAGTGCAGTCAGTCATATATATACATGCATTCATGTGTGTATATATAGTCACCTCTGTGTGTATGAATGTGTGTGTATAAATATATCTCCACACATATATATGTGTGTATGTGTGCACAGATGTAAAATAGATGTGTTCATGCCTACAAGCCAAGAAAGTCCCCAAGGGGTTTTGCTTCAGAAAGGTCTCCTCCATCTATTGGGAAGATACATTTTCATGTAATGTTCACCTGTGGTTCCCCCTGTTTTTACTGGTTTTGACCAGAATAAAATCTACCCAACAGCACTGTGAACCTGTGTTTCCACCAGCTGTTTGGCATATTTGTCACCTGTGTGAGGAAAGCTTGAAAGCTTTTCCTGTTTTACAAGAGAGTAGCAATACAGCCTAGAAATCACACTTGGGTTGTGATATAAAAACTCAGTCCTTAGAAGTGACCCTTTCAGGTAAGAGTGGAAACCCTTTACGCTTGCCAGTACATTTCATCAGGCAACATGGAGACCAGAAGAAGGATATGTAAGAAGGAAGTTCCTCCCCTTGGGAAATGCCACAAAAGTTGGAGTAGAGTTTTATGCAATGTTGCACAGCAGTCAGTCAGAGACAATAAAGACGAACTGTTTATTTAATGGGAAAATATATTTGAGTTGACCTGCCCACATATATGCTTTGGCTGTTTTAGCAGAGTTGACTAGTGCCCATACAAAGTCTTTTGCAGAAATATCTAAGTTAGCCTTGCATACAAGGTGGTCCCTCACGCTGATCGCAATCCCAGCAGTTCAGCACTAATTCAGACACCTTTAAAGCTCTCTTTGCTTGTGGCAGAGGGAGAGCTCGGGTGCTGGCCCTGCCCTCCTCACCAGCTCATCTCTGTGCTGCACACATCTCAGCACCTCCTGCACATGCTCTGGATGCTGTCACATGCTAGTAAAAGTTCTGCATTTTAAGAAATGTCTCTATGGGTTTCATTGCAGGCATGTATTTCCTTGTCAAATGGACAGGGGTTTTTCTTCAATCTGCAGCCCCCATGCATGAGAGCTGTCCTGAGGAACAAGTTTCTCTGCACCTCTGCCTGACAGCTGTGCTGACTGCAAGTGACACATTCCCTTCATCATCCTCATTTTCCTTATTCCTCCATGGGATAGCTGAGCAAAACATGATGTAGAAACCTCTGAACACTGAGTGACCCTGTGTGTTCTCCCAGCATGACTAGCCTCATTGGTCTGTTGGCAGGGCTCTTTCTCTCTGGTTCAGCTTCAGATTGATGTGTCTATAGCGCCTTCAGTTTCAGTGCTACTTTGATGGCAGGTAGTCCTGGGATGTCTGCTCTGTCTTATATTATGTTCAAGCCCATTCTGCTTGTTTGCAACCACTGTTTAAACTCAGGCTAATTGTAATCCCAAAAGCACTGCTCTTAAGACAGCTACTGCTCCTCCTTTTGTCAGTGCTGGGATGTCTCACTCCTAGTGCCTTCCTATGCAGATTTCTAAGAGGTAGCTCAAGAATCAAGAGAAGATTTTATGAGACACTGGCAGTCTGCCCTCGGATATTACAGTTCCAGTCTTCCATGCTACTCCAAACTTTGCAGGAGTTCCTCTGGTTTTCAGCCTAAGCTGTGATAGCATACCTCCTTCCTACACTGCCATCATCTCTGACTAGCACAACTTCTGCAGATAACAACAGATCAAGAGTGTTGGTCTCACAAACAGCAGCCTTTATGCCTGGACCCTCCCTCAGCACTCAGCAAAAAGGATCTTGGGCTTTGCAGCATGATCTGAAGGTGAGTGTGCCTGGCCTTTGATGGCTCAAAGGGAAAGGGATGAAGGAATGATCTATCCACAAACGTGTTCAATTCTGGAGTCCCTTTACAGGTACATCTGGTTTGACCAAGGATGGACTAGATGACCTTTAAAGGTCCCCTCCAACTCATAACATTCTACATTTCTATGAATGTACCCCTATGAATGGCCTGCATGCACATCCTGGTTTGCAACACTGTTATGGTCTGGAGAGTTCCTGTGTCAAAAAAAAAAAAAAAAAAAAAAAAAAAGGG
>JAWWEE010000001.1:52927034-52953303 GCA_035221455.1 Xenops minutus | reverse complement strand
CTGGAAGTGTCCAAGGCCAGGCTGGACAGGGCTTGGAGCAACCTGGGCTAGTGGAAGGTGTCCCTGCCCATGGCAGGCAGTGGACCTGGGTCATCCTTAAGGTCCTTTCCAACCCAAACCATTCTGTTATTTCATGATCACTGAGGTTTCTACCATCCCAGTACAGTACATGAAGAAAATCACACACAGCTCATTCAGGGGCTGTGGTTTGTTCTTCAGAGGGAAAACCTCCTTTCTTTAATTGAGAATCTGTTTTTAGGCTACCAGAACAGCTCTTGTAAATACCCAAAGTAGGAGATCTGATTATGGTACAACATTTCTACTCAAAGAAGCTGAATGGCCACCCCTACTACTAATCTTCCCCCAGTAAAGGCTTTGTCAGCTGAGCTGCATTTATTACAATGTTCTGTGTTATAAAAAATGTACCTCTTTACGTTTTATTGATTTTAATATGTCCTTTCTTTCTGGAAACAAAATGAAGGAGTTTCTAATTTTGTCTGTGTTCAGATGATGCTCATGTTGGTCCTCTCTTTTTATGCAGAATATAAAGAAAGTATAAACTTGCTTGGAAAAGCTTCAAGTGAAGGCTCAAACTGCAACTCAATGGGAGGAAGGGAAAGAAGGGAGGGCAGGGTGATCTATCCCAACCAATTAGGAATACCCTGTGAATTAGGCAGACATCAGTTGCACAACTTCACCCATCCTCCCCAGCCATGCCCCTGGATAAAAGAGAGAATCACAATGGTAGTTAAAACAATTATCATCCAGTGGAGCTTGATTCTAAACTGCTCTGCTAGGAAGTGGCAAGGAGCATTCAGCTCCTAACGCAGCAAGCAATCACTTTTTCTTCCCCTTGGGTAGAGAAGCTCCTGGATTTTTAAGCAATTCTGTACCTCTGAACTAGTCCTTGCAGGGCTTTGGGGTAGCATGCCAGTGGCACTGCATCCCATTATCATCATTGCATGTCACTGCAGGCAACAACAGGAAAGAGATGCAGAGAGGGCTGGGAATGAGAGGAGACATTAATAACAGTGCACTGCTCTGTGCTGACAAAAGCAGGAGAAGGTATTGTGAGGGCTGCAAGAGCAGCAGAAGGACGGGAGGTGTGAACAAAAGACATAAAAATTTAACTAATATTGCATAGAAACAGTTTTCCAATAACATTGGTTAGAAAAGTGGTAGTAGAGGGGAGCAGGTGTTATGGCGTGTCCTGTTACTACCATTTTTTGATGTTTCGCAAATCATTTAGGAACAGGTTTGCAAAAAAATATCTGTGTACCTCAAAGACAGAAATTAAAAGCTGGGCTTCAAGAAGTTCCTAAGAAAACTGTGCAGGAATCTGTCCCACTTTTAAGGAGAAATAAAACTACACATCTTAAAAAGCACAAAGCTGCATCTTTTCTGACTCACTGAATGTTGCTACAATTTCTTGGCTTTTTGGGTTTCTTAGCAGCCTTCTAATAATTAGAGGGACTCCAAGAGAGCTGGACAGAGATTTTTTGCAGGAGTATGAAGTGATAGGACAAGGAGGGGAATGTCCTTAAGCTGAAAGAGGGAGATTTATACTGGATATTAGGAAGAAATGCTTCCTTGTGAGGAATGGAATCCTGCCCTGGCACAGGTTGCCAGAGAAGCTATAGATGCCCCATTCCTGAAAGTGTTCAAGGTTAGGTTGGATGGGGCTTGGAGAAACCTGAGCTAGTGGAAGTATCCCTGCCCATGGCAGTGGGAACTGGATGGAACTATTCTAACCCAAACCATTGTCTGTTTCTAGGATTTCAGTCCAGCTGGCACAGTCTAATTGTATCCACCCTCTTAAACCCTCTTAAAAACTAAGCATAAAGCTCAAATCTATACAGCTACGTATAGCCTTCTAAATTTGACCTCTGAAATTGTGGTTTGACTCCCTTACCAACTTCTCTCACTGATACTATCTCGTTATACACTTTCTTCAAGAAAGAAAGTGTTAAATGCTAGTAATTTGAGAATATTCACTTAAAATCCATCATTTCTAGCTGCATCCCAGATTTATTTTACGCTAAGTCATTCAACCTTCTGTCATTTTTCATAACCACACAGGCAAAAGCTGTAAAGCTGCTGCAGAATTCTTCAAAAATCCAAGTAGAAGAACGGAAACAGGGAGGGAGGTTCACTTTCTGCCACTTTCAGAATCTTGTTGCCCTCATCTTCCTTATTCAGCTTTGGCTGTCAGTGAAGAAAGTGAATACATTAGAAAAGAACTCATATAATCCAAATGAGTCTTTTTGAAGAGATAAATTGCACCCTCAACCTGCTTCTCTCCATTACTCAGTGGGAATCCAGAAAGCCAATCCAGGTAGCAAAAGTTGCAAAATAGACTTCCAGTCTCATTCTGATGTTTCTCACTTTGACATTCAACCACTCAGGACTATGCTGTTTCATAAAACATAAGGATTGTGTTATTTCCAAATCTTTGCTCTCATCAGTGATCTCTACATATAAAATTGATTAATTTCCATCAGTCAGATCCAATTATCTCTCAATTGTAGCAGCTCTTAGATATTTTAAATCAAAGAAGACCATTATGATGATTAGTCTAATTTCTGTCATTGTAAAGAAAGTAAATGTCCTCCATTTGGTCCAGTTTTGAGTCCTATAAACTGCCCTTTCAGTTTGGGCAGCAACAATTTAATAATGGCTGGTGCCCAAACTGACCATCAGGGACTATACAAGTCTGCTTTGCTTTCTCAATCTAAGTCTCTTTCTGAATCTAAATTGTCCATTATTCACTCTCCAGCCATCTTGTATTCCCAGGGCTGACAAGGATGTGAAATATTGCAAAATGGGTAATTCCTGGCTGACAGATTTGATCCTTAAATTATTTTGATGTTTATATCATGGCACTTCCAGCCTTTTTGCAAAGGCCATTGAAATGCAAGTGTTCATCATTGGCATGGCCATGAGCCTTGAACTTGTTTCTAGGTGAGATAGTAACCATTTTGCTCTAATGCATAGATCCTATCTACATTCCTTTCTGTGGATGTACCTTTCCAGAATGAAATGGCCCTTGCAAACGTCTTGGAAAGAAATGCCTATTGTGTCTTCTTTCTCCTAATCTTAGACATTCTTATGAAAGGTGGGAGCTCAGCTGGGAGCAAGGGGTGACATCATTTCTCCTCACAGCTTTCTCGGCAGAGTAAGTGGAGAGGGAGATGCCTCTTTGCTCCCTGGTATTCAGTGATAGGACATATGGGAATGGTTCAAAGCTGTGCCAGGGGATGTTTAGACTGGATATTGGGAGACTTTTCTTTACCAAGAAGGTGCTCAAACACTGGAACAGGCTTCCTAGAGAATGGGTCAATGCCTCAGACATGTCACTGTTTAAGAGGCATTTGGACAATGCCTTTAACAACATCCTAAAACTTGGTCAGCCTTGAATTAGCCAGGCAGTTGAACTAGATGATCATTACAGATCTCTCCTCTCCTCTCCTCTCCTCTCCTCTCCTCTCCTCTCCTCTCCTCTCCTCTCCTCTCCTCTCCTCTCCTCTCCTCTCTCTCCACATGGAGCTTTTATTTTCAAATATGAACTTCAGTAGAGCTGGAGTATTTTTAAGAATTAGTAATTCAGCTTTTTACCCCCATGACAGATTTTGGCCAGCACAGACACTTATAAGTACCTTTCATGAAATTAGAACCTTGAGGCTGAAGCACTGGGACAACACCATGCAGGCCAGAGACAGCAGTCAGCTTTGCCCCAAATAAGCACACTGAAAAGCTTAGGTAAAAATGAAGAGAAAAATCCACCCTGAATTTATTTCTGCCACAGACAATTGGCAGCATGAACATGATTGTAATATCCCAAGACGGCATGACACCAGCAACCCAAAAGGCTGGATCATTTGGGATCACTTAAGGCTTCTCCTAACTTTGATATTGCCTCCACCAAACTGTCTAGCCCAACAGCATACTCAGCAAAGAACATAGATATCTAATCTCCAGGTCAGGCTTCATACACCAGAGCAGACAGACAGGGAAAAATATCAGGAATACTTTTTCCATCATTACCATTAACAGTTTTTCTCTATGAATATTTGCAATACATAAATGCTTGATATGGGTACACTTGTAACACAGCAGGGATGAGGGGGTAGGGGGAGGGTTACGTTCTCATTTCTTGGCAGATAGAAAAAACACCAAACTATTCATATTTAGTTCTGTTTGGAATAAATAAAAAACAAACAAACATCACAATGCACCCAAAGGCTTTGCATAGCTGGAAGCTTTATTGATTCATATACCACCCACATAATCTGCCAAAATGCACTACAATTTTTATTTTTTTTTATTATTTTTTAAAATCTTCTCACAGCCCCCCAAGCTCATTTATTCAAGGGAAAAGAATTAAATAAATCCTTTAAACACTACTAAGCCTGCTCTGGAAAAGGCTTTTGGTTGTGACTCAAAGGAAATGCATTCAGTTGTCCTGTGGGAGTTGCAAGAATCGTTGAGGGCACCATGCCCAGCCTATGAAGAAGAAATGAACTTCTGTTTGCCATAGCTGTCAGTAATCTGAGGTGACTCCAACAGGGTTCCTATAAAGGGAAAAGTTTATATTAGGTCAATAAATTTCAGTATGCTCTCTGGAAATCATGTCATCCTCAAATGCTGACAGTTACATGGAAAATGCAGCCTGATCTTTTGAAAAAGTAACTCTGACTTCTCTTTTGAGTGGGAAGAGGGAGAAATATCCCTGCAGATGTGCTGTGTGTGGCAGCATAAAGCCTTGAGGTGCAAGTGCTCATCATTGACATGGACATGAGCCTTAAATTCATTTCTAGGTGAGACAGTCATCATTTTGCTCTATTGCATAGATCCCATCTGCATTCCTTTCCACGAATGTATCTTTGCAGAATGAAATAGTCCTTGCAAAATTCTTGGAAAGCAATGGCTATTCTGTCTTCTCTCCTAATCTGAGACATTCTTACGAGTTAAAGAATAGTAAAAGTGGGAATAATATGAGATGCTGCACAACTTCTGTGTTTTCTGCACAAATTGAAGTGGCCCTCCAAAATCCTGTGATGAACCAGGACATTGCTCTACTCCCAGGAAAAACTGGCAAAAAAGAGTTTTGACCTATATATTTTTTTTTAATTTACTTTTCCAATACTGGATGGATGCATCCAGATTATTTTCTGGAAAACCTGGTGCTAGATCATGAGCAGTATCTGAGAGATATTTCATGGGCTGGTTTTGTTGCATGGGAAAAAAAAGTATGTCATACTACTTATTTAAGGATAAGTGCAACTTCTTTCTAGTGCCAGAATTTCTATAGGGCAGAATAGACCTAAGTGGGGAGATTTGATTTATTATTTGTTGCCCCTTCCCTGAAAGTGTTCCAGGCCAGTTTGGATGATGCTTGGAGAAACCTGGTCTAGTGGAAAATGTCCCTACCCATGGCAGGGAGTGGAACAGGATGACCTTTAAGGTCCTTTCCAACCCAAACCATTCTGTGATTCTCTGATTCCGTGACTATTGAAAGTAGAACTATTCTTTCCTTGCCACCCACAGCAATAAAGCCCTACCTGGTGAGTAACACCAAGGACATTGGTTAATTTTCCTGCAGTTAAGAAGTTAAGACCAAAGGAGAAAAGAAACTGAGATCATGCAAATCCAAGCTGCATGTATTAAACAGAAGATCATCCTTCAGAGTGGCTAAATTAGTTCGTCAATAAGATGCTTGAAGGGCAAGATTTCATACTTGCAGACCGTTGCCAGCAAAATATAAAAGCAAACGAGGCATTTATGGAATTGTATATTTCTTGGATGGCAGCTTAAAAATTAGACTTAATTGAAGGGCTAAAAAGAAAGCAGTTTCATTGTTAGGAATGAAGGGTTTAAAAAAAGAATTAAAGAAATTTTCAACTTGGGTGTAGGGCATAATTACAAAAACATTAAAGCAAATAATTGGTAGCACTGTAATTTTTTCCTCCCCAGGTAACTACCATATGTATTACACAGTGAATCATTGACTCTGTCCCTCCTATCATTAATTACTGTGATGCATAAATAATTGGAAAATTATATGTTCCAAAAAATGATTTAGTAATACATTTTATGCATCTAATAAGCACAGGCTTTTAATCATCACTAGACATGTTATGATAAATTTTACTCTCCGTCTCCACTATTCTGTTATCTCTCACTTATACGGCTGCCATCTCCTTGCATGCAAATGCCACTAAGCCACTTCACATCACACACTTCCCACTGGTTGCTTTTTACTGGGTTTTATTCTGTTTGACATTTTTGGTGTTGATATTTTGCCTTGAAATTCATTTAAGGGTATTCTCAGTGTCACAGAGACACATTAAACTATTTATCCTAAAACTGTAAACTATTGTTTAATTTGAAAGAAAATATCTTAATCCGGTTTTTTTACATCTATTTAAAACAGCCTGTACCTTTTGTTTTGCACAGCAAGGATACCCCAAAGCTGCTGCTGTAGACTGAACTGAAATATCTGAAAATCTACTCTTTTTAATTAGAAACAGCAAAACATATTTTAACATGTGTTGATCATCACGGTATCTGTTATTTCCTTTCTTCAGGTTTAACACATTATGTTTGACACTCCATCATCAAGTTATATGACTCAACACCTTAAGGAACAACTCAGCCTGGAAAAGCACAAGAACCACTGATATGTCAAGATGTTATTTCAAGTTCAACCCAAGCAACACAACCTGTCAAAACTGTTCAAATTAAATTCGCCACTCTGCAGCTAATCATTCGTGCTTACTTTTAGTGCTGTTTACAGTTGTATTGCTCACAGAACCTGCAGCTCTTGCACAAAACACAGAAAGCGAGGTTTGTGTCTGGCTAAGTGAAGGTGATAATGAAATGGTTTGGTTCATTAACTTGTCTTCAAATAACTATAGAGTTTGCAGCAATTTCATAGAATCATAGAATATCCTGAGCTTTATCTAATTGTATTTCAGATACACATTTGCAAACCAATTAACCACACACACTATTAAAATTCTTTATTTCTAAGCCAAGAAATTTACAGTAGGCTCTGCCTTTGGTGAGCCTGTTACTATTGTCTTGAAGTTTCTAACTCTCCTTCTTTATGTAAATGAATAAAAATTAGTGTGGCCCATTTATTCATAGCTACTAGACAGACAATTTAAGGATGCCTCAAGTTCCAAAGATTTATAGATGTGATAACACTGGTAACAGCTTGAGTATGGGTTACTGTATAGTTCAGGTTAATGCAGCACAATGAGCAATCAAGCAGAAGACATGGTCTTCATTGATTCCCTGAATATGGGATACATTAAGGACAAGTAACACCATTGCAAATCAACTGGTGCCTTTATGATGTTGAAGGGGTTACAGAAATTGGATCAGACATAGGACTACTGTAAGAGAGGGGATTCAATTTATCTCATCATATAAAAAAAATTGTTTGAGTTGGAAAGAACTTTAAAGATCATCTCATTCCAATCCCCCTGCCATAGGTAGGGACATCTTCCACTATCCCAGGTTGCTCCAAGCCCCATCCAACCTGGCCTTAAACACTTCCAGGGATGGGGCAGCCACAGCTTCTCCAGACAACCTGTGCCAGGGCCTCATCACCCTCATATAAAGATTTTCTTCCTAATCCCTAATCTAAACCTTCCCTCTGTCAGTTTAAATACTACATCTCATATTTACTCCATATGTGTAGAAGGTGGCTGCCACCTTGAGATCTTCTGCAAGTCAAGGACTGGTTGACAAAAAGACTTTTAGAAGATCCCCTGGTTGTAAAGTTCCATTCTGAATTCCTGATAAATATCTTCTCCCCCTTCTGAGGAGGAGATGCAGCACCCAAAAACTCAATCCTGCCTCTTTGGAAAATTATAGGTGCTTCAAGTGAGTAACCCTCACTGATTCTGACAAACTGCTTCTGCTACCCCCAGACAAGGGGTTTGTGAAGGACAACGGCAAGGAGCTCCAGGGGGGATTCCAGGAAAGCCTTTGTATAAAATAACATGTTGTGACCTTATGGAAACAATTCATAGATGGAAATCTGGATTGCTTCTGGGAGGAAAGGCTCAACCATTGATGCTGACAAGACTTCAAGTGCCAAGAGTTCCTGTGCCTGCAGAAAATGCATTCCAGGAAAGGAGTGCTAAGATATCCTGTTATTTTGCTGTGATCCAAATCGTAATGTAACACAATGCAGGCATTTAAGGGGCTTACTCACAGTGAAGTGTAACAACATTTGAAATAATCTCTGGCAAAAAAACCCATGTTATCAGAAAGTTTGACTTAACCATGATAACATTCACCCTACTCAATACCCCTTAGAGAAACAACCTTGAAAACAGGTGCTGGAGAGGTGTGGAGCATATAAGGTGGAAATATGAGAACTGAAAACCTTTTACCCACTTCCCCCACACAAGAGCCTGATTTGGCTTTCATGTGCAAATCCTTCAAAGCAGCTTGTCTTCCATGTGCAAGAGGTGCAGTGGCTATGGAAATATACACTCCATTCCACCTCTTTGTAGGAGTCTGATATGATGAACAAGTGGAACTTGTGTCTGACTGCCCTGTCTCCCTATTCAGTTTGGTTAGTTTAAAAGAACCACATTTTTGGTTGCAATATGCATAGATGATCAGCTTCTATTTGGAATAGCTATCTGAGGAATTCCTGTTAAGAAACCTGAGCATTTACACCTCTGTCACTATACAAATTTCAGGTCCTGTTCTACTGCCTGGAGGCCACTTGGCATAAGATGTCCACCTCCGCACTATTAAACATTCTGTCTCAAAAATGATTGTTTGCATCCAAACTGCTTATCTTAAACATCTGTGCTCACTCCCAAAGTTCACTGAGGAGCTGTTTTTATCAAGGAACCCTTCAGAAATTCAGAAGCATGGGTTGCCCAAAGAACTTATGGCTGTCCCGTCCCTGGAAGTGTACAAGGCCAGGTTGGATGGGTCTCTGAGCAACTTAGTCTAGTGGAATGTGTCCCTGCCTATGCCAAGGGGTCTGGAACTGGATAATCTTTAAGGTCCCTTCCAGCCCAAACCATTCCATGGTTCCTAGGAAGAGTTCAAGAGCCCATGCCCATGCTCTGCATCTATTTAGTTTATTAGTCCAGACTATAGTGGACATATAACAAGGGAATAACAGGAGGCAATACCAAGTCAGTGATATTTCTGAGGGAGTTCCAGGCCTGGAAAGGATAATAGGCCCACCAGAAACTGCCTATCACCATGGGGAAATAGTAAGGAAGAAGAAAAAGAGTCTACAATGCAGGTGTTCTCTTGACCTTAATAGCAGTAAAATACATTGGAAAATTACTTCCAGATAGGTGAAAGAAAACATCTTATCATCAGAGACTTGAAGAGACCAGACTTATAAAAAAAAAAAAAATGAAGACACAGCAGCACTACTTTTTCAAGGAAAAACTACCCTGAACTAACAGGCTGTTTAATCAGGCAGGTAAAGGCATAACAAAATCCAGTGGCTGAAAGCTGGAAGCAGAGAAATTCGAATGAAGAATTAGACACACATTTTAAACTGTGAGGGTAATGTGGAACTGGAGCACTTTGCCAGGGCAAGGGAAGGAGTTTCCTACATTCAGTGCCTCCAGATCAGGTGTAGATAACCTCCTTCAGAAGCTTCAATCAAGGCACCTGCTACTGAACTGAAAACAGAGGGAAATATTGATGCCTTTCCAAAGGTGTTAATACAATGAGAGTGGGTTAGACAACCTAATGTATCAGCATGGTGTGAGGACCTGTGAGTTCTTCACTCTTATCCCAGTGGGATCTCAGTATGAAGGTGGGTGTCAGCAGCCTTGGTGAGATGGGTAAGGCAGAGCCCAGGCAGGAGGGATTCAGGGGAACGAAAAGGAGTAAAAATTTAGGATCACAGAGACACAGGACTTATTTGAAGGATCAGAGTCTCCCTTTCTTTCCTTGTACTCTTCTTTGCAAAATGTTTGGAGGAGGGGATTCTGATGATCTATCTTAATACAATTAACAACTCCAGGAAATATTCCCAAGCACTAAGACCTGATAATCTATATCATTAAACTGTGTGAATGGGAGATTATTTGGCTCTGGGACCCTAGCCCTTACCCAATCCATTGGAAAATTAGGAAAACCCAAAGACCCAACCATGAGGCCCTTCAGATGCAGCCTCCTTGCTTGAGAAGCTGAGCTAGTTCAAGGGCATGGATGTGGGCCATCCTGTGCCAGCTGGCCTTGACAATGGAGAATTAGTTTGAGCATGCTTAATTTGGTAGCATAGACATAACTCTTGTTTTCCTAAGACATGGTGGTTATCCAAAGAGGTATAAACTGGTGTGAGTTAACTTATAGTAGATCTCATAGTACTCAGGGCAAGACAGAGGATTGAAGACAAAGGTCTAGGGATTTTGCTTTTTCTCAGTATTTTCCCTGGTGCTCTAAAGATACTCATCCTACTTTAGGTTTTATCTGTGAATCCATTGAAGCAGAATTCTCCTACTTTTTCCACCTGGGGAAAAAAAAAAAAAAAAAAGCATAACTCTTTTAAGGCCTTTTCCCATGCTGACACAGGAGTAAAACCAGGAAGGCAACCCAAGATTCATTTCTGACAAGTCAGGTGCTCTCTTACTTTGAGTTATTCTCATCTGTGCTCATCCATGTGAGAGAAGGAGGTGATCCACAGGGACTATTCATGTGAGGTAGGGCCATATTGCTCAACTTTCCCTTGGAGAGACTTTCTTGTTCCTTCCCTCCCTTCCCCAAATCAAATCCATTTACTACTTTCAGGCAGGGATAGAGTCTCCAGTGTCACATTAGACAGAGCTTTCATTGACCAGCAGCCAATATATGAAGCCAGTATATATTGTTTCAATGAGTCTGTCTAAATGACCTCAAGGAATGGATTTCAGGTCATATCATGGACTGGCACTATCCAAACAAGACAGATCAAGACATGGGTTTTGGTGTGTCAGATGTGGTTTTAATTTAGATTGAGACATGACAAGTTGTCAAAGGAATGCCATCAAACATTAGTGTTTCTTTTCTTTATAACACAATAATGTGTGTTTCTTTCAGAAGGCTTGTATAAAACAAGAACCAACCCCCCAACTTTATTTTGAGCCTTTGTTGAAGAGAATGTAAAAATGTTCCTACTAGTACACAGAATAAAACTGGCTTACTTGCAATAAGGTACAAGTTTTTATTGTCCCATTGTGTTTTTGAAGAGAACATAAGAAAGAATTATGAAATATGTATCATCTTTGACCTACACATAACTTTCCAAATTACTGCGCAATGAGCCATGAAGTCACCCATCATAAGGTAATTCTCATTCTTGCTTGTATAAATATTTGAAAACTTTAGTTGCTCTCAACTTATGACATTCATAGAAAGAATTACACATTGGATGATCTGGTCCAGTTTCTAAAGAATTAGGTGCTGAAAGTAAACTCCCTGCCAGCCCCACATGAGCAGCTACTCAGTCATTCCTCTCATCTGAGTTGCTAAGAACCATTTTGTTGTTACCTCTGTGCAACAACCTGTTAAAATGAAGCTCCTTCTCCATTACAGGACACAGGCTAATTTAAATCCTGACCACTACAAGCTGAGTCCTCCAGCTGACCATGAGAGAAGGTCTCCAAGAGAGCTCGAGAAGGATTTTTGATAAGTGTATGGAGTTCAGGACAAGAGGGAATGATTTCACACTGACATAAGGCAAGGATAGATTAGATATTAGAAAGAAATTTCTTGCTCAGAGGGTGGTTGGGCACTGACTGACACAGGTTTCCCAGAGAAGCTGTGGCTGCCCCATCCCTGGAAGTGTCCATGGCCAGGTTGGACGGGGCTTGCAGCAACCTGAGATAGTGGAAGGTGACCCTGCCCATGGCAGGAGGGTAGAATAAGATGAGCTTTAAGGTCCCTTCCAACCCAAACACACTATGATTCTATGATACATTTATCTCAGATAAACCACTCTCTGTGATCCTTCAGAGAGTTTTTCTTGCCAGTTCAGAAAGCTGCTGTTTTTTTCTCGAGTCTGGAGTTCACCAATTTTACCTTCAAAGGCTGGAACAGTCTTTCATAAATTATAGAAAACAAAAGTAGAAAGGATAGGCTTTGGAAAACTGCTGTGGTGTGGTGATACAAACTGTTTCTGTGACAACACTGGTCATGGCATCTACTCTCTTTTATGGAGCAGGAATTCCACCTGCACCTGCAATCTCATGTGTCCCAACACAAGACATATATCGACAAGTCTCTTCCATAATCTCATATCAACTGCCTGATAGTTGTTCTGTGATTGTTTGCCTCTTTTTACGATCTTGCATAGCATTTGCTCACTGCACAAATCCCTTGGATCCCTAAAGAGGATAACTGAGATAATCTCACACTTCAGATGGGGAAGTTTCACCTCCCAGCAATGCCCTACATCTCACAGCTCCTGCTTAAACTGGCACATTTATTTGTACATTTTCCCCGAAAAAAACTTCTATCAGGAGTTAAAGGGATTTACTCTTTCCTTAAAAACTCAGCCTGCATCATCATAGAATCATTCAGGTTGGAAAAGAGGTCTAAGGTCATAGAGTCCAAATATTTGCCTTACTCTGACAGGTCTACCACTAAACCAGGTTCCATAGTTAAGTTCTTTCCATAGGAATAAACCTTTTTTTTTTTTTTTTTTGAAAATAAGAAAGTCTCTGAAACAACTCATATCTTTTGGAGCCTGGCATTTTCTTACTAAAGAAAATCTCAAAAGGGGGAATTCTTAGCCAAAAATTGAGGAACATGGAGAAAGAAGGCAAGAGATTTAAAAGAGTGTAGTGAGCTGCTGGCACTTGATGGTTATCACTGAGTTAAGGATATATTTTGCTTCCAGCTTTTGCAGTGCTTTTAATTTGATCATGTTCATTGGGAATCTTCCAAAACTTACTGTCTATGACACATAGACAAGCAGTCTCAGCAGCATCCATTGGACCAGCACTGGACTAATTCACTTGCAGTCAGGTGGGTGAGCCCAGTTCCACTCTCCCCAGCTGGAGAGCCCTTCACAACCCTGACCTCTTCCCTTCCCTACCCCATCACTCCTGCTCCCCTTCATCACATCCTTGGGTGCCAACAAAAAGACAGCTCTGCTTTTGTCTCAGATCTGTGAATGACTAAATTAGGAGGTTTCCCTTAATCACTGAAAGTGCAGGTTTACTGGAAAATTTATCTCTGACTACAGGCCAGGGCTTCAGCCACACAAGACAGAGAAACATTCTGCTGATTTGAATTTTTCAGAGCAGAGCTGTCTTGTTGCTTTTGTAGATGTGGAGGACAAAGTAATGATTTTTTTACTATAAGCAGGCAAATATATTAAAAAAATTTGGAGTTTCCAACGGGGCCTGGGAGTGAGGTTTTCTTTGCTGTTACAGGAGCTGGAATTATCAAGCATCAATTCAGAACTAATATTTTGAAGCAGGAGGTTTTTCAAACTGAGCTCTATTGCTTGCAGGTCAGACTAAACCCCTCGAGATTTGATTTTCTTTTTACTTTAATTTTTTTCTCTTTCCTTGTTTTCCTTTTTGGTTTTCTTTTCCTTTTCCATTTTCTTTTTATTTCTTTTTAATTTTCTTTTCCTCTCTTTTTTTTCTTGTTCCTTTTCTCTTTCATTTCTTCTTTTTCTTTCTCTTCTTTCTCCTTGTTATCTTCTTTTGAAAATTCCCTTTTGCTTTCTTATATGTAACACAGCACAGAAAAAGTGGGAACTGTTGTTGTGACCTTTACAAGTGTAGAATTTAGAAGGAACCCATGAGCTGTTCTAAAACAGTAGTTTTGCTCTGGAGTGGCTGGAATGCAGAGCATGTGGGTTTGCACATGTGTGCACATTTGTGAGTGTCTGTAGGAATAAACACTGTGAGTAGTTAAAGTATGTCAAGCTTCATTTTGGTTCTGTGTCAGGGAAGATTGGGAATTTTTCAAGAGGATCCTTTCCATACTATCTAAGTGGTAGAGTCAGTCAAAATCTGAAAAATATTTTTGGATATTAAGAAAAAATCTTCACTGAAAAGGTGGAACAGGTTGCCCAGGGAAGTGGTAGAGTCCCTATCCCTGGAAGTGTTCAAAGAACTTGCAGATGTGGCACTTTGGGGCATGGGTTAGTGGTGAACATGGTGGTGCTCGTGGTTGACTTGATGATCTTAGCAGGTTTTTCCAACCTAAACAATTCTATAGTTCTATTCCTTAACACACAGACCCCCCTCTATGCAAAGCACTTAAAAATGTCTGTTTCTATCATTAATGTTGATCAAAACTGTAAGGATGTGATGAATAAATATATATGAGGGTTTGAAGAAAAATATGAAAAATTATTTCAAAAAACAGGTGGAAGTTTTTGACAATTCTCAACAGTTTTGGAGGTGGGGGAGATATTATTTTGTTTTATTTTCCCCTAGCTTCATTTATTATATGAGTTATCAGAAGGTCCAAAAGCCATAGTAGAGAAGCTCAGATAAAACCTGGTAGGTGCTTGACTATGAGCTTATTCCAACACCTTCATGGAAAAACCCAGTTTGGTGAATCCTGTGTCTTTACAAGCCATTGAAACATTCTTGACTCAAATGGAGAGAAACCATCCCACACCCATGTTGCATCCAGCACGTGGTTCATGATCACTGTTGTTCAGTCTTAAGTGTGAGAGACAGGAGACCTTAGAAAATCGTAGAATCACAGTATGGTTTGGGTTGGAAGGGGTCTTAAAGATCATCTTGTTCCACCCCCTGCCATGGGCAGGGACACCTTTCCCTAGACCAGGTTGTTCAGAGCCCCAACCAACCTTCCTCTGTGATGCTGAAAGGTTCACATCCCATTAGCAGAAGTTGCAGTGCATTGTCTCACAGATGGTACTCAGTGACTTGGCTCCTGGAACATATTCACCAAATGTCTCATCACCCATGAACCACTGATGGAAGCATCACAAGATTAGAAAAACATAAAACATAATAAACCAACCAAAGAAGAAAAAAAAAAAATCCAATTTTATTTTCTATTTTTTTAAACAATCCTGGAAATAAAATGGGTAAATTGCATTTTTTTTTTCCTGAGTATTGCTTTCTGTTCTAAAGCTGAGTATAATAAAGTACTTCAGCATTTGCTTAAATTTAATAATACGAGAATTTTTACTGGTGGCAGTAGGTCATATTCAAAATCAATACTTGCTAAAAGAAGTCACACAGACTCCTACTGAGCAGAGACTACTTCTATCAAGGACAAATCTGATTTTGATGGGAAGAAAGAGGCAGTTTTACAGAAACAACAAGAAGAGTGAGCTGAGTAACTTCACTTGAAATTGTGCATTTGTCTGAGATGCAGTTTTATGTGACCATTCTAAGAAGTGAGACTTTGTTAAAACAGTTTAAAATAAAGAAAAAAAAAATCAAACAAAGATGAAAAAATCTTCAGGAAACTCTGTTTTGCTTTCTGAGAATGAGTGATTAAAATATTTGACTAAATAATTGATGTGAATTTCTTTGATGTGGTGACATTGTGCTCTTACTGCTCAAATTTTTTCTGCACAGGAGTGTCTGAAGGATAGATTAGTTAAAATGTGTAAAGATAAAAGCTCTGTGTAAGTTTGATTAGCACACTTTCAGTTGAGAAAATACACTTTCTTTCCTCTGTTGTTGCCTATTCTGATTCCTTTATTTTTTTCTTTAATCTCTTCTCAAAAAAAAAAAAAAAAAAAGTTAAAAGAGGTCTGTGGATGATTTTTCTGTTACAGTGGACACCCATCCAATATTTTTCTATATGGTCACCAGATACCTGTTTGCTTTTGCAAATGGATTGTGTTTTGACATGACTGTGAAATATTTTTTATCAGAGTTAAATTCTGTCTAAAGATGTAAAAAAAGAGGTACACACTGAATATTTTCCTTCTTTGAAGGAGTATCAGAAGAAAGCAGTTCATATTAAGAAATATGTCATACAGACTATTTCATCTCCAGTGGTTGTGATTAGGGTTCTAATGCTGTACTGCTTTTAAGCGTGACAATGACATTTCTACATTGCAGTGTCTTTAGTCAATGAAGAGAGAAAGAAAAAAAAACCAGCAAACCACCAACAAAATATCCTGATTATTTAACAAGAGAAAAATGAAAATAATCAGCTCCATCTCAAGACAGCAAAAAAGGCACACAGGCAAACACAGTGTTGTACTGCCAGTGCAAGCTGTTATTATTATTAATATTTTTAAATAACAAACAAAACAGCAAAACATTTCTTTCTCCATCATAGAAAACCGACTTTGATCCCCAGTACAGTCATTGAGTGGAAAATTGAACCACACTATAATTGCTTTCCCTGTGACCGATAAAGTGGTGTAACAAATTTTGTGTTTGAATGATAAAATCAGCAATTGGCCCCCAGCAATTCCTTCGACCATTCCTCCAAGGACACCAGCGTCCCATCAGGCTCCAGGGCTAGAGCAAAGGCTGAAGAACTGTAAATCTACTCCAAGTTGTTGTTGTTGGAGACTCGCTTTTTTCTGATGCCTTTTTTTTTTTTTTAATAGAATACTCTGTGAAAAGCTTTTATGTGTTTATTTGCTTGATTTTAAAATGAGTGGGGTAAGTACTTCTAGATCACCCAAGAAAAAATATAGTCAAAAAAATCAGATGGAAGCTCATTGTAGCTATATAAACTAAACTTATCGCAAATAAAATATATTTTACTCCAGAGTAAAATATGGTTAGAAGGAGAAAATTGCCTTCCTCATAAGCCCTGATAAGTCCCAGAGCTTGTAGATGCAGAAAACAAAACACCTAAGAAATATTTCCTCCCAAGGAAGGGAGGAGGGCTATGTTTTAAGCTCATTTTGATGAGGTTTTAAGGTAAGCAGCAAATCTTTAACTCAGAACCACTGAAACAGCAATTAGAATTAAAAACAAATGGAAATTTTCGATGCAAAGAAACATTTATATTTTTCCATATTTATTTTTAAGTTTACTTAATGAAAAGACTGTGTGAACTGAGTGCTATTTTAATTTACACTTTAAGCTGATTATAGACTTAGAAACCTCACTTTAGTTCCCCGTTTAAAAAGTTATTCCTCTTTGTTTACTTTTCTCACACAGCAAATAGGATTTTTAGCACAAATCTCCAAAGGGTTTTTTAGCTTCTCTCTCAGGAACTTCCAGGAGCTCTTCCCCAGGGCATACCTTACTGGGCACTACCCAGCTACCTCTGCCAGTCTGGGTTTCCTGGAACTAACAAATTTCACTTTCTCCAGGCACAGTCACTCCTGCTTTACAATCATCCACCCTATTGCAACTGTGGGAGTAGATGGAAATGAATAAATTATGTAGTTTCTCCCTCTCTGTTATTCTATGGAGTTTTAAATACTTTTATCTTTGTTGCTATCTTTATACCTTTTACTTTCCCCATCGCTAATGAAAATGCCAGCTTGCTACTTCCAGGTGAACTAAAGGTGTAGAGGTGAGTGCTCAGCTGGTGGAAACTGTCATTGCTTCTTGTTTCCTTGGTGACAACATGCATGCAGTATTCTCTTCCTCATTTTCCTCAGATTAGGTCATTCACTGGATTATTTAGTCCTCCCTACTGTTAGGATAAAATAATGATCAGGAAGCCACCTTGTGATTTAATGTGAGGTGCCTTCACTTTGAAATAACAAAATTAATGCAAGCAAATGACTAATGCCATGTCCCGCTGTCTTTATCTCCCTTGCTGTCGTTTCACTGGTATGGTTTACAACAGGACATACGAATACTTTTAAATGTAGAATTGGTGGTGGACAGGAGAGCAGATGGCAATAGGAGGAAGATGGGAATGAGTAAACAAGTTCAAGATCCAAGACTGGATTGTTATGGGGAAAAAAAAAAAAAAGGGCACAAAAAATGTAGAATAAGCTGTAACCTTGGCCAGATCATAAATATGAGCTTTGAGAGAATTAAAATTTAAACTCTAAATATAATTATAATAGCAAATTAAATAGTTTAGGCCATGGGCATAGGGGCTAAACATTGTAATTGTGCTGGTGTAATCCATTTAGCATTGCCCTGGATGATATCCTGACACAGTCTGGGACTTGGCATTGTCCAGAGATCTTTCCCAATGGGCAGTCTGGATGCAGCCACTCAGTTTTGGAGGTCTAGAGAACTTGATAGTATGGACATAGACAACTCTATGACACCTGGTTTTAGTGTGAAAGGGGCCTGGCACTACATATTTTTTTTAAAAAACTTATTGCTCTCCACATATATTAATACAGAAATAATTATGATTCCATGTCACCTGCACAGGCAGAGTATAAGAGGGAGTCTCCTTCCTTACCTAAAGCAAATCTGCTGTGACCTGTGCAGATTGGCTCCCACTCAGCTGCACTGGTTTCAGGCTGTATTTGGGTGACCATCAAGACAGATCTCTGAGGCAGTCAACTCAAACCCAAGCACATAAGCAAAATAAATAAAATTTTATAGGTCTTTGGAAGAAAACATTATTAAAATCCAAATTATTGCACTGATCCAGGGTTACTGATCAACCCTCCAAACAGCTGACATAACAGAGTTAATGGGATGTTAATTGTTGTGAAAGCAGGGATGACAGTGAGTCTCTATTGACAGGATCTGGGAGTGGAAATGTCTTGAACTGGCTCAGGTGGGGTGTGATTTGCAGTGTGGAGCTGTGAGTGCAGGCATGTGGAGCCAAGTCCCAGCTACCTGACATGCCCTCCCTTCTGCCACGCTCAGCTGCTGGGATGTGGGCAGCAATATGTTGTTGCTGGATATCCTGTTGTCCTCCTGGTGCTCAGTTGTGGCTGACTAGGCAATATTATCGGGTACATATGGATTCATTCTCCATGCCTTCTCCCATGTCTTTCTTCACATATCTAAGACAAAAAGGTTACTTGTCACACACACGTGCAGGCCTCTTCTTAAATCTTGGGTCATCCACAAGGAAAGGGTCGTAAAACAGCACTTTTATCACCTGGTAGGATCCTTTGAATCGTTTAGCTTTCCAGGCTGGCATTCCTTTATCCCACCACATCATTATAGTCTCCCTCTGACTTAGGAGCCCATGGAAAAGTAGGAAGGATCTCTCCTGTGGACCACTGGGCACCACAGCAACCTGAGGGAGTCATGGAGAAGGAGAAAATTTGTGGCATCACAGTCTTAAGTGATTCACAGAGCTGAGATTTTGAAGTAGGAGTTCTGCATGAGGATCAGCAGCTTCAACTTTGCACGTTATAAATGGAACATAGTGAAGAAATGACCAATATAAATCTTTAGTATAAATAATGACATGTCTTTTTGTCTAAGGTTTTAGTGAAATCAACAACAAAACCACCTACGAGTGTACTGGAATGCTGGAAACCAAAGCCAGTACTCTAACAGTGGCCATATATGTTGCCTTGTAGAAGTGCTTGGTCCTCTCAACAGACCTGAGCCAGCAGGTTTTCTGGGATCAGCCCAGTTGGGTATCTGTGTGTAGAAGCCTGGCCTATGGAAAACTACATCCCACATGCAAAGCTCCTTTGTGAACTTTGGAAATCAGCAGTTAGATGTTATGTCCTAGGCTGATCCATGGAGCTTCCTGCTGCTTCCTTGTGAGGTGGGACAGAGAGTCCATCTTTAAGGGTGGCAGTGGCATTGGCTCTCTTTCCTTTGGGCAAGGTAGGTGCAATCTGTGGCAGCTCACTGCCCACTTCCATGGCCTGATTCAGTTCTTGGCTGGTTTGGGCAGGCCTGATTTGAACTATTGCAAGCACAATTAGATGAAATCAGAAAACACTGCAGGTGTTAACTTTGCAGAGCAGGCTTGTACAAAAAACACATTGGAGGATTTTGTGTATTGATTAAGTGGAGTAATATTAATATATCTTTTGCCTCCAGTCAGTTTCCTTCTCTTCAGAACATCCCCAGTTGGGAACCAAGATATTTTCCCTTATTCCAGCTGAATACTAATGCCATAAACTTTGGTGTGACTGTTTGACCTGTGCCTCTTCTTTCTCCTGTGTTTTATTTTATACTATTTATTTTGTTTTATCTAGTTCTCCAGAGATAACAATTTCACTATTTTTTTCCATTCTCCCTCTCACGTGTCCTCCCACCCCACCACTGACGCAGCGACTGATGGTAGGCAGCTCTGTCTCCCTTGACCTCGTCAACATCAGAAAGCATTTTCAAATCTCAGTCATCTCTGACAGCCTTTGAGCAGAGAAATGAGACAGTCTCCCTGACACAAAGGCTTCTGGCCTGGGGTAAAAAAAACTCCTTTTGAAACAACAACAACAAAAAAAATCCCTCCGAACACTCCACACACCACACAGCTTTTCATTCATCTTGCTCTGCAGCCCCCGTACACCAGATTAGTTTTCAGAGATTACAGTTTTTATGTTTATTGTTGGCCAACCATCACACCTAAGATATTTTGGTGTTCTGTTCTGCAGCTTTGAAAGAAAGAAAAGCACTAGTTTGCATACAGCAATTGCAATGCCTGGGTCTGTGTAGGTAATTGGCCCTAAGCTTGGTTCCAGAGATTGCTTCTGCACACAGAGACCGATGAAAGTATCCTGAAGAAACAAGGGGGACTTTTCCAGAGCAGAACATGCAGATTCATTTTAAATGGAGAAACTGAGGCACTGGGAGAGTTGTGAACTGCTCAAAATTCCTGTTCCCTGTCTACTGTTTGTGTTTTGTGAATCATGTGGAGTATAAACATATTAATTCTCTTGCACCTTAAGACAACACCTACAGTCAAGTTAATGTCCTACTTTTACAGTTCCCACTCACTCTAATGGGAAGCTGCCTGCTTGGATGCAAAATTCATCACTTAGCATTCCAAAATATATCCCTATGAATTTCATTGTTATTGATGCCTGGCTTCATAGAGATGGAAATTATGGGCACACCAGTAGGGAGGGGAAGGCAAGGGAATGTACTAAGTCCCGCAATGCTGGCTGAGATGGGGCAGCTCAGTTGTTAATTCCCACAGCCCCCCAACCTCCTGTAGTAATGTGGAACTATTGTTCCATGCTTTTTATCAAAACAGACACGTTTGCTGCTATTTTGCATCTTGCCACACTGAAGAGACAGATGTTTTTGCTCATAATGTGAAAGAATTCTCTTCTATTCTTCTCAACAGTGTTCCGTGAAGATTTGTGCTGCTTCTCAGACCTTCTGCTGAGCTGCCTCCACAACACAAATCCACCCTGGCTTTGCATTTGAAGAGTTTAGGCAGCCATCAGCTCCCCAAAGAAGCGCAAACTGAAGGAGGGATCTGAATATCTCACAGTAAGAGCACAGCCCCTTGATGTTCTTTCTGTTGTACCAATTGTTTATGACAAGAGCACCGAGGGAAAATATCGTGATCCTGATTCCTTATGTTTTCATCGAGTTGGGCTCAGATCTGTTCTGATAAGACCACCAGCAGCATTTGACTCCATTCTTAATCCAGTGAGACTGCTGGGGAGCAAAGCCAGGGGGTTGGAGCACCGGGAAAGCACTCGTGGCATGGTGTGGCACGCGGCAGAGCTGAGCTGGCTGCAAGGGCTCGCTTTAATCCCCAGCTGTGACTTGCTATTTCTTCTTCATTAAAGGCTTCAGGCCTATCAAATTTGGATGAATGGCTGTAGATAAATGTCTGGAAAGACTCACCCTCCTAAAGAATGTGCATGTCTTTATTGAAAAGGAAGGATTCCTTACTGAGGGAAGAAATGGAAAGTCCTATTCAAAATGAACTGGGAACTTCGTGCCACTGATCAGACATCCCTCATCAATGTTTTTCACCATGGAATAATAAATAATAACTATTACAAACTCTCCATGGTGGCTTTTTGTTTCTCTCTCTCTCATTTATCATACAGGAAGACTATCAGTATTTATGGATCTTGTATTGCTAATGGCGAGTTTGGGTTTTGATTCACAGATGTGGATCAATTTGAATTTCTGGCGCTGTTCTCATGGAACATCAAGTGCCAAGATTGCTAGATAACTGCTGGTAAAACAGAAATGAAAGAAATAAATGCAAGTTTGGCTTCAATAACACAATTTACATCTTTTCAAGGCTTTATCTGATAAAGAAATGAAAACAGTTTAATATCAAACATTAGGGGATTTTTTCTTGTCTAAAATAGAAAAAATAGTAAAAAGGAGGGACAAAGAATTAAAAATAGTTCTGAAAGAGACATCTATTTTTTACACCTGGCTTTTGTAAATTAACAAAAGTATATTTCTTATAAAATATGATTTATTTTACCAGCCTATGTTTCAACAGAAAGATAAGAACTTACATTTTCTAAGATTCAGTTTAAAACAAACTTGAGGGCATAAAAGCTTCCTTTATCTATTTCTTGGTAACTTTCCTTTACTATCAGGAGTAAAGAGAATTCCAGTGGCCAGACAGCCAGAAGATACTGGTCAGCTATTTACAACTTAACATTTTCATCATTCCTTGATGAAAAGATTGTTTGCTTGATTATTTTTCCATTTCTCTCTCTTTATAATTTCAAAGAAAACCAGTAAATGTGATTCAAGAAAAATTTCATCAGCTATTAGATGTCTTTAATTCCATGGCTTTTTCCAAAGGTCACTCTTAAAGAGAGGAAATTGTGTGTTTTCCTGTAGCTTCAAATAAGGATGGTAGGCGCACTTGTTCTTCAACTTGAATACGTGAATAATTTCACAGAACTAAGCTTAATTTTGTTCTTGGGGACTCTGTTAAGATGATCTCCAATAAAGGATTCTAACAGTCTTGACACCATCTGGTTAAAAAGAATGAATTGTATATATATCTGATACCACATCCCATCCCTGGGAATATTCAAAGCCAGGTTGGACAAGGCTTGGAGCAACCTGGTCTAGTGGGAGGTGTCTGCCCATGTCATGGGGTTGGAACTGTATGATCTTTAAGGTCCCGTCCAATCTAAATCATTCTATGGTAATATGATGCCATATCAAAAAATGGTTTCTGACCCGGGTTTACCACAGGTAAGTCAAATATTTTTGATTTAAAAGGTCTAAGAAAGAATTACCCCCTCTCTCCTCATTTCTCTTGCTTATGTGGTTCTTGGTCAACTGGTGCAATTATTACAATTTTGAGTTGGGTTTGTTGTTGTTACTTAGGAAATTAATTTAACAGTAGTCACCTACATGCAGAGTTATGTACCTAAGCCACAGATGACAGCAAATAGCATTAAACTAGAGCTGATTTCTTCTTTCCTTCATGTTCCTACTCACTTCTACTTTTACTCTGGGGGGAAAGAAAAAAGGCAAACACATGGTCCTGTTTTAACAGTCCAGGCAAAGAAGGCAATGCAAAACAACAACTAGGGGATGATTTATTGATCACACTTCATTCTCTTAGCAGTATTTAGCATCCATGCACTAATAAAAAGAAACAGACAGCTCTGCTTGCCTCCTCAGTTCCTGGTGCTTGCTGTTAATTCTTCTGAATACATTACCTGAATCAAACACATAAGGCTGCTCTTGGCTTTGTCCCATTTTGAGCCCCAAGGTATGATTTCCATGGGCCAGCACTGAAAAATACCTGAATATTTCTCCCTGCTGCCATCTCTCCAGCCACTCCCAGCAGTTGAATCACAGTGTCTTGACTGTATTAGGCTCCAGGGGGTAAGCTTGTTTAGTAATAGCCCTGACCTTTTCCTAGTGTTGTCATTCCAAATGACATTTATGGCATAAACAAGCACTGACACAAAACTGACAGGCCAAGTTGCCGTCTGAGAGAAGAATCGGAAAACAGAAAGAAAAAGGCTTCTAAAAACATTCCCTAAATTTGAAAAGAAAAAAAAAAATTAAAAAATATTTAGTAAAATATCTCCCTCCAGCTTCCAAACATTCATTCCTTAAGTAGCAAAAATTACTTTACTGTTTGCTAAACTTTTTAGATCCTTTATTTTGTACAAAGTGACATAATTTTGATTCTGAAATCAGGCTTTTATAATTCTGTCTTTGAAAAACGCAGGTGGGTGAGAATTGTTCAGAATTCATGCTAACACAATTTAAAAAAAAATAAAAAAAATTTGGCCCACAAATGTGAATGGAAACATTAATTCCCCACATTTTATTTGTCTAAAAGTGTCTCACCTATGCTTATCTGTCTCTGGTTAGTAGAGAGAGATAAGTCAATGTATGGTCTGAGTCATCCCACCTTTGCATGAGAAGAATCTCTTTGGAGTGCCTCCATCTCTGAATCAACTATGCAAGAAGTTGACTAGTTCAGACAAGGCATTTGAATTGTAGGCATTTAAAGTTAGAAGAGATTAATCTTATCCCATATTACTATTCTGACTGCATTAATAACTTGTAAAGGATCATAAAATTATTTATTGAAATTATAGTCATCATTCTTAAGAGCCTCTGTTGACATCTTAGTTGGGGGTGGTCTTGGGCTGAAGGTATAATAGAGTTTAGGAATTTACTCTGGATCCAGACAATCAGAAATGTCATGAATTTTTCCTCTAGGACTTCCATTCCCAATGAGCAGGTCTGTCAGAAATTAGTGCTAATTACACCATCTTGTGTTGCAGGACATTTTGGAGTTCATTCTGAGAAAACACGACCTTTTCCAGGAACGCTGAAGTAGGGAGATATTGATATTCCCTACAAAATTAGAGGGGTGAGAATCCATGTCTGCTGGTCTTTGTTGTTCTGATCAGATGACAGTGCTTAGTCTGTCAGCACTGAGCTCAGCCTGCTATGAGGGGAGCAGTGGAGAAGGAGGGTGGCAAAGGCAGGTGGCAATTCCCCATGTACACATCCATATCAGATGTCCATCCTCGTCCCATCGCGTCTTCCCACTCATTCTTCTGAGCAGTAACTTCTTTGCAAAGGAATGGTGGGTTGCCTTCCCAAACATGAGGTATCTTTGAAGGACCATGCTCATTTATCCATGTTATATTGATGGTCTATTATTTAACAAACTGAACCTGATTTTTTTTTTTTTTTTTTTTGGGGGGGTGGGGGGAAGTGGTTGGGGGTGTGATGGGGGGATGTAATAAGTATTAATTGAAATCCACCAGAGGGACAGAAAAACAAATACCATCTGCCTTGGAGGGCAATATCATTAAGCTCTGGGCACTATGCTACAGACTCAAGAGCTATTTTTACCCTGGGGCCACAGTTACTACTAATGATGGATGAGACCAGTCAACAGGCCAGAATCTGTCCTGAGCATTCATAGCCAACTTCAGTTAGAAACAACACATGCCTCTGAGAGGACAAAACTGCTGCATGTCTCTGCTATAGATGTATTTATCCATAAATATATACATATAAATACACATCTATGTGTGTGTTTGCATATTACACGTATAATTGCAGAGAATTCTGTTATCACAGTTCTAAGTACAACTCAAGCACTTCAAAAACCTTTGCTTGTGTTTGCATGCTGTATTTCCTTTAAATTTCTATGGTGCAACACAGCTTATTATCTGAGGGAAGGTTTAAATCAATCTTAACTATGAGTTTGTGTGTATGGATACCCCTGAGTAACCACCCAAACACACACACCTACAAATGTAAAAACCTGATTAGAAGAAGAATTTTTTTGAGGGAACTCTGGTTATGTCAACTTCTAATGTAGTTGTGCCTGCACATGGCAGGACAACTGGACTAAGTGATCTTTGAAGGTCCTTTCCAACCCAACCCATTCTATGGTTCTGTAATTCTAAGCAGTAACACCCTCCTTTGACCCTGACCAAAGAGAAAGTGCTCAGATTTCTTGGCCGAAGAAATCCTGTGGGTGGGAGGTTCAGAAAAGTAAACCATTCAATGTTTTATAAGATTTAAGTTCCTCTTGAAGTTCTAGTCTTCAATAGGTGCAAAATTAGGAATGCAGTGATAGCAGCATCTCTGTTTATCGGCTTGTCATGGGATCTAAAAATAGTAGTACTGTTTTCAAAAATCAGAACAAAAATGGCATGAGCATAAAAGGGAAACAGATTTATGACCATATGATTACCTCACCTCATTTGCTCTCTACTCTTTGCCTTTTTTCTTGTATTTCATTTGGGTTGGAAAACATTGGACAGAGGGAACTTAGACCATTTGATAGATCTTCATCAGTGTCTCAGGAAATTTCAAAGATAATATATACTTGAAATTGAAAGTGTTATTGTGAACATTTAGGAATATATTCCTAAAGTACTTACTAAACATGGGGACTTTTGAGAACATGGTCTATGTGTAGCAGTACTATATCTCATTTTAGGCAGCTTAAAAATCCTGTTATCTAAAGAAAATCCAAGTCTTTT
>JAWWEE010000001.1:52802034-52924534 GCA_035221455.1 Xenops minutus | reverse complement strand
TTCCCACCTGGTAATCTTACCAGTAAGTTTTGCAATACCTGTAATATAAAGAATGAGCAGTTGTCATTCTGTTGGGAAAGCTTCTCCAGCCAATGTAAAGAGTCAGAAATCAGAGCTGGTTGCTATCCAGAGACAGATTCAGAAGGAGTATTCAGCACCAAACTCTGAAAGGGGTAACTATGCTAAAATGAAGTAAATTAAAGTGCCATAGTAATGGCATTGATACCTTGGAAGTGTTGATTGAATGATGCTCTTGGAATAGCTCTGATCCAGTGAAAATTCATAGGGTCTTAATCTCCTCTTCATTCCCAAAAAGGCAAGTGTTGTACGTTTTCATCTGGTCTAAATTTTGACGAACACCATGAAAATCAATGAAGATAATCCTGATTTAGGCCAATTGCTGAAAGCAGAAGGTGGCCCCATCTGTAGATACTAAAAGTAGCTTTGATTTTTTCCTCATGGCCAATGATGTCCAGCATCCCCCAGGGATTCTTAATCACAATGGCAGTGTGTTACCTTTCAACTAATCAGTTCCCCATGAATCCTGGAAACATATTAATTTGACTCATCTTTCAAGCACCATGAGGCCAGAATGGTGTCTTACACTGTTATGAAGGAAGAGAACACGTACAGAAACAACAAATGAACACTTGGTCAGTGAACAGAAGGAGCTGAAATCTGCAAGTACAGATTGACAAAAAGAATGATGACACCTTTGTATATAGGTTATTGATTACACCAGGAGCTGTATGAAAATTGCAAAAGGAGCTTTAACCATCATGCATTCAAATTCCGAACTATTGATAAGCTTAAAAAATGTTCAATAAATGGTTTCACAAAGAGATATTTTGCATGAGCAATGGGTTTCAGCTTAGAAATTCTTAGGCAGGTAAGTTTGTTTGCAAACAAACAAGGCTATGGGTAATTTGCTTTCTTAGTTGCTTGTCTCATCGCACACCAATTTAGATGTTTAATATCAAACCTGAAATTCAGACACTGGAAGAGAAGCAGAATAGTTTTGCTGTTTGAGTTCTGTCCTCACCATTGAGAAGGATGAAATCTTTTTGGAGTAATTTATCATAAAAACACAAATATTTTTTAAGTCAAAATAGACATGTACACTTGAAGATTGTTTACAAAGAGTTCTTACCATCTCTGTGCAGGCACGGGCCAGTATTTAACCCCATTGTTCCTTTTCAATACATTTAAATTGACATTTTCTGAGTTAATAAGGTGAACATGGGACTCATTTCACTTCTTCTTGGACTCCTAAATGTAAAATGTCTCACCTAAGCTGTTTTCAGACTACCTTTATTTGCAAAAGCACATCTACAGACTGACTTCTCCCATCTTAAGAGAGATGAGAAGTTTTCTCATGGAGCCTAGCTGGTGAAAAAACACAGTAGGTGATGTACTTCTAGATGGTAATTGCTAGGTGAGATAGTTCCAGTTAGATGTTTAGCACCCATGGAATGCTGGTCTCACCAGTGGCCTCTAAGTGTGAGTACAGTCTAATTTACTTCCCAGCAGAAATGCTGTTTTGCTTTTCATTTTCAAAAAATATAAATATTCTAAATAATGAAATAGCTTCTGATATGAAAACCAGTTTTTACATTCCTGGTGTAATCTGTAAGAATTAATCCAGACAGTTATAAATATGTTTTGTTGCATGGCAAGTTCTTTGCTAGATCGTGTTGACATCAAACTTCTATTTTCCCTCCAGTTAAGCTGATTCAAACTGTAGCAAAGATATGTAAGGCCAAACCACCAGCTGAGGTGAAGGGGCTTGACTGTTTTAAGTGAAGGAGCTAAATTAATTTACACCACCTCAGGTTTAGGCTCTTGTGGTATAACATTCTTTGATTCTTTTCTTCTGTGCTTCATAGGAAAAATCAGCAGTGTTAAAACGATTAACTGCAAATGGTTTTGCATTTGATCATCTTTGTGCTTCAATTAGAATTACAGAGTCAAGCCTAACAACAGTCTCTCTATAATTTCTTTACTGGCATGCAAAGTTTGCACAGTAAATATTTCCTCTCGTCGCATTTTTTTCCCCTTTTCCAACAAGCTCTCAAAGCAACCATTCCAAACTAAATAGCAATTGAACTGGACTGTTATTATGCTGTACATACTAATTCTGCTCCCAGCTATTATTATTATTATTATTATTATTATTATTAAGCATGAAATTCCCAGATTACAAAGCCGACTGCATCATGTGAACTCATCTTTGAAATAAGTCCGAACCGTAGATTTCAAAGCCCAAACTGACTTGAAACTACACTTCCTCATCAAAGATAAATGTTTAGGGCTAGTGTTCTTGTTTGATCCAAGAAATAAATCCTAAGTCTCAGCCTTCTAGAGTAAAATCTTGATTTCATTCAAGCCAGTAGCAAAATTCCTATTGTTTGTTAACGAGGTCAGTACTCCAGCACCAGATTTCAGCTCCCTGAAGTTCAGGTGCAGAGGGAGTTCTGAATCCAACACTGTAATTCTGATGCCGTGTTTGTTGAGAGGAAAGAATAAAGTGAGTTCATAAAAAGCAGCTTTCAATGTAGGGCTCACACAACCTTCAGTGCTAATTTATATGCCTGAAACTTGGAGTTACTGGAAAGAGCCCTGCTGAATGTAAGAGGCTTTAGATTAGATACTGCAACCATGGATTCACAAATTACAGGAGAAGTAATCATGCATAACATCCTAGTCCATAATTTAGAGCATCTTTTGCACCTTGAATTTAGTACATTTTTTCTCCAGTATGGTTTCCTCTATATATTACTGACTTCTTTATCCAGTGCCATTGAAGATACACATGCACCCAAAAGAGGTACAAAATCTGGCAGCTATTTTGAGATCAGTCAATGAACATGAGTTTCAGTCATTCTTTCCCCAGGGAGTTAAGAATTCTAAATCAAACCTAATGTTCTCAAGAATATTGCAATTTTATTTCCTTTGTTAAAAAAAATAATAAATAAAAATTTAAAAAAAAAAAAAAAAAGAGGCAGAAGGACATGTGATTCCTCACCACCTCCAAAGTTCCCTGAAAATATTGATGTAACAAAAGACCGATGATATTTAATGTAAGACTTCAGAGCACATTGGTGACTGCATCGAGGAAACGCTACTGATTTATTCCTTAACTCTCTCAATATCAGTTGTTACATCACTCAGATAAAGAAAATTACACTTGGAAAAGAAGAAAAAAAGAACTTCTGAATACATGGCATTAAAATTGGTGGATAAAACAAACTAGTTTCACATATTAAAGGAGTTGCCTTCAATAAAATGGGAAAACTAGTCTGACACTGTCTTTCTGTGGTAATCCATCTGAAATGGGTAATACAAAATACCAACTCTAAGATTTGTCATGGCTCAACCTCACCTCCAAAATATTACAGAGTAGTAGGCTACCTGTTAATTTTTGTCTGTGGTCCATGAAAAGAAATAGGAAAAGGGACCTGGGAACAGGCATGCTTTTGATAATTATTTCCATTAAGAATTTTTTCATTTTTGTCTTGGAGACATAGAGTTCCTGAAGACACTGAAACAACTGCTAAGACCAGGAAAAGATATAAAACTACTGCAGACTGGACAGGATCACAGGTCATCTTATAAAACATCACCTTCTATATCAAAGAAATCTTCAGAGAACAAAACAAATCCGTATGAGGTAATGGCTGGAGCTGGAACCTGTGAGTCCCAAGTGAAACTGCTTGTTCAGTTGCTCCACTGGATGGTGGACTTAAGAAGAGCTCAGCAGTTGCAGGAGTTACATGTAAGGTAAGTACTGTATGATTTTCAAGATAGTTTCTGTACCAAGGTAAGAACTTGTGTTGTGTGCCCCAACTTCAGCATCTGTGTGAATTGTCCCCCTTTTGTCAGCAAAGTCAAAACCCAGGAATAGGAGAACAAATATCTTGGAGCTGGACTCAATGAGCCCTGTGGATCCCTTCCAACTCAGGATACTCTCTGATTCTCTTTAGTCTGAAATATAAACTCTCACTGGTGCATGGGAAATGCCACAGCATTTGTGGTTGGGATAAAATAGTCCTCTGTAGGGGTTTAGAGACAAAAGACATGTGCAAGCCTTTATTGGTTTCAAGGATTTCCTTGTTTGCTTTGGTCTGATGCTGCAATTTTATTCTGCATTAAAATAAGCAATACTCTTCTAAGAGCATTACTTACTTTTGAGCCACTGTCATCTTCCAGATTATAAACTTAAACTTGATGGCTACAATTTCAATGGATGAATCAGGTGAGGTGATTCTTTGTCTTTCCACCTAAATCAGATGAGATCAATCCCCTTTCACAAATGTCTGTTTCCTAAGATGTCCTTCTAGAGATGGTACTAAAAAGGCTGAATATCAGGTACTGAAACCAAGGAATACCCCACTAAACAAATATGGAAAGGTTTGTTCATTCTCAGCACAGGGAAATATTTGAATTACAAGTCAGACACGAACTACTGCTTGAATCTGGGAGGAGGGAAGTTTGGAGTAGCACAGGCATGAAAGGACTGATGTGCTTGGGCAGCCCTTTGTGGATGAAGGCTGTATCATCTTTGGTGATCAATAAACAACAATTTTCTATCAGATAGTCTTTAATACTCCATGTCTTTGTGACCATGTCTGCCCATTTCTCTTCTTTTGCTCATGTGGATAAGGACCAGCTTGCAATTTTCTCTGTTGCATTTTTGCAGTCTCTGTTTCCATACAAACTGAAGTTCTTTTCCTTAAAATCTTGCATGACACCATAACACCATGAAAAAAGACAAAAATTGACATAAATAATGAATAAACTACAGGATTCCTGTGTTTGAGATGTATTCTCTCCTGTCTATGAGGACAAAACCACTAATTTAAAGCTTTACAAGCTTTGGTCATTATATATATAGCTAGTATATGTAAAATATGGACAAATATGTATTTTTAGCATCCAGCAACATAGAGTTAATGTAACTATCTCTTAATGCAGATGCCTACATTGCCATTGGTCTATATAGAATCAACATAATTTGATAAGTATATCTATGTCCTGCTCCCTTCTAAGATAAAATACTAAAGAGAAATGAATCAGAGTAAAAAGCCAACTATTTCTTTTAATTGAATAAAAGGAGAGATCAGGGTGAATTTAGGCTTCATACTTAGACAACCAGATATCTGCACTGGACCAGAAAAACTCCTCTTTTTTCTTTAGAGAGACATTTCTAATCATCTCATGCTCGAAGTTTTGGAAACATCTCTTCCTGAGAATTGTAGCAGTTAAATTCCTAACTGGATTTAACAATGGGATTCAAAGCTTTATAAATACTATTATATCAGATAGAAGTCATCCAGTAGAAGACATATAATCTCAGTGGTCTTTCATAAACATATTCATAAATCATCAACAGCCAGGCTGCATAAGGATAACCTAAGTAAGGAATTCTGCCATTGATTTATTTTTCCTTTATCATCTTTTGAAGAGTTTTAACACAGCTGAGAGTTGTGTCTCTTCCTTTTAGATCAGCTCTATTTGGAGCATACTATTAATGGTTCATGTTGCAGCTCTACATAACGGTTAAAGATAACAGTTTTTTGAGCTGAGAATGCTCTTGGCAGTTTTGTGTAAAACCAAACTAGTCCAGGCTGGGAGTTATGAGACCATTTGTCTTGGCTTTTGGATTTTTTTAGCTTATATCCTTGTAAAGAATGTGTAGTCTTTACAAAGTCTGAACAAACCTAAAACTTCGCAATGCAGTTCAAGCAAAATCAGAGTCCCAGCAGGTTTCAAATCAAGATCATGGGAATCAGGTTTTCAGCACAGCTTCCACAAACTCTTATGTCTTCAACAATGATTTCTTTCAAAGATATGTCCAGAATGATTCAAAAAAACCCTTCCACCCTCCCTACAACAATAAATTAAGAGCAAACAAATTCAAACAAACAAATAAAAACGCCACAGCAACAAAAACACCATAAAAAAATCTAACAAAAAAAAAAGAAAAAAAAAAAGAAAAAAACCCAAAACCACCCCAAAAGCTCCAACAAAAAAAAAAAGCCATGTCTTTTTATTTTTTATCTGACTCAGAAATGGTAGCATTTCTGAAAAACTTGAAACTGGAGCTTTATATTTCAAGGGTCAGAACACCATATTGATCATGGATGAAGTAATGTGAAAATTTTCCCTTCCTTTTTCAGAATGAAGGCACATGTTCTGTTGGATAATTAAACGTTACCATTCATTCCAGAAATAGCTTGTTAAACACCAACAACAGTAAGTAATGATTTAATCTCCTTATTTTCTTCATTTACTTTTGAAATATTGAGGATAATAAGGAGAACCTAAGAAGTTAAAAAATTAAACTCAACAGACAGTGAAAACATTTTGATTTTTCAAAGGCAGTAGTCTTCCTCCTGTCCCTGGAAGATTTAGTCATATTAGAATTATAGAAGGATAAAATATCCTGAGTTGGAAAGGAACCACAAGGGTCATAAAATATAACTAATATATTATTGCTATTATTTCTAGTGCTAACGATAATAGAAATAAAGACAAAATAGAACTGCAAATTTTGTAGAATAGTGATAATATAGTCCATGATCCATCATACAGAGAAGTTGCATGCAACAAGGTATTTGTAAATAGTACCTCTGTGTGAGAACTGCCAGTAGATAAAGCAAGTGAATTCATAAGATATGTGTAAAGTGACAAAATATTAGATTAAATTTTAGCTCTCCTTATATAATCCAAGCCAGATGTGGGAAAGAGCAGCGGGGTCTAAACTGATGTACCCCAGAGGCAAATGAATGTCCAGCAACCAGATCCACAGAGTCCTGGTGCAGGTGTTTACATCCTGCTCTTGGGTCTATGTGAAAGAAAGACATGAGAGAGTAACTTTTGTGCAGAACTACATCACATGGACTTGGTGTTGTAACACCTGAGTGTAGTCAGTGGTTTTGCTCATGGTCCAAGAACAGAGATGAAATACTTTTCTTTAAATCATTCCAGACGAAAATATGATCCATGCAGAAATTAAATATAACATGTAAAAAAAAATAATTTATTCTTGCTTTCTGTCAGCATCACTGGATAAAGGACATTGCAACAACAGAAAATAAAGCTTGTGTTATTTCTAAAATTTCTCCCATACGGATATAATTTTTTTAAGTAGGAGCTGAAAACATAAATGGATAGTTGTTTGGCTTATTATGACAGTATCTATTTCTACATTTATACCATGATGGATATTCCTTATACACATGTATATGCAGCTGTAAATAGACCTGTGTGTGGGTGTGTGCATGTTTGTGACTACAGATGGAATAACTTAAAAAATGTCCAAGGTGATTTTATTTTAAAAAACAGTAAAAAAAAATAAAAAAATCACTAACATTCCTAGTTCCAGCCTGAAGCACTTTTTTTACAGCTGAAAATAGGGGCTTATAATGAAAATGCTGACACAACCTTAACTATAGAGGTGCTAGCAGGCAATGCTATAATAAATAATGTGGGAAATATTTTACACTTCAAGGCAATTACATGTTCAGCCATCTTTAGGATTTCTGGGCCATGAAGGGTAGGGATTAGGTGTACTTGACAAGTGTAAAAGACCCATGACTCATGACTGCTAGAAGGCACAAATGAATTACAAAAGCTGAGAGAAAGCTTTGTAATCACGCAGCATAGGTAAAGTATTTTTTATTTAGGGGTAGATAAAGATCAGGTAAATGTGGAGATACACACTCCAGATTCCACCTAGAGTGGTTTTTCAACAAATGATAAAAGTTCAGTTAAATCTATTGCCTTAATTCACCTGTCATCCATTTGTGTATTTCTTTATGCCACTCAAATATGACTTTAATCTGCTTTGAAATTAAAGTTCTTACTTGTAGGACAACAGGACTAGATAGGACTAAACAGGTCATTGAGTAGGTTCTCACTGTTCAGAAACTTCTGCAGGATATTTTAGAAGAGTTTAGGTTCACAGAGATCTTTAAGAACCACTTTCTCTGCCTTCACCCACCAAAAATACCCCAGTGCCCACAACACCCTCTTTGTTCCAGTAAGTGGTGTCTAAAGACCTTGGTTTCGTATTGGAAATCACTAGATTCCTTTTTCTGCTCCTGGTTGATTAATTATCTTGGATTTCTGATTTTGTAACCAGAGACTGCAGAAAGAATAAGTTTAATATCATGGATGTACCAGCATTGATGTTATACACAAATAGAAGATAATATTCAAGGTGCAAAAAATAAATGAAGTAGAAAACAGAACGACAGAATAATTAATGTTCGAAAAGACCTGCAAGATCATCAAGTTCAACCTTCTGTGTTGGTTGGATGCTGGCTTGTCTACAGTTCTGAACTTTGAATAAATTGTTGAAGAGAGTTTTAACAGGCAAACAGACTGGAAATGTTGGAACAGCTGATTTTGGACAACCTAAAGATGAATATCCAAGTGTGAGATAGAATCAGTTTTTTGATCACTAGGGAGAAATACACACCATAAGAAGAAATACCTTTGACCTTTGATGTTATTTTCTAGTGAGAAAAATTACCTTACGGAGACTTTTTCCTGTTTCTCTCTATTGTTAGGAAGGAAGGTGGTGGCCAAACTTCAAATATGTAGATGACAAGGCATAATGGGTGAACCACTCCCCTGATGCCTCGGTCCATCTGTGCTGTGCTTTAGTTGGCCGACTGAAATGGTGTGATCTACTCATTTTTATGGCATCTGTCCAACAGGCCCAGACCTTGCAGCCTAAATCCCACAGCAACCAGTTCTCACCTGTGTAGGAATTACGTTGGTAAACTCCATAGGGAGACCAGAAGAAGGAGCAAGTGCCTTAATCCATCAGTTATTGCACCTCTACAACCTTTCTCAGATGTTTTAAAATGTTCAATATTATGGTTTCCAAGAATGTGGTGTATCGGGGGGGTGTTTTCAGAGTTGTTTATCTGACATCTACCTTTCAAAAACAGACACAGTAATATCTCATCCTGAGCAAAACCCAAAACAAAGCACCACCCTCTTACCCATTTTGCCTTAAACTCTTCACAAAGATTTAAAACTTGTCTAAATCTTAGGCCAAGCAACCCTAGGATCATTCTCGAGTTCAACAGCTTTATTTCTTATATGCACCACACCAAGTTTGTCGGTATACTAATTTTTAGTGTTTCCCCCCCTCTTTTTATTTGTTTCTATTACCTTATTTCTGATTTTTATCAGTCTTAGCTATAAGAAATGTGGTTAGATAATGAGGAACAATCATTAAGCAAGCAAGAGATTTCTAAAAAATTAAGTTTGGCTGCCTTTTCAATGGAAAAACAAGAGCAGATTAACAGCCTCTAATTTAGGGAACTTCCACAATGAAGGAGGCAATGAAGGAAGACCAGATTCTTGACTAGAGATTTTGGTTCCTGAAAGTCAACAGGAAATGTATCACTGAGTATAATGTGTCCAGAATTTTATTCAGATGTTCTATATGCTCTAATTTTGATGTTTAGGGAATCCTACTGCCAGTCAAATATTTTTTGCCTTACTCCTTTCAGCTCCAAGTGATTTAACGCTCCTTCACTCTCACAATAGGACAGCCACAGTGCAAAATTATGAATATTCAAGTTCCAGATCAGAAGTCAGTGTGAACACTGAGATATATCTGTGTTTTTTAGTCTGTAGTGGGTTAGGTATCAGCATGATAGCTTAAGACACTTAAAATAACGTGACACCAATTTATTACCATTAAAAATAAAGCCTTTGGAAAAGACCCTAAGCATTATGTTAGCATTGATATGTCAATCCTCTATTTGAAGGATGGCAAGTCTGAATCCCAGCACAGCCTTAATTAACAGAAAATAATTAGCATCATTTTCCCAGCTGTGAATTTGAGATTTTTTTTTCCAACAGAATCCATTGATTGATAATTAAGGAGGAGTTAGTTGTAATAAAACTCCCAGTATTGCAATTTCTAATTGGCCTTTAAGGACATTTTACAGTTACAGTTACTTTGTTCCAGGCATTTTCTGGCTCTTTTTTTTTTTTTTCAACCAGTTTTAATAAGGAATCTTTTCCAGGCGAGGCAAAAAAAGATGCAGATGAATAGAAAAAGGCACTGTACTGTTAAATCAACGAATTTAAAACCTCACATATAATCCAGTCCATTTGATTTGTTTGGGTAATAATTGGTGCAAAGTGAACTTAAAATACTTTGAACTTTACTTTGAATAACCTATGATTTATCCAAGTACTTGAGTCTTTGATTAAACTGCATTATCACAGAGATTTATGTAAATGCTTAACTTGATGAACAGTAAATGCTTCTGTTGACTTCAGTGGGATGGAGCATCATATGTATAGTTAAGCAGATATATGTATATCCTTCAAGGAATGCTGCCCTAGGCTGGAAATCTTATAGGAATGGATTCAGCTCAGGACATGTCTGCTTGATTCATATTTCCAGCCAGTCCAAAAATACTGCTGGTACAGTGTCCCCCAAGGCACTCCGAGTTTAATCCTACAAGTAGAATTGATTTAAAAGCATCCATTTAATGATTTTTGTAGTATTTGTACATTGACATAATTTCGAATTCTTTTCCTGAGCTATCTGAAAATTTCAAATGTTGGATGAAAACAATCTGAAGCCTTTCAGTATTTTGATCCATTTCTTTCTTTTCCTTCATTTCTGTTCATTCTCCCACTTGGAAAGAAAGCTTGAAGAAATGCCCCTTAAAAAGGAGAGTTAAAAATAGAGAATCTTATATATCTAAATAAATAAAATTAAAAAAAATGGAAAAATATTTTACATAAATTTCTTTTTATATGAAAGTGATTTTTCAAGAACAATATTAGTAAATAGGAAGAGCCAAAGATTTTAGGTACCAGAAAAATCATTAAGTTATCTGAACATGCAAACACGATGTTTCCTAAAAAGAAACTTTCACAGGTGAAAACAAAGTGAAGAATAAAACTGGTCCCTAATGGTGTGAAAAGAGATCTGAACAATCAGACCTGGACCTGCCTTGGTGTCATTTGTGGCTACTACACAATGACTTCAGCTTGCTCAAGCTCAGATAAATAATTAATGGTTCATTAATGGTTGTTGTTACTGGCAAAAAAAAAAGAGCCACATGATAAGGACTTTTGGTGTTATACCTGCTGGTTATTCCTGTGTCTTTCTTGCCCTGTAAATTTTTTGTACATATGTGGCAGTGAAAAAATGTTTCTATGTGATCAAAGTGTCCTGACTATCTTTAGAAAAGCAGATCAGCTCAGTTTCTCCATCCTGGGAATGCAATCAGGCTGCTTCCCTTCCTCTCTGAGGAGGATGTCAGATCACTTTGCTGTGGCTTTCACATCTTGGCTGGACTAAGGCAGCTTGCCCTCTTTGGAGACCATCCAGCCAAGACATGCACTTCTTACAAATCTATCCCGAGCATTTCCACCGCACTTTGTTAACACAGGCTGAAATGTCCTCTCTCATTTCAATCACAGAGATCACTGCACTGATTTTCAGCACAGAGAAACCTGCAGATTTGGACAGTGTGACTGCTTCTGTTCAAGACAGCTTGGGTCTTCCTCTCTCACTGTACTTAACCATCACTTCAGCCACCAGAAGCACAAGAATTACTGAAAATTAATGGATTACCTTAGCCAGCACTCAAACTGCTGGACTTAATATTAGATCATGGAGACACAGAATGGTTTGGGTTGAAAGTGACCTTAAAGATCATCTCATTTCAACCCCTCTGCCACAGGCAGGGGCACCTTTCACTAGACCAGGTGGCTCCAAGCCCTGTCCAACCTGGCCTTGAACACTTGCAGAGATGGGACAGCCACAGCTTCCCTGAGTAACCCGTCCCATGGCCTCACCAGCTTCACAGGGAAGAATTTCTTCCTAATATCTAATCTAATCCTACTCTCTCTCAGTTTGAAGCCATTCCTGCTTGTTCTGTCACTCCATTCTGTTGTCAAAAGTCCCTCTTAAATAATTCAAAATGACACCATATAGAGATAAGAAAACCACAGTGTACATTTACAGGTTATCTATGCATTGGAGACAGGCTATTAACTAAAACTAGAAGGATTATATATACGGTAAAATTCTGGACTGCCTAGGCCAGCAGGATGCTGGAAACAGCAAAACCCCACGCTCCACATCCCATTTTGGCCAGTGGCTCCATCCTGGAAGGCCTGGCTGGATTCTGTCACCAGAGAGGGAGGAACAAGTGAGCAGGAGGCTGCAACTACTGCTTATAAAGAGGACTGCCACTGGAACAGCAGTCCCCACCTTCCTTCTCCCACCTCCCTGGAGGCAACAGGAGCATCAGCTGAAGGAATATGTGCATTTGCATTCGGATGGCTGGCTGGGCTGGACACACAGCTGGGATAACTCAGTGCTTCACTGGGGATGCTAATAGAGCATGGCTGTCTTGTGCTGCTAAAGAGATGGATCTGTGAGTATCACACAGGGATTTCTTGTGGATATTTTAAGAGAGAAGTCATCTCAGTTGACCTCAGCTCTCTAAAGAAGGGCTGTCAGCTCTAAGTTAGTCAAAGAGGATGCTGAGCATGACAGAGAGCTATAAGTTGTACTTGTTTTAAAGCTATTTTAAAACTAAAACAATACTGAGTGCCTTAAAAACTTGGATGGCAAGATTGTAAACTTTATCTCAATTTTCTAAACTATTTCACCACCTCCCCTCTCCCCCCGACCCCCCATTAGAAAATACTTTGGAAATAATTTTAATCCTGTCTCAGAATCGTTTTCTTTAACATTCTAGTAGAGAGCTTACTGCTTCCTCAACACATTTATCCTTATTGAAAATTTTAACCAAAACACATTAGCCTCCCATCACATCCTTCTTCAACTAAGAGGTCATATTAAATCCTGGGGTGTGGGAAGGCTAGACCTGCTTGCCAATAACACGAAGGACATCTTTTATCAGCCTGTCAGTTTTTCTGTCCAATACAGAAATACTTTCCTTTTAAAATATGTCATTTCAGAGAAATCAGGATAGGAGAAAATTTCAGCATATTTCTTAGATCATTCTTTTGCCCCCAAACATGATCAGCTACTGTTAAGTGATTCCTGTTTGATGCTTATCTAGCTTGTTCTTAAAAACTTGTTAAGCTTCAACAATCCCTCAGGACAATCTCTTTCATGTCTGCAGTCAGTACATTTTACCTAAGACTTCTCCTGAATCTCCCTGGCTGGGTTTTAAGTCTCTTAGTTTTCCACTCCCCAGAAAATATAGAACTATGGAATAGTTTGGGTTGGATGGGACATTAAGGTCTAGTTCCAACCTCCCTGCTATATTAAACACAGTTCATTTTCCTCTTTTTACATCTTCAAAGGCAGTTGCCATGTCTCTGCATAAATTTTTAGTCCATTTTAGACTAAATAACTCAAATGAAAGACTTCCCATTAAAGAACAGCACTGTTTGAGCTGGAGATATTGATAAGGAATGAACAAGCAGAAGTATGTATAAGGTGCTGCATACCAAAACAGAAGAGACATTTAGGATCCAAAACACATCCTAGCTGGGGTGACCTTATTGATTTACAAGAGCAGCAACAGCTTTTACAGGGAGTTACTCAGAAAAAAATAGGAGTAAGAACTTGGATAATTTGAATACAGTGTTTGGAAAACGTCCATATCAATATATTGCATTTTCACATCTTGTACTTTTCAGTAGATTTTATGGTGAGGAGGGTAGAAGGAGAAAACTAAAAATCTGCTATGGAAAAACAGATATATTACATGAGATATAATTAAAATACTGAAGTTTTAATCTAAATGACGTTTCCCAAAATGTGGATCAACTTTTACAAGTACAGGTGTCAAAAATCCAGCTCTAAAGTCAATATTTAGACAATAAATAGAAAGCCCGACGTCTGAAAGAGGCAATATTTTCGTCAGTCCTATTTAAATTAGGTGGGCACGATTTCTAAAAGCCGTCTTTATGTTGGGGGGCACAAATATGGATAAAATTCTTTAAAGAATCTCACCTTAGAGCAGTAGAACATGTGCTGCCTAGATGGAAGTGTGAGATCCTTGCTGCCAGCACCCTTCCAAGGGATTTAAATACCAGATTTTAATAAGCATTATGCATTTTTTTTCTTACTTACACTGTATTGGAAAAATGGTGTGCAAGAAGGTATATTGAGGAATTTCTTATTTTTATTTCCATAAATTTTTTTCTTTGCACTGTCCAATGGAAATGTCAGGGTCTCACAGGTCTGTGCAGTGTCCTTTTTCTCCACTATGTTCCATTTTAATTCCAGTGTTGCTCAAGAGAGGACGAGATGTCAGTGTCAGCTCAGAGTCACTTCCCCTCACCACACAGTGATGCAGCTTGTAGTATTCATACAGCAGTGCATCTGGCTTTGAGAAACCCCAGGACTTTGAAAATAAGGACCTTCAGCTCTGTAGGAGGAGGGAATAATGAATATCACCTGAGGTCATTGCACTGCTGGAACCCAGAACAAGTTCAAACCACGACTGATAAGCATGAACCAAAGCACAGCACAGAGCAAGGGAAGAGAAAGGTTCACAAGAGCAACAGGTCTTTGCCAGTGATTATTTTCTCACAGAATTAGTTGAAAATTAAAAGCTTGATAAAAATGGCCCATTTTCTGATTCTGTGATTTTTGGTTTATGGAGGAAAATTTACTAGCTGAACCACTGAAATTAGGGATGGGCTATAAACATTTCATCTGCTTTCCTTCCATGCCTGGATTTTAATAAGTAGCATTTCTTTGGGAAAATCCTGATGTCAAAAGCAAATTTTCTGTTGACCTCAGTCTTTTTGGTGTTTTTAAAAAAGACTTTTTTTTCCCTTGCAGAAAATGCCTACTCTCTGCTGTCCAGTGTACAGGAGATCATGATTTAAAATCCTACTTGGCCACAGGATACTGGCAAAAGTCAAGGTTCCTTTGTCTTTCAGAGCATTTCTTCCCCATGAAAGGTCAACCATGGAGTTATGCAGTTTCTGAGCCCTTTAGTTCCTGAAGAGATGAGCTCCATGTTGGAAGATAAAGCTCTTTTGACCAAGGTAGATGTTGTTGGAGCAGAAAATATGATCATTTATTTATCTTTATCGCTGCATGGTGACTCAAGTTTAGTAAGGATGTTGTGGAATGTAAAGATGGGAAGGTGAGGGTAATGAGTTGTTATATACGACCTTAATGATGAGTGACATGAAAATCCATAACAACCAAAGCCCATAATTTAGTCTTCAGTAAATATTCTGGTTTACAACCATCAAGGAATTGAACTTAAAATATATATATTCATCACATGAACCCACATAAATAATTTCTAATAAAAAAAGAGAGAAAAATCTACATGCTGGACCCTTAGACACTGACTAAATACAATGAGTAAGTCTGAACCTATTTCCAAAATAAAAATGTTCAGATGTGATTTTGGAGGGGTTTAAAACATTTTTATTCATGGTCCCCTCACTGCTTACCCTTTATGTTTCCAACAGCAATTTCTTTTAATCACTGGACTTAATATACTCCGAGGTGCTGAATTCCATGTCAGCTGTAAACAGGTAACAAAACATTTACATGTCGGCTTCCCTCAGCACCTCATATTCAATTCAAGGAGTGAACAATGAAGCAGCGCTGCTGTGCAAGACCCAAATTGTGCTGCTGGCAAGAAGATTCTCAAATAACTGTAGATCTCCTGGGAGAAGGAATATTATACTATGGAATAGAGAGTATTTGCCATAGAGCAAGCCAGTCTGTGAGCTTTTATCACTTTCCTTTCATTCTGTTTATTTATTTGTTTGTACTGTCACCGATGTCATCTGAAGCCAAGAAATGCAATAAGGTTAAATCCATTGCAGGGAGTTATTTTGATCAGCCAATTAAATGAACCAGTTCACCTTGCCTATGATATGCCATCAAACACGGGTATAAGCATTTGCTACAATCAATCTATTACACATCAATTTTATGGCTGAATAATGAGGTTTAATTGCTGCTTTATTAGTCTGACTAATATTAAGTGCTGGTAATTGCTTTGCATTCAACTTGGCTCTCTCATTTAAATTACACATCCAATATTTAACCATAAATGTAGACCACCTTTTTTATCTAATGACTTTGTGCTTTCCTCCTTGTGGTACAAGAAAAGCTCATTTAGGGTGATTTCCCTCCTTTGCTCAAGTTCTCTGGCCCTGAGGAACAGAGGCTGGAAAAGCTAAATGTTGTTCTTGGTAAATGCACAGGCCTTTGGCATTTGAAAAGTGGACTTCAAATTGCCTTTTGACAGAAATATAATATGTTTTTTTCTGTACTAATGAGGGAATTGCTAAAGTGTGTAAACACATTTGTAGCCCCAATGAAGTCTATAGGACTACTCATACACTTTAAGATATGCATATCCTTGGGGGAATGGTAGGGCTAATGCTTGCTACCCTGAGGCACACATGGAAAACTAGCCTGGCAGGATGCAGGATGGATTTTGACTGACAAGCCACAGACCCAATGTTCTTGCCAGCCAGGATGTTACTGTCACAGGCTTGGATGCTCAGACACAGAGCTTTAGGAGGAAAACACTGAGCTTCAGTAAATTCCTTGATACAAGAAACGAGGAAACCTTTTGCAGACCCAGTCTTGTTCTGTGGCTTCCTCCCATTCACAAGGACCTCATTGAGGTGATGAATTGCCGGATTGTTCAAGTCGGCAGTGGTTTTGTTATTTCACTTGGCTTCTCCTGATTTCCTTTTTTTGTTTGAAATAGACTCATCTGATTTTGCAGAGATGAGCTCAGCTCGCTGAATAGACATGCCAGTTGCCATTAATATCATCTGATCCTCCAGTGACAGCTGGCTAATATCACCCTGCAAGCACCTCATGAGCTAAAATCAGTCTACATTTTGGGAAAAGAGGCCTAGTGCTGTAAAATTATATATAGTGTTGGGGTGAGTCACGTGGCTGGTTCTGAACTGCTGAAATTCTGATCAGGACGAAGCAGCAATTGAATCAGTAGGAATTTATTGAATTTTATTGCAATTCTCTTCCTGGATCCATGAATGACTCAATATAGCTAGAGACCTTGTGAAAGCCAAATATCCACCACTGGACATCTACTGGGCTACAAACCAATTGCTGAAAAAATCTTAGGGTCACAGAATGGTTTGGGTTGGAAAGAACCTTAAAATTCACCTTGTTCCAACCCTCTGCCACGAGCAGCGACACCTTCCACTCAACCAGGTTGCTCCAATCTGGCCTTGAAGATTTCCAGGGATGAGGCAGCCACAGTTTCCCTGAGTAACCTGTGCCAGGGCCTCACCACCCTCACCATAAAGAGTTTCTTCTTTATATGTAATCTAAATCATCGCTGTTTCAGTCCGAAGATATTCCCTCTGTCCTATAGCCCCATGCCCTTGTCAAAACACCGTCTTCATCTTTCTCTGAGTAATATACTCATTTTACAAGTATCAGAAAGTGAAAACCTGTGGACCCAGAGCCTTCTGAAGGTGGGACTTAAACCTCCCAGCTACCTGGCAGGAACCCAGGTCACAGCCCTTCAGTACCATTAACAGTAGTGTCATCCTTCAGCTGAACAGAAGAGATCACAAGTGTTTATTCTGTGAAAAAAGAAGCCAAACAAAACTTTCAGACCTTGTCAAGACCCAAAGCTTGAGCACTTAAGAAACTTAACATCAAAGCAGACTCTTTGATGATGGAGATACCCACATTTGCCATAGTAGATTAGGATTTTACAGTAGAAGGAAGAGACCTGCGTTTCAGCACAGCTTTATTCCACATGATTGGAAGCCATCTATTTGCACATCCTAAGAGGATTCTATATCCACAGTCTTACAGAGAATTCACATTAAATCTGTTTACAAGAAGTCAAATGTTGAAGGCCAGGTTGGATGGGTCTAGTTGAACACCTTCTAGTGGAAGGTGTTCCTGTCTATGGCTGGGGGGTTGGAACTAGATGATCTTCAAGGTCCCTTCCAACCCAAACCACTCCATGATCCTGTGATCTTGAGCATCTATTGGCACCTCCTCACTTCTACTGGCTTCCTATGCAATCAGCACAGTTATGGTTGTCCTGAGAAGCCTTGAAGTTTTCCAAGGTTTCAGAACTTCCTTCTTCTCAACTGAATTAATAAAATACATAGACAATTGGCTCTACATTCCCTTCCTTCCCCTCTCGCTCACATCCATGAGTGGAAATTGCAATTACTGTACCCTGGATTTCACATCGTGTTTCCCAACACCAACAGCCTTGAAAGCAACATCTGAGTAGCCAGGTGGGACTTTTTGCACCATTTTGAGCTCTGCCATCTGACACTGAGCCACTTCACTACAGTAATGAAAAACTTCAGTGTGCAGTTGACCTGAAAGTCAAAGAATAGTGTTTCCACAGGTCTGACGTGAGCAAAATATTCCTCATGAATTTTTTGCTAATACTTCTGAGTGCTAGGGCAGCAATCAGGCTGAGAGAGCTGGGCTGCTGAGTGAGAAAATGCCATTTTTACACATTGCTGTTTGAAGATGAACTGCATTTGTAAGTGTGGCTGTCAGTTTTTTCACTGTCACGTTAAATCCTCACCCAAGGTGATTCCTGCTCATCCTCTCTGACTGCCAGTGTGGAGGTCAGGAGTGAGAACCCCCCTCCCCATGGCAAGTTGGCAGGACTTTTACAAGTGATGGACTAACACACCTTCCTTGGAAGCAGTGAGCTGAGGTTCTCAGTCGGGAGCAAAAGGCCAGAACAAAGGTCTGACATTACAGATGGACAAACATTTGCAGCCCTCTGTTGCTTCTTTTTCTGTTTTAATTTTCTTCAACAGACATTGCCAGACCATTGTAGTCCAGCCCAGTTCAGCCTAGCTCTGTTTCTGGCAGAAAGAATAGGAACAGTAGGAATCCCTTGTCAGCAGGTGGGAACCAGAATTCACCTTAGATCTCAGCTGTACCTTGGACTTTCTACCTCGGACCTAAACTATTCTTTCCAGGGGTAAACTCTGCTCATACATCCCCCTCAGATTAACCAGGATGATTTTATTCTTTCCCTAATGGAGATTATTATCTCTGGAGAAACAAAGAGACATTAGTAAATAAATCCCTGACTAAGAAGGAGCCACCAGCTACCTTGTAAAGATCCCTTCCATTACAATTCTCTGCAATGTGCAAGGCACAAAGTTTAAAGACTGGAACAAAAAAGTCATGTCAGGCTGAGGGACAGCCTCTGAGATTATGTTAATTTTGTCAGAGTCTAAGGAGAAGATCTTTATATATGTAAAGATGCATATGAAGGGTGGGTTGGATGGGGCTTGGAGCAACCTGATCTTGTGGGAGGTCTTTGCCCATGGCAGAGAGCTTGGAAAGAGATGATCCTTAAGGTCCTTCCCAACCCAAACCATTCTCTGTTACTGTGATTTTGATTTTATGATTCTATGATTTTGCCAACTTTCAAGGTCCTTTCAAACCCAAAATATTTTATGTTTCTATGATTTAGGGGACCTTGAGACCCTGATATACTTAAATTCAGACGAAGAACCCATATTGCCTGTATATATATCTCCTTGTTCTAGATGCTTAGACAATGCCTAAATTAGGGAATTACCCAGAGTCAGGGCACAGAACTTGGATTTGGTATTCATTCTTCCAAACTCCTCTTTTCCCAGCCAAGTTTTTAACCCAGACAAAGTAGTTCCCAGTCTTGTTCTGAGAGACAGTGAGAGCCAGGAACCATCCCCATATATGAATTTGGATGTGAACAGCTTATTTTGGGAACTAAGAGAACTATGGAATTGGTCAAACCATGTCAGGTGGATTTAGTACTAGACAAACACCCCTGCACTGATCCTTTTAGCAATAAAGATTAGGTTGTAAGATAAAGGACCTATTAATTAATTTTGAAATCCAGAAAGGAAAAGCTTCCCAGGGCCAGTTTCTTGGGTGCTATAGATCAGTATCAGAGCTGTGCTGGATCACACCAGCTGAGCAATTATCCTGCATCTTTAAAATACAACAACTGGACAGATATAGAGCTGCTTATTGTTTCCTTCAAAAATCATTCCAGCCCTCTCTTTCTTCTTTCCCTCCATGTCTGAAAGTATTTACCACTACACAGTGAAAGCAAATAAACAAGGAAGGTTAAAATCTAAAAGCACTCATCCAAGTTAATTAAGTTCAGCCAGCCTCAACTACATCATCTGGTAAGATCTGGCAAGTGTGTGTGTGCGTGTGTGTGTATGTGTGTACATGCCTGCCTGGGTATCTCTTCCTCTGTCCACGGAGAATCCTCCAAAAGCACTCTCAGTTTAAAATACATTATTTCTATGCCTGGCTGTGAGGATTTTTGATATATTTTTTATTTCTTTATTTCTGTTTATTTTTTTTCCTTGTCTGTTTCTGTTCTTACAGCTGCTTTCATATTTTTCTCCAACTACCCATTATTACATTTTCCTCCTTTTATTTATGATGCCTGATTCCCAGTGTACATTATTGCTGCTCTGTTGGTACTTTATTAAATATGATACAGATACTAAAGTGAGAGTGAGGTTTTATGTCCCACACATGGTGTGTTGTAATTGTGGCATTTTTACTTTCCATTAAGAAGTAACTCCAGGAGGGGAGGATGGGGGACTCGGTTCATTACTTCTATAAACCAAAGAAGAAACCCCAGACAAGCTTGATGAGTTGTTAAGTAGTCTTTAAAGAAGCCTTTAAATCAAGATTAGATGTCTTTCCTAAAGAGACTCCCTAATTCAGCCACAAGTTACAGGCCTGATGAAGGGATCACTGGCTAAGTCCTGTGTCTTGAGTACGGAAAAAGTCCAATTACATTAAAATAATGGTTCTTCTGGCCTTCAAATCTATGAGAGTGTAATTAGAATACAGTGGGTTTAGCTAGCCAAAGACAATGTAAAACTATAAACACTTTCATGATGAAAATAAAAATTTACTTCCTGAAATCTTGGTCTGAAAAAAAAGGGATAAAGGACTCAGGACCAAGTGAGCACAGGCTGAGCATAATAAATATTTTTCTGGACCTGTAGCCCCTTTGTACCTGGAATCTCTCTGAGAAATTCCCAAGAATCCTTTCTTCCATGTCATCTTTGAGTACTTTGAAATTTTGATGTATTTTACATCCGCGCTTCCCCTGCCAGGAAAAATTCCCCCTACCCTACCTCTAAACTTCACTATGGACATTTCTATGCAGGGTTGTTTTGCTCAGTCTCTCAGAGTCTAAGCTCTGTGCAGGGCTCAGAGACTTTCAGCTGCATCAGTTCTGGAGTCCTGGCATTGCTAGAAAACAAGGAATGATAATAAAATGGGATGATTCTTTGGGTATTCATTTTCCCATGATGAGCACCAGTCCTGATCAAAGGCAGATGGGTGCCAGGAGAGCAGAGCACTGGAGGGCATGAATTGGCCATCAGCCCCAATATTTCCTTGCCAGAGCCCTGGCAAGGCAGAACCTCTGCTGGGAACCAGCTCCTCACTGAATTTTAGCCACTGCCCCTGCTTGCCTTCCCTCAGGACCTGTTTGCATCTGAGGACTTTTCCTTTGTCTGTCCAAGCTCTATATTTCCTTCCAGCTTTGGCCTGATCCCAGTTCTCCTTCCTGTCTAAAATTCTGAGAAGGTTTGACTGCTTATGATATTCACACAGGGATCAATATCAAGGTCTTCTTTCCATGGTGAGACAGTCCACTTTGTCCCACAAATCTCCAAACCACAACACCAGAGACATGTGAAATATTAGCATGAAGCTCATGCACACATGAAACAAAAACAAAATAGATAATAAAAATACTAACTGGACAGTCAGAAGGACCTTCCTGACTCCAGTGACATGAAATAAAGCTGCCACGAGAAGAGGAGTAGTACCAGTTGGACAATTTACTTAATTTCTCTAATTTTTTTCCACTTTATAAGACCTTGACTGTAAGTATTGTCATCTGTGTGAGCCAAAGAAGTCTGGAAAGAACAGGCAGTGACAAACCTATATTTATATGCTTCCCCTTTTGTTCACAATTTCCTTTGCCTCTTCATTTAGAGGACAAATCCACATCTAAGGAATGTAACATTGGAGGAAAAATTAGCAAGCACATATTAAAAACAAGATCAGAAGTAAGGACTCAAAACTTGGATCTCTAGAGATCAGTTTAGTCTGTTGTGGAGTATCCACACAACAGTTAAGGTGAAATGATGGGAATCTGTGTTTGTGAGCATAGACTGGATTTGTTTGAAACAACTGAGGAGCTTTGAAGTTCTCCAAGTCATTATTGTTTAATAAAGTGACTTTGTATCCCTCATTTCATGTTTGGAACAAGACAGGGTTTTCTGCTTTCTTGTAACAGAATATAATTTTGATGAGTTTACTGGTGTCTTCAGATTCTATTCACCTGGCCCAAAGGAAAGAAGGAAGAAGTCCTAACTTTGATATTCCCAAAAAAACCTCCAAGTGATAGAGACATGTTCACACTGCACTGAGAAAGGTCAAAAACTCTAAACAAACATGCAATTGCTAAGTCTGATTGATTTCAATCCCCAGATACCATTGATAATCTCTGCTGGCTCCCAATTCTATGTGCCAGAATACAATACCAGAATATGTTTTCAACCATATTTAGCTTATCAAACTCAGTCATTTCTTTTTGAATCATTTCAGTCATCCTTATGCAATATTGTACAACTGCCTGGAAAATCTTCTTTACTTCCCTTCCTTTTTATCTTCTTCAGTATCCCCTCCCACATAGCTACATTCACTCCGAGTGGGATTCAGGGTTTAAACAGTTCAAGCACCTTAGAAGGTCTAAAACCTGTACCCAGACTAAGGACCTCTGTGAATGAGCAGGGGGTTACTGGAGCAGGGAAGGCCAAAACCACCAGAATTTCAGTGAGAAAAAACCTCCACCCTTTGCCAGTGAATAACTTCTTGTAGCTTGGGTGCTTTCAATAACAATTAAATTTCTGTTTGACACATTCCAAAAGTGTGGGTCTCATAACTCCTTTTCCAAAAGACCTGAAGAGGCATTTGCTCAAATAAGATAAAATCACAGAATCACGGAATATACTGCATGGGAAGGGATTCACAAGGATCATCAAGTCCAAACCCTGGCCCTGCTCAGGACACTCCAACAAACTCACCCTGAGAGCATTGCCCAAGCATTTCTTGGCCTCTGGCAGCCTTGGGGATGTGACCACTGCCCTGGGAGCCTGTCCAGTGCCCCACCACCCTCTGGAGGAAGAACTTTTTCCTGATATCCAACCTAAACATTCCCTGACAGAGCTTCATGCTCACATGGTCCTGTCACTGGTCACCACAGAGAAGAGATCAGTGCTGCCCCTCCACTGCCCCTCATGAAGAAGCTGAGCTGTAGTTGATGAAAAAAATGCAGCTTTGCATGTGAACTCAAGAGTTAAGTTTTTTGCTTAGTGCAAAAATCCACCAAGGACCCCAAAGCAGGCAGCACTGAGAACTCCAGAGCCCATTGAAATGATGGAGAGTGAATCCAAACAAACTGTACAAACCACTCAAAGGTGGAGGTAATATTGGCTGCGCTGTTGTCAGCCCCTCTCCCAGTTATCAGCAGCAGAGCTGCTGCTGTCTGCTGAATAACACATTTGTTTATACAGTAGATTGAGAATATTTGTGTGCGCCACAAACTCCTTGGGGGTATAAACAATATGTTTCTGAAGAGGCCCAGTGTCATTAGAATAATCAAGACTTGTAGTATGATAAAGAGAGTCACAAACAGAAAGTACTACACAGGCTTCGAGTGCGGCGTCGCGTTCGGTGTCGAGTCCGCAGGATGATCTGTTCAAACAGCTCTTCCTGTGGTGCAGACAAAGGTTGCCACGTGCTTTACAGGGGAACCAAGGGGGAGACATGGTCATGGTGCATTTCTGATGAGATCTCATCAGCAGCATGCTGCCATGTAGCAGAAACCTCTTTTTCATTTCAAAAGACCCAAATCCTTTTATTCATGTAAACCATGTGAAATCCATCAAAGTGGAAGAATGTCCATTTCCTTTATCAAGGAGACCAGACCAAGGCCAAATTCCTATTTTCATGTATTTATATTTTCCTCATATTCTGTATCAAGGTTGTAGTCCCCCTTTCATCTGAATTATATTGTATAATATTCTGAGTTGGAAGGGACTCACAAGGATCATCAAAACCCAACTCCTGGCCCTGTACAGGACACTCCAACAACCCCACCATGTACCTGAGAGTGTGGCCCAAACATTTCCTGGGCTCTGGCAGCCTTGGGGCCATGTCCAGTGCCCTGGGGAGCCTGTTCAGTGCCCACCACCCTCTGGGGGGAGAACCTTTTTCTAACATCCAACCCAAACCTCCCCAGATACAGCTTTGTGCCATATGAGTTAATTGTGTCTACAGCAGCCAAGACTGTGAACATCTAATGTGGACCAGTGTTTGGCCTGTGTATTTTCAGCATCCCAAATGCTGTTTATGTGATCCTGGGACAGCTTTAATCTTGGGACCGTCCTTTTGAGCACAGTAAACAAAATAGCAAGACAGATGTGCACATCTCTGGAAGTGAAGGCCAGGTTGGACAGAGTTTGGAGCAACTTGATCCAGTGAAAGGTTCCTCTTTCTCTTTGGAATGAGATGATATTTAATGCCCCATACCCAGATCATTCTGTGATTTTATGTGTTGCATCCCTGTGCTGTGGTGCTCTTTCATACCATAGTTTAGCACCATGGAAAAGCATTGCAGGGCAGTGAGGCTGTCTTGAGGGAAAATTGAAGTGTTTGAGAGTGAAAATCCTCAGGGTATGGTGTTTTCCCTGGGAAAACTCTCTTGTGTAGAAGTAAAAAAGCAACACCTTCTGGAGTGAAGTCTGTAAAGCATTGTCTTGTAATCTATGACTATACTGTGGTTTCCTTACCAAAGAGAACCTGGGAGTGAAGAGGCATGGATGGACTGACAACAATTAGGTGTTGACTCACTGTAAGAGTGTAACAAAATTCTTAAAGATTCCTCTTGGGAAATCAAGTCTTATAGACTTCCCTTAGAGTTGGAATATGGATTACGTGATAAGAGTTAAACCTGAGAGAGTTGGGACTGTGCACCCTGGAGAACAAAAAGCTTCAGGGACACCTTATAACCCTCTCCAGTACTTATACAGGGCATACAGTAAGGCTGGAGAGGGACTTTTTGCAACAGCAAAACAGGACAAGGGGGAATGGCTTTAAACTGAAGGAGGGTAGATTTGTTTTGGATATTTGATAAGAAATTCTTGACTGTGAGAACAGTGAGTTCTTGCACAGATTACCAAGAGAAGGTGTGGATTCCCCATCCCTGGGAGTGTTCAAGCCCAGGTTGGATGGAACTTTGAGCCACCTGGTCTAGTGGAAGGTGTCCCTTCCTGTGGCAGAGGGATTGGAACAAGATGGTCTTTAAGGTCCCTTCAAATCCAAGCATTCTATGATTTTAGAATTCTATGAAATTAAGCATATTTTTAAAAATGATTGAGTGGGATTTAACCCTAATTTCCTTATCTCATGGAAAGTAGATGTAAAGAAACATATAGCAAATATTGCCCCCTACTTCACCTGCTGTATTGAGTGAAGTTAATTTTTGTGATACTGTCATGAAATAGTTGCTATGAGAACAGTGAACTGAGAATGTTCTTTATGACAGTGTGATTTTAATATTTTTTCAAATAGTAAGACCCAAAGTGTGCAACAGAAACCAAAAGTCTGCATTTTACACACTCGGTTATTTGGTGCTGATAAGTTGATGAGCTGTTAAGATTAATGCAGCCATCATGAGTTGGTCAAGAAGGGAAAAAGTAAGGTAAGGAGACATAAAATTAATAAAAACATGCCTAAGGCTTTTGACTCCTTGACTTTAGTCTCCTTCTCACAGTACTGATCTGAATGACAGAAGTCCTCTGAAGCCTGTTAATTTTGTTTTATTCCTTCTGTCCTGTTTTTCCACTTCACTTAATGCAGATTCTTCCTCTGAAGGTTAAAGATCTCTCTTTAAGTATAGTGCATCTGTTCTCTCATAGAAACACCATGTTCTCAAAATTCATGTGCAGCTAATTGAGTTTTCTCAGTCTCCTGCTCTTAGTCTCTCACTTTGTTCCTTTACCCCTCTCCCATTCTTCCCATTGCCCATCCAGAAAACATCTAAAAGGCAGAAAGAAAGAAATTCTGGCAGGAAAGAGTTTGGATGAAAGGGATAGTTGTGCTTCTGTCTTCAGGAAGCGATCTATCTCTTACAAAATAAAATTAAAACTTCGTCCAATCCAGGGTTCCTTTCTCTCTAACACACTCCAGAAGCTGGCATTTGGATAAAAGACACAGAATCCAGAGTAACTGTTCAGCTGTTCAGTTTTACCTCCAAGACCCAAGTATTCCCATATTCCACTCTCCACCCACCTATATCTCCCAAATTACATTTGATTTCTCTTCCACGTTTGTAATACTTGACATAATTCAGACTTTTTCTCCTTGCTCAGTGTCATGTAGAATCACAGAATAGTTTGAGTTGGAAGGGACCTTAAAGATCATATATCTTTACACTCTTTACATCACACCATCTGTGGGTAGCTGATGCCTTGACCCTAATGAAGCCAAGTCTCTTACAGAAGGCACATCTGCAACTTGTAGGTGTTGTTCCTGTATTTTCTATTAGGTTGCTGCACAAACCTGGCCAAACCCTTTCTGTAAGAGCTCTGTTCATCACACAAGCTTACGAAGTGTTAAGGAGTGACGTGTAGAGCAAACATCACTTCACGTTTCAGGCACGTGCTGCTGCCTTCTCCTCAGTGGCTGAAATAATCTGAGTATATTGCCTCTCCCAGTATTCTTATCATGTGTGTCTGCAGGAGTAGAGGCCTGCAGGCAAAAATAATCTTGCACATTCAAGATGTTATCCCATTGATTGCCCTCTTAGCCTGCTTGCATCGGAGCATGTGTAGGCTTTGAGCCTACGCCTCCTGGATGTGGAAGCTGACCAGAAATGGACTACATGCTGTCTACAGCTTCAACTACAGATGGATGCCAGTATAACTGTGTAGGATGCTCTGGTTACAGTTAAAATAAAGTAAACAGGTCCAGGATGCATTTATGAGTATTGACCCTCAATCACAGCTGAACCTCTCACACAGTCTCTGATGTGACTTTTTTACTTCTTCTAATTCAGATAAATGAAATTGTTTCCTGTTCTTCAAATCTGCAGGCACATGAAACCAAAAGTAACCACCTAACTGGACTTTCCCAAATACTTAGCCTGGGGAATTTCACCCAAAGGATTGTGTCTTGTCAGAAGATGTTTCATTTGAATCTTTTCACTGCCTGAATAACAGAGTTGTCCAAAATAATGGATAAAATAAGTCAGTGTGAAGGCACAAGAGGTTTGGGATTTTTTCCCTATCCAGTATATCAAATAGCTTTGTTCTGGACAAAATATATCACCCCATGTCTTAGATTCCCCATGTCTTGGAAGGATACAAGATTCATCTGGCTTGAAGCACTCATATCTTCCCCATATTCCTGCTATTTATGTACAGAGTAGGAAGCACATGGGAGCAAACTCTTATAAGAAAAAAACAATAAAACAGAGAAAGAGTTTTGGAGTGGAGAATGGGGAAAAGGGGGAAAGTTTGGGTCTCTCATGTTCCCTTTGGCCAGTGGTAAAACAGCTGCACAGCCCTTTCAATTAGACAGCTGCTGCAGCAGCTCCTATGCAGAAAAGCTGTGCAGCCAAATAAGTTTGTGCTGACCTAAATTTCCCTAGTGCTGTCACCAGCTCCCTGCAGTATCGACACAAGATGGTTCTTATGCTTTCCCCAACTCCTGCCTTCCCATCCTTCCACTGCTGGTGGTATGCCATTTGCTGCACAGATGTTTCTCCCAAGCCAATGCAAGGTTATTTTTCAAGTGACTTCTTCCAGCAGATGTTCCCCAGTTCCCAGGTGTGTGCGTTGTCCTCTCCACTGAGCCGAAACTCACCAATGCACTTGACATATTACAGGGCTGCTGCCTCTTTGAGCTGGAGGGTTCATGACATCGTGCATCACTGACACCTCTGCTCCTGCCAGGCTGCTTGGTGGCACCTTCCCTCTGCAACAGGCCTCCCTGCTCCTTGCCATGCTGGTGCCTCACTACCTGGGCTGTACAAAGCAGCTTTCTGAGCTGCCTGAAATGAACTTATATAATTGCTGCGGAGTGTGTGCCCAAAAAGAAGAATTAATTTCACCTATTATTCAGGCAGCCAAGTTCTATTTCCCTGTAGAGGCAGAGAGAAAAGCCAGATGAAATAGCTAAAGGACATTTATAAAGCAGTGTTTTGAATACAAGACCTCCTTCTTCCTGGTACCTGGGGAGTCAAGGTCATATAACCAGGTCCTGTAGGAAAGCTGGATGAACCACTGAGCTCTTTCCCTCAAAGCCCATAATCTGTCTACCTTAGGAGATGACTAAACACAGGTATTTGTCCCTGATTTCCTCCGCGATCTCTATTTTCCTGTACAGTTCAGATGCTTTCCTAGCTTTCATCTCTTGGCATTAATTTAACTTTTTTTTTTTTAAAAAAAAAAAACATCGCAGGGGTGCAGACTGGCTTGCAATGACAGCCCTGTTTGGTTCAGCTAATATCTGGGCTAGCTTTAGCCTCAGGCTATAGAACAACTCCTTGTGAGCCTTCTGTGAGATAAAATGATAAGTAGAATCTTTAATTATTATTATTTTTAAATGGATACTATATATTGAACTCAAAGAAACAGTAGTCTGTATTTAATTAGAGAGAGAAGAAAATGTGACAAAAAAATTTCCTCCCTTCACCCCCTCTACTCATTTCTCCCATCTGAACTGTCCCTCATTCAGGTGGACATGGGCAGAAAACAGATGAAGGCAAATTGCTAAAAAACTCTTGGTAGGTAGGCAATCCTGGACCATAATAGGAACAGGACTACAGCTAGTGGTTGTTAATGTTTGGTGTAATTTTTTTAAGCTTTCTATCTTAGATTGGCCCCTTCACTTCTTTTCTACCCATCATGGTGAAAATTGGTATTTCAGCTCCTCACTGCTGAGCCACAGCAGAGGAGAAAGGGACTTGTGTTTTTGCTGCCAGGCAAGCTTGCAGAAGTGGGACCAAGACAAATCTCCTGCCAGACATTTTGGCTACATCCCTGTTAGTCAGCTAAGGAAGTGTCAGGATCAGCTCTTGGTCCCTGAGGCCACCTGGCACAACCCAGGCATTTCCTTTGTGTTAAACAACCTCACCTCCAAAATAAAGTAGCCAATTCCAGCTTGCCTGCTGGGGGCAGTGCCTGATGCGTGCTGGCTCCTGAGCTGTGCCTGGGAATTGTCTGGGACAGCATTATCCTGATCAACAGTGTGCCAAGGACCATCTGAGAGGTCTCAAAGACTGTCACATTCCAGTGTTTGCTCCTGGTTTGTTTATTGGCACAGCCAAAGCTCATGCAGATATGGACATACCCATGGTTGGACTTGATGATCCTAAAAGTCCTTTCCTACCTCAATGATTCTATGATTCTATACACAAATAAACACAGACATGGGCTATGGATTGCTGGGGGAGCACGTGACACTTCCTAAGCAAGTCCATCCAAAGCCTTATCCCCTTCCCACCAGCTTGTTGAAGTCACACTGCTTGACCATGGGTGAGCAGTTACTTTTATAGGCAGGTTTTGCAAGTTGCTGACTCCTTGAGGGATTTTTGCTGATTTTTCCCCCCCTATAAATCACAACATTGGTGTCTACTGTTTTTCAAAGATCCATTTTACATCTTTACGTAAGTGGCCTTTCAGCACCTGAAGGAAGTGTACAGGAAAGATGGAAAGAGACTATTTACTACAGCTTGGAGTGAGAAGACAAGGGGGAATGGCTTCAAATTGAAAGACAGTAGGTTTAGATTAGATATCAGGAAGAAATTCTTTACTGTGAACATTGTGAGACACTGGCACAGGTTGCCCAGAGAAGCTGTGGGTACCATATCCCTGGAAGTGTTCAAGACCAGTTCGGACAGGTCTTGGAGCAATGTTCAACAAGCTTCATTATCATAAGGTTTCTCCAAGGGTTCAAGATCTGGCTTTATATCTGTCTTCCAACTCTGTTGCACATACAAATAGAGACAGAAAAAACCAATAATGTTAAGAATGTATTCAAATTCTGCTCTCACATACAAATACAACCAAATATGCATTAACTTTAACGTATTTTAAAAGTGTGTTTATAAATGTAAACATACCTCACAAACATTAGGACTGAAGCCTTTCCTTTAAAAAATTGCCTCCCACTGAAAAAACACTAAAAGAATGATGGAGGAAAGGGAAGCATTTGAAATGGAGGGTTTGAGTCCCCTGGTTTGTCATAGTTGAATGGAAACAGCATAAAAATGCAGCCAAATGAAAAGATTCAGGTGTTCTCAGAAACCTTTGTCCTCAGAGAAGAAAGAGAAAGAGAAGTGAAGAGAATAAAACAGATAACAACTGAAAGGAAAAAATGTTATTACTATTTTATTATCATTATTATTAATTGCAAATGGTAGTACCTCCTACTAATAATTTACAGCAATCATAAAAAGTACAAAATCAAGTCAGTACAGTCAAAATATCAGTGCAGGAAAAACATCCTTATTTTTAACCCATTCCACAAACACATCATTGATGCTCCCACTTGTCCCATTCCCTTGCAAACAAACAAACAAACAAATAAATAAATAAATTCATATATACTTAGAGTTTTTGGGGCTAGAAGGGACCATTAAAATCATCTCGGTTATGTCTTTACTGAAAATAAACCTTATAATTTTATTCTTAACTCTGACCCATAACTTTTCCGAGCTACACTGTACCCCCTCAAGATGCATATTGTTCTCATTTAAGCCCTTCAAGCAACACACAGTCCCCTCTATTTCTGGGTGAGTTGATTTGATAGTTAATTACGATCATTGATAAGCATTTTGTTGTTGTTTCCAGTCTGAAGTAATGTAGATCCAACTCCAGGAAATGGGATTTTCTGCCAAATCACAGAGCCCTCAGTCCTCTATAAATAAGTCATGTCCATCTGTAAAAGCTTTGGCCTTCTCTTTCAGTTTCTAAAACCACATTAATTTTGTGACTGTGCTCAATCAGTCTTTTGATTCTACAAAATCCAGAAGTCCTCAAGCAGTAAAGGAGTCAGTTTTGTCCAGAAAAGTTGTGGCTGCTTCATCTCTGGAAGTGTTCAAGGCCAGGTTGGACAGGGCTTGGAGTAACCTGGGATAGTGGTGTCCCTGCTCACGGCAGGGGGTTGGAATGAAACTTTAAGGTCCCTTTCAACCCAAACCCTTTTATGAGTCAATTTTCCAAAATATCTAGAAATACATGAAAACTCACCTGTACCTTACTCCCAAAAGCATTTTGCCTACAAAGTTTTTAAGGACTCTGAGAGCTTTGGATGAAAACCATCTAAATGTACAGTATTGCACTGTCATTATTACCATGTTGTCATTCTGTCTTTGGCCTTTTAGAACAGTTTCAGCCTGCTGTAGCTCTTGAAGTTTAATTTCTTTTTTTCTAACACTCTCATTGAACAAAGGAAGTGTGGGGACATTAAAAATTAAGACTGGTTTTTTCTGTATGATTGCTATTATTGCTCTAGGTTCACAGATTACACCACTGAGGCTCCAACTCATTACCAAGAGAGCCAAGAATATGGAGACATAACAGGCAGAATTTGTGTCAGGCAGGACATGGAATACCCTTTGCTGAGCAAAGATATCCAAGGAAAGCAGGTTTTAGGTGGTGATCTGATCCTACTGAATGGACTGTTGTACCTTTAATGGGATTTAATGGGCTCTGCTGCTTGTGTGCTTGGAAAAGAGAAAGATTCCATCTCCAGTTCCTGCTGACAGCAGAGCTGTAAGGAATGGAGAGCTGAAGGTAGAGAAAGAGTGATTAAACATTGGAACAGGCTGACCAGGGAAGTGGTGAGAACACCATCTCTGGAATTGTTCCAAAAATGTGTGGATGTGGCGTCTTCTGAAGCTTTCCTTGGCATACACAGACCATAGGAAAAAAATGTTTAGGTTTTTAAAAACGTTTCTCTTTAAAGGTTCTTAGAGAGTAAAAAATTCCCTTTACCATCAATTCTTTCTCACTCCTTGTGAGTGAGGGAAAGGGAAAGGGAAAGGGAAAGGGAAAGGGAAAGGGAAAGGGAAAGGGAAAGGGAAAGGGAAAGGGAAAGGGAAGGCTGTGTAGAAAACTTAAACCTAAGATTTGGAGATTTGGAAAAACTGCCAGTTCTTTTCTTTGCTTGAGACCCACTGAGAAAAATTCAGTTTTTGGGAGGACCATTCACACCACACAAATTAAAAACCACGTATAAATGTTTGCTGAATGACGACTGTTGATACAAATTTCAATGTCTGTAAAATCCAGATACAAGTACAACTAGTGTATAAAAAATCCCCACTATTGCCACCACAGAAGGCATTAATTTTCTCCAATTTTAGCAATAGAAATGTTACATATTTCACTTAAGTCAGTCTTTTGGAGATGAGGTAAACATCCTGATAGGGTTGTTTGCCCATCCTAAAATAAATTTCTGAAAGGAATAAGGTAAAACAGTCTCTGGAGAAACATTTCTTTTACCTTTTCAATAACAAGAGCCTAATTAGAGAGTCTAATTTAGCCTAAATGGCTAAACTAGAAGAAATGAATCTTATATCTAGCTCTGCACATTCAATGGTGACTTAAATCTCTGGTTTTGACTTCAGATGGGGCTGCAGATCAGTTTGAAGTAATTTTCTGGATGGGATCTGTAATATTAATAATAATTAGCATTAGTATGTGTTATATAACAATAACAGTTAATTATAAGGGGACCACTGTTTGAAGCCAGTGAAAAAGCCTATTAATAACAGAAAAAAAAAAAAGAAAAAAACCCACCAGAAATATTTTACAGAAGGCAACCCCAGTAGAAAAACAACTCAATGCAGCTGAACAAAGAACACTCACAAGATTCAGGCTGGCCCCAGTGCAAATTATATGATAGCATCTTCTGCTTACTGTGTGTCTGACACAGTTTTAGCCTAGGATACAATCTGTCATGCTGGATTGCCACTGTGTGTTCTACACCAGGGAAAAGTATATATCAGTAAAATTTACCATCTGTGTCATTATGTGACTACATAAATTTCAATCTGAGCATATTTGTTAGTTTTAATCCCCATATATATATATTATTTTTTTTTCTTGCTAAAGCTGTTATTCATACTACCTCTTATTATATAAAACCATAAAAAGTCTTTAGGGGTCTTCTTCAATGATGGGAAAAAATCTAAAGCCTGTATTATTTGTAAACTCCAGGTCAGGGAGTACAACACTTTTACCTTTATGCTTTTTTTTTTTTTTTTTTTTTTAAAGTCCACCCTTACAATTAAAACTGACACTAGAAGGTTAAGGATCACGGCAGCTACAGTGGGTTAAAGCTTAGCTGCTAATCACTCCCTCCCTCTCTCCCTCTCATTATGTCAGCCTTTCTGATGGGTTTCCATTCCACAAACACCGTTTGATTAACCTTACCCATGCTCTAACACCTACCTGTGAAGAGATATGGGCTGCAACATGAGGAATGTGGAAAAGTCAGTGGAGGTTTAATTGGATTAATCCCTCTGTTCTACATATATATTGGTAACTTTCGTGACAGCTCAGCTAACACGATAATATGCAACAAAGGGATCTGGTATTCAGCAGGGTCCCACACCTTAGCTGGGGGGGATACACCTGGGGAAGCCTCAGTATGCAACAGAATAACAGGCAGCTGACAACAGCCTTGCTCTGATATTGTCACAATTTGCTGGATCTGAAGAGCATTTTTTGATGAAACTCAGACTCCGTTTTCAGTGGTTCAAAGGGATGGGTTTCAGCTGCAACCTCCTGCCAGGCATGAGCTCTGCACAGCACCTCGTTTCCTTCCATGGGAAAGGCAAAATCGCACTGAGGGGTGGTCTGAAGGTGTTGCACAGTGTCAGGGAGAGGGAGAGGTGGTGGAGATATGGAGCAATCCCAAATGTGCCAGCATCATTCAGGGCAAGGCACCTGTCCCACTGGTTCCCAGGGAGCAACACAGATGAGGTCACACTGGGTGGAGAAGGGAATGCCACCATGGATTTCAGCTGGCACTTTGTCCCACACCCTCAGGCAGGAGGAAGAGCCCAGCATGCATAAATAGTACAGAACAGTGTTCCTACAGGCATAAGCTGGGTGGATGGGAAACCTTTGCCAGAGGAAGAGCCCTGTCCCAAGGTGTGACAAGGAATGTATTTTACCCTGCTCTGTACCTCTTAATTCCAGATATTCTTTACCTTAAAGCCAGTCTTTAATGAAGATATACTTGTGTTGGTTTTGACCTTTGCAAAATATCCTGTCAGCATACCTACACAGTACAGATTTCTTGAAGTGCTCTCCTTACCTGAAGTCATGGGACTCAATTCCAGTTTAAGTCTGCCACTTGACTGGCTTTACCTGTCTGCTTCTGATCCATCTAAATGGATTGGCCCATTTTACTTCAAAAAGTGCTGACTCCATCTAAACATAGTGTCCAGTTTTATCCTAGCCCACTGCAGACCTACCTGAAGAGCTTGATAAAAGCTAAGCAGACTCATGTAAATGACCTGACTTCATTGCCCCAGATGTATTATAGATTTCAGCTCCCCAGATTCTTCTAAAGGGCATATTCCTCTGTCCTGAAAAGATTTCCTAAATGATTTTGTCTTCTACTGGCAGCTATGAATAGTTACAAAGTACTCCACTCAGCAAATCAGAGAGGGTGGGATTCATTGATCTCACTTTTGCAAATGGAAATGTTATATATAGAGAGTAATTGTGGTCTTTCAATATGGTCCACATGCATCTGGCTGCCTTAGAACATCGTCTGGCAACTATAAGATAGGACTATGGGAGACTTCATGCTTCTGGACAAGCAACTGAAGGCTAGAAGGGGAAACATCTTCTTGAGGTACCTGTCTTTCTCCTTTGCATATAATCTAAGATGAATAGCTTGGATCAGCTGCCTAATTTTATTTTTTTTGCCTTTTCTATCTGAATGAGGCAATTATCCTCTGATATTATTTCCCACAGCCATGAAATATTCACACTGATAACAGTAGCTGCCACAGAGAAAAACTCCCCTGTTTTAACTCCCAGTACCATCCATTCTGGTAGTGGTCAGTGATCCAGGTAGTAGCTCTAAAGAATTTAAAATATGAACCATGTCTAAGCACAGCTATTAATTCCATAAAGCACTTTCTAAAAGATAAAAGTGGACACTGAAATGAGATCTCTCTCTGTTCCTGGATCTCAGTCCATGTTCCTCTCTGAGAGTCAATGAAGCCAATTGGGTGCTTTAATGACAAGTTAATTAGAAGTTAACCAGTGCAAGTTCTTTGAATACATTTCTATCTCCTAGCCACATAAACTATTAATTTCTTGTAATCTCCAAAAGAAGATGATCCCATACATGTACCCAGTGTAAAAAAAAAAAAAAAAAAAAAAAAAAGGCTCCCTTGGTTAGTAGTATTTCTGCATGGTGCTTATTTTGTATTTTGTTATGCAACCCTCCGTTGTGAGACATGGTCAGAGAATTTAGGGTCATCACACTAAGAAGTTTGAAGTGGAGTACTTTTTTCCCCTGTTAAGTATCAAAGAGGGATGTGAAATACTATCTGTTTTTCAAAGACATTCATTGAAATCTATGTTTATTGCTCCTAAAAATATGTCTTTATTGTGAGGCTAGGAAAGAACTTCTTGCTCTGGCTGAGCAGCTGCTCCAAATGATCTGCAAATGTTCTCTCAGCTTCAGGTAGAGAGCAATGTCCCATGATCTTTGGTTAGACCATGAAGAAAACAGTAGTGAAACAGCTGTTGGCAAGGCTGGCATGCAGGTATGGCATTTTCTCTCCCAGTGAGTTGTTTTGGCTACTGAAAAGGAGTTCCTGCTGCCAGGCAAATGCTACAGTCACCAGTCTATCCTCCTATGTGTAAGAGAGGTACAAACCCACTGGAATAAATCAGACTGTCTTAGGAGCAGCAAGGCATGTTCATCCCAATCTCAGGACTGAGGCAACTGCCTGGGTCAGGAAAACAGTAGTTCATAGCTTCAAGAAAAAAATGAAAATAATATTCATCCTCATCTGACATGCAAAGTAACCCCCCCTTAGAAAGGCAGATCAGCTGAGCTTTCAGAAGAACCTCTGTGGGAATGACATCCTCATGAAGCAGCTGAGAAGGGCTCTCTCTGACAGAAAGCACATGGAGCAGCTTGCATGCTGCACTGGACCAGGCTCTTGAGTGAAAGAGGAATCTGAGTATTTCTGCCTTTCTGACTTATTTTTTGTAGCTGGTGTCTACCCTGGCTTCTGTCTATCCCCCACATTTCACAGAGCAGGTACATCTGCAGTCACTTGCAACAGCTTTGGACGGACTCTCACAGGGATGTGCAGTTTTCCTTGTTTCCCAATTATGCTTCAGGAGTACCCAGAGATTCAGCCCAGGCAGCTAATATTCAGATCCCATGAGAGTACTTTTCATTCCCTGCTCTTAATAAATCAAAAACCTAGCATACAGTCATGAAACAATAAAGACAAAATGCTGGGACTTCTCTGGAATCATACATGCCAAAGTCATCTTGTTAGGTCAATAGGAAGAGTATTCATTTGATCTAAAGGTGGCTTATTAATATGACTGTTAGTGGAATAATCAGGTTGTAGAGTCTCACAAAAGCAGCAAAAATACTTGAAGTCCTCTTCACTGAGGACCATTTTGGGGTGTGACGTGAGTGCTGGGTCACACTTGGGATTCACTCATTTTGTCACACATGCTGGATGAGCTGAATTTGTAAAGTAAGGGGTCCTAAGTAGCATAAGTTAAGGAAAGATACCTTTGTAAGTTTTCCTTTGATGAATAACCCTCTAAGAGACTCCCAACTCCATTTATACTGCTTTAAGGTCAGGCAGGAAGCATTGCTTGTGGTGCTGAAACTTAGTTTTTAAGATATTTCATAAGGTCTGTAATACTTACATTTTTAAAGATATAGCACAGATTGCTATTTTCAGCTTTGCATTCTGAGGGGCATGAGTCTGCATGGAAATGTCATTTGTGTTGATATGTGGCTGGACCAAGAACCTTACAACACATAATTTGATCCATGTTTCAGTGACAGCTGTGATGCAACAGAAAAGTCAGAGGGCAATACACACATTGTATTCAAACAGGAAAAATCACTTTTGTGGGGATCTGGTAATAAACAGTAAATGGCTTCACACCTTTGCTCAGCGACAACAGGATGCTGTAACAACAGATATACACAGAGAAAGGTCCTTGATTGATTAAGTATTTGTGAGTAAGAGAGACCCAAGACTCGACCTGCCTCCTGAAAGACAGAAATCTATCAAAAACGAAAACTGAAAAATGAAGAGAATGAATAAGCAACTCATGCTGTCTAAGACTAGCATGTGGTGTGCTAAGTCTGGCCAAAGGGATTATGAAGGAATAATGGAGAACAAAACCTACTTAGGTTTATACCTGTTTATAAATTAAGCTAGTTGCAAACTACTGAGAGAGGGAAAAGTAGACAAAAACCCGGCTTGAGGAAAATTCAGTGCTTCCGTGTCAGTCGTTCTTATCTTTGGATGTTGGGAAGATTATTATCGTTCACAGTATTTCCTTTGGTTTTGGATAGCTCTACTTAGTGACATCTGAGGTGGTACACAGTCCCTGAGGGTGCTCCTGCATTCCTAAAAGAAAGAGGGCCAGAGAACATCAGCCCTGGACACCCACACTGCAGGAAACAAACTGCAGACAACTCTCCCTAGGACTGCTCCCAGACAGACCCACAAGTGAACCAGTGTTGAGTAAGGATCCCCCAAGCCCTTCCATAATATCCATCCCAAACAACAGCATGCCTTCCACACCCGCAGCACCTACCTCACCTCAGGCCATGCAATATCCTCCATCCACCAGGTGTGTGCTACAGAAACACCACTGGTGGGATACAGGACAGCCCTTGGGTTATGCAGAATTAATAGTTTTATCTTAAGGTCAAGTGTGGCATCAGGAAGAGCCCAGGAGAAATCCATGGCAAACCACTTGATGGGGTGGTCACAGGCAGGTTGTTGAGGGGGAACCCCAAACGTGAGCCAAACTGGGCCCCTTAGCCTGGAAGGAGGCAGAGACGTCCCTCATGAACTTATCAGTATAGGCAAAGCCTTTTTACTCAGTGGTAGCTTCCATCTGTCATCCTTGTGTCTCATTTGAGCTCCCTGGCAAGGCTTCTCTCCTTTAAGATGCTGTCATCTGCTGCATAGGCAAGGGCAAACCTGTCTTTGTTCCATGTATCAGAGAGTTGAATCAGAAAAGAAAGGATTAAAGTTGCTCAAACAAAGGTAAAACTGGCATTTCTGAATTTTGCAAGTGAAACACTTGTTCTTCTGGTATAAGCATTATCATTACAAATGCTTTCCCATGCAAGTGCTGAGTATGAGACCAGATCATACCATAGAGCTTGGCCAGGCAACACTTGATAAGCAAGTGCTGTTGCTTGAGTCATTCTGAAACAGACAAAGGAAGCAAAAGAGAAATCATGAGGGAGGATGCAAATAAGGGGTATGGGTCACTGCTGAGTTCCCACAGACTCTGCACTGTTGGGCAGATAGTTTTAGATACCCTTTTCTAGAAATGTACCTTTAATGCCTTTTGCAGCTTCCCTGAGGATTTGGGGCCCAAATAATACTGAAGTGGGTCATCTTTTCCTTAGAAACCAAAGTTTGGGAAGTCAGAAGAGAATCCAGTCTTGTCCCACTATCGAGTTAGGACGTAGCTGGGACATGTGCTAGAATCTGGGTACTGTGGAGAGACACATGTGGTTTTACAGGGGGAAGCAGGAAGAACAGCGAACTTGTTTTTGCTGAATCTCTAGCTTTGTGATACAGCAAAACTCAACATTTCCTAGACAAGTTCAGTGTAAGTGCTGGTCATAAACTTGGAAAAATTAGTTTTAGTATAAAACAACACTAATAGAAATCTGTCCCTTCCACTTCCTTCCTTTTCTGCTTCATGGAAAGGTCAAGGACAATTGTTAAAGCACTGAAGAATGTGCAGCAAGTATTTTCTCAATTTCACCCCTTCAATGTGTTTAGATCTCTTTGTGTTAACTTGAATGACTTGCCAGAAGAAGCTGCTGTTTCTGTGAGTGGTGGGAGAGCCGCTTAGAACAGATTTGTGCAGAAGATTTCGGGTTCGAATTGAACAAATAGAAGTAACACAATTCAGTTTTCCGAGTTTGGGCAAAAACAAAAGCAAAATTTTCAGTATTTTTTGGTTAAAGAATGTCTGAGTTTGGACCAAGAACTCTTTGGGTTTGGCAGTTTTGGGGTTGCAGTTCTTTTGTTCTTGAAACCTTCAGTTTTTCGTTGGGAGAGTAGATGTCTCCTGTGCAAACTTTTGTTAGGCTGAAAAATCCCCTCTCCTGAGGGGGCAATTTCTTGAATGATACTTCTTAGAAGGGAACTGCTGGCAGGTGCTCCGACAGCAGGCAGGAGGATGGGGAAACTCTGAAGGAAATACTTGTGTCTAAGATATCAGGAATTCTTACCCCACCCAAATGCAGCACCTTGCACTTTTTCTTGTTAGACCACATGAAATTTCCATGGGCCCACTTCTCGAACTTGTCCAGGTCAAGAACACAGAATCCTTCTGGTTTGTAGACTACTATTAACTTTATGCAGACCTCTTCAAAGGGAAGAGGACTAGACCAGGCACTACAGCTTTTCTGCTAAGCTTTCCTGTACTCGCTTTTTACATGATCCTTTCAGCTATTCAACATACTCCATTGCAGTGAGGGTGTATCTGTCTTGCACCTCTTTTTACGCCCTCTCCCCATCTCCATTTCATCCCTGTGATTCCTCACTGGGGCTCCATTGGCCCACATGTCTAGGGTGTGGAATAACAGAGGCACAAAGGTGATCTGGAAGGTCTTGCCTACTGGGAGAGATAAACCCAGACTAGGCACAACTAAAAAGTACTGTGAAGGTAAAAGATAGGGACAGGGCTGAAAAATATATCTACAATCAATGGGCTGGTTCCTTTTTGGATAAAGTCTGCATAGGTTTACACTTTTATTTTTTTCCTATTTTTTTCAGTTCGTAGTATGTATCTGGATCGAGATACATTACCAACATTCAGATCCCAGTTCCATTTTCCTGTGCTTCCCCAAATTCACCACTGACTGTGTGGGTGCTCCTTTTCTGTTACAAAAATTTGTTGTCAGTGGGATTTTGGGTTGGCCTTAGTGGTCAAAGAAACCAGTGCTCTCCTTAGTTTTGTTTAGATGTCTTCTGTTGCTTCTTTTGTACTTACCTCAGAGATGATTGTGGCCTATGACTCAGACAGCAGGGTCAGTATCCTCTTATAAGGGCTTTTGGGAATAAAGAGGTGGCAGATTTAGAGAAAGAACTGATAACAATTTTTATCTACACTATACTTTTTTTCCTGCTTTTTCTCCCTTTCTTACTTTTCAGTAATTTCCAACATTCTGCTTTTTTCCTGGTGATGTCTGATCCTGAATTTACTATAAAGCCAAGCAGCCACTTAGTGACAGACAGTTGCATCCTCTGTATGTCTTTTATCAAGTAGCACAAACAGGCAGAAATAAAAATCTGCTTGACCTGAGAGAGAACTCTCCTCACCTGGACAATCAAAAGTGCGAGGGAGCATTCTCAGCCAGTACACACTGCTCCTCAGGAGGACTGGGGAGCATGGGATGTTATCTTGTACTTTGTACATCATGACAGCTGAGCCATCATACATTGTGTCCCAGAGTGTAGCTTGTGCAGCCTTTAAAAACATGCTGTCTTCGTGTGGATTTAGGATACCACTGCCTTCCAAGACCTGACTATTGCCTGAGATCCTTGATATGTTTGGGAGCAATAAATCAACAGGATTTTTATGCTGTCAGTTGGATGGCAATCAGCTGATATTGCACTTTGATCATATTGGATGTGATTATGCCCACTTGACTTTGAATATATTTACAGACATAGGTTTCATCTATGGTTGATGGGGCATTAGCACTTCCAAATTGATTGATTGTGAGATGAGAAGCTACATATGTCCTTTAAGTAAGAAGGAGTCTAGGCCTGACTCTCTGTCTCACCATGGAGATAGTCCTGCTAATTGCAGCAGAAAAATTCATAGAGTAAAGTGCTGGGAAGGAAGGAGGATGAGGGCAGCAAGACCTCAGTGACTCACACAGGTGAAATTGAGCCTGAAACTATGCACAAGGCAAACAGTGCAGACCTGTGCCATGTAACTGGCTCCTCCACTTTATACCCCAGTCTGGTTCATGTATTTGCAGCACAGTCTCTCCATCATCACTTCATGCTGATTCAGCTGTTGCCTTGAATCACCATTTAAGGTCAATTGACAGAGTCCATCTAGGGATATATTTTAAAGGGACTCTGGTAGCTGTATGCAGGTGAGGATGAGTAGCTCAGCTGCCAGTCCTTACCAGCCATCTTCTGCCTCTTAGTCCTGTTCTATGATCTGAAGCATAGAGGATGCATCCACTGTGCTACATGGAGTACATGGTACAGACATCTCAGACAGTATGAAATTTGGAAGGTCTCAAGAATGCAACAGACTTTAGGGAACCTCCTTCTTCCCATTCAGGTCTTTTACTTGGCTTGATTGGTCCTCCATCACCCATGCCTAAAAAACTCAAGTTTGATTCGACCAAAATGTCTTCCTAGACACACTTTGCAGTGAAACCCTTGAGTGTAGTTAATGAGGAGAAAGAGAAATTATTTATTGTTTTTTTTTTTTTCTTTTTCAGAAAAAGACTGTTTAACTGTAAAAAAAGAGAAGACAATACAGGCTGAATATCACAGGGAGAAAAAAATCCTGGCTATAAGACTTACCTAATCTTAAAAGGGAAGTGGTGGAAGCTTTATCTCTTTAGGATATTAAAATAGGCACTATAAAAAATGCCACTCAATGGAAAGTAGGTGGACTGATATAGCTTTGGGTATCTTTTATACTTATCAATTCTTCTCAGAGCTATCCTCTGCATCCTAAAGAAATATCCTTTGGCTGCGAGCACTTTGTCTCACAAGTAATTAAGTATAAATGAGTATATCACTAAGTACATTTCAATATGTATCCTCAACTGGCTGGAACTTAATCTGGGGATTCAGGATCTGCTTGTAATTAACATTCCATAGTAAGACTCCACACCCTCTATTTGTCTCTTCCTAATTATGTGTTGGAAATGCATATTTCTCCTACCATTAGTGATTTCAGCAGAGAAGTTTTAGCTGGGCTTTAAATTGCCCTCTACCTCAATCTAAATATTCCCTGTTATTTTAGGTTTGTAGACATTACACAAGTAAAACTTCTCTCAAGGTGTCATAGGGAAATAAACCACTGACTCAAAAAAATTCCAACTGCTGAGTGGCCTTCTGGGTTGACAATATCATGGATTTAGGCTGTGATCTGTTAGCTCTTGTGGGCTTCAATACTGGCAATTAAATGTGTCTCTCCTAATTAGCAGGAGAGTCTGTGGATGTGAGGAGTAATTGGGAAGGGGCTGCTCAGGGATCTTCTTTCTGTGAAACTGCCTTTCCTTCCAGTTCATTAGAGCAACGTTTTCATGGCAATACATCTGCTGGGGGTACTTCTCATCAGGAAGGTTTGACTGGATTAGACGAATTAAAAAAATGCTTCAGCTGAGGTTGAATGAAGGCTTTAACTTGGATGTGTCAGCAAGGGACTGAGTGGCTGCATATCCAGGCATGATAACGAAGTTGTGCCCATTATGGATTAGTCTTTAACAAATTCACCAGTGACTTTTATCACTCTGCTTGCCTGTTCTCTCTGTCTTTACTTCAGTTCATCCAAAGGCTCGTGTTCCCTGAGCCTGCTGTGCCCAAGGTATGTGCTGAGGGCACATGTGGCTGAATCACAGATGGCACATGTCTCTAGGGACTAACAGCAATAGCATTCAGCCTGAACTAAGAAAGAAGGCAGAACAAGCAATCCTGATCCTTAAGGGGGATACATCAACTCCTGTGTGGGTCCTAGGAGACTGCCCAGACATATGTGAGGAAGCTGAGATGTCAGTCTCCCTTCTGTTAGATAGGAAATGGATGACGTCCCACCACTGTTGCTCTTTCAACTGGGTGCTGCTACTGTGCTGCTTCTAGAGCTGTGCTGGGATTATGTATGTCTGAGGGCAACCAAAACAGTTTGTTCCCAGACTCCACACAGTTTTTAGTGCCCTTGACTGTAATGGTAATTAAAAGCAAACAAATCTGGATGAGTTCTGTGGGGCTGCCAGATCCCCACAGAGATGCCTCAGCTTTTCTTCATGTTTTATATGGTAATGGAAGGCCTGGTAGTGAACTCTTTGCTGCTACTAGTAAATGGTGACATATGAGATGTTGCTCTGGGGACAGTGGATGAAAATGTGGCTCTGTTGAAGCCGGTGGCAAAACTCCCATTGACTTCAATAAAGCCAGATCATTTTGTGCAGTCATTTTCCATGCATAATTCATGCGGGGGGATATCCACCCCCTCACCCCTCCCGCTAATACTTCTCTTTCTCTAATGATTAATAAGTTAAAAATAAGAAGAAGACACTTTTTTTCTGGAATGGTTCATATTTGAGGAATCCAATCCTGACCTACTAAGCCTGCTCTGACTGTTTTAGCCTCAAGGCAAATTTGCAAACTGGCCTAGGGAAGCTGGTACTTGTTATTGTTGCTTCAAAGACAGTCTATGTGGGAGAGGGAATGAGATGTGTTGGGATTAAAATACCCTAGCTGTAAAAAGTAGTAATAATTACCGTCTACATGTGGGCAAGTCAAAAGGGGTTATTACCAAAAGAAATTTAAAATCCTGCTTGCAGAGGAACTGCCTGAAATCCAGCAGTATTCATCTGTGCAGTGTGGAGTGTTTTTAAACATGGTTTTCGTCAAACAACACTTTTGTAAGGCCAATTCTAAATGAATCAAGACAATGTTAAGAGGTTTGGCATCAGGTAAGTGAGGGTATAATGGGAATTACAGAAGGCAGGTCTGCTCTCAGGAACACTGGTATTTGGGGGGCCAGTAAAGCTGGCTCCTGTGAGAATGTTCACCACACAGCCTCGAGTCCAGCTGCATACTGCTCATCTGGTCTTGACCCTGGGTCTTGACAGTGTCAGTATGCTCTTTTAATAAAGTATTTTTCTGTACTCTTCTGAAACTAAGACAATTATTAGATTCATAGATTTCAAAAGGACTATCACATCATCTAGTGTGCTTTCATATAGATACTGTGCATTTCCATGTACCTCCACCTGCATTCCAGTAACTTGTGATACACCAGTTTGTTATTTTCCCGAAATACGTCTGTCCTTCTTGTGAGAATAATGCTGTTCAGTACATTACAAAGTTTCATGCTAATTATTTTCACTCAGCTTATTCTCATTGACTTTAATGAAAATCTTTTTCAGATTTGTTCATGGAAATGGGAGGAGAACCAGATCCCAGTCTGCCCTGATGTCTGTGAGGATAGCTTCTAATGGAGAGAAGTTGGCTTAGTGCACTCTGGTCTTCTGCATGGACTTTGACAGAAAGATGTAAGAGAGGTCTACAATTTTTGCAGGGTTTGGGCCACTCTGCTCTTACATAAAGTCACTAGCTCAATCCCAAACATGAAGATTGATCTGTGTTGTTGAAAATGCTTACTGAAAATTTTTGGAGTATGAAGGTAAATGCTTCTCTATATGCTATAATTAATAAGACAGTTTCCTAACCTACAGTTGGTTGTGTGAGAAAATTCCTGTGCCTGAAAAATATTGGCTGGTGATGCCACATGCCATTCCTCCAGACTCCAGTTTTGTGTTAGAAGTTGAAAGAGTCTGTGTGTGTCTGTGTGTGTGTAATACCAATGCTTCATTATATCTTCTACTCACAAAAAGCCATGCCACAATTCTGTCAGCTCCAAGATTAAGATATTTAATAGCGTCATTTGGGTTGTGTCTTACAGCAAGATTCAATCAGTTCTTTATTGCGTACATTGTTGGCTATCATTTGATTGGGCAATGCCTGAATGTATATTCAGTTTGGAAAAGCTGTTGCACAATGCTGTATTCCCTGTTGCTTCATGGAAACTTGGGTTTCCTCTTAGCTTCACTTTCTGTGAATGATACGCTGCTGGGGAACTGTCTTTGAAGCAGAAACCAGTCATGACGAGAGCATCAGTTTTATTTGTGTTTATTTTTATTTTTCTATTCCAGGTCCACAAACTCAATCCAGTGACACAGGGCTTTCATTTATACGGTTATCAAAGCCTATTTCTTCATTCACAGGGCGGAAGGAAAAACATTTTTCATCCTTAAGGCCTTTGTGTGCAAGTTTGGCAAATATTTGTCTCTTACTTTACTGTTATACATTCCTTTTTCTTACCATCTGTTAAAAAGATTTAGCTTATATAACAACTATTCTCACCATTTTTACCACGACAAAGTAAAACCCACCTATGGAAATAGAGATTTTGTTGCACTTGCTATCTATTTTACACCCACCTGTTTATGAAGTGCTTTCAGTATGTATATCCTTGGCAGCTCATAGATCCAAAAATATCCAGCTGCTTTATTGATCAAATGAGAGCTGTACTTATAGACATGAAGAATTACTGCCCATGAATTTTGCTGAATTTTCATGAGTTCTGCTGATTCATGCTGGGGTGAGGTGAGCAAAGAGGTTTCAGAGAGTGGCTGCCTTTGTTGCACTGTCCCTCCAGAACTGGGGGATGGATGGGCAGTGCTCCTGCTCTTCCATCCCCACAAGTACTGCTGTCTTCTCTGTTGCTGACCATGGAGAGAAATGGAATTCTTGTGTCCAGTTTATCCCATCCCCACACAGATGTCCAAAGCAGCCCAGGTGACTTGCATGCTAAAAAACTATCTATTCCTCTACCAGTGATTATAAAGGGTTGTCAGGTCACTGCCTCATATATAGATGTCTTTGGTGTTGGTATGTTAAGCAGAGTGAGACAAATCCTACTCGAGCATCGCAGCTGAGTAGATAACAAGTGCCTGTTTAGTCTTTACACTAATGCTAGTAAACTTGTGGGCAGCCCCTGTACTATGAGACCACAGAGCCTCTGCAGTCCAGTCTGACTCATAGCAAGTGATGAACAACAAGGGTTGAACCACGAGGCCAGGAGCATGCAAAAAAGGTTATTTCAGTTGGTAACTGAGTCAGTCCACACTGTGCTGACTCCAAACCACCCTATGGAGATTTTGCTGAAAGCAAATTAGACAGCTGAATGCTTCCAAGCTTCTGGTCACTGGGTTTTCACACAGAATGACACTGACTGAATTAGATTGGAAAAGACCTCTGAAATCACTGAATCTGATCTATGACCAAACACCACCATGACACTAGATGTCATGTCCTGTCTTTCCTTAAACACCTCCAGGAATGGTGAGTCCCCCACCTTCCTGGGCAGCCTGTTCCAATATCTGATCCCCTTTCTGTGAAGAATTTTTTTGTAATGTCTAACCTAAACCTCCTCTGGCACAGCTTAAGACTGTCCTCTTGTCCTTTCACTAGTTGCCTGCGAGAAGAGGTCAACCCACCCTCAATCCCTGGCTACAACCTCCTTTCAGGTAATTGCAGAGAGTGATAAGGTCACCCCTGAGTCTCTTCTCCAGGCTGAACAATCGCAGGTCCCTCAGCTACTCCTCTTTGTGTGACCAGGTTTTGGTAGTGGAGAGATACAGGGGTGGCTTCTGTTAGAAGCTGCGAGAAGCTTCTCCCATGTCCTACCACCCCTTCAGAGTCAATGCCATGGACCCATTGCTGACCAAGGCCAAGCCAGTCAGGAAAGATAGTAATGCCTCTGTGATAACATATTCAAGAAGGAAAAAAGTTACTGGGCAGATGTCATTGTGGTCAGAGAAGAGCGGAGTGAGAACATGTGAGAAGAACAGCTCTGCAGACACCAAGGTCACTGGTGCCCCTGCAGCCCATGGAGGTTCACAGGGATGCAAACTTCCACTTGCAGCCCATGGAGAACCCCACACCAGAGCACATGGATGCCTGAAAGAGGGCTTTGAACCTATGGGAAACCCATGTTGGAGCAGCATCCTGGCAGCGACCTGTGGACCTGTGGAAAGAGTATCCCACATTGGAGCAGTTTCCTGGTGGGACTTGTGATGCTGTGGAGAACCCATGATGGAGCAGGTTGTGCTTGAAGGACTGCATTCCATGGAAAAGTAACCCACATTGACACGGCTCATGAAGAACTGTCCATGGGACGGACTCACATTTGAGAAGTTTATGGAGGACTGTCTCCTGTGGGAGGGACCCCACACTGGAACAGGGGAAAGGCTCCCTGAGCAGCATCAGAAGCAAAAACTGACTGTAACCCCTATTCCCCGTCTCACTGTGCCACTGGGGGAGGAGGTAGAACTTGGAAAGGAAGGAGGGGTAGGGGGAAGGTGTTTTTAAGATTTATTTTACTTCTCATTATCCTGCTCTGATTTTGTTAGTAATAAATTCAATTAATATCCCAAATTCCAGTCTGTTTTGCCCATGAAGGTATTTGGTAAGTGATGTCTCTTTGTCCTAATCTCAGCCCATGAACCCTTCATTATATTTTCTTTCCCCTGTCTGGTTACTCAGGGGAGTGACAGAGCAGCTTTGATGGGTGCATGTCATTCAGCCAGGGTCAACTCACTACAACCCTTCTCTGTTGCCCTTCTCTGGACTCATTTCAGCATCTCAATGTCCTTCTTAAATTGAGTAGCCCAGCACTGGACGCAGTGCTCAAAGTGTGGCCTCACCAGTGCTGAGTACTGGGGAACAATCACCAGGGTTCTGCTGGCCACACTATTCCTGATACAGGCCAGGATGTCATTGGCCTTCTTGGCTGCCTGGACACACTGCTGGCTCATGTTTAGCTGGCTGTCAGTGAGCATCCCCAAGTTCTTTTCCTATGGACTGTTTTCCACCCATTCTGCTCCCAGCCTGTAGTGCTGAATGGGGTTGTTGTGGCCAAAGTGTAGGATCTGGCACTTGGTCGTGTTGAATCTCAAGCCATTGGTGTCAGCCCATCAATCCAGTCTGTCCAGGTCTCTCTGCAGGGCCTTCCTACCCTCCAGTAGATCAACACTCTGACCCAACTTGGTGTCATCAGCAAATTTGCCTCAAGGTGTGTTTTGTCTCAAGGTAGCTCTATTTTGCAGGGAGCCTTGCTCTGAATGGTCTTGGACTTCCACCTCATTCCTCTTCAGGGACCAGATCGCCAGTCATGGCAGGTCTGTTGATCTGTGAAATAATGCAGTCACTGGTTTAGCTCCAGGTGTAAGTTGTAGGTACCAGTTCTCCCATATAGCCTTGGCCTTCTGAGATTTTTCTTTCCTCTTATGAGTGCCGTAGCATACATAAACATGGGTGAACTGGCATTTTTCTTGTCCTAGCATCCTTGTCATAGGTGTATCCCTTTTGTCACCTGCCTGTGCTCTGCAAAGACTTTCTTCTGGTTGTCACTTAGAATGGGTCTTCTCTGAGTGATTCCTTACAATACAGGAAAGCTGCAAATAGGTCCTCAAGGCAATTGATGTTTGTGTCATCACTTGAAAATTGTTTAAATGGCCCAAATATTAAGACTTTCTTCCAGCTGGTCACTTTGAAATCAGCAGAGCCTTTAAATCAATAAGCATTTGCTGTCTCCAGTGCTTTCCCCATACTGAGAAGCAGTTGTTCATTTTTCCTGCTTTCTTCCCCAGCTTGTATTTGTAGCTCAGCTGTGCAGTTGCCAGGCCACTTGCACTACACCTGTATGAATATTTTCATTGTCATAACGTGGCAGCTCTCTTGGATACTAATGGTTGAGCTGCAGTAGTTGACAAGTTGGAGAGTAGCTTCTGCTGTAGGCAGGAGGCAATTCTGAAAGTAAGACAAAAGTGAGATTATTTGTTGTTGTCCACCTCAGAGGTATTAATATGTTCTTGAACTGGAGAGAAATCTGCTGGGAATGGGTGACATATACAAGATCCTGTACTGGGCTAAGGGTGTTAGACCAGATGATTTTTCTCTACCTCCTTATGTACTCTCTGGTTCAGTACCATGCTGATGACTGCATTATATGTGATCTGGACTTACTGATGGTCACTAATTGTTAAAATTAGAGCAGAGATGGAAAAAATTGGCTGTTACTTTAATATTGAATGCTCCCAACTTGAATCCTTTGGCTGATGAAAGCAAAAGCAGATGCTGCAGGTCTTGCTCTGTACATTCTGCAAAGTCAGGGTATCCCTGGAATAGATTGCTGAAGGCCAGGTTATTTTAGTTAAAAATAAACTCAGAACAATCATGACAGGCTTGTAAATTAATGTGGTGTGTTCTCTAAGCACCAGTTTCCATCAGGGTTACTCTGGTGATCTGTCATTGTCATCCATCACCAGAGTCCTATTGCTCTAATGATGCATTTCATATTAAAGCAGCTCCAGTTGCTGGGAAGAGATTCTACATGCTCAAATTGTAAAAAGTATTAGAGTTGTTAGCCTCAAGTGTTCTCTTTTTACCTATGGTACCCTGGAGAATAAGCCAAATAACTTCCACAGACAGAAATCTTATTTAATTCCTTGGCTGCATTCAAAGCAAAACTCACTGCAGTCTTTCAAACACTGTCAAGAACTTCTGATGATGTTTAAATGATTAACTGCTTTATAAAGCTTGCATTCCCTTCTATATTAACCTTTATTAAAAGGCTTTTAGGCAGGACTTAAGTAATGCAATCTGCCCTTGAGGTGGAGGTAACCATGTGATTGCCTCGGCCAGCAGCACCATGGGAAACAAACTCTGACTCAGAGTCTCACTTTGGTGGCTGGTTCCCCTTCTGTCCAAGGGGAATTCCTACATATGAACTCTTTCCCAGACGTAGGTTACTTCCCTCTCTGCATGGAGTCAACACTGCCCTTTTGCAGAATTTGTTGCAGAATTTTCCCCCTCTTCCACCTCTCCTCAGCTCTTCGCTCCTCTGCCCTGACACACGAGGCTTTTGTATCAGTGTAAGCTGTTACCACTCCTTTAGACAAAAACATCTCCTCTGTACATGCAGAAGCAGGAAGTCAGACGTCTGAATAGTCTTCCCACAAATTTCAAAAATTACTCACATTCATTGTCATCCTCTCTGGGCTGTGCTGCCTGGGGCATCTGTGGGCTCTGACGAGAGCTGGGGCACACCCATAGACTTGAGGAAGAGCTGAAACCTGTTTATATGAGGGCCGATACTTGACACTAGTCATTTGCACACCCCAGATTTTGTCCTTCCTCCCATGCCCCACGAGGCCCATCGGGGGCCTGAGGTTCCTCCCAGCCCATCTTACACACCTATCTACTGCTTTATGGGGTGACAGGCTGAGAGCAGGTTTAGATGTGTTTAAAGGTATTGCCTTTGTGTTTTCTGCCTGCATGGCTTGCATTGCATTGGCCACAGCTTGTCTGCCTTTATGACTTAGTTGAGTAGTGTTCCCCTTTATGCTGGGAAAGACCCACTCTGCCTTGCTGCAGAGGACATGAAGCCATTATCAAAATGGTCACTTAGGGCACGAGTCTTAGGGCACTGCTTGTGTTTGACTCCTGCAGGCTGACTGAATGGGAAAGCATGGATCCATATATGGAGCAGACGTGCTCTGGGTCCTCGCTTCCCATGAGCTGTTAACAGCATGATCAGTGCGTGGGGCTGGTCCTCAGAGCAAGCTTGGACCAGAACCTGTGGGTTTTGTGGTACCACTGGACAGTGTAGGCTTAACTGTAAATATCTGCTTGCTCCAATTGGTTTCAATCATGCCTGCACTCTTACCTCTGAATCTTCTGGGCCAGCAACCTCAATCACTCTTTTGAATGCACTTGTGATGCTTCAGGAAAAATATCTGGTTCAAACAGTAATTGCAGATCTTCTAGTTGCCATTGCTGCCTCCCTACTAGTTGGGATAGGTGCAGCCTTGAAGAAATGCGAGTTGGATGTAGCCTGAGTTTGCACTGTGGTGTCAGAGACCTTGATAACATGCAGCTGATCATGATTCTTCACAGCAAAGGTATGCTCCCTGTAGAATGATGATCTTTTGGAGAGAAGGTTAACTTCAGAGCTGCCATGCATAAAGTAGCAGACATGTGCTGACTATTGTGTACTGCAATTAAACAGCATAGAATCATAGAATCATTCAAGTTGGAAAAGAACTCCAAGACCATCGAGTCCAGCCTTTGGCAGAACACCACCATGTCAATCATAGCACTAAGTGCCACATCCAGTTGTTTCTTGAACACTTTCAAGGATGGGGACTGTACTGCTTCCCTGGGCAACCTCTTCCAATGCTTGATAACTCCTCCTAAGATGAAATTCTTCCTGATGTCCCACCTGAACCTCTCCTGGTGGAGTTTGAGTTCATTCCTTCTTGTCCTCTCACTAGTTTCCTGGGAGAAGAGGCCTCCCCATCTTACTTTTTCAGGTAGTTGTAGAGAGCAATAGGGTCTCCCCTGAGCCTCCTTTTCTCCAGGCTAAACAACTCAAGTTCCCTCAGCTACTCATGAGTTCCTCTCTAAGCAGTTTGCCTAATACATCACAGAATTAAGGCAAGAAATTCCTCAACTCTGTCCTTCAGGCTGCCTTCCTGGAGCAATCCTTATTTCAGCCTTCTGACAAATACAGTGATGGTGGAAGTGGATGGTGACTCAAGCTGTCTCTGAAAATCCTGTTCTCCCTCTGTTACCTTTTGCTTGAGAAACCACTATAATATATATTGTTTGGAGTGCAAGGCATCTTTGTTCTCTGTTTGTCCAGTAGAAATACCCTGCTCAGGGCCAGCACACAGACTCTGACCCATGTTGTTAGAGTAATAGAATTAATGATCATTTGAAGTTTCTGAACCCACAGGATGAAAAGCACATGCAGTATTTGCTATAAAACTGTCTTGGTTTGAGAGATTCAGTTAAATACTGACTCAGTGGTTAGGATACGTAGGTTGGGATTATGGTGATAAACAGTTCAGCACTACATCAGTTAGTCAGAAGCAGCAATGAAAAAGGGCCCACACTATTTCTAGTGTTTCCCTGATGCCGTTAAATTGGAAGGACCTGGGTTTCCAGAATGCATGTTGAGATGGTTCATGCATAATCTGTGGTGGGTAGGGGGCAAATTTCTACTTTTATGCCATTGTTTTTGCCACAAGTAATGTTATAAGTGACTCCTTTATTCTTGTCTATTAGTTATGTTTTGTATAATTAAGACTAATCACTAGGTATGTAAAAATCTGATTCTGGTGGGAGTAAATTGTACTTACCATATTTATTCTCTCCATGACTGACCTTTTCTGTGAAAAGCTTTATAAATCCACATTTCAGCATTGTGGGAAAAGGTGTGCTTGCCCCTGTACTGAATGCTTTGTAGTGCAGTCCAACACACTCCAAACTGCAGTCATTAGAGTGCAAAAATCTGTTGACTTCAGGTCTTAGAAGAGAAGAGATATAAAGTTTGCACAACACTCACAGGCACATGGGTTTGTCCTGTGCAAGGCCAGGATTTGGACTCCTTGTGGATGCCTTCCAACCCAGGGGAATCTATGTTTCTATGAAAGAAGACACATGGTTCTGGTTTGAAGGCTGCCCATCACCTCACTGGTTGGTACAGAAGAAGAGCCTTTAGATGTTAGCTTAGGAAGAAAAGCTGGTCTCCCTAAGACATTCTGATTGTTTGTATGTCTGCTTTCCATTTCCAGCTATTAAACAACATGAAAAGGCAACTGTCAACAGTGCAAATGTTTTTCTTGTTTCCTGTGGTCTGGGGCTGTTGACGTCACTGGGATGTTATCCCTTCAATGGAAAGGCTGTGGCTGGAAGAAGCTGGGACAGGGGAAGAGAGGAGAAATCTCCATGAGATGCTGTCATTTTAAAAAGACATTTTGGCATCAGATGTCTGTGAAAAAACCTGTAGATATGTGGGCTACTTGTCACCAATGCACAGCTGCCAGAGTCTGCAGGCAGTCTGGGTCATCAGCATTTGCTTCTCAGTGAGGTGAATCTGTTGACTATTAGGCCTGGTCCACTCTGACTCAGAGGGCAAATGTTACCACATGGCTTACATGTGGCTGTCTATATAGCTAAACTTCTTTGCTGCCAGAAGATGGGTGGTCTCATCCATGTTCTTTATTAGGAAGGATCCCTAGTCTATGCCCAGGCACTGCCTGGGAGACTGCTAGTTGGCATGCAAGCAAACTCCACTGGGAAGCATGGAAACCATTAAACTATTTTGAAGATTTCATGGTCATGTTTGAGCTATGACCTGGCCTGGGTCAGCTTCCCAACATAGGTGTAGCCTCTGAGACCCAGGATGGCCTCTTTCCCAATGTCACCTTGCAGAATATTGCAAGGAGCTGGAACAGGAAGGTGTTGGGTCTGCTCCACCTGCTAATAATACCTCATCTGGGGAATGCCCTTCTGGAAAGAAGGCGCTGTGTGATGCCTGACCTATTCCTGCCTGGTCACCAAGTGGTGAAGGCTTTGCTGAATCCCATTAATGGTGAGGGGTTTGTGTGAAGGAGGAGAGGAAAGGACCATACGGCTAACGCTTTAAACTAACTACTCAGCTTCTTTGCACCTACATATTTTTACAGATTTTGGTCACAGAATATTGACAAGGTTTCTTGAAAGAGAGAGTCTGAAGTGAGACAGAAATTTCTGGAGCTTAGTTTTAGGCATTTTTTCTGTACTAGACACCTTCATTTTCTAGTGCTTTCTGTACATGGTAAACAATCCTCAGGTGGAAGAGACAGCTGTACCTAGGAAATACTGAGAAATTCAGACTGTGCAAGAAAACTCCCCACTCAGTTCTCGCTGGCTTTGAGGTGTCCTTTTCCCCTTCACACATCCACTCCCATGTGGCTTCTCCATGCACTTGAGGACGAGACCCAAGCTGACTTTTGCTCTCTCCCAAGTTAAATTGAGGTTCTGTGGGGAAAACACCTCCATTTGCTTAGCCATTGGAGATGGAAATGTGGCATATCCAATCCTGGTGGGCATAGATGCATCCAGGACATAAAGACTATGGCTACTGGTTAGGGCTACTGGGTGTAATAGTTACTGGTTACAATGCTAGTGCTGCCTGACCTGGGAGGGAGTTTCCTTGCAGCCCCTGCACTGTGGCCATGGCTGCAGCTGACCTCGCATCTCTGCCAGCCTCTGAAAGGGCTCGAGGACTGCTGGGCTGTGCCCTGGGGCTGAGTGCACTTGTGAAAGTCCTGAGCAGGCAGATCGATGCTCCTCCAGCCTGTTTCATTTACCATAATGAAAATTGCTCTGTAGGAAGGGAAGGAAGCCTCTTGCCTATTCAGGAGTTTCACAAGCGTGGTGCACTCATGTTTCTGGTGGTGGGAAAGCCCCAGAATGTGGGTGGGGCTGAAGGGACAGCACAGGTGATTTTACAAAAGTCCTGTCTGAGCCTTGGGCAAACCTGAGTTACATGAAAATCTTATTTCACTTGAAGGCTTATACCTGCAGCATTCAGATATGTTATGGTTACAAGAACTGGCTCAGGTGTTTGTCCCTCAAACCACTACCCAACCTGTTATCTGGAAGATGATCTGAACAGAGAGAAGATCCTGGGTACCGTTTCCTGAGAAACACACCAAAACCACTCAGGAAATGGGGGTGGTCTGAGCTGGGTGCAGTCACAGTGACAGTGGCAGTGCTATACAGGCCCTTCACCTTCCTCCTCCTCTGCCTACCCACAGCAGTGAGCCTGCCTCTGACACACAGCATACACTGACCACACTATTACCAGTGTGAAACAATAGCACAGCTGGGGAGAGACAGGAGCTGGAGACAGCTCAAATTAGTTTGAACACCTAGAAGCTGTGTTGCACTGGGCTGTGTAGCAATATGACACATGATGCACAATCCATGACTTGCCTGTCCAAAGGAAACTGGGGGTACACAGAGACACACATGGCAGCTGTTCCTGCCGAGGTCATCAAAATTGGCCATCTCTAGCACAGACCATGGTAGGCTGGATTTGGGGCCAGAGGTATTCCTACAGAGTAATGTAGTAGATAAATATGGATATATAACTATCTGAGACTGCTATTCATAAGAAGCATGTTTGATCCAGGGGTGTCGCTCTCCCTCATTTTCCTCTTTAAAGAGTCTGGCAAAAAAGATGACTCTGAGCAGCTTCTGTGCAGAGCTGCAAGTTACTATGTAATTTCTGCCAAAGCAGTCACCCTTGATTGACTATAAGGGAGACTTGTGGAGACTAGCCTTCCCAGACTAATGCTGGCCTTTGTAATTATTGCCCTAGACTCTCTCCAAGGTCATTGAAGAAAGACAGCAACTCACCCTTGAGTTACTCCTACTTGACCTTTGGAAACTTCATGTCCTTATTTTGAGTATAGAGGGGAATGCTTAGTGAAGGCACCTAAGCAGGATCCTCTAAGTTGGTGGTGTGAATCCTCCCTCAAATCTGTTGTGGTTCTTTTGTGTCTGTTTGGTTCTGCAGATCATCCTCCAGACAAAAAGCCTAGCAGAGTTTTTGTCCAAGTGGACCTTCTGATGGTTTCAGGCCACTAGAGCATTGTAGGTACCACCATGAGAAAAGCAGTCAGAGAAAGCAGACTTTGCCTGGACACTCTTAGCTTTCAGTGCAGAAATAAGTTTTGGATCTGATCTTCTAGAAGAGAAATCAGAGATGGTCAAGATTTTCTAATTTGTCATGGCAAGCATGGCTCAGTTGTTTCATCAATCAGATTAGTTTGCAGGGACTGAGGAATGATTTTAGGCTCCAAAGTGCGGAACAGACTGTGCTGTGCATGTAGGGTAAACTTACTCTCACCCTCGGGGATAGTCCTGGAAGGCTTCTAAATGATTTCCAGGAGGAAATGAGACACTGTCTCTGTCTTGATTCTCACATTTTGGGCCTGAAGGAAAGGGTGGTTGGTGTTACATCTGTGTGCTTTCCCCACAGATTTGGGAAGCTGGTGCAATTTGGCAAGCTGTGGGGACAGGAGTATTCCTGTGTCCTGGAGATCAGCAGGGCTTGATGAAGGACGAGAAAGATTTCCCTGGATGACCCTTCATGTTTTGGGTGTATTATGTCTGATTTCACTGCATAGTCTATTCGATAAATCTTGTATTTGCTTTCTGATACTGCTCATCCCCAACAGCCCACATGCTCAATAACTTACTGCTGCAGAGGGCAGCTCACAGACAACAAAAGAAATAGCATGTCTTTCCTATCTCATTACCATTCCCCAAATTTTCCCTAGTTTTAATTCCTGTGGTCTGGTTTCCTTAAGAGTCTCTAGAAAACCTCACCCTTTGGTGCCTCCCAAGACTTCTCACCCAGAACTCCAAGGGTTAATATCCTTGGAGCATCACACTGGGAAGCAGTGCAAGTCTGATCATGCAGTTGACAGAGTCCTTTTATTATTGTTTCTATCTCTCCTATCAGATGTCTCACTCTTAACAGAGTTGTTATTAAGATAATTAGTTAATATGGATTATTTTATTATTGTAGTCCTATTTGGTTTGATTGTGTGCTCAACTGACACGTCATAAAAGCAACAAAAGCATTACGAAGTTGCATAATTGGTAAAACTGAACTGTCAGTGTTGTGGAGTTCAGAGATTTGTGGAGGGACGAAATGTACAGATTCCATAGAGACAGGGGTCCTTCTGTGAACCTTGTATTTCTCCTTCTAGCATTTATTAGTCAGGAAAATGATTGGCATTTCCTCTTTTGTGTTTTAATTTTCTCTGCTTGTACTGCATTTTCTGATCTTTCCTTTAGCCTGCAGAAGAAGGCAGATCAGTCTTGTTTATCTTTGCCAGAGATTCCTTCGTTTTGGGAACCACATCGGAAATAACTTTGAATGAAGGCAGACAAGAGGCTTTAAAAAGCATCTATCAAGTAATCAAGTGGGTCCATGTGTCATATTTCCTGACCATCTATTGCATTGGTATCTGCCACTGGCACACGTCCCAGTACTGCCAGAGTAGTACAATCCTTTTTTTTTTATTTACATCCAATGTTCCTCTGTTCAAACACTTTATCTAGCTTTGTCAGTGCAAAATTGTGGCAATTTTCATCTTAACTTTTGAGTTTTTCTTGTGCACCCTTCTGACACATAAGATGGAGAAAGATATTTCTATCTTCAGCCCTGGACTGAGAAGATCCTTTTCAGACCATTCTGGCAAGATTCTTTTCTGAGACCTTACCAGTGCTGTCTTTGTGTTGGTCTTCTCCAGGCTTGGGTTGAAGCTGCGAGTGGAACATTCCCCAGGGTCCTAAATTCTGCCCAATTTGCAGCCATGTCGACCTGCAAATATTTCCTCCAGTTTGAGATTTTTGGCATCCCAAGTTTCCTGGATGTGCTTACATCATCCCTGTGCGGAGGAGGACTTGGCTGTATGGCTTAGAATGTGCTCTGTGTAATTGAACAAGTTCCCTCAAAAATACCCCAGCAATTTTACCAGCTCTTGCCTAGGATTATGAGGTATGTGAAGTAGCCCTGTAGGTAGGAGTGGAAAAAGCCCTCCCAAGAGGTCCTTCCTGATCTGACTTGATACCTTTGGGGTTTGAAATGGTGGGAAGGGAAAAATCTCAAGCAAGAAACAAGTTGTTAAAGCAGAGACATGCACAGACATATAAAAAATAGTACTTCTTGATTTTTTAGAATGTGGCCAGAGGAAATCAATCCCTAATGCAGTAAACAAACTCCAGTGGGTTACCAGCAGACAGTGTCCAGAGTAATTCAGTTCTGAACATAGGTACTGCTGCAGCAATGATTTGGCCTCGGAAATTTTCTTTTGCAGTTGCTGCTCTGAAAGAGGAATTTTAGAAACAAGCCCTGTTGCATGCAAAGAATGATTGTAAGTCCCCTCACACACTGTTTTTTCTAGGTACACTGCTAAGGCTCAAAGCACTGAAGAGGAAGGCCCCTGACAGCTTTCCAGGGCTCTGAACTTAGGACATAATGTTTTTAGGTCATTGCTGACAAGCCAAGAGCACCAAGAAGGGCAGACAAAGGCGTATTAGCTGGAGCGCTTCTCAGTCTCCTGGGAGGGACAATGGGTGCAGTTCACAAGCAGAGGCACACAGCTGCAGCTTGCTGGTTAGGAGGCTGCACACAGAGGAGAGATCAGAATTCAGAGCAATTAAGCACGTCGCCTGATTGTTACCGACAGATTAAAAAAACCCCTCTGCCAGCTTTAGACATTTGTGGCCTCTTGTCTTTGTGAGTCAGGAGGCAGTTCCCATCGTGAGACACACACGCTCTGTAGTACAGGATGATTTTTGGCAAAGTCCGGATGATTGTGAGCCAGGCGGGGCGGGGACAGCATTCCAGTTTTATAACACAATTCCATAATAGGAGACAGCATTCTTTTCATATTAATGTTCATATAATAGGAATTTTAAACTCCAGTTTTTGGGTTATATGGGGCAAATAAAGTCTCTTTAAAATGACACAACAACTTGATTCTATAATTCAGTGAACAGGGCTGCTGGTGGACCAACCATATTAGAGTGCATTGGGTATTTTGCAGGATGCTTTCATTTCAAGAAACAGCAAACTGGAAAGCACTGATGTAGTTATGTGCTAGCTAATGTCATGGTATCAACCACAACCCTCTCTTTGAACAGGTTGCAGGTGTTCAATCGACCTGCTCTCACCCCAGGGGAAATCTATGTCACCACTGCACACCCCTTGTGAGTGCTGTGCAGTACATATCACTGCTTCTCTAGAGTTATTAGACCAAAAGATGTGTAGGCTTTTACAGGCCCTTTGGTAGCAAGGGCTTTGTAGAGTGCAATGTGGGGCTGCTTCAGGACCATCCTCACCACATATACTGCCAGGGACACTTTCTACCTCACTTTTTCTGGTGGCCCAGTGAGGAACCTGAGGCTTTCATGTTAGTCATGCCCTGACTTATATCTTGCAGTGCCTTGCTGGAAAGGTAGAAGCTTTAAAGGTAAATTTCTCCTGTTGGGGTTGGATCAGTCTTTGAATTTTGTACCAAAAATAACCCTGTGCTTTCAAGAGCCCTTGCTGCTGTTTACCCAAGATTTGACCTCTCACTGTAGTTTAGATAGATACCTTGCTGTTGGTAGTAATCTTAAAGGATGAGGAGGGTGAAGAGACTAGGCTTTTCTTCCTTGGAGGATGTGATAAAAGAAAACACTTTGAGGCCTCTAGAAATATTTTGGACCCTCTACTGATTTCATGGTGAAAAGGAAACTTCCTTGAAACCTGGTTTTGGCCAGGAGATTGATACCCCTTAAACTAACATGTGCCAGGCTGCTGTGGTTTCAAGCAGTCCAGATAGATAGATTATATGAAGTACCTTTTCTCACTAATGGCATCTATAACTGAGATTTCATAGAGGGCTTAGCTGAAGTAGGCTGTCCAGAGCAGATACATGGAGTGCCACTACTAGTCACTAAAAGTTAATGTTGTCCCAACCTAATTTATTAAATTCAACTCTCTTCTAGGTGAGCAAAGACATGTGCTCTGAAAAGGACAAAATTATCAGTCCTATTTAGATGCAAACTGTAACACCCAAAAGAGCAGAAGAGGGCTTGGTCTTCTGCGAGGTTTTTCTGCGCCTTGCTTGAGGAGCCATGAGGCTGTGCATATCAGTGAGCATTGATGTGTTTTGGGGATGAAGAGACCCTTGCAAGAATGGCAGAGTAGCATTTGGAAACAGGAGAGGGAAAACCTAATTAAGCACACAGAGGAAAATTTGGTGAATGCCAAGAGTACTCTGATATGTGTTTCCACATGTAATGCCAATCTGAATGGGAATGTTCAGTAATGACCATTTAACAATGTTGGTTTGATATTTGGATGTGGCCAAATGGTAGAGAAAATGGCAGTCCTCAGAACATATGTTCATGCAGGAGAGCGCATCAGTAGGGTCTGGCAGGTGCAGTTTTTGATTTTGAGGTTAGATGTTTTAGGTAGCTGCAGTTTTGAAGTGTGGTAGTAGAGAGGTTGATCTGCATGCATGTTCTTGACTCACCCTTAGCCAGCTTGGGGAATTTCTTCTTAAAGAAGAGTTTGCAGAGCAAGGTCTGTATGAAAATATTTCTTCCTGACAGCTTGGCTGCATTCTTCAGAGCAAGCCTGGCCGTAGTGGCACTGAGCCTCACTGAAGGTGGTGCATTCTCTGAGCCGAGGGTGGTAGCCCTCTTCCAGGCTGAGCTGGAGATGGCCAGCTGGAGGAAGAGGTGGATCAGGGACTGACGTGATTACAACTCAGTCTTTAACAAAGAGACTTCCTGCCTCAGTAGAAGTGTTGAAACATCTTGGTGTGTTTCCCTGCCTTCAAACAAGAGCTCTGTGCACCTGACGTCACTTCCCCCGGCTGTCAAGCGGACAACAGGATGAACCTGCACTGAATCTGAACCAGACATTCCACTGTGTCACTGGTAGTTGTGCTCTATGATGGGGCAGGAGATTTTACTACCAACATTGTTTTTTCACTTCATGCTTCATGCACACTTTTCCCCCCTCCTCCCCAGCAGTTTGAAAGGAAGCGGCATAGGAACTTGTGTGATGTGCTTACGGGCACACACAAGCAATGTGACTCATCAATAGACCGGGCTTTGGGAAGCTGGTGCCTGTTACAGAGTGAAGCCAGTCTGCTTCTTCACAGAGCTCCAAAGGGCAGCTGGCTATGTCAAAAGGGCAGAGAATAAAGAGTGTAGTGTAAAATGGAGACACAATTAGGCAAAGATAAAACAACAACAAAAAAACCCCCTATAACATTTTTCATCTCTTTACTGAAAGTTCCCTTGGGTGGCGTTTGCTGAAAAAAGTTCTGCAGCTTAGTGGTGTAAATAATAGCACATAGATTTTTCCATAGTGCTAGTTTATTTTTAAACATCTGAATGAGCAGTCACATAACATCTACCTTGGTGTGCACCAGGTTCATCACAGGATATGTCTTTATCACTTGGTGGCACTGAGGAAAAGGCATTTAAGTAATATCTCTATGAATCTGTTCCCTCTAAACATTGAAGTATTTCAGCCTCATTTTACATCTTGTACTTAACATTAGCCAGTGAAGAGGGAGAGGATAATTTATTGTAATTCATTAATCAGAAGCCTTGATACAGTTTTTTATGTTTCAGAGCATTTTAGAGGGAACCTGGTTTAGCATCGTCTGTATTCTGAAACTGGGAAAATTTAGGCACTTTCTTTGAAAAGATCAGTGCATTTTTGATGTCTCCATTTGATTTTAGCCATATAATCTCAGAAAAGCTGCAACCCTTGGACATTGACACCATTGCTTCTCCTTGTCTAGCAGGCAATACTGCAGTAAGTCCCAGTAATTTGACTGCTTTGGATTGTGTGGCTGTGCCTGTAGCTGTGGGTTGCTTTTACATCACTGGAACTTGGAAGAGATGGAGAAACAGTGTATGTCAAATGTTTGAAAACAAATACTGTCCTCTATTTTGACATCTCTTTAAACACTAAGATTATTCTCAAATGACCACAAGAGTCACAAAGATGTAAAATTTTACATTTCTGATTTCACCATAGTCAGGGGTTTTTTTTGCATATATGATTGCATTATATGATTCTTTACATTTCATTACACTTCTACAAAGAAAGCAAATTCATAAAAGTGCCCATATTATGTTTCTATTTATCACCTGTGCTGTCCACAGCTGTGTTCACATGTCATGGAATGGCAAGGTCAAGTTGTAAACACATCTTATAATGTTTCCCAAGGTTATCACTGTTTGATTATCACTCAGGGTCATAATCTGTTTGTCATTTATCATATAACAATACCGAGGAAAATAGTCTGTTTAAGCATAAATAAGAATAACATTAATACTAATAATTTACCACACTGCAGAACTAATTGCATGTTTTTCACACTTTCAAGTATTCACTGGAAAAAAAAAAAAAAAAAGATAACCTGCTTGAAAGGTTCACTTGAAAGGACAAGTGTCAGGCTGCTCTATTTCTGGACACCCTAGAGAGTTTGTCAGTACAGTGCCTTAGTGTGGTTAGTGGTCCTGTATCTTTGGTACTGAGACTCACTAGACAAAACCCTTCAAGGTATCCAGAAATATTTTGTTGCAAGCTGTGCTGAGGTTTGGCACTGCAACATAATAAAAGAGTAAGTCAGCTGCTAGGAGAAAATCCTACTCATGAATACTTAGTTACCTGATATGACAAATGACAAGATTTGAACCAGATTAGTCAGCCAGTTCCAGTCATCATTTTAGTCTCTCCTTCTGACAATTTTCAGTCTTTCTGGGATTATATTAAATTATATTTTGTCCATCAGCAATATTTGGTTGAGGCTTGTAACCTTAAGATTGTTTTTCTCCTTTTTTTCCTCAGAGTGTATTCAATTTTCAGTCAGCATTCACTATGGAGGGCATACCCTTTGAATAAGCCTATCTTCTGTGTACTTCAGAGCTTTTACTTCAGTTTTATATTCCTTGTCACTGGAACTGGAGAAAATTTACATTGATAAAAGCTGTAAAATTCCACTGGTAAGCAACTTAAATGTAGATGCTTTCCCTGGAGACAGTGAAATGTGTACCCTTGTAATTTATCTCATTTTATAGTCTTCTGAAATTCCCTCTTGTTCCCTTGAGATAACTTAATGTTACCCGTGATGGAGCATGTCCCAGTGCATCTGCTTGTGGGGTGTGATGATGATTCTGCATGCTGAATTCAGTGACTTGGGGCCCAAGGAGTCACTATAACCCTCACAGTCTGGGTATTTATTCCAGGTTAATCTATGTCAGGCCTGTGTTGATTAGTTGCCTTCACAGTGGAGGACAAGGGGAGACATTCCTGAACTTATGAATTTTCTGAGGATGTTCTGAATGGTCTGCCAAAAGAAATGGAGATGTCTTTTACAAGAACGAAGTCCTCAAAACATTTGAAAGGACAGGAGCAGTAAAGTTTTCTTTGGGCAGGCATTTTCCTTTTAATTATCATGTGATTTGTTTAGGCAATTTATTAAGGATGTGTTGGAAGGCGAGTCAGAAGTGAAATGATTTTCCTAGTTTAAAAACAGCTTGTTTAACATTTATTCATGCAGGGCTGGGCCTCCAGATGGTATAAATTGGCATGGCTCCATTTAATTTCAGTGGATCTATGCCAATTTCCAGCAGCTGAGAATCTTGTCCAGTAAGTCACTTTTAGTCCCATGACTTCGGTTCAGTGCTAGTAAGATCCGAAGAGTCAGCCCCTGGGGGTGATGACCAAAAATCCTTAACTTTACCAAAATGAACCATTCTTTTTCAATGATCATCACAGAACTGAGTGAGCACATGCATAATCTACTCAGAACTGACAAAAAGCCCTTTTCACCATCCATCTTTAATTGTGACTGATGTTATATCTAAAGGTGTACTTCACTTTAGTGTTAGAAGTCAGCATGATTAGTTTTATTCTTATAGCAGAGCTTCATACAGTGAGCCTGAGAGTACAGAGGTTGTGAACTGTGCTCACACTGGCAGGTAAATTGAAAGTTACTGGTGGAGCTAATTCTGTTTAGTCCATACATGCATCTGGCCCATATGATGTATTTGCTTTAGGAACTCATCCAACCATCACAGCAATCCTTACTTGATCATATCAGCTATTATTGTACTTATCTTTAAGACAGTGGTTGTGTTGTAGAGATCTATGATCAAGACAATGGCATTCAAACCACAAATGTCAGACTCTTCTATGATAAAATTAGAAGCCAGCACAACACTTTGGCATCTGAAATGAAACTCTGGAAGAGCAGAAGAGACAAAAGATTCAGATAATTTAGAGTAATCAATAAAATCACACTTATATTTTTGAAATAATATGTTTCCTCATTAAAACATACTGCTGTTGAATGTGTAGTGATTGACCCTGGCTGGCAGCTGGATATCCACCCAGCTCTTCCCTCACTAGTTCTAAGTAGGGTGGAGGGAAGAAAATAGGAAGAAGAGGAGCAAGAAAATTCATTGGTCTAAAGAAAGACACTGATTCAGATATTGCAACACAAAGATGGTAAACATTCAAACACTTAAGGAAAGCACTTTTCCCCTTCCCTTCCTAGTCTCTTGCCCTTGTTACCACGGATTAGATTCAGTCCCTTTGGCAAAGCAATGGGCAGCACAGGACCTCAGTGTCAGGGTGTAGTGTTTTCTTTCCACCACTCCTTGTTCCTTATGCTTTTCTTCTGTTCCTCCTTCCTTCTTACTCTTTTCCTGTGCTGTGGTCCTGTGCTGACCCTCCATGGGTCACAGCCTGCTCATGGAGTACCTGCTGTGGCCTGGGCCTTCCTGTGGCTGCAGTCCCGTTGGGTGTCTGCTGTGGAGTTAGTTGGAGCTGGCTGTGACTGCCATAGGGCAGCCCCTGGCCTCCTCCCATAGAGGTCACCTCTGCAGCACTGCCTTCCTCCTCCTTACTCTGCCAAAATCTTGCCAAAGGCATCCAATACAATCAATAAGTCTTCTTCTTAGCTGAGCAGAACACCTAAGACTGGTCATTGTGTGGTAGGAATAACACTACACAGTTTATGTAATTTATTAAAGGCCTGTAGTTGGGTATCTCAAGAGATGGGATGTGGGGCCACTTATATCCTTGGTCTGACTCAGTATGTTATGCTATTTTACTTAATGTCATGTTGCCCTACCTTGTTTCAGACTTTCACTGAAGATTAGGGGAAGTCCAAAGGTTTTGCAGCACCAAGAAATGGAACACACAGCTGCCTTTGGACTTGGAGGAGGAGTTACTTGCCTGAGACTATGGAGGTGGCAGTGTTCAAACTGAACAGCTTCAAGATAAGGCTATATCAACACATAATTTTCATTAGTTAATGTGAATGCTGGAATGAAAAAACAAATCTTAAAAACCTCTTGCCGTCTTCATCCCCGTGACCAAACATCACCACCATTTCCATAAGATCAGTCTGTTCAGTTATGAAGCTGTTGAATGAGTAGTTTTCTCTCAGCTTATTTTCTACTTCTCTTTTAGCTTTAATAGCTATCTGCTCAATATGGAAGTTGTTCCATTTCATTACCTTCCTTCTGGTTTTTTTCTTGAGGTGGAACTAATGCAATGCAAATTGTGATGCTTGTCTCTGATTTTTCTATTAAGCAACTTAGGATTCTGTACAGCCTGTGTTGTTGACTGCAGAACCAGAAATATATTTGAATTTATGATGAAATCCTGGAGATTGCAGTATCTCAAGTTTGGGGGATATTTTTTTTCAAACAATAATAATATTCAATGATATTCAAGTCTTTCACAGAGGCCTTTTCTGCAAAGTATGTTATACACACATTTCAGTTCTGTTATTTCCACCTGATGCAATTCCATAGCAGCTGCCATATGAAATTTCTGACATACAGCTAAGCACAGTACAAGCTCAGCAGGGCACTAAAGCTGAAACAGTTCAATGTGAACAAGACGTGTTCAATGTGTTCTCAGACACTGTTGAACTGCTGTCTGGGGTTGGTGAAACCAAAAGAAGGAAATGGTTGACTGAGTTGTATCACACCAGATGCACTGGGAAGGTATTTATTCACACGTAGTGGTGCCTGGAGAGCTAGAGCTACCTTAGCAATCAGAGAATTTCCACTTCCAATAAGGAGGAAATAATCTTTTGATTGAGCTGTGGAACATGTGTGTATGGTCTTTTGAGTATGTAATCTGTGCAGAAGATGCTGCAAATTACTGCATTTCAAAATTATGGATACGGTGTGGATCTCAACTAACACTTCAGCTTTATTGGTTCCTCACTTTTGCTTCTATTTCACAGTATAAAACTTGAAGGAATTTGCTGGGCTGTTGTCCTCAATGTCCTGATTAGTCATATAAAAGATATGACTACTTTCACTCCATCTTAAAAATAGTGAATTTATTACCCTAGCATTTTAAAAGAGGGCGTATTCTGCAGTCTTATTTTTCTGATGGTTAGAGACTTTATTCCCAAGTGACATTTTCAATGTATGCACAGCCAGCCTCTCTCCATTTATAAATCAGTTATTCTTTTCCTGCAGGGAATCCAAGAATGTAAGACGTTTTCCCTTAAGAAGATTCCTTCACTTTTTGTAGGAAGCAGTTCTACCCCTTGTCTGATTTTGCTTTAATGCTAGGTGAGCCAAACTCTTTGCCTAACCTACAATAGTGACAGTCTTTCTGATAGTAATGGAAAGGACCAGTGTAGTTCTATAGTCTCAACTGGGCTGTCCCCTTCTGAACAAAATACCATCTGACCTTTTTTTTTTTTTTTTTTTTTTTGGTGTTTAAACCTCTCTTAAGCGGTTTTTTTCTTTCTTGGAATATGGGCTTCTTTGCCTGAATTAAACCTCAACTCCTTGACTAGAATGTTTTCCTCATCCCTATATGGAGATTCCTACGCGAAAATGAATAGCATTTTATTGGCCAGAAAGGCAGAAAGGGAAATTCTGAGGAGGTTTGGCAATCCAGAAGAAACAAAACATGTGTAGAATACAGGAATTTGCAACACAACAAAAATCATTATTCTGGTTACTATTTCCAGGAAGTAATATTTTGGCTTTGTAGCAAGGCCAGTAGGAAATCCTATAGAAGTGTTAGACCATGAACATATTTGGTAACCATGTCTGAAAGGAAACCCTCAGGGCAAACTTGGCTTGTGAATACCATATGAAACTGGAGGAACCTCAAATAACCCTCACGATTCAGGAAATATCAGAGGATACAGGTGTTGCATAAATGAATTTGCTGAGTGTCTGGAAGGAGGATGAGCCTGATTCTTGAACAAGACAATCCACTTCATTAGAAGAGAAATAATTAAGAAAAAAACTCTGAAGAAAACATATCTATTCTCATACTGAGTTCAGAAAAAAAAAATAGATATAACCCATATCAGTATGTATCTTGATTTAAAAGATCTCACTTTTATATGTCAATGGCATAATCAACTTCCGGAGAAACTGACTGTATTTCTATAAGAAAAACTGAGATGGTCAAACTCATCATCTTCAAACAGTTATCACACTATCACAGTGTGATTCTTTTCTCAAAAGAATGTGTGGAAAGGTTTTTGTTAAGGTAAATGAATGAGTAGTCTGGGAAAACTGACCTTGTTTCATTTTTGGAGTTCTGTTAGAGATATTTCATGTTTCTTTGTTGTGAGAATGAAAAGGTTGTGCAATATACAGAATTCAAAGGTGTATAAGCAGGTAAAATATGAAAGGAAAGGTATCAGTAGACTATTTTCCTATTTGGATTGTGCTTTTCTCCACTCCAGTCTCATTTCAACACTTAGGAGACAATCCAGATGTAACCTTTGGCTAAGAAAGTCTATATACAGACTGACGTGGAATGGCTTTCTATTTTGAAGCTGTTTGTTTACTCTTTCTCTTAATGTCCACCACTGGCTATTCTCAGAAGATGTTTGCCTAATTGACTCTTTGGCCAAGCACAGCTGTTCAGATACTGTGTTCTCAAAATTACACCAAGATACATGTCTACAGACTGGGTCCATGTGATGAGTTATAACATGTCTTAGAAGGAGCATCTTGAGCATCTGCAGAAACTCAGATGAGCCATGACTTGGGCTGCTTGTGGGTCCCAAACACCAGGATTACATTTTGGAAGTGGCAGTTGCAAGAGGGAAATGTGAAAGGCCTTCTACAGAGTTCAAACCCAAGACTCAAGGTAGCTTTTAAGGAATGATAGGGGAAAATGCTAGCAAAAAGTCTAGAAGAGCTGGAGAAATGCATCTACTGCCCCATAATTTTATTATGTGCCTGTCTCGGATAATTTCTTTGAGTCATTGTTGATTTTATCACTTGTGAATAATGCAACCCTTACAAATTCATGGTGAAAAATTCTTGCCACTAAATTGTTGTGTCAGTAATTTGTAATTCAGATATCACATACTTATATATATTTGATCTAATCTAGCATGTTCAAAATAAACATCTGTTTTAAATAAATTACTGAGGCATACCAAGCTACAAAAAATAGTATTATAATTTTTGCTAACTTTCCACATATTCCATTATTTTAGTGCTTTTTGGATGGATTTCTAGTCCATATTGGTTGAAAAACGTGTTAGCAAATAAGGTCAAGATCCTGCTGAAATATTGTCAAGGCAATACATATAACACATATTCAATTCTAGAAAACTTCATAATGTGTTTTTAACCAGATTTGTGCGAGTGGGGTTTTTTCCAGCTGAACCACAGAGGTGTCAGTGATGCTGCATACTTGTCATGAAAGCTAGGCACCAGATACCTAATAATAGTGCTCTGACTCTCCAACCCAACTATCCCATTGATGTTTCCCTTTTGTTTGGAATAAAGCTGGTTTTCAAAATCTGGCTCTGGTATGAAAAGTATCCTATCTGATACTTGATGTTGAAGGAATATAATCAAGTCTGCCAATTCACACTTCAGTGGAAAAAAAAGAGATTATTTGGGATTGAAAATAATGGTTTATATGTTGCTGTTTCCATGACTTTTGACTTAAACAACCAGTGACATCTTGTAAGAAATGTCAGGGCAAAATTACAGCCCTAACTGAATGGTTCTGTTTTACTTTCAGAGGATTTTTTTTTATTATTTCCTTAAAAAAAATAAATCCAGAGAAGATAGAGGAAATTGCTAGAAGCAGGTTATGATTTTAGTCATGTAGGGCACATATATTAGTACCAAATTGTGACACATGCCACAAAAATTAAAGACCATTGTTATTAAAGAAATAATAAAAAAAGCAGAGCATAAGGGTAAATGTAAATTAATTTGCAAGGTCAGTACTCTTAGTAAAAAATCATGGGCCATTGCAATTCTTCCATCTGGTCTTTTTTGAACCTGTTAACTTCTACCATTATCACACAGAAGAGAGAAACAATCACTGCTTTTGCTACTTGTCAAAGTTTTTTTGTTTCTGCCTTTTCTGTCAAAAAAGAAAGAACTATAGAAGGTAATCTGTGCCTCATAGGTATGATTGGCCTGGTTTCAGTTTGCAGGCACTTGTTTGCCTTTCTGTCTTTCTCTGCTTAAGAGTTCTCTATCTGGTGTTCTCTTCTTGTGAATTTGCTTACACACCAACAAAACCACCTTTCAGTCTACTTTTTGAGATGCTAAACAGGTTGATCGTGTTAAGGCTCATACTATAAGGCACTTTCTACAGCCCTTCAATAATTTTTGTAGCTCTCTTCTATTCCAGGGATTACTTTCCTGAGGACTAACCTTTACCTCCTTACTTCAAATTTTCTTCCCATCCATATTCTCTTCTTTCTGCCAGGTTTTCTATCTGTGCTAATCACAAAATCACAAAGGCATCATCTGCAGCAGTGCTTGCACATTTTGGCTTTAAGATCCTTCCCAACCTTAATGCAGCCCACGTTATGGTCCCCAGTTCTGTCTGTCCATCCTACAGTCATTGTTGCTACATGCTTTGACTCTTTTCTGTACTAGTGTGTCTTAAAAAGTAAGCTAGCTGGATTCTCCCAACAGGCTGGTCTGTATCTGCCCTTCCTCCCATCAATATCATCAATAGCAGTTCTATATTAGACCTTGGATCATTGTCAAAATGTTGCAGAACATTTTACCTGTCATCCACCCATACAGAAACCTTTATTCAATGATCATCATTCTTCTCCATTCAAGACTTCTTGGTATTTTCCCTCCACTAAACCTCTGCCCATTTATCATCACTCTATTCATATTACCATAGAATAATTTAGCTTGGAAGAGACCTCTGGAGCTCATCAAATCTAACTCCCACTCAAAACAAGGCCAGCTTTAAAGCTGGAGACAGCTATTGTGGAGTGCTGCTCTTTAAAGAGCATGTTGTGCTAAGTCAAACACATTATGGTCTATCCTATGTACTGAATTACCTTCACCAAACAATGCTTCAGTGAGGATATGATCCCCAAGGTTCCTTGCATACTTATTTTTCTCTGTTTCCAATGACCTGAAAGTTTTTTGACAAAACTAATTCTCCATCATCTGGCGGACTGACATTTATTGTGTTTCCCATTAACTGAATCTCATAGCAACAAGTAAACAGGAAACTATTTGGTGGGAAATTTGCACTCATTTAGAAACAAAGGAGTTTTTGCTCTGCATCACTCTTCTTTTGTTTCCCTCCCATTTCCCTGATATTTGTGATTTTTCTATTCTTGGTTTCAGAATTTCCTTCCCCTTGAAACTCTTAAAATTCTTACTTTTTGTATTTCATCTCTCCTCCTGTTGGAGATGTCAGGAGTTTGCTGACATGAGTTGACATGTACTCAATGCACAGAATATTATCTCTACAGCCATAGATGTGTTATCTGCATCCATATAACACATACTGGTGTATACTTTACTTTCTTTTTTTGAGGAATTGCACATAATTTTGGGGGGAAGCCCATGCAGAATCATTTTCATGATCAGACTCCAAAGAGTGTCACAAAGTGAAAAGTAATGATGAAAAAGTTTGCTCTGTACACTTGAGTGCATTAATTTTGCGCTCCATCCCGTAAACAGTTTTTCAGACCTCAGAGGTTTTTTTGAATGTATGTAAACTGAACTTTTTTTTTATCAACCACTTGACAGCTACTGTTGTAACTCACAGTGAGAGAAACTCCAAAAGAACAGAAATATGTGAGAGACCTGCAGAGCTACGTGTGTGTAAAAGCTCAATACATCGTCCTTCCTCTAGAAACAGGATGACTTAGAATAGCCACACTGATAAAGGTACCACAAGTGGAAGAGATGGCATCAGAGAAGGAAGAGCCACCCCACAATTCCATAGGGAAAGTTCCTGAAATCTTTGCCGATACCTGTGCAATTAAATTACATGGAACTAAGGCCTGTTCTCTGGCCAGAACAAGTGGCACACCATGGCTCAGTTCTCCTCAGATCTCTTTTTTTCATCTAGGAACAGTCCGGTCTTGTCAATGCTGCCTGGTGTGCACAGAAGCAGTTCTCTAGTCCTACATTTCTGCCTTATTACAGAACCACAGAATCACAGAAAATACTGAGTTGGAAGGGACCCACAAGGATCACTCAGTCCAACTCCTGGCCCTACACAGGACCATCCCCAAGAGTCATAGTACATTCCTGACAGTATTGTCCAAGCATTTCCTGAGCTCTGTCAGGCTTGGTGCTCCAGCTTGGTGCTGTGACCACTGCCCTGAGGAGCCTGTTTCAGTGCCCAACCACCCTCTTGGGGAAGAACCTGTCTCTAATATCCAACCTAAATCTCCCCTGACACAACTTCAGGCCATTCCCTTTGGTCACTACAGAGAAGAGATCAGTGCTGGCCTCTCCTCTTTCCCTTGTGAGGAAGTTGTAAATGCAGTGAGGGCTCCCCTCAGTCTCCTCTTCTCCAGGCTAAACAGACCAGCATCTGGTCCCCCTTAGTGGCTGACCAGACACAAGGTAACTCCAATCCTTAAGGTCTTTAACCTCTGCTTTTGAAGCTGGAAATGCCACCTGGTAACTATCCTTTTGGTCCCACCACTTGGTGATCCAGCTGAGGTGTGAACTTCTGTGGCCATCTGGTTCTTCAGAAATCTTCCATCAGAAGAATGCCATTTATGTACTGTGTATAAAAGACACATTATTACTCTCTAATGTATTAAGTGAATTAATTTACACAAGTACACGTGGAATCTATACATCCTATAGAAGGTTTATTTTGACCTTTCCAGTTCTCTATCTAGTCTACAATAAATCACAAAAACACACACACAAGAACTTGGAATTTGGTAGTTTGAATGGATCCTTTCCATACACTCTTTTCTAAAAGGCCTCTTCCTTTTGCAGTCCTCCCGAACTTCTTTCATTCCAGATGATCAGTGAGAAAAAAAAGTAGATAACTGCCTAACTGTCAAGTTAGGAAATTGTAAATATCATTCTCTTCAATAACATTCTCAAATTACATTAAAAGTAATCAAAGGAAAGGAGGAGACAGATGAGTTTGGCCAAGAAGATGACAAGCTGGAGCTGTTCTTTGATGGAAGTTGTTGATGACCGTTGCTGTTCCAACTTTCTTTACAGTTATTGTTGCAAATTTTGTTATGTTTTAAGTGTTAGATAGAGACTGCGCTATTTACTTGATTCAGAGAATATAGAAAAGTTTGGGCAGATTCTCATCAGCTGTGTCTTTTGATATCAAGGTGATTTGGTTAACATTCCATGCCTTTCCAACAGTGTTAGTATAGAGTAGTCTGCCTCCTGCTTATGTCTTTAACTTTGCAGCAGAATCCAAGATGTTCTCACAGCCGTTCGAATATCTGTGATAAGGACAAAAGTTTATCATCATGGTACACCATGAAAGTAAATTCTGTGTCTGGTAACAATCAGAAAAAAAATTAGAATAATTAGACAGCTAAAGGGGAAAAATGCTTGTTGCTCAGAAGTGGTAGGCTTTCTCCTTGTGGTTGTACAGCAGAATTTCTGTTAGCACAGCACTATGCATTTATTACCTCCAAAAGCAAGAGCACGCAAGTTTGGACTTGAATTTCTTTCATTTTACATTGGCCAGAGGCGCAGAGTTACTGGAAACCTTTTTAATGCTAGGTGTGCCACAAGGTTGGGAGGCATGAGAAAGGGTGTGTTTTGGAAGACTGTAGCTGAGTTGGGTAAGGGCCACTGGCCAGCTTCCTTTTCACACCAAAAGTGCAGCTGGCTTGTTATACAGACCTATGGCCAGCTTCGAATCCAAGCTGCTAATAATATGTTTTTTTTCTCCTTCAGGCCTCTTTACAGCTTTAATTAAATTGCACTTGTGTTCACAAAGTTTCGCTTCCCAGCATGTGCAGTTTTGTCTGTTCAAATTCTTTTATACCAGTGAAAAATTACAGATCTGTCTTACTATGCTTGTTAAGGCATGGGCCGAAAGCTCATCTCAGGTTAAGTACTTGGAGTTAGTGCAACCACAGAAGCCTTCAGCTCAGAGATGGTTTTCTCAGCAGAAAAAGACAGAAAGGACAAAAGACTGGCGAAAGGGGACTAAGGTGATAATAATTTCTCTACCCGCCCAGGGTCATAAAAGAAAGGAATAACAGACCATAAGTGACAGGATTAATGGACCATCTACTACGATGCTATTCGGTCTCCATGCAAACACAGTCTATGCTACAGAGCTTCTAAAAACTTCACCTCTGTCAAAATATCTGTCACTCAGTGGAGTGATGTTGAGTTTCCACTTACATGGTCATTCAAACCTTGGCCACAGAGTAAAGTGACCAAACAGTTTACCTTTGTATGCACACAGAGCATAATTAGATTGCAATGAATTTCAGGAACTGGCAACCAGAGTGTATTTGAGGGGAGTGGCCTAGAATAAAATTTTGTTTCTCATTACTTTTAGCCATCCAGTATGATTTACCTAGCGGGAAAATTCGCAGCCCATCCTGCTTTCAGAAACTGCTAAAAAGTAATAGTTTTTGACAGTGGCCTGTGAAATGTTTAGCTGATACTTTAAATGAGTAACATGACAAAAATAGAAGAGAAAGCTTTAATTATATGTGATTATTCTTAACATGTACTAAATTTTCCATAACCTCAGACTTAGGACTCAGCATTTCTGATTTCAGTAGTTTGCAGTCAGATAATATAATGTCTGTGAGCAGGAGGGATAAATTTAGATCTGAAATGAATGACATACATTGTAATGAGGTGCAGGCAAGGTAAGGGATCATCCATAATGAGTTATTTAGATGGAGATGAACTGAAGGGCAATCCAGGAAAGATGAAGCAAAACACTGTATTTGAGGATAGATATTCCAGTCACTTTAGGAAATGACAAATAGATGTTCTAGTCCAGATAATGTGAGAAATGGCTGGTAAGCCATTTTCAAAAAATGATTGTGTAAGTGGCAAGGACATGGTACAGCTAAACATGTGGGATTAATGAACCTGGCACCTCCATATTGAAGGCAGACAGTGGCAAAGAAAGATATTTACTTTGCAGATCTGTAAGAAGAGTTTAAAAGAACTATGCAAATATGCTTCCAGATACGATGAATTATTTAGAAGTTTTGTTTTCTCTAGGCCTGATAACAAAAAAAAAGACTATTGTGAGTCAAATGGTTGGTGCTCTTAAGAGAAGGAAAAGTCAGTTTGGTTCATGAAAAACCTGTCATGTTCTTGAGTGCTGGAGAAAGTGATGAGGAGGCAGTGAAGAAAAAAGTCTTAAATTTTAGTAATTTTTAGAAATAGATTTCAAATTCACTTATTTTCCCTACCTGTGTTTGGCATAATACTCAATTTTCTCAATATCATAAATTTCTGTTCTCTTAGCTTAGTGTTAAGGCATTATGCATGTATCATATTGTGTGACATTTCTAATTTGGTCAAGAATCTACATTGTCCTCTACGAGATAAATTCTCAAATAGTATGGAAACAATCATTATTAATATATCTGAGCTAAAAGGTCATACAAAAGTGTTTTTCTTCAGAGAATGAATAATTTGATAACTTCTGGATCTGTAATGACTGCTGTCTCAGTTGAGTAACAAAGCTGAAAACTCAGCAGTCAACCTCCCCCTTCCTTGTATGCCTGGTAGAGTCATTAGCTGACTTTCGTTACTAACACAGAAAGTGAAGAACTACCTATCTACTATCAAAAGGTTTTCCCTGCAAGTGCTCATGCAAAAAGCACTCTGGGTGACTATTAGATGATTCACCAGTTATCACTATCTGAGTCACGCATCCCACTGAGTGGGTGAGGCTATGAACTTCTTTGTCTTCTGACATGCTGTTTTGCTATGACAGAAATTTACTGTGTGGCACACAGAGTTGTCTCAAATCTGTGCGAGGAAGGAACATGGTAGAAGGTCTGAGTAACAAAGACCATCACGGACAGTCAACTGTGTAAAGACAGAGACCTGGAGGCGAATTTGTGCTTTGTTAGAGGTGACTGGCCAGTCCCCTTCAAGGCTCAGTGCCCCTGGCACACATGGCTGTAGTAGTGGCAGTGAGGATCCTGGTACAGGTGTGAGTCTGAGAACACCTGATGTAGAGCTTCTTACAGCTAAACACAACAAAGCCAAGTTTTATTCTCAAAAAAAAAAAAGGAGGCTGCACTGCCTCTGTTTATCCTGAATATTGGGGGCCTTTTGGGATATAGTCCTCACGTGTGGGCCACAGGAGAATTACTGAGATGTAAAATTGATACAAGGAACAACAGGTATTAGCCCAATGGCAGAGGCAGGGAAGTAGTTATTATCAAAACTAGCCTACACTGCTCAGGTTCCTGACCTGTGCCATTAGATAGATGTCAGAGTGGAGGAAAAGCTTGCTGAATAGCCTGAAGAGTACAAGAATGGTGCAACAGTGGGGGAGATGAGGTAGACATGTTAATTCTTTGTTAGGAATACTAGAGGAACAGCAGGCTTTACTGTGTAGGCTGCTTGCTCACTTTTGGGCTGACCCTATAAAACCCGTCACCTGTGAACTGGGGTGAGTGTAGTGCTGTTTATCAGTTTTGCTAAAAAAAAAAAAAAAAAAAAAGATTTATACGGATCTTACCAGCCATGGTTTGTGGCTCCACAGAGATTTTCACAGTCACAGTATATGGCATATTCCAACTAAGCTAAGCCTTCTACCACCAAGGTTTCATCTCCTTTTCTAAACTTGGAGAACATAACATGTAGGTTTGTTTGCGTATGTTTGTAACTATTTTGGTGGTTTCTAAGTGGTAATAATTTGAAATATTATTGCTTTTCTCCATATAATTTGCCTGTAATATAACAGCTAAATATATCTTTCTCACCAACATAAACTTTTGCTGCTGCAAAAGTTGTCAGCCCATGGAAGAGTTCTGGGATGAACTTCCTGCCTCACAGAGCATTTTATATGCAGCCTATGTTTCATTATTTTTATGAGAGGCCAAGTGCGTAAGGAGAGGTAATGGCTTGTACTAACTGATTGATGTGCTAGGGAAAATGATACACTCCTAGGCACGCATGTCCTTGACTTTCAATGTGACTAATGAGTACTAAATACAATACCAAAGGAAGTAAGTGACCACACACAGAAGGTTGAAAGCAGGGAGTTTTAGACTTGACTTTTTTTGGATCTTTATTCTGGAAATTTGCTGTAATTACCTGGTTGGGGTGATACAGCATGCATAGAGCCAAGAATTGATTAATGTTAATTTCAGAGCAAAGAAAGACAGGAAACACCAACGTGCTTCACAACTGAAAATACACTTTCACTAAGGGGCATAACATCTGTGGATTTACAAGCACAAAATTATTTGTGAATAATGATTATCTGACCTAATATAATTAACTTGCTTCAGTAGTGTCTGGTTATCCTTAAAGGCACCATTGAGTGTTGACTTTCAGACCACAAAAGCTAATCTAAAACCACCTGTAAACCCAGATGAGCCCCCTTTCCTCCTGGGACCCAGGACTAGAATTGTGCAGTAAAGCAAGTGTACTTCAAAATAACCTTCATAAAGATTCAAACAGTTATTTTTATGTCAGGGAAATTCCCCCAAATTAGGTTTTATTAGAGATGTATGCCTTTTTTTTTTTTTTTTGACAAAGTGTCCCCTAGTTTATTTCATCTATTTTTATCTATATCCATTGCTCTGAGGGGTATCATCTTATACACAGAATACCACTGGATATAAGATAGAGCTAAAAGCTGGGTTCTGCTTCAGACTAGGTTTGATCTCCATTATTTAGGGCTTGTGATTACACTGATGTATCTTGCACCACCTTCAGATTCTGCTGTAGAGTTACAGCATACCTCTTTTCACAATAGGGAGAACCCACCATGCCCTTCATTAAGATTCTTCTAAACCCTCATATCTTCTCAAGGTGATACGTATAATCAAATCAGTTACAGACTTCTTTTGGTTAAATTAAATGAATGGGAGGAAAGTGTAGTCATTGGGATGAGGTATATCTTCTGCTACCTAAGCATGAGAAGCATCTACCCCAAGGTAATTTTCAACAGTCCTCCTGCATTCAATGAGTAAAGATGATTATTTAGAAGACCCATCTGACTCGTTTTAGACACCTCTCTTAGAATGGGATGAATCATTCTCTGGAGACACCTATCTACCTCCATGGATTGCACTTCTATTTTGGATTAGGTATCTAGTTTTTTGGTGGCTAAAATTAGATGAGATGACTCTCACTGTCACTGTTATCCAGAACATTATCTCTTGAGTGTTCCTTTTCTCTAGTTTCATTTTTTTTTAAGATACATGTCCCAAAACAGAATGGAATTTATAAATGTCTGTCTAGTACTAGAAAAACCTCTTAATGTTGTTTCCCTACTTCTGCATAACCTTCCCTATCTTATACACCCGAAGACAGAAGTAGGTGCCTTATGTACCACAATGTGTGAAAAGTTCATGTTCAGTTAAATGCTTGCCAAGATTACCGGGTCGGTGTTCCAGTCATCAGTCTCACAAAATGTTGATGTGTTATATATTGTCCATTTGTACTGATAATATATCTAATTCAAAACTCCACCACAGGTTAGAATATGCTTTAGAAATACATCTGATGTAACAATTCCTAATGCTTTTTGAATCCAGGAATATGTGAGCAACAGAAGTTTTCTTGTTCCCACTTTCAGGTAATAAATGACTGGCCTGGTGATTTGAGTCAGCATCAGAATTAGAGCTCATCCACACTTGATTTTTAAAATATATTATCTTTGCTGCTGAGAAAAACTTGAGATTTTTTTGTCCCAGTTGTAGTCAAGTACTAAACAAGTACAAGACGGCAGAGATATGAATGCCCAAGTAGATTCAGCAGAAACCATAGTCAAACATGGTAGAGAACTCAAAGAAAGTAGTAAGTAAAAAGTAGGCTTAACTAAGAAAATACTCGTAAAAGCTCATTAAACCTATTAGATCTGACCAAATTTAATATCTGACTTTTAATGTTCTTCTGCTCTTTATGCCATTTGAAATAATTTCTCTTTCCTGGTTGGGTAAGATTTATAACATGAGAATGAGTCTTGAATAGTAATTCTTATGATGTGGAGACTAATTCCCTTACTTATTGTAGGCACTGATATTCAGCTAGTCCCAAAACACATATGTGACATTAAAACCTGATTTCAGTTGTAATATGAAAGCACTTCTAAAAATTCTTTGCAGTGTCTATATGAAATTAGTGAACTTGGCACTTTTATTTTCATTTTGAAGCCAATGTTGCCTAGACCTTAGAGACAAAAAACACTCATTATAGCCTGTTCAGAAATGTTTTATTACAGAGAAATGGCTCCAGTTGTCAAGTCCTGATCACCAGAGTGATAGAAAATAAAAAAAATCTGTGTCATTTTTTGCAAGGGTCTGAGCTGGTCTGCTGGATTAAGGGATACAGGGCTACTTGCCTTCAGGAAGTCAAAAATTTATCCTGATCTCTATCCTCTGTTCCTCTAGGGAAGGAATTTGCACATTTGCAGCTGCTCAGTTCACCATCAGCCTTGTAGTCCTTTGGTGCACTCAGATGTAAGCACAGTCCTCAGAGACTTAGGGTGTCAGGGAAATTGATGTGAAAAGGAAGCCAGTGTAGCTGGAAATTGAATGACAAGCCTCTGCCTATCAGAAATGTTCAGGGGAAGATCTTTGCCTAGAACCGAGGTTCCCCTATCTGATCCTTCTGAGCCGTGAAATTAGCTTTAGCATGTATACTTTTGCTTCTGATTTTTTTTAATTGCTAGGCCCAGGAAGAACAGAGCCAGTATTTTAGATTGAGAACACTAGGCTCTTTCTTCCACATCTGTTTTTGCTACTGTCAGATGTCAGCCCTTGCAGCTGAAGTCACCTGGTTAATCATTCCTGCCTGGCCAAATGCTACCTGCTCTGCTCAACCTGTTGGGGTGCAGGACATACAGCAAAAAATACCAATTGGTTGAAGCACCTGTGACGTAGATCAGAGAAGTGATCAAGGAAAATTTCTATTTCTACTGCTATTTCTAAAGGTCTATTGCTGTTTGATTTTTCAATTAGCTGTTTCCCCTGGTATAGTATGCTCAAGTGCTGTGCCCATATCCTGTGGTTTGGTTTTGTGCTGCTGACGGAGGATAGGCTACTGAGGTTTATGGATCAACATTTACAGCCTGACTCTGAGGTGCTGGCTGGTCCAGAGAGTATCAGCTTTGGTTTTCCAAATGAGTGTATAGTTGAGACTCAGGTGGAAACCTTCTGTCTTTCATCCCTCTCACACTCCCGTCCCTCCATCCAAGGAGACCTGCAGGGGGTTTTGCATCCCCCAGGACGAAGGCATGTCTTACATGATAGAAATCTGCTCAAGAGAAGTAAGGATTCAGTTGACTGAAAGATTGGGGCAGTTTCCAATTATGAACTCATTCTGCCCAGATAAAATCATATTGCAAAACTACTTGCAGCTGCTTTCTGGGGCTGGTCATTCTTGGACCCTTCTCCTTAGGCTACTCAGCCCTAATTAGCAAATTCCTGTTAAGAATAGACATACGCAATGCTAGAACCGTTGACGTCTATGCCTAGGCCTGAACTCCTCAGCACATTTCGCTGGGGCATTTTCTAAACTCCTATCACGCACTTATTGCTGTTCTTTGCTCTTCCCAGCTCTTTTGGGGAGCCTGGCATGGGTCCTCATTTCCACACTTTACTGCCTGGGTAAGTTATCTGCAACCACACGTGGCTGAGTGGAGTATATGTAGCTCCACACACACACACACATACACACACACATATACATATATATAGTTCATGGGTATGTAATATGGAAATGCTGTGGTTTTTTATGGTACAGTCACTTCATTTTTCCTGCAGCTGCTCTTCAAAGTCAAGCTCCAAGCAAGTGACTGAAATCCCCTCTCCAGTCTGTGTGTTAAAAAAAGAAAGTCCAAACAGCACTTGGGGTTTGTGCTGGCTGCAGTTAGCTGTCGGTAAGTGTATGGGACCTGGGCATTTGTGTTCAGGCCCACACTCAATGGGCAGAACTGATCTGGCTAGTGATACTTCATTTTCTTATCTTAGGATATCCTTCAGAGAAGGTAACACTGAAAGTTAGAAAGCACCTAGAGCAGTCTGCAGCACAGGCGGTCTGAATTTTTTGGCTTCATATACAAAGTAAAAGTCTGTATGAATTGCCCTTTGTGGAGGGATTTCAGCTCCGAAGGCTCCTGCCCCATCACCAGACAAGGAGGATGCAGTTCAGCACCCTGCTGCACTGGGCTTTCCCCCTCCCTGTAACCCCATGTTCCCAGCACAGTTGGTTGGGGGACACCTTGATCTACCATCCACCCTGTGGGGCAAGACCACCCACAGCAATAGCCTGGGAAAGTAGCCAGGACAATTACTCACTGCCTGCATGAGAGCTAAGTATATGAAGGGCCTTGCAACTCCTTTACAGCAAGGGTCTAACTACTGCCAGGTGCCTTCCTATGCCACACCAGCATCTTCTTTACCTTCTTCCTGCAATGTGTTGCAGACACCACCTTCTCCACGTTTCCACAGTAAGCTACTGCTCATAGAAGAGGGAATCCACAAGTGGAGATGTAGAGAGAAAATTGGACATAGGAATGAAGAAGAGAGGAACCTTATGGGAAGGTGTAGATTAGTTACACAGGATCACAGAGAAGTCATGAGGTTCTTGGTCTCTAAGATCAGAGACACCCATCTTAGCTTGCACAGTGCCCAGCATCAGTCTTGGGTTGTGTTCCTTTGACAGCCAAGTCCCTTTCCATGTGTCAATCACGCACACAGGGAAAACCAACTTGAGCACTCTGAAATGTCAGCACAGGTATTCAGAGAACCAACCTGTCATTCAGGAGAGCTTTACTTTGCCCTGACTTACAGGAAACCTAGAGTATATTTTATACTGAGTTGGCAGTTTTGTCATTCTTCCTGTGGATCACTTAGAGGAATATGTTGTTGTAAGACAAAATTTGTCCTGTATCACATATTTTATACCCTGTAAGTGCACAGTCCTCAACTAAGAAGAAAGCTGATTCTGTTTTAGATACCTACAACTGGCCAGATGAGTTCTACCTTATTAGGTTACTGATTTCCTCTGCAAATGTTTCTGAGGTGTTTTCACTCTCTGGGCTGTGCTTTGGGAGGTTGCTAAGACACTGAGGTGGAAATTTGCAGCTCTTATGGAAAACTCTCCATTTAAGACAAAGATGCCCATTTATATCCAGGAGCTAAACACTTAGCTCAAATCTCCAACTATGGTCTGGCAGTGTTTGAAAAGTTCACTTTCATTTTCCAGGAAACTGATGCTGGCCTGCTACAATCAGCCCTGGCTGATCAGAGGAGGCCTTTTAAAAACACCTTCACACTTCTGGACCAGAGGTACATTTCTGGGCTGTGAAAGGGGCCAAGGGCTACAACACAGAAGCACTTGTAGGGCCTGCAAGGCTGTACAGAGGTATTCAGCTAAGAGATGGTAGCCAACTGGCAATATAAATAGCTCTCTAACTGCCTAAATAGCCTAACTAATGAGCATACAAATCTATTAACTCCTGGATGAAGGGGGAATCATGCTGGGAAATGCTGATAGTTGGAGGGAGCTGAGACTCACAGCTACGTCATTAGACAGTGCACATGTCAGTAATCTCTGGAAAGCCAACAGAGATTAACCAAGAAACAGTTCATGCCCTTCTCTTCAGCTTCTGCAATATGGGTGGGGTGTTATTCATATGGAGGGAGTTTGGTGTGGATGGAGGTTTGGTTTTTGTTCCTTGGGAGATGATAGCAGAGATAGGAGATAGAGCTGAATACAATATGGCAGAGGAGTTCTGTTGCTAAAGACATCTAAAGACGGGGACACATTGAAAATGTATGGGTCACCCAGAGACAGGGAAAAGGCAAAATTCTTCATCTCATCACACATCACTGATCACTTATTTCTGAAATCCCAAGGGAAAAAAAGAGGTTAATTTTGTAAAAGCTGTAAGGAAAATCAAGAACCCTTTTAGGACAGATTATTACATCTGGCTAGTAGATAGTTAAAGATGTGGGAGCTTGTACAAGGAAGGAAGAAGAAAATGAATGTGTAGCAGATCACATTGGGGATGACATACATCCAGACAGCATTCATTATGGAGAGAAAAGGTTAAGGTTTCAGATGAAGGAATTATTGTGCTAGGTAGTCAGCAAAACAGAATAATGAAAGGCTGGACAGCAGGAATATGAGAGGGGGTGAGAGTGCAAGAGCTTTGGGGGTTTCCAGATAGTTCTAGCTGTTGAAATTTAACTCTCAGAGAAAACGAAGTCTAGTTATTACTTGGACACAAGACTTGCACTGAGATTTTGGAAGCTCTGTGAACTGCAGATGGGACACATGGCAAGCTGCTATGGACACACAACACATCCATCAGAAAGCATCTTGCTAGCAGATTCTCTAATTTACAGTACTCTTGAATAGATGTGCATGCAAGCTGCCTTGCTTCTAGTCTGTCAAGTACACAACATACACTTAAATGTATGTGTATAATTACTCCTGGTTTTCTTAGATGAATCTAGGCTAAATAGCCTTGCTCCTGAGAAAAATTACTCACAGTCCTGCTCTTGGGCTCCTTTTGACTTGGGTCGTTTGGCTCTACAGGAAACAGGGCTTCTCATGCATTATATCTGAAGTGTTTGTGGAGTTTCTTGACTGAGACTGAGAGGTTTTGTGTGTGAAGAGGGGAATCATCTGGGCATGCACTGTGGGTATGTGTGCAAATGAGTGTTCCTGTGTTCACAGGCACGTGTACACAAGATGCCTTATGTAATTCTTCCCAGAACTCCACTGCTCATCTGCTCTGCACAGACATGGCTGCACAGAGGCCTTTTATTGTGCTTTATAAATATGTGCCTTTGTTGTCTTATCCCTACTGGTTCAGTTTCCAAGAACAGGATGGATAACAAACCTTCTATTCTTTCTTTATCTTTCCCCCCCTTCTTGTATCTCCTGAGGTTTTTTCTCCCCTTCATTTTTCCACAGAATCTAAAGCATTTTTGTGGTTCTTCCCATAATGATAGCATGTCTAAAGGAGAGCGCCTGGCGGACCACAAGATATAATATACATGCAACTGGAGTATTTGCTATAACATCACAAAAATTTAATGACATTCAACTAAATTAAACTCATTTCCCCAATATGATGTCCTATGTTATCAACTTCTTCAGCTGGAATATCTACAATCCGGCCAAGCCAAGAACCATCCCAGTGCTACCTGCTATGTTGTAACCTACTCATAATCATCATATTTCTTGCTGCTTCTCCAACAATTTGATGACCAACCAGTTAATTGCCATTCTAAAATAAATGTACGAGAGCCTCAGTTTAGGCTTTAGATGTTTTTTCCACATACAATCAATATTGTTATCTGAGAACTACAGATCCTATGCTTGAAAAACATAATGACATTGGAAATTCTTAGTAAGTAACTGGTCTTTGCTGATGTTTTATGCCACTTCTCCCTCAGGGAAGAGACATTCATTTAAATATATAAACATCTTTATTTTTTTGCCCTCATAGTCACAAGTAGTGTGGGAAAATCAATAGATGGTCTCAAGGCACCTAGGAGAAACTGAAAAGTTGGCTAAGGGGACACTGGCATAAGGAAAAAGAAAAACACGGACTAGTTCCTGTCTAACAGTGTCAGAACCAGGGATAAGCTCAAGATGGGCTGTCCAGCTAAGATGAACTTGGTTGCTTGAGGAAAAAGTTTTCCGTGGTGGTGTCTCAGATATCAGGATCTGGGCTTGTTCAGGTGGGTAGTCCTGTTTTTTCTTAAGTAAATTTTTGCTTTGCCAAATTGGCTTAGCAACTATAGGGCCCATGATCTTACATCCTTGGTGCCTGTTTGTGGCTGAGCCCTGCATCAAGCCCTGTTGGAGTCCCTGCAGCACTGCAAGGCACTGATCTATAAATAACTTCTGATTCTTTAGAAGAAGAGCAGTAAAGGGTGGACAACTGATCGTGGTTCCAGGACACTGCAATATATTTGGACCCTGCAAAGGCATGTAACCTAGTCCACAGATCCTCAAAGCCTAGATGTGTTACTTCAGTTCTCCCTTGGGCTGCTATCTCACAAACTACCACAGAAAGCATGTGTCTGATGAGTCAGAGGAATTTTCTTGCACAGAAGGAACTTGAATACAGCTCTTGTGTGTCCCAAGGTAGTGCCTTAACAACAGCAGCTTACTTTTCCTTTCTCTTTTTGGTTAACAGGTTGTAACATGCTTTTGGCTCTCCACATAGGTGGTTGTATTTGTGCCTGTGTAGTTCTTTCCCCACGATTTGTTAGTGTTCTGCCTTGTAACAAGGCCGGCCTTCACAGACAATCTATAAGGTATGACATGCAAATATCCCCTTCTTAGAGGGGAGATGTGGAGTGAAAAAAAAAAAAAAAAGGAGAGAGAAAGCTATGATTGTCTAAGTGTCTCATTTTGCTTTTGATATGGTGGTGCATATGTTCAATCACCTAAATTACAATTTATTCATGCATTACAGTTGAATTACATTAATCAGGAAGTAGCATATTGTTGAGCAGAGCTTAGTAATACAGCTTCATAGACTTTTTTTCCTTTGTGCTATTTAAGTGGTCTTGTGTAAGTCTTGCAGAGGAGTTCACTTATCTCTTTTTGCAGTTCGAGTAAGTTTAACAAAGAGGAAAAAAACCCCACTCTCCTTTGTCTTTCAATTGATGAAAATGAACTTCGTATTTCTGAGATATCTAAAAGGAAGTCAAACTTTCAAGAATCAAAGAAACTGAATGGAAATGGTAGGAGGAATTTAATTTTAAACTGGTTGAAAATAGCACTCTTTAGGAAGCTGATAGAATTTTGTATCATTAGGAAATCTATTTAAAACAAGTACAAAAATGTTCCCAGCCTCCTTACAGTTTATTTCTGTATGAAAATCTTCCTAGTAAATAGATCAACCCAAGTACTCAAATGTAGGAAGATATATATCTATATATAGATATAGATATATATACAAATTTCAGATAACTTCTAAAATGGGTTCTTCTCTGCCTGAATTTCTAAGACATTTGTAGGAAAAAATCCGTCGCCTGTACTGATTTCTGATTAGCCTGTATGTATATTTGATAACCATTCAGTAATGCATATTCAGTGAAGTTTATGGGATACCCCTGCTGAGATAACAGAGAAAAGGTAACACTTGTAGGGAGGTGTCCAGGTAGTTATCAGTCATAAAGAGATGTGAAGAATATTGTCTGCAAGCATCTTCTTGTGTGACTTCTGATATTCCAAATTTAGCCTGAATCTCTGACTCTTCTGGCTGAAAAGCCCTTGCCTTCTAAAAAAAATGCTCTAGCCATAGCCTGACCAAGTTCTCCCATTTCTGGACAAGAGTCCCTGCCCATGTCTTTTCCCTAGACCAGTATCAACCTTTATGTAATTTATTTTTTTAAAATCCATTTATATTATCACTTGAATTAGCATTTTCATTTGGATTTGGGAAGGTAGGAAAGTATGCTGGAAGAAAAACATACACTACCAGTAGCTGAACAAATTTTCCACTGAAAATTACAAACTTTAACATTAAAGAGAACTAAAAGACTTCTGCAATTTTTAATTGATGTAATTTTACAGAATGGTAAGCATACTGTGGAACAATGAGATGTTTTCAGGAAGAATTTTTACTTGGTGTCTGAATTGTGTATACAGCAAGCTGAACTGAAGCCATGGGTAGAGAACCATTGTACAATGCTTGGGAGTGACTCCTGCCACAATTATAACAAAATAAAATAAATCAACCCCCTGAGAAAACAAGGTTTGTGAATTTGCTTGTCCAAAAAATAGCCTGAAGCTGCAGAAAGATCTTCTTGGGCAGCAGGAAATTAGTAATAGCCACAGAGTTGTTATCTACACAGTTACATAAAAGAGAATTGGGGACTCAAAGCCAAATGTTATATGGTGGTCTACACCCATATTAGCCAGGGTCAGCCTCCTCCATGGCAGATGCATCTTGGATAGATCTAGGCTGAAACTGTCCAAAGCAAAGCCAGGGAAAGAGCTAACAGCTGAACAGTAGGACCAATAAATAACTTTATAAATACATTATTACAGATATACACAGAAAAATACACCAGAAAATAACTGGCGGGTTTTTTTGTTTTGTTTTTTGGAATTTTTTTTGGGGGGGGTGTTTTGTTTTGTTTTGTTTTGTTTTTTCTTTTTTTTTAATTTAGTGTTAGAGTTGTATCCAGAGGTGGCATTATCATCTGCTTCAGGTGGATCACCTCAAACCTCAGCTAGGGCTGGAAATTTTCCAAAGGTATCTGGGAGATCACTTTCCTTGCAATCTGGATTCAGGTACTCTATCACTGAGGCATTAGTGTACCACAAACATGGCAAAATAAATTCCTGAGTAGCCCAGGTTGCATTCCTCTCAACAGAGCAGTCTATCTTTCATCTGTGGATAAAGCTTTTTATGGTATGTGAACTCTGACAGAGTCCTCCATGTATTTGTGTTTTCTTCATGAATGAGGTACCTCACAGGCCTTCATAGAAGACTGATGCTATAGCTGAATGAACTGCCCTTGGTGACATGTGGTAAAGAGTGCTGGCTCCTTCTCTAAAACCTGTGCCAAAGGACATTGTGATCTTCATATGCCCATTTCCCTATTCAGTATAGAGCAATGTATTTAAAACATACAGTATTACAATTACAATTAGAGTTTATGACATTTTCATGAAGAGCAAGAAATGATGATAAATACATGAATAAAGACCTGGAAATGGATAAGCTATTTTATTATAAATGAATGTCAATGAAGTGTAATTTTCTGCTTTAGGAGGATTCCTGCACCTGGTAATATCCTTAATAAACATTAATTAAAAGGTTAATCTGTTGTAGAAATTGCTTTTCTCTGAAGCCACCTGAAATCAATTTGAACTCAATTACAAGCAGTTATCTATTGTTTATGTGGTTAAAGATTAGAGAATACATTTCTGCTTGTCAGGAGCCATCAGAGCGGGTTTTGAATGTCATGATCAGAGGTGATTCTGAATATTTGAATGCACTTTAATGAGCATAGAAAAACCATTAGAAAATGTAATCAGTCATATTTGATGACTTGACCTTGGAACTTTTATAACAAGGGGTCCAATCATTTCTCTCTTAAGTGCCAACAGGATTTGCTCTTGAAATCAATTGACCATTGCTTGCTTACTGAGAGGGTAATCCTTCTTGTCAAAGAAGTATAAATTACAAAAATCCAGCAAGTTATATAAGTAGGTTCAGAATAACTATCTTTCACAGACTTGTGAAATATGAGAGTCAGCTGAAAAGTGATCAAAGATAATATTCTTCAAAGAAGTTTGGAGACAGGCAGCACTTAGTAATTCAGCAAAGTTCTGCTCTGTACATGTACTGAACATCAAGCTGGAAAATATTCTGCACCAGCAAGGGTGTATGTGTTGCCTTATTTTAATGGAAAATTGTTCAAGGTTGATAAATGCATAATTTGCATCCATTTGCATCCCACATTGATTGGAACTTGCTCTCCCTGCTGGACAGGAAGACTTGCACTTTCATACAAAACACATCTGGATACAGGAGCCCCATAGAAGAAATAAAGGACCAAGGTCTTAATACCTTTTCCCACAAAGGATAGGTAAATATTTGTGCCTCTCACATAAAAGTTGTGTCCATATTTCTCAACATCTGATTTTCACAGAATCAGAGAATGAAGTAGGTTGAAAAAGATCTCTGAGACTATCAAGTCCAACCTTTGACCAAACACCACTGTGTCAACTAGATCATGGCATTAAGTGCCACATCCAGTCTTTCCTTAAACACCTCCAAGGACAGTGAATCCACCACCAACCTGGGCAGACCATTCCAATGTTTGATCAACATTTATGTGAAGAAAATTCCTTCTAATGTCCAACCTGAACCTCCCCTGACACAGCTTAAGACTATGTCCTCTTGTCCTGCCACTTGTTACCTGGGAGAAGAGCCTGACCCCCACCTGGCTACACCCTTCTTTCAGGCAGTTGTAGAGACTGATAAAGGTCCCACTGATCTTCCTCTTCTCCAGACTGAACACCCCAGCTCCTGCATATTACTTGCTTTTCAGACTCTTCAGCAACTGTGCTGCCCTTCTGTGGACATGCTCCATCACCTCAATGTCCTTCCTGAATTGAGGAGCCCAGAACTGGACACATAACTTGAGGTGCAGCTCACTAGTGCCAAGTACAGGGGGACAATCACTTCCACATGAAGCATGTGCTGTGCTTGACTGTAGTTTTACCCGTATGAGTAACTAGGCTGAAACCAGACTATGCACTTGTTTAAGAAATTTATATCAAATTACTTTGCATGTTTGAAAATTTAGGCACCTCTTCCAGCATGCATGGAGCAAGATAGCAAGAAAGAGTTGCAAAACCAGAAAGCACTTCCCTTATCCAAAGATAGGCCTTAAATACAACTGGAAGGAATTTCTCTCTGGAGGGATTAAGTTTCCTCTTCATTAACACAAGGAGAATCTAGAGGAAAGAGCTTAGAATTTGGCTGACTATGGGTAAGATTTGTAGGACTTAGATTCATATCCACAACAATTTTCACCTTTCTATATTCACTGATTCTTTAGGGTGACAATTTTCAAGACGCTAAGAGAGTCAATTTAGGCATATGAACATAAGCGATGATGATCTCAGGTATTTCCAGTGGACTGTCCTATAGTAATGAAAAGGTCTCAAAATAAATGACTGCCCGCTTGGAGTGAACAAAGACATTTGAGCATGCAACCAGCAACAGCATACTCAAACTTGTATATTAGAACTATTTTAATGATTTGGTGTACTTAGTGGTAAAAGGCTGGCATGTCATGACAGCTAAAACACACTTCCATTACATTTGTGAAAAGGTGAAGACGTTTTCAAAGGTAAAATCTAGTTTTAAAATCTCTCTAATCCAGGCTTAAAAGCCCTTCCCCTAAACCTCTGAACACATAGAAAGGCAGTTTACTTTATATTCATCATGTTGCATTTCTTGACTATATTCTGTGCCATTTGATAACATTTGTAAAATTCAGTTAGATTCTTAACCAGAGAAATTATGACTGATGGTTTCAAAGTAAATGAAATTCTGCAAAATCAGAATCAGCTTGTTGATATTAAAATCTTCCATTCTGTGACCCAAAATGCTGAGTTTTCATTAAATCAGTAGAAGAAATAAATTGTATAAAATTTCCAGTGTAGATAGTATAAGGCTGGAATTGAATGGAATAATTATGAATTATCTGTTTCTTTTTATTTATTTTTAACATGACAATTTTTTTTTTAATAAATAGAAATCTGACAGACAGCCCCAATGAGTACATCTGAAAAACAAAAATAACTACAGATTGTACTTTGTTCCAGGTGGGGAAGCACAAACAGTAATAGAGAGGAAGGAGAGAAAAATCCCAAGACTAATTTCTCACAACGAGTTTCCAGTTCAAAGTGTCCAGAAGCTTTGCAATGATTTTGTGGAAAAATATTGTAATTCAGTTCACACAACTTTCTGTGGATGTAAAATGTTAGCTGTACAGTCTGTTGACAATTACAAGGGAAATTTGCCCTCGGGCATATGCCCTGTTCCTGGGAGCCACAGTGGTGTTATGTCCCTGGCTGTGGTCCAGCTTAGGGACTGGAGGGACTGGTCGCTCTGGCTGTTCAGGGTTTTAGTGAGAAAAGTGTCTCCTTTTGATTAAACTTCAGCAAATTACACAAAGAACAGAAGTGAAATCTGAGAAGGAGTTACCTCTTCTTTTGGTCAATGTATCAACAGACCCATCCAACAAGCTCCATCACATTTTAGACCTTAAGGCTGTTGTATACAACTCCCAGTTTCAGTTCCACCTAATGCCTCTTAGCTTAGTATGAATTAAGTTGGTATTATTTGTGTGTTGATACCTTCATATCAAAGCCCAACTACCCCACATTGCACATTAAAATGCAGGCTTTTTATTTGGTTTTACATCACTGGGCTGTTTAAGTTGATATTTTCCATGTCAAGTGTCTGTCTGAAATATTGCCACACTGTTCCAAGGACTTCTGAGAGTTTAAGAGAAGACTGTCTCTGTATAATATCTTGGTGAACTTTTTCTTTCTGAAGTGCTTGCATTCCCACAAGAGAAGGGGAAAAGTCTTGAAATTTGGCAGGAGCGGGCCTCTGAAGCAGAAATATACCATTTGCTGTGTCCAGGATAACCTGCCCAAATTTGGCCAAGTTATAAGCCTTTGAAAAATGATTTGTAGACAGTTGGCAGCAAAGAACTGACCATGCAGACTGTGTCTCCGTGTGGAAGCAGGGACTGAACACACACTTCCCTGCAATCATGGGCACAGGATATGCTGTGGTCATCATGGGTCTCTCTGGGTGTTCACTGCCTTCTTTCAGTACAGACCGTACTTCTCTCCATTTGCGGACTCTGAGGCACTGAGGGAGAAGGACGTGTGGAGGGGGGACACAAAGAGACCTGGGGTAAACAAGAGCGAAAACCAGCAAGTTGGCAGAGGGCTGAGAGAAATCAGCAGGGAGGAGAAGACAAGCCTGAAATAGTGACAGGCTGAGAATGATGAGCCAAGCAAGAAAAAAGGAAGTAAGCTGGAGAGACTCAGGCAGAAGGCTGCTGCTCTGGACTGGTGTTGTTATGGGAACCCCAAACTCTCCAGCTATCAGTAACAGTTTGCAGAACATACTGGACAGGCATCGCCTCTCCAGCAGCATGAGCTCTTGAAGGACGCAACAACCTTCCATTTCTTTCTATTAGCATGCATGGCAGGAGTCTGGATAGGAAAGCAAGAGGACCCACTTGTCCTGGACAACATGGAGAGAAGGATGCTCCAAGATGCCCTTTGCCTGTTCTGTCTGCTTCTGTCTATCTTGGTTGAGGAATACTGATACACAAAATGGCCTGAAAGAACATCTATTCAGGCCAGAAAGTCAAGGATTTCAATGGGGTAGAAAATGCTGCAAACACAGTTGCTGAGCAACCATAGGCCTCAACCTTAATTACTGCACACACCTTAAGAGCCAACCATTAATTATATGATCACATGCCACTTTTTCCCCCCACAAGTTACAAAAGATTAATTGGCTGAACAGTCCTGAGCATGTTTTATACAGATTCCTTGGACCTCAGCCCAGCTGTTACCCAAGAGAGGTATGCACAGAACACTTGGCCATGGACTTGTTCTAGCAGACCGACCTGCAGAGATCACACAGGCAAGGGTTTATCCCACCATACGCATTTCAGTGCCAATCACACAACCTTTGCTAAAAGGCTGTGCTGTATAAGGGGCTGTCTTTTGTTATGTTTTCTGAGGGGTCTGTGAGGTCATAGGTAGATTCATTGTCCCAACAAATCCCCCAGAAAGCAGTTTTTGGTGGTCTTGCCATGAGAAGACCCTGGAGCTGCAGCTGGGAGCTATTTGGCTCATGTCCCTTGCTGCTCCTGTTGCCATACCAGCAACAGGCAAGGGTTTGGTCAGAAGAGGGGCTGATCCCTTGGTATTTCACTAAATCCTCAGCCAAGGGTTTGCCAGCAGCAGCTGGTGAACTTGGCGTGACCTAAAGGGATGTCTGCAGAGCCAGAGGTGCTGTTACACCCAAGGTGCAGTATGTACTGAAGCAGATCGGTGTCACAGCACTTAGCACCAATCTAGGTCAATCTTTCATATGCTGTAGTATACAACGTAAGTGCAATTAGAGGTGAATGTAGTCCTGGAACTGGCAGGTAAGAAGCTAAGCTCTGATGTGCAGGAGGGTAGGATGGGTCCTTCCTCATGGATACTAATCTAATTTGGGCTCTTCAATATTTGCATCACTAACCACAGTGACTTAATCCAGGTTTCCCCAAATATTCTGAAGGCCTTTCCTCTTTGCAGCTTCATTCCGTGTAAGAAACCCAGTCTTAACTTGCTCATGGTTGAGAAGGGCTTGTTATTAGATAGCATCCCAGTGTGAATGCAAGCACAATCACCAGACCCTGTTCACTCAAAAGGGGTATGCCCTGCGAAGATGCCAAACCATCAACTCTCTGGTTGAGTGTTTTCCATTAGTCAAATGTCCAAGTGACAGTCAGATTAAAATAAATAAATGCATATACTCACTTGTACCTCTTCTACAAACTCAGCTGGGTCCTGAGATTTCTATTGCAACCCATCCTCACATTGTTCCCACTCCTATTCTGTGGGAGGTAAACCTTAATCTGCCCTTTCTCCAAGGAGCTGCTTTACCCATGTGCTCTGCTTCCTACTGCTGCTGCATCATCACTTACAAATCATGTTACTGACGCTTATCTTGGCCACAGGCTGCATCCCTTTTCCTTCCCTCTTTTCAGTGTCCCATCCAAAAGTAGGGGAAAAAGGCTAGCCAGTGGTGCACTCCATTCCAGGTCTTAACCTGACCTCCCACACTCACTGGCTCTTTTCTTACTCTACTCCTGAGGTAAATGGTGTACAAGAAATAAAAGTCTTCTTCTCTTTTGTCAAGGAAGTAAGAAAAAGTATTTTCAACAGCTCAGCCTGGGAATGTCTTCTGTTTCACTCCTTTGGTAGCTTCTTCAGTGACTGACTAGTTTCATACAAGCTTGGCAGTGAGACAGCTGCAAAGACAATTAACTTCCCACAAAAGGCATCCCTGCCCCCTCCCCCGCAACTGGGGATGAGAGTGACCACAGTTCAAATGCCTGCAAGATTTTTTACTTATGTTTGGTCCTTACAGCTGGTTTCTTTACTGTTGAATGAAATAGCACCCAGCATGCTGCCAAAACAATGTGAAGGAGAAAGGCTGTGTGGAGGAAGGGAGAATTTTCGGGATACATGTGGAGGAAACAGAAAACTGTCATGTAATATAATTTTAAACCTTTCAGAGATGCGAATCCCAAGGCACTGCATTCTTCATTATTTAGCTAGTGGTATTTCTGGATGGAAAGAACCTGCACCTTTATTATCAGTGATGAGACAGATCATCACAAGTTTTTAAAATAAATCTCTCCCTCTCTCTGTCACATTCTTCTGAAATGGTGCATATCTTTGAAGCATTTGTTTCTCTGGGAACATGAGGTACCGCCAGAAAACTACTCAGATCATTTATTGCTCCTGAATATTTAGAAATCGTTAACCTTTACCCACTCCACCCAAGGAAACACTGGGAGAGGCTGTAGCATTTTTTTTAACTCTTTCACTTCTGCTTATCTTTTTAACCTCTCGTTCTGTGGCATATATGCTTATGACTGGGCAGCTTTATATGTGTTTTATGATCTGGGTGATTCAGCAGAGGTATAAGGATAAGGAAGACACAGTTTTGCTCAGAGGCAGACAGATCTGTGATGAAGGCTGTTTCCACTCTGTAAAGCATTAACATATCCAGATGTTACCAGAAATGGTGAATAGGTTTAGTTAAAATGCACAACAGATGGGATCTTTGCCCTAAAGTCATTTAGGGTCAAAAGCCAAACCTATTCCCTGTTCTACTATTTCATATGAAATTCGAAATGGAAATAATAAAACATATCAAGAGTCTGTTTTCCCTCTATTTCTAACAGACAAAACCCGTAGACAGATTTAAGCCTCAAAAAAATCCATATACAGTTAAACTTTCCCACTGGTTGATGAGCAGTGGAAGACAAAAGCAGACTGGGTGAATAGCTCGTTATTTCCTGGGCTTAAATCAGAAGATCATTTCCAGATGCACCCAGTTCCCGGCACCACACAGCTGGATCCCACTTGCCTCATGCCCAGTGTGAAGTGGCACTTCGGGCAGCTGAGCCACAGGATCCTGGCTGCAGCCTGCAGAGGGGTAGAAGTTGACATTTGCTCTTTGGTCCTGCCTTCAGGCCACGTAAGGACCATACCAAAGGCAAGATCCCATTTCTCTTTCATTCCCTGCATGAGTTATTATGAAGAGAACAGTAGTATATTCTTGGGGAGTACATGGTTTTAGAGGGCACTGATGTTAAGAATATTGTTCGCAAAATAGCATTATTACTCCAATTTTTTTCCGAGTGTGATTTTAAACAGTAGGTAAGTGGGCCAAGTGAAACCCTTGGCATGCTGTTTTGTGTTGTGTAAAACATTCTGTGAATTAAACTTGAAATCTAGCAAACAGTTTCGGCCAAAGACAAAGAGGGTAATTCTGAGAAATTGCAGTCAATGCAGTGTGATGATTTCAAAGGGAAACAGCACAACTTTTCAGTTTGAAACATTTGTTTTTGTTTTGAGGTTTTCCTGCCTGCAATAAATAAAAAGGGGTGAAAAGTTTAAACACAAAAATGAAGTGTTTTGTTTCAGGTTGAACCAAACACTTTGCTTGATCCAAACTGGAATTTTGGGGTTTTATTGTTTTACCAAGAAAACACAGTTTAATTTCCTGTCAACCCAAAACATTTTTTGTAATTGTAGCCTTTCTGTGTTGAATTCAAAAGCCATTTATTCCTACTGCTCTTTAGGAAAAATTCTTGGGAATTAATTTTTTTCTGGGAAGGGAGGTGAAGTTTCATGGAAGTGTATTGTGTTGGGCAGGGGGAAGGTGATGAGGGACCAGAGCTGAAGAAGAAAACTAGCAATGGATGAAGGTCTGTAAGCACTGTAAGGGTGGGATTATGGCTGACCAGGTCTTCAGGCTAGCCTGAATAGTTATTATTTTACAGCAGGACAGCACTATGGGGCTGAGCTCCTTCAGCCCAGCCCAGCTGTGGGCCAGCTGAGCACTGCTGCTCTGCTCATTATGCCCTGTATGCAGGGAGCTGCTGCTGCTTTTGACTCTGCTACCCCCAACCCATTCCCAACTTTAGCTCTTCACTTGATGTCGCGTGTTTTCTTACTGCAGTGTGGATTTGGCCCCCAGAAAAGCAAGATGGCTGCATTTGGACTGCAGGCTATGTGGTGTGCAGATGTGTGTGGGTATGTGGGAAACAACTGTATGTTGTGCTCTGTCATTTTAGTTGGCCTGATTTGCAGCTACAAACTGAACATTTTCACATTAATGTGAAATTAGGTAGAAGCCCCTGCAGCCTGGGGCCTCTGCAGGAGTGGTACAGTTAAACGCAGCTCTATCCTGAAAAGTGTCACAATTTCTCCCCACAACTGATAAAATGAGTAAAGGTATTTGTGGCACTAACTGTAGCTGGATCCTTTAGAGAGCTGGGGATAAATACTTTTAACTAAAAACCTGACTGAGGGGCTGCGCTGCAGCTCAAATGTGTTTCAGAGCTTGCTTTCAACTGATGAAGCATTTGGGATTATGCATTACCCTGTAGGGCACAGAGAATGGCATACTTCTCAAGTGAATTCAGCCAATGGCATTGTAATTACACTAATTACACCGTAGCCTTCAGTTAGGGTAACAAGTTGCTGCTATGCTTGCATGCATTATACAGCACTGTAATATATGTCATGGTATTTCTCTGTGTGTGCAACCCATGTTTTCCTCTTCCTGTACTACCATCTACATGATGGTACAAAGGTAGAAATACTGCTATCTCCATATGGCGCTTCTCATTTATTTTACCCCTGCCAGACTATCAGCTGGACCTGGGAATGAAAGGGACAATTTTTAGAGCCTTCCCTTTAGTAGCAAGAGTCCCTCTGTGTGTCTGTGTCACACAAGATCCCATCCACCAGAGGAGCTGGGCCATCATGCTCCATGGTCGATGTCCCCACTGCATTAGCCAAGAGGAACCTTTCCCCCAGCTGAGCACAGGGCTGAGCTTGTCTCAACTGGAAGCCAGACTCTGGCTATCTCACAAATTACCATGTTAAAGAAATCTTTACGGAGTAAGGTGTTGGTAAACAAGAGTTTGCTGCTCCTATGATTCACTACCTTCTTACGCACCTTAAGAGCAGATTTCTCCACCCTCTTATGGCTGTGGGGGAACCGCAGACATGGTGGAACCGGTGCCCTCCTGTAAGCATACCCCCAAAGCACACAAAGCTGCAGACAGCATTTTATGTGGCAGCAGAGGTCAGGGGAAAATTACAATGTGTGACTGTTTGTCAAGGAGGGGGAGGCATCCTCAGAAGGTCCTGAGCAGAGTCCAAAGCACGTTCAGTAGCTGTCCTGTGAGAGCCTTGCAGGAGTGGCCAGGGCTGCAGCAGAGGGGAGGGAAGACAGCCAAGCGCCTCTGGGCAGGCGGGCAGGGCGAGTGTGTGGGCAGGGAAGGGTGAGGCAGGCAGGCTGAGCTGAGAGACAAGCCTGGCCACAGGCTCCCTCGGGGAACTCCAGCAAGCCTCTCATGTTTGGTGTGCTCCTGTTTTCCTCTCCAACAAAGGAGAAGACCTAGTGCTCTTACTTTCACCGTGGGTGTCACGAAGCTTCAATCCATGGAGGTCCTGCTGTAAACCCCCTTACAAAACAAATGGACAGTGATACATGCAATTGGCTCTTACAACCTCAGCATGCTCATGCTGGAGAAGGAAGCCCTGTGGATATATGCCCTGTCTGTACAGCTTCGCATTGCATCTCTGTGCTAAAGCAAGCTGCACATGATGCCTGCTGGTTCTTGAAAGCGATATAGTCACATCAGTGTGGCACTGAGCCTAGATAATTAGCCTTTCCTAGCAGGTCTAATTAGGCTGGGCAAGGAGCCATGCTGATAGAGTTGTACTTTCCTGGATTCCAGCTCTCACTTGGTCCCAGTCAGTGTGTGTATCTGCATCGTATTCATGACATGGTGCAGACATCCCACCACTGCTTCCCAGGATCCCAGGACCCTGGCAGCAAAACCTGTGGAGAGGCCAGCTGAGAACTGAAGAGATTAGCTCGATCTGGCAGGCCAAAATGCTGCTTCTTTTTTTCTAAGTCAAATTTTTGGAAGAAAAGGAAAAAGAAAAAACTCATGCAGACTTTTCTCTATTGTTTTGATTTGGTGCAATGATTTCTGAAAACACCCCACACTCTGGAGTCCCACATGAGGTAAGATACTTGTGCTGTGTTCAAACCCTTTGTGAAATGGAGACAGTGTCTCCAAGGTCATGGTCTCTCAGTGTATGGCAATCCTAATAATAATGTGAGTGTGTGCATTCCCTTCACACCCCTAACTACTGGCTTTGTCCATTTTTTGGACTGAGGGTTAGACGGGTTTCCATCTGTTATCAGCTAAGGGTTAGTCTTGATTTGGCTGTAACCACTGCTGTGGCACAGAGCCAAGGTGGTCTCTGTCTGATCCTTGTGGTCACTCTAACCCAAGGAGGGAAAAAACTAAGGGTGAGAAATGAAAGCTGGGTGCCCCTGTGGCAAGGCTCAACATGGGGGATGGCTGGAGAAAAACTTACTAGACTCAGATGATAGAGAAATGAAGAGCTGGAGACAAAGACAGGGTGAAGACGAGGCTAGCAGTGGAGGCAGGGATCCAGATGGCCACCCTCCTAGATCAACATTGCAGACATGAGAATTGAAAGGAGAAACTGTCACAAAAGTAAACAGTATAAGAGAGAGGGACATAATGTAATGCTTGGACTGGCCGTTGTCCAGGTGTCCACCCTCTTATCACACAACATGCTGCAGTCAGACACAGGAGCAGGTCCTGAGCATCTGTGCCCAAAGCACCTAATGAGTGTTTGCAGGACGAGCTAAGAGGGAGGCTAAGGCAGTGCAAGGGAGAGGGGTAGGAAGGAGGCTTTCAAGCACGTGGAAGGCTGCCTGGCCAACACAGCATGTGGGCAAGGAGGAAAGACATGAAACAAAAGCCTTCCTGCAGGAGCGGAGAGAAAAGACCCACTGCTGTCAGAAATGAAACAACATAGCCCGCTGTGGAGGCCAGAGCTCCTGGGGCAGACTGGGCCAATAGTTGTAAAAACAGTTTTGAAGTAGGAAATGTAACATGACTACAAATTGCCTTGCTTCCCCCTCTAATCCCCAGCTCCCACCATGTGTAAGAAGACACCGAGCAGGACAGCAGCAAGTTGGCAGAGCTGCAGGCAGGTCCTGCCTGTATTGGCATGGGGCACAAACTGGAGAGCTTGGCACCTCCACCCCTCCATCTCTTCCCAAAATACAGAACTGGCCCAATTAGAAATTGGGCATTGCCCTCTCCCTAACAGTGGGGAAGCTGCATTTTTTGGAGGTTATCTGCCAACAACAACAATAAAGTACCATTAATTTCCACCAGGGCCCTACTCACAATGGCTAAACTGGAAAGATAATTTACAACCGATATATCTTTATGGAGACAGGATACAGGCATTTTTACCAACAGGTCATCTAAGCTCCAGAGCAGAGTCAAAACACATGGTAAAAAATACTTTTCCTCCTGTTTCCATGCTGGCTGTGACACAGCCCTTGGCTGGGCAGCACGATGGTGGAGGACTGCAAGTTTTGTAGTCACAGCTCTGGATATTGCTTAATCTTCGTCTTCTGTTTCAGTGGGTCTTTTTACCAAAACATTTGCTTCGAATGGAAAGCGAAGAGAAAAAAAAATCTTGACTGGAAAGGGTTTCTGCTGCACTGTTTACAAACTTTGCACTTTCTTCAAAGCCACAGAAGTTAGAGATGGAAAAGCCATATTAAGAAATAAAGGCTGAACTTTTCCAAGGCTTTTAAATCACTTATAACTCTGACAAATGACCTCCAGAGAAACTCTGTGTGGCAATTTCAGATATTGCAGCCCACCAAAGTCTTTTCCATGCCATTCCCACAGCACCTAGTTAAGAAATCAGGCAATGAACTGTCACTGCTGAAGTGGAGTCAGCCTCCTGCTGCTGACTGCTCTGGGAAGAAACAAGTGCTGAGAGATGGAAACATAGGAAAAGGGGGAGTAACTTAGGTTGGTCTTCTCCGCATCTATCAAAGCTTATTGAGGCTTTAATGTCCATGTAAAAAGTGACCTGTGGTGTGGTGCAGAACCATCAGAGGTCTGGCTCTAGGCTGAAATCACTCAAGGCCAGGTCTGCAAAGCAAATTTCATTCGTACATAAGCAGGTAGGAATTGAGGAAGACTTGTAAAAATGCCTATCAGCTAGACACTCAAGTGTCATTAAAATGCAGAGACAGACACTAGGAAAGCAAAAGTGGTGCAGCTTATATTTTCTGCAGTAGAACAATTTCAAAGCTGTTTAGCAGCTTTTTATAATTTTGTCATTCCTCTTAAATTTACCTTTATTCTTCTTCATTCTCTTTCCTGGGATTTTCTCTCCCCCAAAGACCACTCTTATTTTTTTTCACAGCACTTTGTTTTGACATGGAAATTCACTGTTCATTGAAATAGAACAAAGATGTTGACTGAATCCTGCCTTGCATTTCTAACATCACCATTTTGGAAAGTAGTGCTGCACATTGGATGAGATTGGTCTGTATTTGTTGATTCTGTGAGCTGTGGTCTGTATCTCAGACCACAAAGATACAGTCAGCTTTCTGTTGGCATGGTCTTGGGAAAGGCTATCCTTAGGGGAATCTTCCAGCTAAAGTAGGTTAGTCAGCTAATATGGGATGTGTTTCATCTGACCTTGGGAGTCAGTGTGACACTGAGGTTAGGCTGAATGTTCTGTTTCGGTGGAGTTACCTATCTCTACAGGTAACTCCATTGGACAGTTAGTATATTTTAGACTTCTTTGGCAACATGAACTTCCTTTTTCAGAGGAAACATTCCTTTCAGATCCATCACTCTTTTATATTTAGCTCTTACATATCAAAAAGCACATGATGAACAAATGTGCCTAAAGAAGGTGAAGTATACTATTACAGCAAGGAGACAGTATTATTATTCTCAAACTACACCTATGTGAGAATTGAAATTTTCTACCCAGAACCTATTTGTGACATGTAATTCTTTTGTAACATCTTATCCCTGTGAATCCTTGCAAGGAGCAAGTCATGGAACTGTCCCATTACCACTGGGATAGAAGAACCTGAACACAGACTTCACACGCAAGCGAGAGATGGTGTAATAAGTGCACAACAGTTCAGTGCCCCATGTTATGAGAGGACAATATTAATCCCAAGGAAACATGGCATCCTTTTTCTCATCTTGTTCTTGTTGTAGAGGGCAAAGCCCTGGCCCAGTAATGTGGTCACTGACTCACAAAAATGATTTCCCTCTGTCTCTGCTTCATCTGTGCTGCCTGTTGCTTGAGCAATGTGAGAGGCACGAAGCCACTGCCCTCACTATGTCCCAAACTGTTTTTGTGCTCATCTTGCTGGCACAAACCCCTGCATGAGAGCCCTGGAGGAAAGTGCTTCTTCTGATCCACTTTGTTCATAAGACTCTAGTTTAGCAGCTCAGAGAAACTAACGTGGTGGGATAGAGAGTATCAAAGGAAGAATGGAAGAGAAAGGGCAAGTGGGTACAAATTATTTCATTATGAACTTTCCATGAAATAGCAAGGGTAGAGCTGGGGATGGGAGGATATTAATTTATGGCAGAATGTTGTTATTGCAGCCCTTCTTTAACCAGTCATGTTACAGGAAGATAAATAAAGCCCAAGCCAAATCTTCCCCTAGGCTAAGCCTACTAGCTTGGAGATTTATGTGCAACTTATATCTAGCCTGATAATTCCACTGTGCGACTGACCAAAGGTCTTCACTTGCAGGGTAGGATGTTGTTAAAGGCACCAATATTCGGAACTGGAGCACAGCAGGACACTGCCTGATGAGGTCGTTAGTAAATTTCAGTGGCCAAAAGCAACTTGTTGATCTCTGTGAATGCGTTGCTTGCAGCACTGGATATGGGGCTATTTCACAGTACAGCAAACATGAGGCTTTTTTGTGTCAGTGACCAGAAAAGCCAGGCTCTGTTTATTCGGCTAGAAAGTGCTTACACTAGCTTATTTTTTTTCCCCTGAAACTCAACTTTCCTAATTCTATATGGGAGGGCTTTTTTTCCAGGCTTTTTAAAGTAATATCAGTATTATGGCTAATGAGGCAGTGGAAAGCAAGCTGGTCCATTCACTGTAGCTAATGACTCCATTCCCGTGAGCCTAATCAAAGATTTGTACATTTAATTGCTGTCAAGTCAGCTCTAGCCACCTGCCATTTCTGCCACACCTGAGCTCCCTTCTTCGTGGTCCACAATTCTAAATGAATCCATCTCTTTTTCTAAGGGAAGGAAAACAGGGCTGCCAAGCAACCCTGAAATGGTGCTTTACTCTTAGAGCAAAGATCAAACAGTCTGCTTTGTCACTGAGCAATATATGTGTTAACTGACTGTGGCACAGATTTTTCAAAAATTTATTAGTCTCATATTGGAGATCAAGGATGTGAGAAATACACCCTTGTCTGGACATGTCCTGGACTTGAAACAGACTTCTGTCAGAGGTGAAAGTGATTTTTGTTGGCTCACCACTGAACAAAGTTGAACTACATTTATTTTTGGTTTTCTCTGATGGAAAATAACACTGAAGCCATTATTCCATTTCTGCAGTGGATTGGTGCAGTATTTTGACCAACCTTTGTCCTCAGCATCATGATTCCTAAACATCCTGCCTTCTCCATAGGGAATTCATACAGGAAATGTTTTGGGGCCACGTTCACTTGAATGTAAGAGATAACTCCTGTTCATTGTTCTAGAGGAAAAAAAAATAAAAGAGGAAAAAACCCCAGTTGTTGCTAGCATACTGTGAAAAGAAAATGTTTTTTGTGATCCTGGTCATATCAGTTTACCTCAGTCCAGGCAACACTCCTAAGAATCATATGTCTAATGCCATGTATTTCTTCAAATATATTTCCAGATAAATTTTTTAAGTTGTTCGGAAATATGAAGTCTATGAAGTCACACTGAAACAGTATTGGTTTTTAATTAACTGCTCATTTTATAGCCTGATTTCCTAGTGAAATGGGAATTTTGTGATCATGTGTTGTGATCATCTGCCTGATCATCCCTCTCTAATTGTTTTTCTATTCTTGGCCAGACTGAACCTAGATAAAAAAGAAAGACAAATGTGAGAAAGCAACATTACTGCTTCAAGAATATAAGTACCCAGGTGGAGGTGCAAAAGTCCACAAATGTTTCCTATGAATGGCCCAAGTAGAGGAAGTCTGGCAAATGAATTCATAAGTTGTCAGCAAAAGAAGAGAGACCATACCGGTGCCCCAGTCACAGCAACAACCACAAGACAGATCTGTGGAATACAAGGCATCACTGATATTCATTCTCACATAACTACTTCATTTCCTTTCTGGACCCATCACAGAAAGTAAAAGCACCATTAAGATATATATAAGATTTTTGACTGGATACAATGAGATTTTTGCAAGGAGCTTGGTCTGAATGCAGGCTGACACTTTTTTTCCCCATTGGGACAATGTGGAAAGGCTTTATAATAGCTTTTAGTTCGATTTACTCCAACTTTAGGAACTCTTCCACTGCGAGAAGGGTTTAATTGGCCATGAAGCCCTGTGAGTTTTTGCACTGTCAATTGACAGATGCATAGATTAATGTACCAGGAAAACCAAAGAATAAATTAAAGGCTCTGAATACAATCTAAGGGTCTGTAGCTACTTGTATCCGTCTGAGAGCTTAGAGCTAAATTCTGTCTCTCATTTTGCTATATGGCTAACCACTACTGTACTTCACTGCAAGGCAAACCTGAAGAGAACTGAACTTGATCATTTCTGTAACAATGTGTTTAGAATTTCTGCTCAGGACATCCTACAATGTCTTCAGAAAAAAAAAAAAAGGCATTCATGTGGGAAGACACCTCTTTTCTTTCCTTTGAGCAGTAACACAACAGAGGTTGATGTACACATAGAGGTGAAATAGATGCAAAGATCAACTGAAGTGCTGTCATGATAAATTCTGTAATACCTGATGCCTAGGTTAGCCATGTGAGCCACCTCAGAGAGATATAAACTCCTGGGTTTCTGTGCTTTCATCGACTACTGAAACAAACCAGGAAAGGAAGAGGACAGCAACTCTTTCCATCAATGGCTGAAGCATCTTACTAGACATTGGAGAGCTATGTTGTGCAAGTGTAAGTCCATGCCCTACCCAAAAATGTTTCAAAAGATGCCTCACTTTCTGAGGACATTTCTGGGGCAACATCAGAGGAACCTCTATGTCTTGGCTGCCAGTTGGGTCTAGGCTGAGTGAGGTGTTGAGATGCTCCACTAGCAGCTTTACTTTTGCTTGTACCTCTCTGGAGTTTGTCTCCATTTAGCCACATGCTAACAATGCAGGACCCTGCAGGGCTACCTGCTGCTGATTCGATGGTTCCCAGGAATGCTACCAAAGGCGGAGCTGAGCCATGACATGGAACACTGAAGTTCCTCCTAGTGTGTTCAAGGCCATAGTCTTTGCCATGCTACTAGAAATGTAATAATGACAGCATTTATGCGGAGGCAGTTTCACATACTCAGTTACAGGACAGAGGTTTTTGACCTTTCTCAGAACTGTCTTGCAAAACCTATTTCCACAAGACCTTTGTGGGATTCAGGGAAGGGCAGACAGTAGTCTTGTGTAATTGGAAGCCCTCCAGTCTGCTTCTTTTGGACTGTGGAGTTGTGTAGATGTGAAGCTGTTCAGGACTTTGAGATGAGTGAAGCAGTGTTCATAGGAGGAGCTTCCCAAATTACAGAGGGTGCACACAGAGCTGAACAGAGACAAAGTAGATTCAGGCCCTCCTCCTTTTCCACAAATTAGATCAACTCCAACCATTAATTAATATATTAAAGTCAGAACACAGTTCCACCGTGGCCTATCTGGAAAGATCTGAGTGCTGGGAAAGAGGCCATGACATCAGCACTTGGGTTATGGGTGAGGATCTGCTGCTTTCTACAGCAAATCTGTCCATAGAGTCTCATCCTTGCTTGCCTTTATCTTCATAAAGGGTTCATAAGTGGGAATACAGAACATGTGAATACCCTGAGCTAGCAGTGAAGAAGACCTTGGTGGAAGAAAATATAGAACGGCCCAAATGAATTTCTGCCTTGCCTGTTAAGGAAATAACTGCCTCTGGATGCAGGTTCTCTTTAGGAGTGGGTTCCTGGACCAGAGAAACCAGAGGCCTGAGTCAGAGTTGTCACAAATCATCTCAGATGTGCTTGGCCTCTCTGATACTCATGAACAGAGAGAACTCTCAGAAGCTGACTAGGGAATTCAGGAGAAATGGGAGCAGACTTCTTTCCCTGCTGGGTCCCCGGTCAGTTGGACACATTCTTCCCTTCTTGTCCAAAGCAGTGTAGGACCAACTGCACAAGAAGATAATACAGCTCCAGTGGGTCATCTAAGCCAGGAGTGTCCTGTGATGATGGGGAAAATCAGAAGTAAGTACCAGTTGGAGGTTGCCTTGTCCTCACTCGGACTCTGATAAACCACTCTGCAAATCCTTTCCCACTGCAATCTGCAGAGGTGGGGATTTTTGTGCTGAATAATTAGCAGCCCTTTAAAAAATTATATATATTGGCTCGGTTCTTTTTAAGTACTTTTGTTATTCCTTTTACTGCTCTGGCTGTGTTTGTCTTTCACTTGACACCATTGTCAGTGCTGAAGACAAATATGCATTTGTTTTGATTTCGCTCTTAGTGTATACATAACTTACAATTGGAAAGCCTGGAAAGTCTGCAGGATAACCTCATAGATAGCTAAATCCATTCAAAATGGCAATGAAAACACAAATCTCCTAATCAGGAGGGAGAGTGTACTTTCAAATGTAGTCCAAAAATGCTTTCTTGGATAATAATACAGCACCAATGTTTTTTGTTCAACTCTCAACCAAGGGTTCAGATTTCTCCCTGTGGTCCAGAAGTTGGAAATCACAAGACGCTTGGCGTAATTTCATAAAGACCTCAAAGTATAGCATATTCTCTCTAACTACAGGAACATATCCTCACAGTCAGCTGTTTCTGAATCATACCTGAAACACTGCAGGAAATCGATGAGGGAACAACAGGGCAACCAGCTAGGGGATGGCAAAAACAGGGATCTTCAGTGTAGAGGATTGGAACCACAGCTTTCATTAATTGGAGTTGAAAAGAATGTATTATCAAGAGAGAGGATCCTTGGAACATAAAGGCAACATTATTAGCTCTTCTACAGCGGCATTCAAATGGTAATTTAACCTTTGCCTGAGAGAATAGATTAAAGGAAGAACTCAGAGCAGTCTTTTCTTTATTTTCTTCAGTTACTCCTGGCTCATGCATTTGCATTTCTGTCTCTGACTGCACAGAAGCAGGGCTGTGGAAATTGAAGTCTCCAGGAAATTCATTCCTCTCTTTCTCCATTTACCCTGTAATTTAGGCACCTGCCTGCTTTCCTCTTACGAAAAGAGGAAAATTTCCCTCTAGGGCTGGTGAATGCTGCCACAGATAAGAATGAGGAGGGAGCCACGGTGGGTGGGACGGGCAGGGCACGTGACAGTCCAGGTCTGTTTCCTTAGCTTTCCAGTCTACTGTCAATATGACAAATAGCTGGTTTTCCTCTTGCTCATGTGGAAATCTTCCACTGAACTATTGCAGTTCCTACAAAATCTTAATTTTCCATAACTCTTTTTTTTTTTTTCTCTTTTTCTCTTTTTTCTCTATGTGTTTTTCAGGAAAATCAAGCTCTGTTTTGTTTTGGCATTTTTTTTCAGAAATGTTCCATTATGTGCATTCTGTGAGCTCTAGCAGATACTAAAGAAATGCCTGCAGACACATTATAGGAAGTATAGTTTGTATAGGAAGTTCAATCCAATGGGGAAAATGAACAACAGAAGGCAATGGACTACAAAGCCCTTGTCAGGGCACCGAGTGTGACTTTAGTTGAATTGACCTTCAGTGATATGCATTGGCATAAGAATAAAATACTTGAATTTGGAAACAGTCAAACATTTTCTTTTAGTTGATAACATTGAAACATTTTTGCATTACATTTAGAAAAGTATTTGGGGGCAACTTGAGATTCCTCCAGTAATATTAATGCATTAACTTTCATTCTGATTAGAGAGAAAAAAAATATGGAATTTTTCATGGGGAAAATAATCTGAATTTCTCTTCATTATGTGAGTCATTTGTTTAACCTTCACTTGTATAAAAACATTTGACACTCAAAGAAACTTGTTAGAAACCTCCAAGACTCCACAGGGAGCTGCACACAGAGAGTGTTGTACTGGCCATGGAGAGATACTACCTATCTTCAGAGCATATTTGCCTTAGGGCCACCAGAAGACAATCTCCTGTGGTTAGTAAGAGGGCAGAATTTAGCACATAAGATATCTTTGCCCCAGCAAATGGTGGAGTACACTTATTCAGAGAAATATCATTTAAAACCTAACACAATGTTGCAGCGGAGAAACAGAGTTATTTCCCTGTAGGTCATAGAATCATAGGTTGGAAAGTACCTTTAAGATCACTGAGGCCAACCAGACTACTCACAGACACTATGGCCAACTCATAGGGTATCAGTTTGGCTGGGTGTATCAAATGAGCTCTTACCCAGACCAGTGATAAGCACCCATTTCTCAAATATTGCCAGAATTAAACAGTGATTTCTTTCAGGGGAATCCAGCAAAGAAGCTAAGTGTGGAATAACCACATGGATATGCCAGAAGGGCTTCTGAGGGTATTGCATTCAACAGCCTCCGCCTTTCTTCTCCTACCTCTAATATGAATCACAAGCTGATGCATTCTCTAGATGAGTTTTCAGTCAGATTGTGACTGATACTGGATGTTTGCAAGTCCAGCTCTGAAACTGAAATTATTTTAAAGTGGGAGGAGGAAGTCTTAATAAGCCAGACTGAACACCTTCAGCAGTTATTCCATCTTCCCTCCATCCCTCAAGTCTTTCAATCACCACTTACACATATGAGAATCCAAACACATATTGTAGAGTTGATGCAGTCACAGAGTCGCAAAATACTGAGTTGGAAGGGACCCACAAGGGTAATCAAGTCCAACTCTTCAGTGAATGTTGCATATGGGGATAGAACCTATGACCTTGGTGTTATTAGCACCATGCTCTAACCAACTTATTGAGTGAAGAATTGTGGTGTCCTGTAGTAGAGAGCTGTTAAAATGGGAGAATCTTTACATATAAGCATCCTTCCCAAGTGCATCAGTAACCTGTCATGAATAGAAGGGGGTGTTTCACCTCAGAATTTATTTTGAAGCAATCATTTTTATTCTGGCAATAAATTTCTTCAGTGTCTTGATCCATACACTTCTTTCCCAAAAGAATGGTCTTATTTAATTATTTTTTTTTTATTACTGTTATTAGTGTTACCTTGAGGAGAGGAGTGTAAATATGCATCCATTCTTCAAAAGATGATTTTTCAGTTTCAGCTGAGTACCAGCCAGGCTCTAAAGCACAGCATTGATACATCTAAAATCACCTTTTAGAGCCTAGGTTTGTGGCAGCAAACCCAGGAGAGCTTGCAAACCTTTACTTCCGTATATGCTCTCTGACCATGTCCTCCCATCCTCTTGGAGCAGGGCTCAGCTAAGCACACTAGTACCTCACTCCTCTATCAACCCTGGTGCCCCAGGTACTCTGCAATAACACCAAGCACAGGGTTAGATAAAGCCTTTGAGACCTGGAGGTTCCACCTACCATTACACACAACCAAGTTTCCTATTTAGTTCTCATACCTCAGAAATCTTGAAAACCTGATGCACACAAATAAAACTATCAGTGGGATTTAGGGCTTAATACAATGAATATTGTAAGCAGTTTTTTAGCTCTGGACCTTACCCCTGAAAGCTGATCTATCAGCACCATCATAGTGATCTTGCTTAGCCTAGCTTCTTCTAAATTTATCTGACACAGCTAGTACTAGGATATGTCTGTGTGTGTGCGTGTGTGCCCAAAGGAAAAGAAACCTCAGCTGAAAGTGAATTATTGCCATTTTCTATCAAGTGCAAAGCCTATTTAGTCTTTGATTAGCCACCATTCAGAGAACTTTCTGACTCAAGGATTTTTTGGCATTCAAAACGAATCTGTGGAAAGTGTATGTAAACACATTGGTGAAGTGATAGGATATAAAATCCATAGAACTGACAGGAGAATTTAGAGGAGAAATTTACAGGTATAGATTTGGGGTGATACATGAACGATAGAGAATTGTGAGGCGCACTCATTGCCCTATTAAAACAGTATCTTACACTGACCTGTTTCGAATGAACTTTGCCATTAAATGAAGTGAAGCCTTTTCTATATGATCCGTTGATGCATAGCAAAAAAAAAAAAAACCAAAAAAAACCAACCAACGATCCCAGCCTTGCAACCAGTCTGTGATACCTGTTTTTGTAGATGAGTAATGCTTTGCTGTTTGTATACCTTGAATATGGCTACCAATCTGTACCAGGGTGGTATTGTCTGGTTAAACAGAATAATATTGTCAGGTTTTGGTTTACTAGTTTAGTGACAGTCCTTTGGTCAGAATTTTTTACCATGAATGTCCATGTTCTTCAGATGACAAGCAGTGCAGACAATTTCCCTGGAAACCTAACAGAAGCAGACAATATCCCTCTGAAGAAAGTTTAAAATTTGTGGCTAGACCTGCAAGAGGATTTAGATGCTGTATGAAAAAACATGACTGTAAAATTCTCAGATATGCTGCCACTGGGCCCAGGTGGCACCTGCCATCCCCAGCAACCTTTGTGCTCAAATAAATTTTCCCAAATGCATCAGGATCTGCTTCTGCACGCGGGAGCACTTCAAACTTTCAAGAACACCTTGTTCAGAAAGAGGAGAAATAGGCCTTGGGGAAGGACCACAAGAAAAGAAAAATGAAGAGAAGCTGCAGGACATGGGGCAGAGCCATTCATGTATGAATCTGAGACTGAGTAGAGCAAAAGGAGCTGCCTCCTGAGATGAAGGCTAATGATGTGGTCGAAGAGAAAAGACCAGCAACAAAAAAGGGGCACTGAAGTAGGCTGTAACACATAGCTTGGGTCTTATCTAAGAGATTCAGCCATTATTTAATCAAATGGGACCAACATACCTCCAGCACAGCTCTGCTTGCATATACTCAGAAAGGAATCTGTCTTGGCCACAGTGGTATCACCTCAAGGTCTGCTTTGCTCATCCTCTCTAGTCCCGTGTTGTCTGACTTTCAGCCCAGTTTGGCAGTGAGGATAGCAGGGTTTACTGACGTAGTGTGAGTTCAGCACAAGCAGTGGTGACGGCTCTCCCCTCCTAATCAGTCCTGCAGGCCAGTCCAGTCAGGGCCTTGGGGGAGCATGGGCTTGGTTTCCTTCACTGCCTGAGGAATAGTTAGCATTTAGTTATGCTCTAAATCTTGAGCTGATGGACAGGAAGATGGTGTGGGTGTGAACCCCACCTTCTAGGTTAGAAGTTGTTTGGGAGTGATTTTAAAGGGCTTAAATGGCCAACCCAGGGACAAAAAAAAGATCCATTTAGAGCTGTGGTTTCTAAGTGAAAGGAAACATCCCCAGACAAGAATAAAGTACTCAAGTCCTTGCCAGAAACAGGATTTAAGACCCAGTTTTCTATGTGGCATAATCCATTAGTGAGATAAGGTGTCTCCCCATGCAGCTTGCTGCCAATTGTCCTTTTACCCCCATTCATTTCACAGGCACCCTCAGAATCAAACTCATGATGAAGGACTGATCTGCAGAAACAGAACAGCTGTCTTAAGACAAGCCTTTCCATTATTTTCTGTAGTAATCAACAGACTCCTGAGACTAGTCTGTGGTTCCTGGTATGCATCCTTTTGTTTCCAACATACACAAGAAAGATGAAGTAAAGCATCTTCTAAATGCCTACTTCAGCTGTGATAAAGGTGGCATTTATTACAGAATAAAAATGGCAATGTTCACATCTGTGATCCACATACATGTCTACAGATAAGCATGATAAAACCAGAGTTACAACCAAAGAGACCTGAACTGAAGGAGAAGAAGCATGCAGGAAAACAAGGAAGATTGTTGCAGAGAAGGAATCCTCAGGTTAACTTCTTAGCTTGTTACCTGCACATATTTATAACCCATGCTGGTGAGGAATCACAGGGGATGGATAGACTCTCAAAAGCTCTGGATATGAAACACGATAGCTGCTGAGTGCACTGCAGAGATCTCACATCTGGACAGGTTCATTAAAAGACAAAGAACACAGGAGAAGATGCAGGATTAGGTATCACAGAGTTTCAGGCTGCAATGTCAAAGCAAATGGAGCGAGATGCTCCAGTTACAAGCAAAGGGAAGCCACTTCTAAAAGTCAGTGAGAGGTAGACATTTCTGAATGCCAGAGTATCTACATGGTCATAGTCTTTATGGATTGCCAGCAATACTCAGACATGTCAAAAGCTCCGTACTACCTGTGTGGCTCTTGTCACAATTAATCCCTGGAGTAAATGCCCTCAGATGAATGGAATTGCAGTGGGGCTGCCCTGCCTGGGTGACTGCCCAGTGGCGCTCCACCCAGCCCTGCATGCTTAGCCTGTTACTCATGCTGTGCCTTGGGACGCTGGAGGCTTGCAGCCTCCTAATCTACTGCCGATTGTCTTTTTTCCACATCTTTTTTCAGACCCCCAATCCCACTGCAAGTCTCTTCTCACCCTGCTCCCTCATTTGCCTTCTGCCTCTGCTGCCTTGTTTGTTTGGCCTGGATGTTAGTTCTGTGAGCATGGGCAGGAGTAGCTGCAGCTTAGTGCATGGCCTGCTTCTGCTCTGTGCATAAGTGCTCTCCATGCAATTGCATTCCTATTTTCTTGCTTTCCTGCAAAATAACAAAATCTCTATGTTCAGACCTAAATATTAGTGATCATCCTTCTGCCTCTGGCTTCACATGTTCTAATCCTGTGTAATCATCATACCAAGTGTCATGTATTTTGGAGGAAACCTGCACACCCTTCAAGTTCCAAATCATCCTCATCCTAAAGACCTGTATTTATTAAGATTAATCCCTGTTAATTACGAGGAAATACCCACAACATCTCCCATCTCTGCGTGTCAGCAGAGAATATTTCACGAAATGTATAACCTTTGGCGCCAGAGACCTCCTTTTGGGAGAATTAGATATCAGAACATATTTGTTTAAGCCTTTAGCCCCCAGGATATTCACCAAGATAAAAGTCACTTTTCAAGGTCATCTCAGACCTCATGACCTTTAGGCCCACTCCAGAATTTGAAGACTTCCTGGTTAAATAAGGTTTAACATTGTTTGAAAGAATTTGGCCTCTGGCAAGTAAAGGTGAAAAGTCGCCTATATTTGAATGTTTTCTGTATACAGGCTTGGCTGCTGCCCATGATTTTAAAGTCACCCACTGTACTTATAGCCTGAAGAAAGCTGAGAAAGGCACAGGAACTCTCTAGCACAATTAGAAAACCATCAAGTGTGGCATTAATGAAAAACCAAAGGGACAGATTCAGCCCCTCTTTATGCAAGGGTCAGTTGGGAATTGCTTTGTTGAAGGCTATGACGTTTCTCTGGATCTAGCCCTGAAAATGAAGGTTGGACAACCTGCAGAGAGGTGCTGGCTGTGCCACATTTACATTCCTGGTGACACAGGGTGTAGAGTGGCACATGAGAAGCTGATAATGGAGGCAAGTCCTGGTCATTTATCCTGTCACCTCCTGTTGTCAGTGGTGTGGTCAGTGGCCCAACCTCTGTTCACGGGTAAACCCAGTGAAGACTGAAGTTGCAAGAGTTTAGATACTGCTGTCAGTAAGACCAGTACAACACCTTGGTGTGAATGAGACAGATTTTGATCACAGTTGCACAATTTTCCCACTGAAATCACACTACTACCTGCAGAGGTGTGAGAGCTCAGAGTCACAGCGATGTGACTGAAGTCAGCATGTGACACATGAGAGTTTCTCTGACTCATCTAAGGCAATGCTGATTCTCCAGGTTCACATTAGTGCACTTTCAAATCAAAATTCATTGAAATGGGCTTAAATAGACACAATCTGACGTGTGGAGTGACTCCATCTGTTTAAAGAAAGAGGCAAGTCAGCTCTGTGCATGAATTTTTTCCTTTATTTCCCTGTAGGTTTGCAATGTCTGTGTCCCTTGGGTTACCTCCTACTAGCACAAGTAGCAGGAGTCAGAAGATATTCAGAAGTTTCTAAATCTGTCTGGATCCTCTCTGTGATAATAACATACAGGTGAGACCAGCATGAGATAGAGCTCTGCCTGATCTTTCCTTGTCCATAAAGAAGGAGTGGCACAGGTTGCTTCACAGTGTAAGTCCTGACAGGCTCTGCAACACAAGCCATTTCCCAGAAGTGGATTGCCATGGGGCCAACAGCCCTGTACTCCTGCTCCTTCATGTCAACACTTTTCATTGACATCATGTTGAATGTGCTTCCTGAAGGCACCGGAGACCTGGGAACATTTGAATAGGATACCACCCCAGCTCCTGCTGCCACTTTAACCCCCACGATGGAGCTCTTCTTTCTAAGATGCGGCTGGCAGTGTTCAGAGGCCTTTGCCATGTGCAAAGCAGTGCCAGGGCAATGTCAATGTGCCCTCCTGAGCCCCAGTCTGGAGCCACCCAGGACTGCCAAGTTCCGTTGTGGGGCCAATCTGCAGTGGGTAGATTTGTGTGGGGAGAACATGCAGTGGGAATATGTCATTACTGGATTTGGGGTTTATTTCAATGAAGAAGAAAGGATTTCGCCAAGGGAATTGCTCTATGTATTGGAAAGCAGGGCTGTTTTTTTTTTTTTTTTTTTTTTTTTTTTTTTTTTTTTTTTTTTTTTTTTTTTTTGAGGGAGCCCTTTGTTAAAATCTTGGCAGCACATCTCTGCCGGGAAGACAGAACTGCTCTGTGCCGAAGCTGGGGCTGGCACATCTTCCCGGCATTCGGGGCGTGCAAAGGCAGTGGGGAAGGCTGCCATCTCATGGTGAGCCTCGCACGGCTCCAGCAGTCTCAGCTCACCATGCCCGTAGCCCGTTTCCCGGCCAGGTTGCTCCCCAGGAGCGAGGAATCATGTCTGCAGCTCCAGAAGTAGTCGATGCCTTTTGCCATGGGTTTCGTGCTTTGACTTTGAGACCAATTCTCCCAGAGGCTAGAGTTTTCTGGTTTCTTGCCTTGTCAACATTTTATGTGAGAGCAAAATGGTAGTTAAAGAAAAACCATGGGGGCAAGGTAATCACCCATCTGAGAAGAGTCTGAGTATCACAGATGGTTTTGGTGGCGACTTTAGGCTGATGCACTATTCCCTGTGACAGCAGCTTTTCTGAATCACAGTCCTGAATGGAAACTCCCCTGGAACCACTTGTGGGTTGCAACTCATAATTTTGGGATTCTTTGGTATTCATCAGTAACCTTCAGCTGCAGCTCACACATCCTACGCTCTCGCGCTTGCTGTCTGCCCTCCGCCTACTGAAAATTACCAGTGCTTGCCCAACACAAGCTGGATGCTCCCTCTTCACTCCATGGGATATGGCAGGTCTATGGAAGGCTTCATGATGTTTCCAGAAGTCTCCAGAAAACCCTGGACACGAATCTGTGATCAAGTGGTTCAGCTTTGGCCAATGAGACCTATACTGAAAGAAAGTGTCCTTGCTGATCAAGGGGAGTCCAGCATGGCACTGTGGGAGTAGGTAGGTGTCCAGCATCCATACTGACAGCAAAGGGGGATAGAACAGAAGTGGAGATTTTTAAGGGTGATAAAGGTCCTGCATTCAGGGGAATGGTTAAAAGTTTTATCACTCTAAGTGCTTTGGATGCATCTGTGGTGAGGAAAGGGAGAAACTGCATTTTAAAATGTTGTCCAAGTCACACCAGCATTAACAGCTGTCTAAAATATGTGCTGAATATGCACACCCTGGACATGTGCATGAATACGGCTTCTCAGAAGTGAATGGGCCCTACCCACCACTCTGGCTCCTCAAACTGCACTCCTGAGTCCCACATCTGGGGATCTCTGTAATGCACTATGCTTGAAGGAAGAGGATAAAAATCTTTCACCTGTAGGTTCTGGCTGGAGAAAACATCTATAATGAATCTTAATTTTTCTCCAAATATAAGTTATTTTGTTTTTTAAAGCTGTTTTTTTGGAGTAGTGGAAGACAGGAATAGTGTTGTGTGTAACCATAGGATGTGAATTAGACCACTTTTAGTTGAAGGGGTCCAGGCTGCTGGCTGCTCTACCTTACATGTTCCACCTCTGAGGTTTTTGAATAGTCTAGAAACAAGAGAGAGAAGAAGCTAATTTTCACTTCTTGAAATATAGTAGTATTTTATAAGGAATATGTGCTCAATCCAAAACCTCCACAACTTTAATTTCAGTCAGCAAATAGAATAAAGATGTCAAAAGGTGCTCCAGTAATGGAAGGAAAAGTATTATACTTTACACCAGGACTTTCCCAATTTCTTTTGTGTTTCTGCACAAATATAGAAGGCCAAGCCCCTCCAGGTGTCTTTCCATGTTGTATCTTAATCATATGTTTCCGTCCTGCCTCTTCAAACCCTTCCCCTCAGCTCCAATTTTGCTGCTTCTCAGCTTGGTGTGTTTTGCTTATAATGACCCAAATCACTTCCTTTCCTTCCGAAAAGGAAAAATAAGAAAACACCCATCCATTTTTAGATAGTAGCCACATGCTCAGTTGAATCTGCACACTGGAGAGACAGCTGGGAAGGACACAGCAGCAAGCAGCTGGGAGTGGGCAGGTGTAGGAAGCTCTTAGTCAGATTTGTCATGGAAAGTCATAATGTGCAATTACAGGGCAAAGAATGGGGTAGAACACACTGCCAGGAGAGTCATGCAGTTGGGCTGTCACTTTGTGGAGCACTGTGAGAGCTGGCAGGGCTTGGTTAGCTTTTTGAATATTTGAGGGATCAGATGAACACAAGGGTGGGAGCTAGGAGTGGGATAGGAGAGCTGAACTGGGTGATCGTGAGATGAGATGGAGGGAGAAGAGGACGGTGCAGTTGACAGCCAGGGACCTGGCTTGGCCAACTCACCAACCCTCACTTCTGTGCATCCCATAAAGTGCCTGGGTTAAGTGAGCTAAATGTGGATTGCTAATGCTGTTTCTTACATACCCTGTTTTAAATTAACCTGCACGTGTAGTAGGGTGCACATCTGGTGAGAATCTGGTTCTTCTGATGCTTCTGGAATGGGAGTAGGAAGTCAGCATCCATCAAGTGCTGGGACAGCTGGAAAAATTGTGACAGTTTGGCTTGAGCTGGCACTGAACAAGAAGGAGTAAACCCAAAAGGATGCACAGTGAATCATGTAGGGGAGAGGAATTAACTGTCATTTACATTCTGTCCACACATAAGAGCAATGGCAAAGTCAAGGACATGGAAGTGACACTGCAAATGGGGAACCAGCTCTTGTGGGCCTGAGCTAGCATGGCATTTCCAACATACCTCAGTGCCTCCTGCAGAAACCAGTTCAGAGCTGAATCAGATTAAGAAACACTCCAATTTCCCAGAACACTGAGAGAATCTTCTGGCCACTCAAACATTAGAGTTCCCAAGAAAAGGGGGGCATGCGAAGGCAACAATTTCAGACTACTCTCAAAAGGCATTACCTTAGCATTAGCAACAGCTGGGTTGTGAAATATTTTCTTTTTTTTTCCTCACTGTAGAACAAGAGACTTATTTGCTTAACTCCTGGGTACCAATTGCACCCAGGCATGCTTGACCTGGCCTTTTGCACTCCAGTGTGTGGGACAGAATGGGGTTTCAGGGGTCCTCTTGGGTCTTCCAGCTCTGGAGCCATTTCACAGCTGCTGGAGGGCTGCCAGCTTGCAGGTCTTCTAATGAGTGGTGCAGCATTTGGCAAGTAACTTGTCTTCAAGTGAGTGTGACTAATCATGAATCTTTTCAATAATGCTGACAATCCAGTCCCTCTTCTCTCACTCTGCCCAAGCCTGCTGAAATAGGAGTAAATTTGCTTTATTCTGGCAAAGGCAGGAAATGATGAAGAGCCCCTAAAAGGCTTCTAGTGCTCCATGCTTAGGTTTTGCAGTGAATGTAATTATCAGAGTTGTTGTGTGTGAGTTTTGAGAGCAGCTAAATAGCTCCAAAAGTCTGAAAGATTGCATTCTGCTGCCACACCCCAGATCTTTTGCCTGAACACCTAATTTCTGTACTTCACTGGTACAGTGTGCTCCTGCAAAGGCAATAAGCCAAAGCCTAATAGAATTCACAACTCTGTTAATGGTTTAAGTTTTTTTTATTTCATATATCCTTACTCTCTGCATGAACAGTAGAGCCAGAATGCAGCATTTTAGTTACCAGTCTGTGCTAAACTTGACCTACCTAGCTTATTGGCTGGCGAGTGACATCTTTGTCTTGTTCTTTAATGAGTTCCCTTGGATATCTAAGGAAACAAAAATGCAACTGGGTCTCATATATGCAGAAGTATATTGCATTATATCTTCTCTGAGGAGAATGGTGCAAGCATTATTCCTCCAAATGATACCCACTGGAAAGTAAGCACATAATGAAGAGAAAGCAGAAGGCTTGGGAAATTAAACTTGAGGAGGGGAAGAATAGGAAAGCATCAGTAAGTTACAGGTGAGAATCTGCTGATGGAAAAGGAAAGGAAATTTTGTTGTGAGGGCATGGTTCTCAAAATTGTATTTAATATTATTTAATGGGACATGGAGACTAAATGGTGCCACAGGTCTGAGTCACACTGCTTGGTGTGGCAGGGTGGATGCTATGTCTGAGTGCTGAAGATCTCATCCAGCTCTTTTTAATAATGTCTGTGGCACAGCAAAACACATAATTCTCAGCAGAGGAAAAGTGATAGTTCTTCCTGACATATTTTGACCCTTGACTATCACTATGCTTTCCCTTTCAGGTTTTCTTTTTTGTACCTTCAACTGTGTACCTACCTTTTGTGTACCTCCGATATTTCAGCCTCCCCCACCTTTCCACTACACTTGCAGAGGTCTGGAGTAATTCCTAATGGAGTATAGGGCTGCTATTCCTCTTTCTTCCTTCTCTTTATTTCTAGACCACAGCATTTTGTCTCTAAACTGGAGAGACATAGATTTGGCAGATGGACCACTTGGTGGAAAAGCAATTGGCTGGATGGTCTCACTGAAAGACTTGTGGTCAATGGCTCAATGTCCAAATGGAGAGGAGTGACGAGTGGTGTTCCTCAGGGCTTAGCATTGAGACTGTCACTTTTTAACATCTTTATGAATAACGTGGACGGTGGGATTGAGTGCATCCTCAGCAAGTTTGTCAAGCTGTGTGGTGCAGTCAACACACTGGAGGAAAGGAGTGCCATCCAGAGAGACCTTGACAGGCTTAAGAGGTGGGCCTGTGCAAACCTCATGAAGTTCAATAAGGCCAAGTGCAAGTTCCTGCCCCTGGGTCAGAACAATCCCAAGCACAAAAACAAGCTGGTCAGAGAATGGATTGAGACTAGCCCTGGGGAGAAAGTTTTGGGGGTGTTTGTGGATGAGAAGCTCAACTTGACCCAACAATGACAACTTGGAGCCCAGAAAATCAACTCTATCCTGGGCTGCATTAGGAGCAGCGTGACCAGCAGGTAAAGGGAGGCAATTCTCCCCCTCTGCTCTGCTCTTATGAAACCCTGTCTGGAGAACTGTGTCCAGCTCTGGGGCCTCTAACATAAGAAAGTCTGGACCTGTTGGAGTGAGTCCAGAAAAGGGTCGCTAAGTTGATTACAGGGCTGAAACACCTCTCCTACAAAGAGAGGCTGAGAGAGTTGGCATTGTTTGGTCTGGAGAAGGAAAGGCTTCAGGGAGATCTTATAGCACCTTCCAATAGTTAAAGAGGGCCTGCAAGAGAGCTGGAGAGGAGTTTTTCACAAGGGCAGATAGTAACGGGAAAAGGGGAATGGCCTTAACATGAACGAGGGAAGATTTAGATTAGGTATTAGGAAGAAATTCTCTAGTGTAAAGGTGGTGAGGAACTGGAACAAGTTGCCCAGAGAGACTGTGAACTTCCCATCCCTGGAGGTGTTCAAGACTAGGCTGGCTAGAGCTTTGAGTAGCCTGGTCCAGTGGAAGGCTCTATGGCAGGGGCATTGGAACTAGATGAACTGGATGACCTTTAAGGTCCCTTCTAACACTGAACATTCTATGATTCTATGAATTTGGTAACTCATCAGCAACCCACTCAGGGGGATGTATGGTAAAGTGATACTGTGTTGTACAGATCCTATCGAACAGAACCAGTTTAATGGGTTTCTGCCTAACTGAATCCATTGCCAGCACTGACAAATCTTTGCAGAAGGCAACAGTGGGACTTAAGTTGCATTATTCACACTTAGCTATTTACACTGTTTACATAATATTGTACATCAGGTAGAATTGCACTTTCTTGTCACCATTTTAGAAGGAGGAGAGAGGACAAGGGTTAAAGATGATGCTGCCTAAGAAAGGGATGGATGCTGCTCTTTCTGAAGTTCACTGCCAATCTCAGATGTTTAATGTATGAGTGTTTTTTGGAAGGAAGAGGTATTAAATGCTAAAACTCAGGAATAACAAATTACTACTGTATATCTAATACATAGTCAACTTAATGAAAACAAGAAAGTCCAGATAGGACTACGTTTACTACAGGCCACAGAAGAAGGCAGCTTTGCTTTAATAACAACTTGAGAAGAAAAGGAATTAAAGCTCTATGAGAACCAAAAAATCTAACTGTGTGTCTCCAGGAAATTCCTACCCATTTTTTTTGCTTGCCTGATTTGTTCTTTGAGGTTTGATTACTCTCACTTCAAGACAGAAAAGATTTAGCAGTTTTAGACAGTAAATCTCTGCTCAACAAATAAACATGCTAGTCTTTCCCTAGCTTCTGTTAGTCAAGACATATTTGAAGCATTTTTGAGATCTTTATTGCTCAGTCTTGTAAGGAGTCACCTATTCAATTACAACAATAAAAAAATTCTGTTTGCCTAATTTGTATTTTACTACATTCACCAATATTCTCTCTTACAGCAGCGAGGCCTCAAGTTCAATATAATGCCTTTGCTGAATTGTTTATCTGCTTATTTTTGCTCCAACACAAAAAAGGCATCCACATTTCTGTATTACCAGGGCTCTCTGCTGTGGCAGTTTGACCATATGAAATGAGGCAATTTCTGCCTCTATCAGTGTGACACAAATGCATCTATCTGCCAAGGATTCCTCCCTCAAGATATGCCTGCATGCTTTTCTTCTCATGGAACTTAGGAACGCATGAGTCTCAGATCTTATGAGAATAACTTAGTATTTCATGTACCCTGCCACTGGAGCAGGACAGAGAAAGAGAGCAGACAGGAATGGGTATGGCTCTTAATGTTTTATCAGTAAGTCCTGACACTGCAGAAACATCACCAGAAAAGGATTTTATCTTGTTCTTCCATTCATCTTTAACAAATTACCTTGAAGGGAAGATTCCTCCCCAGGCTAATATATGTGAAATTAATTGAAGGCCAGCACAGGATCTTAGCTAGACCTAAAATCTAGACCACAGCCGATGCCAAAAAACCCTGGTATTAAAGGAAATGCTAAGAGAGTTTGTTCTTTTAGCAGCAAAGGTATTTATTCAAGAAGCGCTGGAAAGCCAGCCAGCTCATGCCGGACAAACTAGCTTCAGATCAACAGTGCAAAATGAGCCATTTTATACATTTCACTACATGATTACATCATACAGTTTTGCATATTAATAAGATTACAACATCTGATTATGCATATTAATGATTAGGTGGAGACTAGGCAGAGTCTGGGCAGAGCCTTCTAAACTCATCTTTTGGTATCAGGATTAGGTGGTCATTTCTGGTCTTCAGCCTCACTCTAGGGGTCTTTAGCTCCTCTTCTTCACCTTGACCTCTTCAGCCTTCATTGTTCGTGACCTAGTCACTGGAGCTTACAGAAACTACTGGCTTAAGGCCATTTTGTTCTATTCAAATGTCTACATTGTCATGATTAACAGCGCTACATTGTTTGTATATAGTTTTCTAAGATCAGGTCCAGTGGTTTGAACAGAACACATCTCCTTGTTCTCTGACAAACTCAAGCAAAGCAGGTGCTGAACAGTTTCTACTGATCTGGTTGACAATTTCTGGGGTTCATCCTTGTTTCACAGCAACTGTTTCTGCATAGTCAAACTACCAGGGAAAAGCATCATGCTGATGGTAACTGAGCTTGTGCTTACTATTCTGGCAAAACTACTCCAAAACAAGTTCAGGCCCTAAAATTAGCCCTTCTCAACACCTGTCATTGCCCTTGGCATCAGTTTGTGCCTGTTCATGGTATGCTTATTGAAATAGCTATCTCTATTCTTGCATCTGCATTTCTTGCATGCTTTCTTGCATTTCTTTAAACTTTATGTCTTCTCTTTCACTCCTCCTTTGGAGATGTGTTTTACTGCCCGTTGAGGATACAATAGAAGCAATATCTATAGAGTGACTGGTCCTTTGATTGTAAGTCATCAGGAGCAGAGCCAGTGGGGCTGATTTTTCTTCTCTTGACTTCAGTATGTTTACAGTAATGTGATTGTCTGGAGAAAGAGAGTTGTCTGTGAGGGAACTTTTTTTTTTTTCCTCTCCTGAGGCTTATTAGGGAAAAACTGGGGTGAGAAATGAGCAGCATTTCTCTCTCAAACTGGATTATGAAAGAATTTTTACAGAGTAAGAGAGATTATTTATGGAGTAGGTTCTCAGGTGAGTACAGGTATTCAGAAGATGTATTTTAAGATATTAGCATGTCTAAGAACTCAAATGAAAAAAATACACAGTATTTCCTTTTCTGCTTTGCTTGCTTCTCATATGATGCTTCTTCCAAGGGCCAGAAGACATACCAATGAATATTGGCCCAGTAGTGTAAAATGCAGTTCCCAAATGACATGGCACACATATCGTTAGCAATATGAAAGCTACATCAAAGTTACAGACAAATTACTGAAGTAGCCTAACTTTTTTCCTTTTTTTTTATTTCTTTTTATGTTCATGTATGCAGCTCTGCATAAAGCTACTGCCTCTGTGTGTGTAGCAAACTACCTCCTGGAACCCCACATGGAGTTACTTTGAAGTCTGCCCTAAAGTATGGCTGCAAGCATATTTATGCTACTTTTTTTTCCTTCTTCTTCCTTCCAGTTAGGTTAGACTTAATTTTTGGTAGACAGAGAGAATCTTATCTAGTTTGTGTTTGTTTTGAAAACCACATTTTGAAAAACACTGAGGAACAAGCGGGTCTGGGGAAAAAAAATTAAAAATATGGGGAAAAAAGAGTACTTAAAGCTGAACAACAACCACAAAAAATTTCTATACCCTTCCACTTCTGTAACATTAAAGTTAAAATACCTGATTCACTGGAAAGAATACCCAATAAGCCCATAAAAATGTGTGAAAGAAGGAGACTGCATGCGCAAAGGGGTTCCAGGCACACAAACATGTTGCCCAGTTTTCATTCTTGAGGTTTGAAATATCAGAAATACTCTTATGAAATTGACAGCTTCATTTTCATGCCATATGTAGTATACATTGCACCCTGTGTTAATTGATGTGAGGAGGCAAAGTACTGTTCTTGGATCCACAAGGCACATCTGGGCTTTGATATCTGCTCTTTGATATTGTCAACTGTGAGAGACCTTCACATGTAGGAAAGGCAAAACATCAATGCTGAGTGTGACATGTATTGATCTTGTAGGGGAGTCTTGCCCAGGCAGCATTTAAATGAGCAGAATTTTAACTGTTTGTTTGGGTTCTGCCAAAACAGCTACCAGTTCTAGACCGCTGCAAATAGACAAGACGCATAGAATCTTAGAATTATTAAAGCTGGAAAAGATTTCTGAGATTGTCGAATCCAAACATTAACCCAGCACTGCCAGGTCCACCAGTAATCCATGTCTCTAAGCATCACATCTACATGTTTTTTGAACTGTTCCAGAGATGGTGATTCTACCACTGAGCAGCCTGTTCCAATCCTCCAACCAGAGGCAGAAGGTTTTCAATCTAGTCTGCTTTACAACATCTAGGGGATGAGTCAGAACCATACACTGTCAAGCAGCTTAGCTCTCAAGAACAGTCCGAGGTCCTTACGTGCATGGTCATCCAAAGCAAACATGGTCCCAGAGCATTTGTTTATTCCTAGTCTCTTTTTTGAAGCATATCAACTAGTTCTGGCTCAAGTGAAGCCCTGTGCACTTCTGAAGTTACACCAGTTTTTCTGCCAAATGGCAGAGCAGATGAGACACCCCTGTGTTGGTTTTTGTTTGTCCCCTGTAGCACTGCAGCCATGTCCTGGGAGGAATTACAGCTCGGACACTTCCACATGCCCTGCGATATGAACTGGGGCAAGTAACTCAAACTTCAGTTTTATGCTGAAAGGTACTATCCTACAGCACACCCCTAGTATTATTTTGTGCTCTTTGAAAAAATCTATTCCCCTCAGGTTTACACACAAAATAATTTTTTCCTGTCAGCCAGGAGGCCCAACCATGTTCTGCGGGGCATCGGGCAAAGAAAGCATCACCAGCCGGGCGAGGGAGGGGATTGTCCTGCTCTGCTCTGCACTGGGGTGGCCTCACCTTGAATATTGTGTGCAGTTTTGGGTGCCACAATATAGGAAAGATATTAAACCATTAGAGACCATCCAAAGAAGGGCCATGAAGATGGTGAAGGGCCTTGAGTGGAAGCCGTATGAGGAGCAGCTGAGGTCACTTGGTGTGTTCAGCCTGGAGAAGAGGAGACTGAGGGGAGACCTCACTGCAGTTAC
>JAWWEE010000001.1:52786093-52801934 GCA_035221455.1 Xenops minutus | reverse complement strand
GAGGGGCAGGCACTGATCTCTTCTCTGTGGTGACCAGTGACAGGACCTGAGGGAATGGCCTGAAGTTGTGTCAGGGGTAGTTTAGGTTGGATATTAAAAAGAGGTTCTTCACTCAGAGGGTGGCTGGGAGCTGGAACAGGCTCCCCAGGGAAGTGGCCACAGCACCAAGCCTGCCAGAGTTCAAGTGTTTGGACAGTATCTTAGGATGGTACTGTATAGGGCCAGGAGTTGAAGCTGATGATCCTTGTGGGTTCCTTCCAACTCGGCATATTCTGTGGTTCTGTGTGATTCTGTGAAATACTCCTGAAGCATCTGAAATCCAACTGGCCACCATCGCCTTTCACATTGGTCTGAGTTGAATTTAGTTCAGGACACCCTGTTTCTCCAAAGTGAGTTCATCAGTCCAGGAATGGAAGCTAGCTATTATTACCTGAATACTGCCAGTAGGAAATTAAAACAATAAGCAAATCAATGTAGTGTGACTACATCTAAATGTATGTCCAAACTTTACAGAATTACCCATTCTGATAGAATTTTGTGAACAGTCCCAAAATATAATCACTTTCACTGTTAGACTCCAGTAGTATTTGAAGTGATATCCCTGGGGAATGTTTTGTAAATAACCAAGACCAATTCTTCAAAAATCAAAGAAATCAGTAATCCATTTCGTTGTCTCTTCTGTTCAGAAATTGTCTTTGTTTTAAGTATGCTCATTATGAAAGCTTTTCTGACTAAATGTAAGCTATAGTATATTGAATAATTGCTGGAAGGTAGTGAGTTTTATATTTAATCCCTTCACCTGATCTTTTAAAAGTCACTCTAATTTTTCTTGGTAACAGGAACTCTTGTTTGTGCTGTGGTTTGAAACTGTGATGAAGGCCCATTCCCCTTTGCCTTAAATACAGTCAGAAGGCTGTAAGAAATCTCTTGGATTTCAGCTACTCCTGTTTTCAAAATATCATGACTGAGTGGAGCTTTGCAAGCAGTAGGCTGGCTGGGCATCTTTTGATCACTGGGAGTGAGCTTTAATTTAATCTGGCATTTGGAGTTGGTAGCATCACATCAATAAAAAATTAATTGCTTCAGGTATTTTTGTGGTTTCTCATTTTGTGAAGCCTGGCTTCCTTAGAAAGGCAGTTAGTATGAGCAAGGTAATCACCTTTAATGTGATCCCATGCTAGAGTACAGTGGACTTTGTGCCAAACTATGGAACTCACAACATGGGGCTGCAAACTGGGGGTTCATCTCTGATAGAGTTTGGGGGCTGGTAAAACAGCTGACAAGCTGGGCTGCAGAGGTCTGCCAACTGCAAAATAAAGGTGGCAGGCTTTTGTTTTCTGTATGCCATTCTGGACAGTTCATCAGGCAGATGAACGGCTGCACGCCCTGAGGCCTGACCTGCCCAAATCAGCTCTGCTGCTCAGGCTAAGACCTGAGCATACATCCACACATCCTTGCATCTTTTGGTGTTTGAGGGGAGGAAGGTTGTAATGCATTTCCAGAGGTGTTTTAGCTCTGGTACCCTCCAGGATGAACCTATCCTTAGTAATCTCTTCAGCATGCTCAGGGATTTAAGACTGTCAAAGCTACAAGTGATAGATAAAAGATAACATCTTGGAAGCTTAATAAAAGCCAGTAGAAACAGACCCAGGGATAATCATATCAGTGAATTATTAACAACAGGAGATGTTGTATGTCCTGCATACATATGCACTCATATGCACAAATAAGTCTGCCACTGTGTGGTCCAGCAACTGTGAACTGAGGTTGCTCGTGGCACCAGGGGTTTGTCTTGGTTTGTTAGACAAACAGTAAATTTTACAGAAGAGTAGCGTTTACTAAGCTGACATTTCATAAGATGGTATGAAAGATAATGTGTTCTGGGCTATGCTGCATTTACACTTTTAAGTGACTTTGTATACATTCATGTTTAAACTGTCAATGTGCATGCAGATAAAGGTTCATTGAAGTTTGAGCCTAAATACTTTGCACCATCTCTTCAAGTGGACATTAGGAACTTTTAAATTTACAATTTGTTCAGGGTTTTTTTGGTTTTCTAGTGTTTCAAGTTACACCTGACATAATCCAACTAAGTAGATTAGAAGAAGCTTTCCCTTTTTTAACTCTGTGTGTGATGCAGTTATTTTATGTCTCCTGAACTTCCCCCTTTTTGTCTTCACTTATAAAGCAAAAAGGGGAAAAAGTATACAAATCATGATAAGAATACAATAATGCTTGGACAACATAGATCCACAATATGATCCAACTCTATTTCAGTGTTGCTTAAAAAAACCCACCAGCATGTTTAGTTTTGCACTTTGTTTTTGAGGCACAGCTTTGTCAATTTGTCTCTTTGGTTCCATTTGAATAAATGTAAAACAATAAGTAGTATCTGAAAAAAAAAAAAAATTCTACTGGGAACAAATCCTTCTGACTTGAGACTTAACCTGCACACTTCCTCTGGCTCTGAGTTCCTCAGCTTTGGTGAACAGCTAACAGTATAACTTTGAACTCATTTAAAATGCAGTTGCAAACACCTCAGAGAAAGTAATTTAGCAGTATATTGACTGAAAGGCAGACTGTAAATCTAATAGGCTTCTTCCATGTCTAATTTCTAGTACCCTACTATTACCAGTATTGGCAATATCTGACACTTATATTTGGCGATGTACCAAATGGTCTACTAATATGACAGATGCGTTCTTTAGAAAAGAGTAACTCTCTCAGTCCCCCTTGGATACATAGATGAGTTGAAGAATGCCTTGAACAAAGCTCACTGTTTACTCTTTTCCTGTTCTCATGCTGCTTATTAAACTGGTTTAATGTCAACCCAAGGTATAAAACCAACTGCTACACTAAATGTAATCCAATAGTATCACTTCAAAGATAAGTACATTGTTAACTTTCCATTAGAATTAACGCATCTGAAGGAGCTCTTTGTAGTTCACAGAATATTAACATGTAACCTTGTCAACTGTCACTTGTGGCTGGGGAATGCCAGCGATTTTCACTTTATAATGTGACCATCTCAGACAGGAGAAAGACAAAACTGCAGAAATGCAGGTATAATCAGGTAAAAAAAAATATGTCCGATAGTGGTCTTGAGCCAAGAAAATCTTGGTACACATTTTAAGTGTACCTTGAAAAGAAGTCTCAGGAGAATTCATATTCTCTGAATTGAATCCTTTCTAAGTCCCTAATGACACTATCTTGAAATAAATCTTACCTGAGGCAGGTGTCTCCTCCAATATACCTATATAAGCCTTTTGTTCCGATACACACAAAGAGCACTTTGAGTTAAATACTTCTCTAGATGGCTCTTACAAGCTGTCAGCATTAAGTTTCATAACAAACTGATGTTCATATTTTATAAGCCTCTTCCATAAAAGACTTTCAGTATTCTCTATTTCAACAGAGACACAATGGAAAATCATGAGGGTCTAGAAACAGTACTCCTGTGGGAACCTGAAATGACTGAGTTTGGCTATGGCAAAACACATCTACAGCTGTGGAGACATCAGTAGTAAATGGTGGGAAGGGATGGATGGACAGGATTATGTAAAGGCCAAAGGTTTAACATCCTGATGCTGGAGGGATTCTCACTGGTAGCCTAAAGAAGCAGTTGCCCTGCTTCTGTGGGGGCACCGACTTCAAAACTGACATCTGGGAGAGGCAATTCAGGACTGTTTCATAATGCTAGGATAGGTAACAGAGCTGTGAATCCAATAACACCCACGTGAGTTCAGTGGCAGTGTGTCATTTGTTGCCTCGAAAACAGGGGATCAAAAGCAGCCTGACAGGCTGTGCTGTGGGAATGGGAAATGAGGACAGAGGTCCTCCTCACGAGGCTGCCACATGACACCTCAGATGCATCGTGTGGAGAGAGCTCTGGAGCCTGTGCAACACCAGACAGGTTTAGAGCTTGCAGACCCACTGAAGCACAAGCATAACCCAAGGGGCAAGCACATGGTGTGGAGGTGAGCCACTGGCACACAGCTCTTTGTTTTAACAAATGTTGCCAATACCAGGAAGGAGGAGGATCTGCCTCCCTGACTCTAAGAAAGGGCTGAAAAATCTAATTTTCCAAAAAAGCATGTTTTTATGTGCTGCTTTGCTGCCTGCTACCTGAACAACTATTGTCTGCTGCTGAAAACTGAAATAGTGTCTGTGCTTTTCAAACATTTTGAGGCAAAACGTCCAGAAGAGTCAGAGAAGCAGCTAAAGGAGTATCTTTCCACACTTCTTGCTTGTTACTGCTGAGGGACTATCTTAGGGAGCAAGGATGTAGCTGGCTTAAAAGCAGTGTAGAGGCAATCCCATGTTGTGCTACTCACTCGGACCCTCTGTTCCTGACACCTCTCCTCTACAGACACCTATTTTTGTACAGCCAAGTTGACAGGCAGATCAGTGGGCTTATTGCAGTAAAGCCAATCTGTCTCAAAGCAAACTCACAACCTTTATTTTCTGCTGACTCAGCTCATCAGTTAGGCTCGATGAATCAACCCGGGCACCAGGTGTGAGGGAAGGAACAGGAGGGCGTAGCCAGGGCTGGCAAAATATCTTTTCTGGCATCACAGCCCAACATGGTCTAAAATTAATCTGGAACAGTAAAATAAAAAGATTACTTGCCTACTCTGTGCCATTTAAAAGTCTACAAAATATAAAGGGATTTTCTTGATTTTATTAAGTCAACATTGTCTAACCCTTAGGCAAAACAAAGTGGACTCGGTACCTTAGAAGTATGATAAAATCTTGTCACTCAGAAATGTATGGGCATTCCCCTAATATATTCAGGGGAACTAGGATTTCACTTCGAAATAAGACCTGACTTTTTCAGTTTGGACATTTTGCTTCAGTTACTCTGTATTCTTACTGCTTCTTGACATCAGGAGTAAACCTAATACTCCCAAGTTTTTTGCTTGCTTATTTCATTTTTTTTTTCCTGAAGCCTTGCAGAAAGGCAATGTAAAATTCTCTTTCCATGTACATTTGACTGCTCATATTTAATATTAACTTTGAGAAAGACTTTGTTATAAAAAAATAATTGCATGAATATTGGAAAGCAAATCTAGAGCAGATGCAAACATAACTAAAGTGGAGTCATTAAAAAAAATCATCTATTTAGGTATAACTATTTCACAGCATTCATCTAATCTGGCTGGTAAAATTAAACATTTTAGATCTTTGAGAGAAAAAATATTTCTTGCAATGAATACTTTCATGGACAATCTCTTCTTGACTAGTTATAGATGGAACAAGAACTAAGGAGAGAGGGAAGAGAGATTCTCACCATCTTGTTTTAATACAATCATGGAAATTCAAATAAAAATTAAAATAAAAAAATCTCCTTCTCTCCCTTCTATTTTATGAGGAATGTCCAGTGCATATTTTCCATTGGTTTATTTCAGACTGGTGCTGCCAGTTTCTTATGAAACAGGGGAAAAAAGCCATCTTTTGAAAAATATAAACTTTCCACATGATGTGGAAGCCAGTCACTTCAAAAAACTCTTGCTTTGAGGTGCCTCAGGAAGAGTAAAGGTGTCAGCTGGAGAGATATGAAAAAAAAGAAGCTGTTGTTTGTAATATCAGAAAGGTTTCTGTACATGTGTAGACCTTTCAGCCATGAAATTTTCATCCAACATTCTCCTGAAGATCATGAAATCAGCCTAAAGTAACCACTCAGTCTTCCTGTGAATCTTCCCCTGGATATACACCTGTCTTTCTATATGAAGACAACTAGCTTAAATCAAATGTTCAGTTCTAAGATGAGATGAATCCCTCTTTTAATGAAGCCATCCTTTTTAAATGAAACGTCACAGTAAAGCAACAGTCATACTCTGGAACAACCACAACTAAGACCTTGTTCAGTCCAAATCTTACAAGAGAGCTGGTTCCTGCAGTGCTCAAGGGGTGTCAGGACGTGCTAATCTCATCTGTAAGCTAGTAAATCAAAGGAGTATTTTGAGTAAGTTCCAGTTCAGGCTAAGCTGCATATGACACGCATCCTGTTTAGTTCTGGTTAAATCCAACAAAGCTTTCAGAAAGCAGTTTAGGTTCAATGTAAGAAAAACCAAAACCAAAAAATTTGGACTAAATTCAATTCCATTTTCTATGTTAATTTGGAAGGGAGCTGATCTCCAGCTGGGACCATAAACACATACTGAAATAAAGAGCTTCGCATCTTTCATTTATCATTTAGTTCATTCAGAACAAAATGGAAATTACCCTTGGCCCAGTACAATTTTACTGCATAATGTATGCCTGCCATCATGACAGAGATCTAGTCCAGAAAATAACCCATGACCATTATGGATGTGAATTGCATTCCTTTTAAATAACAAGAAGACACTGGAGAAAATCTTAAGTACTTCAAGAGATGACCAAGAGATGCTTTCCAATAGTAGGACTTTTATTCTCCTAATAAGGAAAAGTTGTGTTGTACAACTGTATAATCTCATCCCCTCAGTAAAGTCTTTAAGAATAGGCTGACATGTCTTTTCTTTCTGCTTATATATTAAGCTGATGTGCGTCAGTAAGTATTAAATTAGTAAGTTACAACTTCTGTTCAAAAATGGATTGGTATGGATAAAGAAAAAAAACATCTTGATTTGTCCTTAATCAGGCCTTGTTTAATGCTTAGATACAGTATTTCAATTTAAAAAATAAAAGATAATCAAAATAAGATTTTCAGACATTATTCATGAAATATTTCTGCTTAATCTCTGTATAAGGCATGAAATCAACGTTGTCTTGGTTCTTCTTTGAAAATCCTTGTCCCAGCCAGCTCTAGAGCTTATTTTTAGAAGTTCGAGTAGAGGGGAAGTTATGTACAAGGGGAACATTGAAGTTGTATGGACACACTGCCCAGGAGTGGTATCCCCACAGTCTTTCCCATGCATGGCCACCTCTGTATATGGGTACGTGTTTTGCTCACAGAAAGCCAAATGAAGTCTTTTCATTTGGTGAAGGGTGTTCACCACCCTTTGTTTATCTCCCTTAACTTCCTCTCCTCTGGCCACATAGCCAGATCCATCATAATTCCCAAGGGATAATCCTTTTCTATGTTCAGAGAGGAAGCATAGAGACAGACGGAGCTTGAAAAGAACCAGTCTCAAACAAAATTCTGCAGATTTTTAAAAACATAAGTTTTTGCACGTGAAAGGAAATCAATATGTCTGAAGGCAGCCAAATTGATGTATATACCAAACTAGATGAACTTTATGTTTGATTAATTTTCATTTTCCTAATAAGGAAAAGTCAACTGCGTGCCAAAAATAGCATATAGCTGTGACGTGAATGAGCCACTGTTCCCATCTTGCTGAGAATTCACTGGACTCTGCCTGCTTCAGAGGGCTTTATAATACCAGGTAACACTATAGCCTAACATTTTGCACATGACGTCTTTGCAAGAAAAAGGACTTTGAGTTCCTGCTAGTGCATATGTCTACCAAATAAAAAACAGCAGTGGGAAAAGTGGGGTCCTGTCTTATAGCAGTAGGGCTTCAGTAATTTTGGCAACCTTATGCCAAGGAAGTAGAAACCAAAGTCCTGCACCTAAGCTTTCCAAATCAACATCAGCAAAATTCATTACACTATTTGTCCAGATCCAGCCTTAACAAATAATACAACTTCATCTGAGCTAATAGTAAGCTGCAGTAATAGAAAGCAGTTTAAACTCAGAAAAGAAATAATTATCATATGGACACTGAAATCCAGCTGTAAAAATTATCATCTCCATTCTATCAAGCACATACCTGTGAATAAATTCAGCTGTTAATCAATACCATGGGACAGTGACCCCGTATCTTTTTAGGAAAGAAACTAATTATTCCAAATTCCATGTTAATGTAGTTTATCCTTGATAAATGGCAATAGGATTGAAACAGTACAAAGTATTCATATACATGCTTGTATCTTTTCTGTCAATTTATTGGCAGGCAAGTAATTAATGGAGGTATTCCCTTCTCCAGACAGGAGATGTGATCTATCTAAAGCTCTGTTAACAAGTCTAATAAAGAGTGCCAGCAAGACTTAAATTATTTTGATGGACGTGATAGTCCAGTAAAACCGGGACCTTTAACACCAAGGGCTTTTAGTAGAAGGTGGTAAAGGACTACTAGTAGAAGGTGGTAAAAACTTTGCTTCACTGCTCACTTCAATGGTACTTAAATCTTCTCAGTTATGGAGATAAAAGCTCTTTATAGCTATTGATGACCTTTCTAATGCTGCACTTAAATTCATGGAGTCATTTAGGTTGGAAAAGATCTCTGGGATTATCCAGTCCCTCTGTTAATCTAGCCACCACCATGTTCACCACTAAACCAAGTCCCCAGGTGCCCCACCCACATGTTTTTTAAAGACTTCCAGGGACTTTGGTTCCATCAGTTCCCTGGATAACCTGTTCCAATGCCTGAAAATCCTTTCTGTAAAGAAATTTTTCCTAATATCCAATCTAAACCTTCCCTGGTACAACATGAGGCCATTTCTTCTTGATCTATCACTAGTTACACGGCAGAAGAGACTGAACTCCACCTTGCTACAATCTCCTTTCAAGTAGTTGCAGATAGTGACAAGTCTTCCTTTTCTTCAGGTTAAACAACCCCAGCTCCCTCAGCCACTCCTCAGAAGACTTGTTCTCCAGACCCTTCACCAGCTGTGTTGCCTTTCTCTGGACATGTTTCAGCACCTCAATGTCTTTCTTGCAGTGAGGAGCCCAAAACTGAACTCAAGATCTGAGGTATGGCCTCACCAGTGCTGAGTACAATGGGACAATCACTTCCCTGGTCCTGCTGGCTACACTAGTTTTGGTATAGGCCAGGATGTCATTGGCCTTCTTGGCCATCTGGTCACACTACTGACTCATGTTTAGCCACTGTCAACCAGCACCCCCAGGTCCTTTTCTGCTGGACCATTTTCCAGCCACTCTTCACCAAGCCTGTATTGCATAAGGATTGCACAAGGCTGTTGTGACCTAAGTGCAGGAACCAACAATTGGCCTTCTTGAACCTCATATAATGGGCCTTAGCCCATTGATCCAGCCTGTCCACATCCCTCTGTAGAGCCTTCCTGCTCTCAAGCAGATCAATACTCCCACCCAACTGCAAACTTACTGAGGAAGCACTCAGTCCCCTTGTTCAGGTCATCAATAAAGAGATTAAGCAGAAATGGCCCCACTACTGAGCTCCGGGGAACACCACCTGTGGTTCTGTAATCATGTAGTTCCTAGTAGCTAATAGCATCAGTGTCATTCTCATCTTTTAAAGACTATCTGGAAGGTGATGCTCTGAGAGTTATATCAGTTACTCCACTTACAAGATTCATTACATTATCTGAAGGATTTGACAGTCTTTGACTAGCACAGTTAAGTATTATAACTAAGGCTTTTTTTACTTCAATAGCAAGCTAACGAAATCTGAAGCAAAATCCTAATCAAGTAACTAAGGACATGTTTTTATATCTCTCTTCCAGCTCCCACCACACACAAATTCCAGGCTTGAACAGTCATGACACAGAATTTCTCTTGTGGTCACAGATCAGACAATATATTATTCTGGAACCCATTTGTATCACTCTGAGAGTTAAATTCTTAAGAGTTAAACTTAAATTCTTAAGATTTAAACTCAGGCTACAGTATGTCAATCTCTTACACCAAGACACTTCTTCACCACTGCCAAATAATTCTTTAAAGCAAACGTGAAATAGATTCACTTTTGCTCAGAAAAACACAGCCAAATGGATGACATTCATACAGTACCTTCAGGCATCCACAGTGCTTAAAAAATAAGCAACCAATTTAAGCAGGGAGTTCCAGAGAGTAAATGCTGTTGTTGAGGTTTTGTTTGTTTTCGGGTTATTTGGTGTTTTTTTGTTTGTTTTTTTGGTTTTGTTTTTGTTTAATGAACTGTCCTCTGAGGTGCTTCTTACAGAATCTGGCACAAATGGAGGATTCCTGTGACTATACAATCTGGACTTTTGTAAATTATGGCAGTAATTCTGCTGAGATGACAAGACTTCTCTTGAGATGTAAAGCAAGGTTCTGTCTCTGAATACTTGAGCTGAAAAAAATTAGTCTTGTACCTGGGCAATTCACAGAAGGGGAGACTTCTAAAGAGAGATCTGAATGGACACTTCTCAAGTTCCCTAGGGAAAGAAATTCTGGGCCCAGAAGCCAGAGTGTGAAATGATTAAATGGCAGATATAAAGATAAAGGAGAGTCAAAGCTCAGGAGTAGGTGGAGGAGGGAGCTACGCAATGTGAACTTGACAAGACTTGGACAAGAGACATTGCATAGGTTTGGGATAGTGACCTTTCCCACTCTACAAAATACAGCTGAGATGTTCATGTTTGACAACCACGAGACATTTATGGCAGACCTCAGAGAGCAGAGAGGTTATGAATGCCCTAGGAGAGGTTTTCATAAGGAAATGGCAGTGGGACTGTATGCTTCTATGTCTCCTTCCACATCTGAAGATTAGGATTATGCACCTGTTCCAACAGGCTGTGGTCTTTTACTTTGACCGTAGCGGAGTGACACCTTCCACTGGATCAAGTTGTGCAAAACCCTTTCCAAACTGTCCTTGAATACTTCCAATGATGTGACATCCACAACTTCTTTGGGAAGTCTGTTGTGTTATCTTGTGACCATCATAGTAAAAAAAAAATTCTTTGTTGTAGCCAATCTAAATCTACCCACTTTCAGTTTAATACCATTGCCTCTTATCCTGTCATTACAGGCCTTAGTAAAAAGTCTCAGCCTTTTTGTAAGTTTCCTTGGTATACAGAAAGGCTGCAATAAGGTCTCCCCAGAGCCTTTTCCAGACTGGAAATCCTCAACTCTGTCTATCTTTCTTCATAGGAGAGGTGTTCCAGCCCTCTTACAATTTTTGTGGTCCTTCTCTGAACCTGTTCCAACAAGCCCATGTCTTTCCTGTGCTGAGGACTCCAAAGCTAAATGCAATACTCCAGGTGAGGTCTCACAAGAGTGGAGGAGTAGGGAGGGAGAATCAAATTCGCCCAGTGTGTACTGATACTGGGGATTGTCCTTATTGAGGTGCAGGGCCTTGCACTTTTTCTGGCTGAACTTAGTGATCATGAAGATCACCTTCTCAAGCCTATCAAGATCTCTCCGTATGGCATCTCTTCCCTCAGGTGTGTCAACTGCACCGCTATACTGATGAAGACATTGATTAGTATTGGACCCATTATGTACCCTTGGTCATTGAGTCATTGTGTGGACACCAAGCAAATTCTTTACCCACCTAAGAATCTGTCCATCGAACCCATATCTTTCCAATTTAGAGGTAAGAATGCTGTGGGAACCTTATCAAGGTAGTTACAGAAGGCCATATAAATGATATTTGAAGCTCTTGCCTTGTCCACTGATGCAGTCACTTCATCTTAGAAGGCCACTATATTAGTCAGGCACAACTTGACCTTGGTGAAGTCTGATTGGCTTTCTATAATCACCTCCCTGTCATCTGTATGTTTCAAATGTCTTCCAGGAGGAACTGCTCCATGATCTTAAAAAAAAAATAGTGCAGGGGATGAGCTTCACACTGGAAAAACCATCTGCCTGATCATGATGTCTCCTCTACCAGATGAGTATTTGCTTCCTGAAATGTAACCCTACTCCTTGTAGTAGGAGACTGTATCACAGTTTTGAATCTCTTGTGACTTAACAATAACGGTTGGAATCAGACTGCAATTGTGTATTGGCATTTTAGATTACTGTGTCATTATGTAATTATTAGCCCAGACAAATAGTGAGTAAATGCTTTGTGTAAATTGGACTTTGGAGAAGAGGCAGCAGAGAAGAGGCTGGGAAAGCAAGACCATTTCAAACATTGATATTTGTGCAGTAACCCAGGGATTTGCTTTCTTTGTGAATAGAAGGGACATACAAACTAATTTTCATTTTTGAAAAACTTCATTCTTTTCCCTTTGTGCTAAAATACTCCAAATGTGTAAAACAAGGGAAGGTTTGAAGAGAACATCAGTAGATGTTTACATGAGAGACCAGAAATTATAGAGCAAACTTGAGTGCTATTTTCATTTCAAAAGTATGATACACTTGACTCTGTCTTTCAGTCTTTTGAAGAGAAATGGGTCAAGAAGAGAATGCATTTCTCAAGGACCTACTTAGGAAAGGCTTTTACTCACCACCAACAACATAGACACTGCATTTACCTTAATAGATAATGTAAATTGCAATGCTGAGCTTCTCAACACCTTGATGATAAGGTGGCCAAGAGACATGACACTCCAAGAGGAAGAACAGCAGTATATGCTAATCACAGTTCGCATGATCTGTGTGATGTTCCAGACAGTTTTGTTGTTGAGTGACATAAAAGCTAGGAGTATGATAAGGTGGAAAAAGAAACTAACACATGAAGAAGACCAGGGAAACCTGAGCTAGGCATGAGAGAGCGCTCAGTGTTCTATCACTCTCAGGGTCACAACACAGCACTTGTCCCCACAGTGATACAACATAGGTTAGTCTCTGTGACCTCCTTTCCCATCACCAACTGAAAACCAAAGCCTGTCACAAACTAAACCAAGCAACACTGAAAAAATTCTTGTTATCTGAAATAAATGCTCTCTCTTGTACTGTGAGGGCTCCCCCTCCATCCTTTCTTTTCAGCCTGGAGCAATGTTTTATTAGAATGGAGCCTGTTAAAAGTAACAGAGTAGGTACAATCACTTCAGTTTTCATCAGTGCAAATCACTGGTTAGACTAGCTCCAGCTAATTTGAAAGCAAGAGCTAATTTTCAGCAAAAATGTGTGAATTCTTTGGGTATCTGATAAAATGAGCAGACTTCCACAACACACTAAAAATAACCTTACCAGGAATGTCATAAGAAGCCTGGGAATGCAGTGTGGGGCAGGACCAGGGTTCTTGTCAGGGCTTGCTGGGGAACAGCTGGGGCTAAACCTGTAGGCAGTTCATCCTTGCACTGCACCATGCCTAGGGATGCAGTCCTCCTGGACACTGTGCCCCCAGTGTGGGGAGGTGGCCAACTCCACCTCCATCCCTTCCAGCCCATCCAAAAGCAGTGCAGAACACATCAGAAAAATGACAAAGCAAGTTACTGCCAATTTCAATCTTAATTCTTATTCTCATTTAATGTATATTGATGCCTCACCTAAATAATTTCCAAGACAAAATAAACAAAATATATTTCTTTCAGAAAAGGATTACACTGGTCTGCTCCTATTTTATCCATCTGTCTTCAGACTACTCCTGTCCCTGTTGCTGCTGGGTTTTTCCTTTGTTGTCAGTCCCAAGCTGACACAATGGTCTCTAACCTCAGTCATTAATATCAATTACTATAAGGGCAGCTGCCTTGTTCTCCTTGTCAGAACTTCAGCATGGAGGGTAATAGATTGCTTCAGGCTGGCTGCCTGCCAAGAGAGCTCCATTGTTTTCATCTGTGATACACAAGGAAGAAAATAATGGGGTTAAATGAATTTGATTAGACTGAGTTCAGCCTAGCATAGCATTTAGGCTCTAATTTTGCTCTTCCACAGTATGATTTTACATCCCTGAAATCAGCTTTAACCATTGATTTAAGGCTTATTTAGAAAGTCAGTGACTCGTTTTAAGCTTTATAACCTTCTTCTAGACTCTTTCAGTGCTGGGCATTTTGAGTTTGTTTATATTATATATATTCTATTTTTATGAATTTTTAAATAAAAAGATTAAGTTCTATTATTTCCAGACAGTGATATTTTTGCAGCTTGACAAAGCAGTGAGTGTTTAATATGGAAATTCTTCCTTCTAACACACAACACTTCTCTTTTTTTTCCCTTCTCATCCACAGTGTAGCATCTCCGGGCAGTTCTGCACTTGTACCAGTCACGTAAGCCAGCATTGCAAAAGCCTGTAAAAGAAGCAAACAAAGAACAGTGGAGAATGTCTTACACAGCTCTTCATCACATACAAGAAAGCCACAGTGTGCAGAGTCACATCCAGCTAGTAGGTGATCACCAGTGCTCAGTACAGGACCAGTTCTGTTTAATGTCTTTATCAATGGTCTGGATGAAGGGATCAAGTGTACACTCAGTTTTCAGAATTCAGCAAGTTGGGCAGAAGTGTTGATCAGCAGATCAGAAAGCTCTACAGAGGGATCTGGACAGGCTGGATTGATGAGCCAAGGTCAGTTGTAAGAGGGTCAACAAGGGAAAGTGTCAGGTCCTGCACTTGGGTGATAACAACCCTATGCAATCCTACAGGCTTGATGAAGAGTGACTGGAAAGCTGCCTGGTGGAAAAAGACATAGGGATAATGGCGAACAGTATGCCCAAGTGGCCAAGAAGGCCAGTGACAACTGATCTGGTACCAAAAATACTGTGGTCAGCAGGACCAGAGCAGTGAATGTCCCTCTGTACTTAGCACTGTTGAGGCTGTGCCTTTTTCAGTTCTGGGCACCTTATTTACAAGAAAGGCACTGAAGTGCTGGAGCATGTCCAGAGAAGGGCAATGGAGCTGATGTTTGGATTGGATATTAGGTAATTTTTGTTTACCTAAGGGTTTGTAAAGCATTGGAACAGACTACCCAGGGAAGTATCAGGGTCACCATCTTTAGAGATATTTAAAAGATGCATGGATGCGGCACTTCAAGAAATGCTTTAGTGGTGGATTTGATGGTGCTAGGTTAATGGTCAGACTGGATGATCTTGGAATTCTTTTCCAATCTGAATGATTCTATGATGCTATCCTTGATTGGTGTCAGTTGGCATAATTTCATCTGTATCCTTTTTTTAATGTATAGTTTATGTGAGATGCTCACTTTATTTCAACATTGAATTAATTGATTAAAAAAGAAATTAACGATATAAAATACTCAAAGAGAACATGAGGTTGCATCTGGCTCCGCTGGAGATATAGAAACTCACAACAGCATTGTAAAAAGAGCTATTCTTGTTTAAATGTGCTGGCAGAAAAGAGTTTGTGGCACAGAACATAAAAACTATTTTGAGCATTTACAGAACCCCAATGAGGCCAACTTAGAGAAGATTACATTTTCAGTTGTAAATACTACTATTTTTCAATTCACATAATTACTATAACAAAACGTATAGAATTCTGCAGTGATTGACATAACTTCTTTGACATAATGAAATTGCTGTTTTATACTAATGCTTGAAATCTATCAGGGTGAAATTTTATGTAACAAGGATTTTTTTATGCTGTTGGATTTGAAGAAGGCTGAATGGGCTATCTTACTGGAAAGACTGACACCAAAAATGTTGAGATACAACAGTGATTGGGTCTAGAACAATACACTGGTAAATTAAGTAATGACTCTGGCAATTAGACTAGGAAAACCACTGGGAAGACCTCCATCCATGAAGAATGACGCCATAGGACCTTGTTCCTCTTGTCAACCCTATGAAGTTCAGCCGGCCTAATTGAAGATGACACTCCAGGGTTTTGCTCTGTGTGTTTGTTTACAATATGTACAAGAGAAACTATTTATTAATCCAGTAAATCAGCTTTCAGTAAATCAGCAATACCTAGAGACATGCTTGACCTATTATCTCAAACAAGCCACTACTACAGCAAAGGAAACCTGCAACAAGGATTAGTTTTTATTATCTGTATAGAGTCAATCTACCACAGTGAACTTCATCAAAACCTTATGAAAAGTTGTAGAGCAAGTAGTAATAAGTGAGCATGCTTTTGTACCTCTTAGGATCTCTAAGACTGTGTACTCACAGCAATGCTGATTTGGTTCAACTGATCACATTTCACTGACTGAACAAAGGCAAAAAACCAAAAATACAAAACACAAACATTTGAAACAATCTACTAAAAGAAACTAAGTAAAATATGTGATC
>JAWWEE010000001.1:52773174-52784605 GCA_035221455.1 Xenops minutus | reverse complement strand
AATCACTCAAAAAACCAAAAAAAAAAAAAAAAAAAACACAACAAAAAAAAAACAACGAAGAGAGCTTTACCCTGACACTGAGAAATAATCAGAAATTAAGAGGTCTGACATGAATCTAAAGTTTCCTGACATCTTCCTTCCTGCTATCCAGACTGTTGTAGAATAACAAATAATTTTCTACATTAAATTAGAGTAGTATGTTTTTTATGTCTTCCAGTGGGTGCTGTGGATGGATTTGTAACCACATCGACTAGCTGAAGGACATTTAAGAGCAGATGCTTAGGCATAAATTTCTATGTAATGTAAGACCTTGCCTAGCTGTAAAATCTATTCATGCTGAAAAAAAACACTGTGAGGTATCTGAGGATCTTCTGGAATTATGGTTACTATAAATTCAGAGTAAGAAAGATCACTGGCTAGGTTTGAAAAAAGGGAATGGCACTCAGTCTTCTTAGACACGATGGAATTTGTAATCAGAGACATTCTGCCATCATCATTTTATCCCATAAATGTAGAGGCACATGCATAAAAACAACTGACTGTGTAAAAATAGTGGAACTGAAGAATATAAGGCAGCAAGGTTTGCGGCTGTCCCTGTAGCTTCCTGTTCATGTAGCATGAAGATAAAATGTCAAAACAGAACCAAGAAAAGAAAAAGCCATGAGAAGGGCTGTCTTTTCTGTTGCAGGAGCAGATTTACCATCCCAACAGAAGAGACCAGCCCTTGTCTCTTTATATTTTGTGGAGAAGCTTGAGGCAAAAAGTCCCATGAAGCTGCAAACGTGGCAAAGCCTCCTGGAAAGTAAACACTGCACAGATAAAAACAGGGCTATTGCGTATTTCCAGAGGAAGAAAAGTGTTGGTTATCTGAAGGAAAGCAATTTATTTCTGTTTCTGAAAACAAAATGAGGGTTTCTCACTAAGCAGGTCAGCAAGCTGTAAAACAACAGCTACTTCAACAAATCAGGGATTGCCACTGGTTTGCTGTGTTCACTAGGAGTGCTTGGTCTGGTCCAAGGAATCCAACTGTTTGGGGAAGAGCCCACCAACCCCATCAAACCTGTGTCATTTCTAACTACCTTCTTGTATCTCCTAGGTTCTTTGTAGCCACAGCAGGAGAAAGACAGGGCTGCTGGGCAGTGCCTTCATCTTCTGGATTAGTCAGCCTGTTCGAGCAAGTGACAGACACATTAACCTTTATAGTCCCCACAGAGATATGCTGACCTCCACCAGTCGTCTGTGGCACTAAGCTGCATTTTATCAGCTCTTATGCTTTTTGCTGTGTGTTGGAAGGTCCTTGCTGGAGACTTCCCCATGCCCCTAGTGCAGTGCAGACATCAAATTCCAGGCAGAGTGCTACTGGCTCCCCTTCAGGTGCCAGGGAGATAAGTCAAAGCACACAGATTCCAGTACCTAATCCAATGCAGATTTCCACGTGACAGGAGGTTACAGCAATGGATCCCTGGTGGCTGGTGTGGTAAAGGCCTGGGGAAGTTGAGAAATTCAGCTCCAGGAGAGGGTGAGGGTGCTGGGGAGTTGCCCCCTCTCACTGACAGAAGTGAGAGGGAGCAGAGGGGAAGGACACCTGGTGCTGCAGAGCTGTCTGCCCTCTACTGTCACCTTACAGCAGGTGGGGATCCCACACAGAATAGAGAGGTTTGAGTTGGAAGGGACCTTTAAAGGTCATCTAGTCCAACTCTCCAGCAATGAGCAGAGACATTTTCAACTAGATCAGGTTAATGTTTCCATCTACATGGATGGAGTTTTGAGCAACGTGGTCTAGTGGAAGGTGTCCCTGCCCATGGTAGAGACGTTGGAACTAGATGATCTTAAACATCTCTTCCAACCCAAACCATCCTATGATTCTATATCCTCCAGTCATGCATTGCAAGCACATGTGGAGCTCTCAGATTGTTATACATCCTGCAATGTGTTTGATTTAAGGCTCAACCTGTTCACTATGGTTTGATTAAAAAATTATTTTGATCTTCCATCTTAACATGGTATATCTTATCACAGAGAAGTCTTCAGCCTGCCCTTACAGGTCCTGTGCAGCAGTGCTGAGTGCTTTGTGTCCAGAGTGAATTGTCAGGGATGGAAAACATGGGCCCCAAGGAGATCACACTAGGAGGGATTTAGCAGAGGGATGGTCAGCATGCAGCTTTATGCCCCATTTTGCAGCCTGATCCTATATACTCCATTGCCCTGATGCTGGTGAGCTGCAAACAGGCTCTGGCACACACCACTACCTTACCTGTCTGCTGATGGTGCCACACTGGGAAAGCTTTTTAAAAGAAACCACCTGCCTTGAGTTTTTGGAAGCTATTCAATATTATGTCCACATTGCCAGGAAAACACATGGCCCAAACTTATAAGCATAATAATCACTTTAGCCCTCAACAGCAACTAACAGTAGCTTATCTTCTCTGTCTCATCTACAATGCCTACTGAATGATAATCCTAATGACAGCTCTAATTATGTTTCTGCCCAGAATATTTGTAGATAACCTTAACTCTTGATCTGTTTAATCTAGTTTTCCAGGTGGCAACAGATTTAGAAACAGGTTTTTAAACAAGATATGACTATTACATTTCTAATAATAGGAGAGTGTGATCTCAACATTGCCTGTTATTTACTGACACATGGTACAATCAGTTGAAAGTGGTGGTTGTGAGCACAAACTCATAAATATAAGTTCATTTTTTGGTTCATTATCTGCCCGTGTTGCCTGATTTGACTCTTTGCATAGTGGATTGGATCTGATTTTTTTTTTTTTTGCTTTGCTGAAATATCAGTATTTGAGATACTTTTGGTATTTCAGATCCATTGCTTTGAAGCTCTGCCCCCAAGGAACCACTCACCATTCCCGGGGAACACATATCTTTTTCATCCCAGCTCTTTAATCTCTTACAGGAGCGTCTGAGACAGAACCACACTCTCATGGATTCAGCCCTCACTCTCTTGAAGCACAGTATTTCTGTCCAAGGTCATAACATGAGTCATAAAAATGTTTTGAAGTCTAAGGGAAATGTCTTACAGGGAAAGCATTGAAGACCTAGGTCTGATTATACAAACTAAGGCTTAGTTGCAACCTGATTATTGGAGAATGACCATAATAGGTACTGTTGTCTCTTGGGAAGGCAAAAAATCACATGAAAAGGGTTTTCAGTTTGGTAGAGAACTCAGGCCAATGTACAGAAGAAGAAATCAAGGACTTTTGTATCAGAAAGGCCAAGGTGTCAAAAGAGAAATATGATTAACCCGTGGAACAAGCTATGGAAAGAAACAATGGTTTTGGCATCTTTGAATACCATTCTTTAAAACAAGCTTTCAGCCAGACTCAAGTATTGCACCCACATAAAGGTGATGGGGTCCATCACTGTAGGCTATTTAAAAAACAAAACAAAACAAATCAACAGATTTTCCGTGATTTCAGACTCTCTCTTTCTACTAACTGTATACATCTTTTTCATGTGGTATTGTCCAGGACTGAACAAACTCCACTTCCATCTGTACTAGAGGGAATGTGTCCTTGCAGCTGGTACACTCTTTCTTTGTATCATTTAGAGCAACATGATAATAATTATGAGTGGTTTTTTGTTTTGTTTTGTTTTGTTTTTTTTTTTTCCACTAAAAGGCATAGAATAAATTACTGTACCATTCTTTCCCCCTTCCTGCCCCTGCCTTTTCCTACCATAAAGCACTGCAGTGTTGTACAAAACTGATGAGCTCAGACTGGCTGCTGGAAACAATGAATTTAATTTCTATTACTTTTCTGGTCCTAAGCATTCCTCTGAACCCTCCTGTTACCCCATGCTGAGTTAACAAACTCTTTCAAGATCTGTTCCAGACACACCATTCTGTTGGGATCAGAATGAATCTCCATTAAGAGTGGCAGAGCTGTTCTGGGGATTACCTTTGCTCAGTCCTTCAGGCTGAGGCAGGGTTTGAATACAGGTTGCCATAAAGACATGTCTTTCTCAAACATGGAAAAATACTATTGTATTTGCTCTACTTCAATTTGTAAAGCTTGTTATATTGCACTCTTAAACACAAAGAAGTTTCATTTCACATTAAGTTTTTTATCTGGCCTGAGAAGATAAATGTTCAGCCATTAAGCAGTCCCCTCAGAAAACAATTCCAGGAGCCCTGTTCTAAAGTCTTCTAGTGTGAACCACTTGAGCATCAGTCTGGATGCTGAAGCAACTGCTTTCAGTTACCTCTGATGTGTCTGTGCCTCAATGTTTCCAATGTTTGGTATCTCCATTAGCACACTAGGTGTAGGTCTGACAGACAGCTGTTATTCTTGGTCCTGTCAACACATTTCACTGTAGCATAATGATAGTCACAGCTGTGACTTATTACAAGAAAATGGCCTAAATATAAAATAAAGGCTGAGTCAGTAAAACCACAACAGTTAAAAAGAGGCTGGGACTAATAGCATGACTGGAAACAGGTCTAGGCTTGGTGAAGCAAATGAGAGAGGCTGCTGTTGCTTTCCCTGCCTTCTAAATAAGTACGGAGTCAGAATTTCCAAGAAAAGGTTTCCCTTCAAGGAATGAGTCTGTCAGCCCTCCCCAAGTGCCTTCAAGCACCTGTGGACTTGGTTCCTGGATGTGCCTATGCACAGTGCAGAAACAGACCGAGTTTTGGCAGAACGATAACAAAGGCGCTATGTTCACCCACAATTTTGCTTTCTTTTTATGGGAAGTTAGTCACACTTTACAGTAGAGTGCATTCGTTAATACACTGAGAAAAGGTTTTACACCTTTTAATAAATGACTAATTTGATAGAGTCCAAGAGTTTCTGAGTCACTTATCAGAAGAACTTGCAACCAGCTTTAACACTTTCTTTCTGTAAAACTGCTTGAAAGTCTTTCTGTTCATGTCTGCAACACTGTTTGTGAGCTATACTGTAGTCATGTCTAAAAGAGGCCAAAAAAATTTGCAAACTAGTGGCAGCAAGTGGTTTTTATGCAGGCTTCGGCATCGTGGGTCCTCGATTTCTGTATCCATTCCTCCTAATGACTTATTGAAAAGAGCTGTCTGAAGAGCCATGACATTTTCTCTACCTGCAGGCACCAAACATCAGTGATTTGAGGATCCATTACCAGGTGTGTCCAAAATGCATCCAATAAATAAAGCCCCAAATTTGAGGGTGTGGACAAAATTCCTGTTCTTTCTGAGGGCATTGCAGAGCTGTTTTACAAAGTGGAGCTATTAGTCTTACATTCTTCATCTGTAACTCAAAGCTAAACAGTAAAGCAGTCCTTCCATTCACCACATGCCATAGAAATTTTGGATGCCATGAACAGTTTGCTGTGACTATGACAGAGGAAAAAAATGGATGTAGGCTTCTCCTTCTGTTTTGACCCTTCTGCCTACATATTAGACCTTTGGAAAGGATGTAGGTTCTCCAGAGTGCCTTTTGTCAGTGTCAAAGCTGAATATACTGTGGAGGAGGAGAAAAAAGGGCAAGGAATTTCTAGGTAAGGCTGAAAAGAAGAACCACAGAAAACAGAGTTGGAGAAGTTATCTAGGCCATACAGCCTGCTCCCCACCAACATCACACCAGAATGGAAGTTCTTGTCTTTCCCCACAAATCTTGGCCTAAGTCATTCCTCAAAACCTTTCAGCCAAATGTGCAATAGTTCAGGCATGGAAATGTGCTGTTCCATGCAACCTCCTTATGAAAGAAAGGGAAGCCAGGTAAAGCTCAGCAGATGCAAAGGACTGGCGAGATCAGGTCCTTGTTGAGTAGCATGTCATACCACTTGGGCATGCGGAGCCTTCCTCTCCACAGGTGAGTTGAAGGAAAGGTGCACCAAAAGAGCAGCCAAACCTGTTGTCAGCAGGGTGGAAGTTGGAGCTGCACTTGTCTTAGTGCCTTGTTCCTGAGCTGTATTAGCAGCAGGTCTCAAAGCAGCCAAGGTCAAATCTTTCTCCCACAGTTCAGCTCTGCTCAAACTTAAGATAATGAGAGATGCCCAGCACAGTATCTTTGAGGTGCCCTGAACTCTGAGGGTACCATTTAGACCCAGCCTTGAAACTGGGGATGGCTACAAACATACAGCAGCACATGACCCATCCTCCTTGCCTGTGTAGCCAACTCTTCTGCCAGAAGGTTCTTCTTGTGCTAACCAGGAGCAAGAGGATGAGGCCTGAAGGATCAGACCCTGCCACTCAAGAGTATATCCTTCAATCCTTCATTTTAAATAGAGTCTCACTATGGGAAATCAGTACCAAACACCAAAAAAAAAAAAAAAAAAAAAAAAAAAAAAAAAAAAAAAATCAAAGACATGCTTTGTAAGAGGAATGAAAAGCCTGCTATATGTGAGCTTCTTCAGTAACATGGGAACTGCTCTGCCTTACCCTGTCTCTGCTGTATATTTTCTCTTTGCAGCAGAAAAGTATTAATTAGCAGAATAACTCTAAGATATCATCCATTCCTCTAAAATAGAAAATATTCTTTAGAGAAGGATTTTCACCTCATTAGCTAGTGTAACCACCTATATCCTAGTACCTGTGTGAAGCTTCATCTCCTGCACAACCTTCCTGCAGTCACTCAGGCTTGGTGCCCGTAAAGTGACATTGCGAACACATGGCAAGAAAGATGCAGGGATTTTCCCTGTCCACATCCTGTGGAAAGCATGGACTCATGTGGAACCTGTTTGGTAGATTAAGCTGCTCTCTCATCTGTCATACTTTGAGCAGAGGGATTAGCCTAGAGGACCTCCGGAGGTCCCAGTGATTCCGTGATCTGGAAAAGTCTGCCAAACACTGGGAAACCAGGTAAAATGGAAAATTTCCCCCATGCTGGTTTTGTGACTCTACCCCTTAGTTGTTGTTGTTGGTTTTTTGGTTGGTTGGTTGGTTTGGTTTTTTTTCTGTTTGGGTTGTTTTTTTTTTCTGTTTGTTGGGGGGGGTTTTTTGTTTCGGTTTTTGTTTTTGAATGGTGGGCTTGGTTTCTTTTTTTATTAAAAATAAGACAAAGTGAAACATTTGGTTTCTTGTTGAGTGCAATGTTCTTTTCAAAAAGAAATATTTCATTTTTTTTTTACTTTGTCAAGGAACCTCCAAAATATTGGGTTTGGCTTTAGCTGTGTTCTGTCAGTGAACTCCAAAATCAATTATTTGCATAGCCCTAAGTGTAAGGTAAATTTCGTCAATCTCCATAAAGTAAAGAAACTTAACAACCAAATCTTTTCAATGAAAGAATACATTTACTGTCAGAGGTGCAATACCTTAAGACTGTTTTCCAGCAGTTAAGAGTCCTCAAATTCTGCAAAGCCCATGAAAACCAATACTAGAGGGAAAAGTAGCTCATGTGTTGTAATATTATAACAGAAACTACAAGTATAACCTCTGGAACTAAATATCACCCTTTGAATGTTTCCCTCTTGAGCCTGCATCTGCTTCTAAGACAGAAAGAAATAGAAATTCTTGGTAGCAAGTATTATTCCTGCCACAATCTTTTAGTGCTTCTTACTTGTGCGTATTTAAATTATTTATCATATAACTTAATGAAGCTATTATCTCTTTATCATAGCTGAAATAGTTGCCTTGAAAAAGTAGGGTCTTTGCAAAAGCAAGAGAGGGTTTTAGAACATGCTGAGGAAAAATAAGAACAATCTTATGGGCATTTTAATAAAAAAATGAATCCTATCCGTTGACATTTTTTTAACAGTTCTGTATTTCTATAAGTAATTTCAGAGCCTTTATTATCTTTTTTCTTTTTCCCTTTTCATTTTGTGTTTTTAAAGGACAAAATACAAAGCATGGGAAAATGGGAGGGGAACTGGAAGTATGTGGTTAGTCACAGAGTTTTGGTGCCATTGGGATCAGAGAGATGCCATGAGAGAGCTTGACTGACCGCTGGTGCCGTGGACTGTCTATTAGAAGGTCAGAGAGAGGAGATGAGGAGGGGAGGACTCCAACTCTGTAGGAAAGAGTAGCTTGAGAGTATGAAGCTTTGCTATGAAATGAGAAACAAACAAGTCAGTTGATTATTGGTCAGGATAATCCCAACTCTAGGCACTGGGGAGATAATGGAGAAAATTCTTCTGGAAGCCATATTCAGATACATGAAGGAGAGAAAGATGTCTGGGCTGTCATCTTGATCACAGAAGTATCATTACTTAATCATAGAATCATAGAATATCCTGACTCGGAAGGGACCCACAAGGATCATCAAAGTCCAACTCTTGGCTCTGCACAGGACAACCAAAATACATGGGCCTGGACATGGCTTCCAGGAAAAGACCCAGTACCAGGGGCAAATCACGTGTGACCCATCTGATTGTGTTCTTTGCTGAGATGACTGGCTTAGAAAACAAAACACTGTCAGTAAGGCTTTAGTGAGGCTTTAAATAGAGTGTTCCATAGCATTGTTGTGGTCAAACCAGGGAGGTCTGGACTACATGGGTGGACTACAAGGCTGGTAAAAAATCCATCTGGACTACCCTACTGAAAGAATAAAAGCCAATGACTTGAGCTGATGACTAGTTATGAGTGACATTCTTTAGGGTTTGATAAAGGGGCTGTTACTGTTTGATATCTTTACTAATAGCATGTGCAATGGAACAGAATGAACCCACAGTAAGTATACCAGTGATATCAAACTGTGGGGAGGAAATATAAAGTAGGTCTTCTCTTCAGTGGCATGTCAGCAAGTTGAAGAAACAAGCTAGCAGAAATGTCATGAAGTTTAATGAAGATGAGGACAAAGGTGGAGTAACCCCAAGCAGCACTACAAGCTGTGGACAAACAGACTGAAAAGCATCTCTGCAGACTACAACCTGGGGGTCCAGGGCAAAAAAAAAAGGGGTGAAAAGGGTCAGGAGAATCCTGAGCTGCATCAGCAAATGTCAGCAGGTTCAGGGAAGTGATTTTCCTCTACATATGACACTTGTGAAAAGGTCTACTTCTGTAGAACTGGATCAGGTTGTCCAAAAAGGCTGGGGAAATCTGCATCCTTGGATATAATCAGATCTTGATTGTACAGGACCCTCCACCCTCAGACCGAGCTTTGAATTTGGGTCTCCTTTCAGTACAGGGCTGGATGAGATGACTGCAGTGGTCTCTATCATCCTACCTTTTTCTATTAGTTTCTACTTAGTTTTTCAGTAAGGTATTATTGTTTGAGGCCCCACTTACAGTATTGTTTTGAATGGCTGGTGGTTTTTGAGGGTCAAGTTCTCATGGATGCAGAGGGTAAGCAATGGATACAGCCTTCTATTCATTGTGTAAGTTTATTTTTGCCTAGAAAAGCACTGAATGCCTAAGTATGTCCTTGAGCTGCCTTGCAGACTGAGCAAAGTGCATAACTACTTTCCATCACAGGTAGTGAAAGACATCCTGGACCAGCTTGAGGAGGTTCAAATCATCACTACCTGCTGCCTGGGAAAGAGCTCTATTCACGAGGTTAACTGCTACTCATGGTTTAGGTACTGGGAGTGAAACCAAGAGGTCTCTAGGAAACTGAAGAATCTTCAGCCCACATGATTTGTTGGATCAATCCTTTAGTACCTTCTGAATGACACATATCTGAAGTGCTCAGATGAGTAGCAAATGAAGCATATTTTAGCACAGTACTGCAAAATGTCAGTGACACTTGATAAGCTCATCTGTCAAGCAAAAAGAAATATCAGCAATAGCTGTTGAGAAAAAAAAATGTTTTTTTCAGTCTACAAAAACAAAATTACTCTGCTTTATATTATTAAAGCTAATTTTCCTTGGGTTTAAAGTGTTAAAAAGAATTCTAAGACTTAATCTTACAAAGAAATTATTAATTTTCTTTTTAATAAGCAGTTATGGCATTAGTCATCTCTTCTGATTCACAATGAAAGCTACGGGGTGCAGTGGGATGTATTTACCCAGAGACGTGTTGAATTTTGTCAGACGTGTAGATTTTTCAAAGTATTACTACTTTAAGTTTTATGTGTGAAGGAAGAAAGGCACAAAGGCTCCAAAACTGGAAATGACTGAGCACAGTGAAACAAATGGTGTGTCAGAAAGAAAATTCTTCAGAAAATCCTGGCCCTTCTTATGTCAGAGGGCTCTTGTTTTTCCTGCACACTTGTACCTCCTTTAAAACTTCAAGGAATGACAGCTCTGGCCCTCATTCTCTTGACAGGAGCCTCCCAGGGGATGTCTCATCAGGTGGCTCATCAGGTTATTATCCTTGTTTTCCCATGCTTTCACTGATAGCTGCTACAGATTGCTCAGCATTCACTTTCCTGGCTATGGAGTTCAGTTTTGGCAATGTAGATGAGATTGTCTTATTGAAACACCTCCCAGTCAGATCTATAACTTCTGGGAAGTTTTAAAGACTCTGTGAAGGCACTCATTTCCCCTTTCTTTCAGGAGCGCCATAACCACCAGGTTCAGTACCTCCATCAGGATATTTAAAGATAGGCAGGGTGCTGGTCCACTCACAGGAGATGTGGGTCACATTGTGACAAGGATCTGTAGCAGACCTATATTTATGTGTTCTCTTATTTCTTGCTGATGGGTTGGGAGCAGTTTCTAAACCTCAAATTTATCTCAAACATCATCAGCTTTCACACATATGTAATGCTTAAAGTGGTGGGTATCACTACCATCACTTTCACCTAAGACATACCTCTGAAGTTAAACTGGCCTTTTCCATGCACATGCACATTCTAGGATGGTTTGATGATGAAGGACACATTGCTTATAGCTGTATATAATAAGGAAAAACAGCTAAATAAAAACTACTCATAATACCTAATCGTCTGAAGGAAAGGCAACCTGGTGGAAACTAAATTCTGAAAGCATAGGCTGTGTTGCAATGACTTGGGGAAAAAGATACACAAACCTGAAAATAGAGACTGACTTTCCTGCATCTCCTCAGCTTCTTCACAAGTTGAAGGAGTCAGAATAGTTACCCTAACCACAGTAAGAAGGTGGTTTGAACTCAAGCCTTTCCTATGATCTTTTGGCTTCCCTCGAGAAGTCACTTGTCTCCTCAGACAAATGGGGTGAAGTGATGTCTCCCTTCTCTCTGCATGTTGCCATGATTCAGTCATTGTTTTAAAGGGTTTGGAGGGGGGTTTTGGTTTTGTTTGTTTGGGGGTTTTTGGTGGGTTTTTTTTGATTGTTTGATTTAAAGGAGAGTGTTAACCTCTGAATTTATATACTCTAAACACTACAGGTCAGAGCTCAAATTAGGAAAGAGGCTGGACTGGATTACAGCTAATAAGCAAATCCCTGAATGAGACAGGTTAGCAGAGCATCTTTAAAACATTATATGTCTGTATAACGTCTCAAGCATTCAAAGTTTAAACTTTCAGTTTTATTCTTGTACTGTGACTCTTAAGTGGACCCACATTTTTTCTTCTTTTTCTTTTTCTTTTTCTTTTTCTTTTTCTTTTTCTTTTTCTTTTTCTTTTTCTTTTTCTTTTTCTT
>JAWWEE010000001.1:52443130-52773074 GCA_035221455.1 Xenops minutus | reverse complement strand
TTTCTTTTTCTTTTTCTTTTTCTTTTTCTTTTTCTTTTTCTTTTTCTTTTTCTTTTTCTTTTTCTTTTTTTCTTTTTTCTTTTTCTTTATTTTTTTCTCTTTTTTTCCTCTTTTTTTTTTTTTTTTTCTCTTTCTTTCTCTCTTACCTGTGTTGGTTTGGGTTTTTTTAAAGCTTGTTTTGCACCTCTGTTAGTGTGCAGACATTTTAGTGTGCAGACTGGTTAGTCAATTAAAAAATCTGTACATCAAATTTTGGTGTAGCTCAAAAGCTTGCAAAGAAATTTAATGCTTATAAAAGTGAAAGAGCAACAGCACTGGCCTGACTCATACCCTGTGGGAGTAGGTGCTAGCATAAACCTCCCTACATATATCTGCTGGTTCATCTCTGTCCTTTTAACAAGCTACAGTCTGTATTAACTCCTTACAGTACGGTCATAGCAAGCTTTGGTAAGAGACTCTTTTGTTTGCTGGTTGAAATCAGCTTCTTCAGCAACTACTGAACTGAATTTTTACTGTCAGTGGTTTATATAATTGTATACAATTAGAGTGTTTGAGCCAAAGTATGACAGGTTTTCTGTTAAAAAATGCTTTATGTGTTAGTACATTTGTAACTCACCAACCTTTGTGACAGAAGCTTTGCCTCAAAAAATCTGATCAAAAGGATCTTTTCTGCCCAAAACCATCAGAGATAAGGGGAATATACCCACGTAAGAAGTGCTCTGTCATGCCTTTGCTTTGCATGGTGCTGCAGGAGTGTACAGGTAGATGGTACCCAATTGCCACCTCTTCCCATGCAGAGGGTGCTGCATGTCAGGGGCAGACCAGGAGGTCAGTCATGATGTTTGGCTTAAACCTATATTCTTCCTCTTGCTGACACTGACCAACATAGAATATTTATTATGAATACCACTGTGCTGCTCTGGTCTGTGTCCAAGAGAAAAACAGGAGGAGGACCAGAAATCCTGTGCTTTGCTTTGAAAGTTCCTCCATGGTTGTGTTTCCTCTCCAACAGGCCCCTTGAGGAGATGAGATGAGCATATGTTTATGTTTCCCAGTTATTTTCTGAAACAGTCTTCACTGAAGTGTTCCTTCTGGCTTCGTTAGTGAATTTTTATTTTGCTACTCAATGTGTTCAAAGTCTTTTTCCCTCCACCCCCTTCCTGTTTGTTTTTTTATTATTATTATTTGGTTTTTTGTTTGGGTTTTTTTTTTATTCCTTTTGTGGTGTGAACAGAAATGCTTGTAATTATTTTACTGAGACAACTAGAAATTTTTATCTTTCCACTTGACTTCCTAGGTCCATGTAGAACTGGTCTCAAGTGTTGATATCCATAGTTTTAAGAAAACAGGTGTGACAAAGGAAGTTTGTTTAGGGCACTTTGGGGTTCAGGAAGAACAAGGGTCCAGATCATTAACAGGGCTGAGGAAGCTAAATGATTTTAACAACTTCGTCTAGACAGGGCATGGTGTGTGAAGCTGCAATGTGCAGTACCACAATGTATAATGGGAGACAAAGTGGCAGAATCATGTCTAAAGTCATATTCTGAGATACTGATGAATTTTTAAACCATTCATGCACTTAAAAATGTCCACATAAACAAACATGCAGTTTAAAAAACTCAAGCAAACACACATGCAAAGGGATGGAGTTGTTCTTAACTGAAACACGAGCAGCCTACTCCAGCATTACCTTGATTTTCTCATACTGATAACATCTACAAGATCAGGGTGTTGGAAATGAGAACAGATCATTTTTCAAAAATAAAAAAAATATATTCATCAATTTACAAATGATAAAACTTATTCTGGTACTTTCCCTTCAAATTAAAAACACTTGTCAGGCATATTTCCTGCATAACATGAAGTGAATTTGTAGCAAGATTAAGACAAACAGAAAGAAAACACTGTCAGGTTCAATTCAGATCTATATTTGGAGTTTAGGGGGAAAAAAAAGTCAACAAAACAAGGCATCAAACCCAATGAAAAGATTTATGTCTGGTTTGTTTTCCAACTTTAGCAAAAATGGTTAAGGGAAATGAGAATGCAAACGCTCCTGGTGAGATGACAAGGACTCAAACTGCAACTTGGTGTTGGTGCAGAGGTTCCCCAACCATGGGATGAGTTCCTCCTGGAATGCAGACCACTGCAAAGTCTACATGACTCAGCACAGATCCAGCAGCCAGGGCTTCCTCTGGCGTTAACTCTCCTTCACCATCCCCACCAGCCCCCACCACCCCCAAAAAATAGGTCTATAGGCACCTGTCTAAAAAACATGGCTTGAAAAAGCTGCTTAGCTAACAGCCATCTTAACCTCTGGGAGAAACAAGCGTGAAGGGAGGGGGAGAATTTGCAGTGAAATTTAAGCTGTGAAATAAGTGAAGTAAGATTTTCCATTCATAACAATCAAATGGTTTTACCCGAGCTGCTGCTCCATGGCTGAGTCCACTGTGCAGGCAGCACTACCCATAATATGTGACCTCCATGCAAGTCCCCAAAAAGCAGTTTGATCTGCCGAGGAGACCCAGGGTGACAACTGACTAGTGTTTGGGAGGGCAAAATGTTTCTTTCATCAGAAAATATCAGTATGTTAAACTTGACACTTCCAGTGTTTATGAGAGGCAGAGGAGAAACTAGTGAGGAGAAAAACCCACCAGTGTTTGAAGACCTCACGCAGCCTCCTTAAGTGCTTTATGGGTTTTCTCTGTAAAAATAGTGAATGACCATTTGGGTTGCACAAGTGTGTCAAGCTATATTATGCAAGTCCATTTTTAACAATCTGGGCCCTTGCAGTCAATAACTCCATGGCCGTCCTATAATCAGTCACAGTTATTTTAAAAGCCAAGAGCTCCAGTGGGGCAGAGGCAGGCATCAATTCAGCCATTGTACCTTGCCCAGGCTCTGCCAAGCATCCCAAGGTGGGTAAGGCTGCGCTAATTAAAAGAATATACAGCAACCTCCAAGACCAGGATGTTACAAAAAAGACATTAAAGAATCCACTGCATAACCATAAGTGAGCAATTTAAAAGACAAATTCAGAGTCCTGGGGTGGAGAGAGCCAAATGTTCCTTTTCCTGTCATCAAATGTTATTTACTCTAATGTGCAAACAATGAACAGAAGCTTTTTTTCCCCTCACAAACTATGTAAATTATTGTTTAAGTGTTTCCAGTGCTGCTGATCAAGTCCATGCACCAAGTTAAAAGGCAGCCCACCACACTGCAGCTTTTTTTCCTCTTAATACCTGAAGCCCTTCTTTAGTGAAATCCATAAACTAGACTTCTTCTTGTTATTTGTCAAAGAGAGTTTTTTGTCTTCTCATCATGCACTATCAATCTGATCCTTTAAAGATTGCACGCACTAGTCAATTCACCACTCTGAAAGTGTATTCAGAAGAGCTTAGAAATAGCAGTAAATATAATGTTTCACTCTAGCTGTTAATTATAACCAGGACAGGCTGGGAAATTCTTCACAATAATTGTCAATATTAAGTACTTGAAAAATAGTTGCTTGGGATACTCTCCTACAATTACCACCAATGTATGTGAATGAGAATCATGTATTCCAACAGTCACCTTATTACTTGACAAATCAAGACATTAAAAATCAGCTCACTGAGATGCAATTTTGCTTGTCTCACTCATACTTGACGTATTATGGTGAACAGCCTGGAAATAATAATAATAATGAAGAATATGATCTGTTGTGTTACCACTCTGAAGGTCACTTGAAGGCAGTTCTTTCATGCAACTTTGCCAGTAGAATGTGTTTATATTCTGCTGCAGACTCAACAATATCAAGGCTATCATATTTTGCATGATGTTTTAATGGCAGCAAAGACATTTGTATTTTAAAGCAGAAGCACCTTAAAAACGTGACAAAAACTTGGCGACCTCTGATTTTCTTCTTGAATATTCTGCCTTTCTTAAGGTTACATGATGATTTCCTTTAAGCCTACAGCAAAACTCTCTGACTTTCCCAGAATATCTCATTTAGGATACTCTGGGGTACCCTAGGCATTTGTGCTTCATAGTACTGCTTCTCTGAAATATGAATTATTTTATTACATATCCAGTCTGACATCTGATTCTGTGAATTAACTTGTGAATAAACTAGTGCTTGTCTGAGGATGGAGCTGTTGGGAAGATCACAAAATAATGTGAAACTAGGATGACGATTTTGATCTTTTTTTATAAACTGCAGTTCAGAACAATTTATTTGGATGCAGTTCAGAGCATACAGAAACTCGTCTCATGATTGTCCTGCTTACAAGATTACAGCACATCATTTAATCATCTACCAGCTCCTACTTGTCTCTGAGCTTGCTGTAAGTTTTCTGTAAGTTTGTTCAACTTATGTAGTATTCAAAACTGTCACTGCAGCAGTACTAAGCAGCCACGACAGCTTTCTTGGCCTGGCTGCAGACACGTTGCTTCAGAGACACAAAGGGCAAGGGGTGGGAGTATAGGAAAGGTTGAGGTTGATCAGGGTAGCTGAGAGAGCTGCACAAGTCCTCTGAATGTTCCCAACAAGAAAAGCCACATGCTAGAGAAAACAAAATAATCTGTTGTGGTTGTGTTGAGGGCCTCCTGTGGAAAAACCCAAAGGGGGAATTAGCCTGCCTTCCAAGGTTACAAAACTTTGACACTACTGCCAGTAGTTTAGGCTGTTGTCCAGTATGTCTAGGTTGCAGTGGAAAGGGGTGAATGAACTTGTCTGTTATAATCACCTGAAGAGTCAGTGAAGAGAAGCAGGTACCTTTGGAGACTTGCAGTGGAGGTTGGCTGTGCCCTAATTCTGAGCTAGAGCGAACTGATCTGCCTGGCTGGGTGTTCACCTTTTCCACAGAGACTAGAGGGAACTGATGCCAGATCTCGTGTGTGTCCATATTCTGGAGACAACCTCTGATGACTCAACCTGCCTGTGCATGGTTGGCTTGTGATCAGCACACTGAGTGAGGCCTGAAGGACTCTTCCTATCAGCAGATAGTCCCAACAATGAATGATAGGTTTTCTTGAAAGACGTTCTGAATCTCAGGCTAACTTTTCTTACCAACTGTAGCAAACTAAGTGCTGCTTTGAAAAGTCACAGAGAGGAAAATGTAATCCCAGTCTGATGTTTTTGTTTTACATTGCTTGGGTGCATACTACCTTTGAGGCATGAAAGCGAGGACCTAGCTATTATTTCCGAGGAAGGGTGATACAGTTTCAGGGCTAGAAACTGTCTCGTGTTTGCTGCTATGGCAATAATGAAGAAATAGCCAGTTGTGGATAAAATATACTAACAGGGACAAGGGAGATAGGAATCACTAATCCTTTGGGCACATCCTAATGTACATTATTATCTTAAGCCCTACCATTTGGAGTGGGTATAGTGCCAAGTAAACCCTTTCCCTTGTGTACTTTCCGCTTTTGCCATCCAGGAAGTTCCATTGCACCAAGACTAACTGGTAAAGAAAAGTTGCCCTCTATCTCCATCTCCCTATGAAATATAAAGCTGTTTCTTAATGATGTGCTGGCTTGAACAGAGGCAATTACTCAGCAACTTTGTCGAAAGCTTTGACTATGAGCAAGTTAGTTGTTTCCTTTTACCAAAGTTTCTGTGAGGCCAAGGATGGGTGCCAGTTCTCTGTGTGAGGGCAGATCTCATGCCTCTACTCACCTGCGTGTTGGTGACCTAGGAGCTGTGCCAACCACAGTTAGGAAAAGTTCAAAGGCTTTACAAACCACATTATTGCTTGGCTTTTGCTTCCAGCCAGCACACACTCATGGCATGGGGAAGCCCATTACCTCAGTCCAAAGCAAACAGAGAGCAGTCAGTCAAGGGTGGCAGAAAGATTCATCTTTGGAGATACAAACAAGGGAGAGAAGTGAGAAGATATGGGGTGGGAGGTGTTCGGGCCCAACCTCTTTCCTGATGCACATAGCAGGAGAGCTGGTGCAGTCTGAAAACATTTTGTTTTTGCAGTTCCAGGTTTCTGGTCTGAGAGGAAGGCAGGACTGCTGGAAGAGGGAAAAGTGGCAGCACAATTAGGCTTTCTAACACTGGCCAGAGAAGCTCTTGCAACAGGATGAAACTCAGTGGACGCAGTCTGGTTCTAGAGGTGCTGCAAACTCCTGTGTGACCTCTAGAGGTATCCAAGGGACAAGAACTGTCTTTGGACTTGCAGCAGGCTTCCCCTCCCTTTGTACGGGGACAAAAATTAAACTTAATTGTCCCTTCAGGACAAGGGCACAACTCTAAAACAGGATCATTTGGCTATTTCAATTTGAATTACAGCCCTCCACAGTATAGAAGGACAATGCACAAACCAGGTCTCTTAGGCTGAAACAGGTTTTCTTGTGTAAAACCAACTTGGTCACTATTCTAGCTGTATGTGTCATGTTTCACATTTAGTAACAAAACAGTCTGTATAGGTTGATAGGAAGAGGAATCCTGTGGGCTAGAAGTAGTGAAAACATGAAATTCCTCTTAAAAAAAATAGAAAAAAAAAAGTGGAATTATTTTTCAGTATCTATTGAGTGTCCTTGTCCAGGAAAGGGCAAAGCACTAAGAGAAATCCCTGCTTGATGAATTGGAAATTTAAACATACTGGAGATGTGGAGTATTTTTAGTTCATGGATCTTCTATAGTAAAAACAGGTAGAGGAGGTGGCTAGTCTCTCTGAAGTGTGGCAGGCATCTTGGGTAAGCGAGGAGCTGGCTCTGATGAGGTGGAGAACAGCTCTGGGATAGTATTTTCTGTTAGTGCTCCTGTAATTTCTTGCAGTATGAAGGGAAGAGGTTGCATACTCTGCCCTTGCCATGTGAGAGCAATACTGCAGATTCCTGGATTTTGCAGCCATGAGATTTGGAAATCCTTCTACATCTTAGCCAGGAGAAGAGGGAGTCTCACCTGTCCCTGCCTTGTTCAGTCATTGCCCAAGAGCTGGAACTTAAGAAGCTGCTATTTCTAGAAGATCTCGATGTAGTTTAGATGTGCCCTTCCATTCCCAGTCTCTCATCCACTATTAAACCCAAATTTGCAAGGTTACAGGGCAGATGGTCCTGTGCCAATCTGGGCGTGGTCTTCACTGCAGCCCTCTCTTGGGTTTGACAAGGCACTCAATCCGTATTGTTTCCTACCACTTGCCTTGCAGTGCTTCATCATTTCCACACAGAAATTTTGGGATGGTTCAGAGGGTGCATACCTTGCAGCCACCATAGTCCTGCACCTCAGAACCATTTGAGGATTGGAGGAACCTCCCTTGCAGGACCCACCTGGAGTAACTGGTGTGAGAAAGAGGGCTATGGCTCAGAATAACAAGGGTTGCTCCCTGCACCTCCACCTCCTCACACACAGTTGCAGTGAGTGTGACTCTATCGCTTCGTTACAACTTTCTCAGACAATACAGTCTGGACAGGCTCTACAGACAGCTGTCACAGTTAACACTTCTAATATACCTGTGAAAGAAAGGATAGATATATGCTCCTGAGGCAACAGCACCTGCTGCCTACAGGGAATTTCTACAGAGCTGGCAGCAGTTCAGGCATTGCTCTCTTGGGTCCCAGCTCCTTTCCAGCACCCTAAAATGAAGCTGATGGACCCTAAGTCCTTTACTTGTGACATTTGTCTGTAATCCCATTATAATGACAAAACAGTCTTAGGAAGAGGAGAAAACTTCAAACTACAAAACAAAGGTTTTCCTGTAGGCTTAATTGCAGCTTGGTCTATTTTGTTACAAAATTTTTGCTTGGTAATTTGTCATATTTGGAGAATTATCTTCCTTAGATCTCTTAAGTTAATTCATTATCTCTGAGATTTGCAGAATAATCTACTCCACTTAATAGTTTTTAAGATTTATAAACAGAATTTCCTATTGAATTTCATTTGGCAGAAGAGTTCATGCACATGGGATGAATTTGCCTTTCTTTAAGCTATTTCTGAAGAAAGACAGTAGTTGAGAAACTGTAGAAAAGTAAGATTTAGGTCTAATCTACATGGGGAAATGATGAACAGATTGCACAATTCTGTGATAGTTCCCTAGGTACACAGTGCCTTCTGAAATAGAAAGGAATTTATGCTGGAAGAAATACTCCACTCTGATTCTAAAATTTACTAGAAGAGGTCAAATATTCAGGGCTAGATACTCTTTTTTTTCTTGTATTCCTTATGTCCTCTAAGGATTTGGATAGCGGGAATTTCTTCCTATTACATTTATAAAGAATTATCTTGTGTAAATAGCAGTTAATTGTTCATGGCTTTGCAAGCCAAAGAAAGGTTAAGCCCTCTTTCATAAAAACCTTAGCAAGATATACAAGGAATGAATGAACATCCCCTTGGGACTGCCTGCAATTGTCTGCTTGCTTCCTAAATTCAGTCACATGGTTGCCTACGAGATCCTCCCAGAATGCTTAGGAATACTTTGGTCAGGGGAATGGAAGGACTGATGATTTTTCAGTGACTGCCACAGGAAACAGTGGGGTGGGTTTTGTACAATTACAAGCTTTCTGCCTGTTAAAAATTGGCCCAATGTACACAAAATGTTCCTATCTGCTGAAGAATTGGAAACAGGATTGTATGTTACAATGTTGGAAAACCCACTGAATTTTGGCTTTGTTCTTCACTGGATATTCAAAGGGTTTTCAGCTCTAGTAGCACTGGTTTCTCCAAAGTAGAAGACACTCTTGCCTTAACATCTTTTTTCTTTTTTTTTTTTTAGAAACTAGAGGATGCAGACTGGGAGGCTGTTCCCTCAGTTTCTGGTGACTTCCTGTGGAAGAGCAGGCTTTCTGTGAAATGGCCTGGCTTTATCCTGACACCAGGAGAGGACCATATCAGCAGACAGAGCATGCCAACAAATATGTCTGTATTTTGCCTGCTGAATCTTATTCCAGTACCTAAAACAGAGGGGCTATTGGCATAATGATGTTTTGTTCTTCTTCTGCTGTCTCATGCTCTTCTTCCTGATGTCTGTCCCTGTGAGTAATATTTGTTGTAAAATACAGCTGTAATAAAAGGCAAAGTAAAGTCTGTAGGTAGAGATACTATCTGTCATTGGACAAACAATGTAGTTGAAAAAGTAGATGAGCTTTCAGATAGGCAAGCCGTTTTGCAGGGTTGAAATAAAAGCAACAAGTTTCAAAGCAAATAGGGATTGTGAACCAATGGCCTGAGTGTAATCAGGTATTTATCAGAGAACTGGAGAGGAGGTTGTTGGGACCTGAAGTAGATGTAATTTCAGTAGGAAAAAGAGAGGCAGTGTGTCTCCTCATTTATGCCTATGGGTCAGGGAAACTTTAGTGAGGAGAGGAAGATTATGATATGTTGTGAAAGCAGTATCTCCACCAAATCCATGGTATTCAAAATCCAGTGAAGTTATGACTCTCTGTTCCCAGGCTTAGTAGTAAGTAGGATTTGAGGTCAGTATGAGTCTGCTGTGAATGAAGAACAGAGATCTAGAAACAATAGTGAGCATCAGCAGAGGCTTCTGCAGAAAAGGAAAGCAAATTTAAATGAGTTTTAAATCAGTTTTGTCTGGAAGCTCCTTATGGTAGGGACATTTGCTGAAATACATTCCCTCTGTTAAAAAGGGCTTTGTGGGAACCAACTTTTTGCATTTCAAAGGACAGCTGGTGATTCAAAAATTTTTCTTTTTAGGAACAGAACATGAAAAGATGAAAAACAGAATACTTAGAAGACAATGTTGAAAAGAGAAAAATAATGCTTCTGGTCAGATAATTTTTCTGGGGAAAAATGAAAATACTATGTTTTTCTGGGTTTTAGAACATCTGAAAAGTTCTTAACACAAAATAGAAAAGTTGCTTCAAAATGGAAAATCAAATTTTATCTCAAAGAGGCTGAATAGGAATGCTTTTGACTGATGGCTTCTGACCAGTTTTTAGAAAATAACTCCCATGGAAAAACCCCAAAATTTTCTGAAAAATACTTTTGCCTTCATGGAACCAGCATATTTCAGCTGAGAGACATTTCACTGTAGAACCAGATTAACCCACGAAACTTAAATCTCAGCATCCTGATTGACAATGGCTGTTAGGAGAGCAAGCTTAAGGGTCCTGGGCACACTCCTTTTGAGTGCCACTGTCAGATGCCTTCAGTTTCAAAGCACTGTTCAGTTATAAATACATACAGAAATACCTGAAGCCCACCATGACCAGCCATCTACCACTGGCTCTGCCGCTGTGTCAGGCAGCATGTGTTGCCAGTGCTCAGAGGGGCAGATAAGTGTGACCAAAGCAACATGGACAAATTAAATTATCTCTACAATTTGTGAAGCAAAAAGCCACATGCAGAGCACAGGTAGATTATATCCCAGCCACAGCCCTGTGCTGCTCCCAGTGCTCACCATGGCTCAGAAGAGCACACAGACTTGAGACAAATAGCCCTTGTGCCCAGCACAGGCAGAGGCAAAACTGCAGCAGAGGCTCCAGATGACTGAGTTAGGGTGACAGAGACTTTTATTCCAGCTGTCATGGTGAAACACAGCACTCAGTTTGCCACTGTCATTTTTGTAAGGGGGCGTCTTTATATTTAGCTTTTAAAAATGTATCCATTAATTAATGGCCAATAAAAACAAGCAACAACTACCGCTGGGCTAAGCAATTCAGCAGCTAAGTGGTTTTCAAGCTTCTCTCCATGTATTTCTGCTGATTAGAGTAAGTGAATCATCTGTTCTGGCTTAATCATTCAACCAGCATAGCCTTCCAATCATTCCCTAATTTCTGGGAATTTGTTGATTATTTTTAAGGATTGCAAGAATGTGTTTTCCTGTGGGCTGCTTCCGCCCTGGACTTTTAGATATACAATAGTTGCTCTTAATGAAGTGTAATCAATCACTCAAGTCATGCAGTATTTGTCCTATCCCATCTTTAGTGAGATGGCACTCAACTGTAAAATACATAGATATATGTTTGACAGAAATAATATTTATCTGAAATAACAATATTTGAAAACATAACCTTTAATATTTTTTAAATTTGCAAACAGGAGCTGATTCTGATATTGCTATGCCATAATAATATCTTGATGTTGCATGGTGAACTATTTTGGGTCCTTTCTTTTTCACCCTTCTCCCAGCCTTCCAGCTGCTGTTTGAGGCGACAATCATCTGCCCCTCCTTTTATGTCTTGAACTTTCCATTTTGTATTTATGTTTGAAATATGAGAGAAAAGGGAGCGAGGCAATGATAAACCAGTTTTCACCACACCATAGAAGAAGAGTTATTGAAGGACATGAATAAGGACAGCTTCTGTTCCCTGAGCCATGGACAGCTGGAATTTGGGAGGGAGCATTTGAGAAAACACATTCATATTTTCTGCCTTCACTGAGGACCTGTGGATTGCACTAGCAGAGAAGTAGTGCTGAGGTACAGGGAGCTTTGGTCAGGGCATGTATGGGTGCTCCTATGATTCAAACCTGCTTCACATCATATAAATACCAGATGATTTACTGAATGAAAACATCACTGAACCCTCTGCTATTGGTTTACCAACATCACAACTGAGTAAAACCTTTTGGAGTATCACAGCCGACTGGTCCCCTTTTCCCCTGACAAATCAAGACAAACAAGTGCCAAAATGAAATGTTAAACTACACCTTGAAATTCTGAAAAATCCCCCTGATAAGGCTGTTTCACTGCTGTGTTTCAGTGAATGTAGGGTATTGTCTATTCTTACTTTTTCTATAATGTGCATTGTGTGCAGGAAAGGGCCATAACATAAAATTGCAGCAGATGCAGCTTTTCCCTGGTGACAACAGGAGCAGTACTGGACCCATACTAGAGGTGATCAGCACTGGGAGAATCTCTCTGACCTACCAGTGATCCATTTTTTGGCCTTAGTGCTGCCTGGTACCTGCTGCTGCTTATTTAGGACTGGGGAGGTGCTTAAGTAAACAGAACAACAGGAATTTTGAACTCTGGCTTTAGGGGGCATGAGTACTATGAGAGTACTTCTGCATTCAGTAGTCAGCAAAGTTATTGTTTGGAAAAATCCTAGAAACCTTTTGTCACTGCCTGTCTGAAGGCAGAAGTCTTCCAGTCTGTATCCATACACTCTTCTCAGTCCCAGACTGCCTTTGTGGTCAGTCAGACATGCTGCAGCCTGGTCGGCATTCTTACACACACTCATTGCATTGGTATTTTACACAGCTGATAAAAAATATTTATACTCCAAAGACTTTTGGAGAAGGCCATATCCAGTCTCCTTGCTGATCAAAGTGAATCTTTCATAACTCACTCTCTGGTAGCAACTTGTAAAATTATGTTTTCATCATCAAGCTCCTTGATATTGGAGTAGTGTATTTAATCTTTTTAGCCCTTTTTATAGGATCATTATAGTGAAACAAGTGACAGGGTAACATTTTGATTAACAAAAGAAACACATAAGGGACTCTGAAACTAATTAGTAGAATTTTGCAAAATATCACACTAAATATTTCAAATTGCTCTTTTAAAATACAAAAAAAATAACATCATGGTATCAAAGAATTAAGTTTGAAATCATCAAGACACTCAGTTAATGCAGCATCTGCTTTCCCACTGCACAGTTCTCAGGGTTAGTGTCAGCTTTGGTCTCATGTTATCCCTCTAATGTATCACCAGATTCTGTGTGGTCCTGAACTCTCTTAATACCAGAGGCTCAGACCCACAGAAGTTGGAATGATAAGACACAGTTGAGCTGACATGTCTTCAGAGAGCAGGGCACGAAGAAATGCAAGCTCTCTTCCAAGTGGGCCTGCTTGTCCTGTGCTGAAGGGAAAAAGAGGTAGTATTCAGTCACTCACTTGGACTGAGTTCAAGTACTTCTGCTGAGAAATAAACCCACAACACTGTTGAAAGGTGCAAAACTGCCCTGTTACCTCAACAGCTGGGCCAGGCCAACTGAACTGGAAATCTTCCAGTACAGTGTAGTTAATGATCTATCTAGATAAACAAAATTTCACTGCTGATCTTCTTGACCTGAGATATCTTGCTTTTTTTAATACCACTTTAAAATACACCATTCTACCCAGACCTGGAAGCGTGCTGAGCAGCTAATGGAAACCAAGACATGAGGAAGCTTCCTAAGCTGTGGCTGCCAAAGAACAGGAGAAGTCAAGCTTCTTTCTTGCAGGAAAATTATCGGTACAATTTAGGAAAAAGTCCTTGTCTCCAAATCATTGAGATACATCTCTATTACCTTATATTGTCTTTGGCTGTTGCAGAGTGGAATGGATTGGTTTTATTTCTCAGCAACTTTGACCATGAGCTACTTGCACTGTAAGGACCAAATATGTGGATTAACCCTCCTAGTTTCTGGATGTGGTTCAAGTGAGGTCTCTTAGGATCTGAGTCTTTGAAACTGAAGTCTAAGGTTGTTTTAGAATCCCGCAGGAACTTTGGTGGCTTCTGGCATAAGGAGGCTGGAGCAGATGCCCTTGTGCTTGCTTCATGTCCAAGTGGTGTACCACAGCTGCTGGCAATAGCATCAAGTGGCTACAGCTTCCTTCCAAGCCCTCCATTTCTCAGTGATGTCTAGAAATGGAAAGAATGAATGATCAAGTAATTTTTAGAAAACAGAGATTTGCAATAAAACCTGTCCAGCACTTGATGGGCAAAAGAAGAGGGGGAGAAGGGGCTGCAGGGAGGTTGAGGGTCTCTAGTTTTGCCATATTTGCTCCATTTCTTCCTGGATTTGGTGTAGCAGTTCTTTTTCAGTGTTAAACCTCAGTGTGAGAGGAGCCACAGTGCCAGACTGGAAGCCAGGTTTTGTCCAGGATAGTTAGAGGATGAGAAATGAGGGACTTGCCTTCAGCCTACTGTCATTCAGTTGTGTTTCACAACATCTTCTTCACCCTGCTCTGCACCGGGGAAACTGTCTGGCCCAGGTTGTGTAACCCTGGTCATGCAGCTCCCACATGCACAGGTCACAAATGCCCCCGGGGTTGTCCCAGCCCCAGATTGCTCAAACAGGGATGGCTTTACGTGCAGATGCTTCAGCCAGCCTGAGAAGGACATAGGATGCCTAAACATAATGAAACACCTGGATGCTTTTCCCTTAATTGGATTCTTTCCCACTTCACAGCAGGGGTTTAGACCAGAGATAGGGAGTGACACATCCGTCCCTTCCCACCCAGACCCTCCCTCAGCATCTGACTGGGATGGAAAAATCTAGTTTGACAGAGGGTTGCATCATTTTGCTTTGTTTGTTTGTATATGATATTCATGAAAATGATTTCCACATTATAACCAATGCTAGAATTTTCCCTTCCTATGACTCCATAAGATTATACATAAGGTCAAAGTGAATAAAAAAATTAAACATAACAAAACAAAACAAAAAACAAAACAGAGGCAAAATAAGCACTAGTTTTAAGGTCTTACAAAGATACACAAGGCAGACTTGATCCCCAGAACCAAGCTCAGAAGATGGACCCAGATGGATTTCCCAAATTGTCACAGAGTAGTAAAGGATTAGATTATTATGTGTCAAGGTGCTTGATGCAGGTGATAGAGGATAGTACCAATTCTGTGTAGGTCATCACTTTTCCTAACTTAGTGGGAATCCAAGTAGCTCATAAGAAACATCCACACACACTGTGCTGCTGTATGGAGCTATTTTGAAGGAAAGTATCCTTACACTTGCTCAAAAAACGTAGCAAAAATAGTTACACATACTGTAGCAACTGTACACAGTTCTCCTTGGGATGAACTACCTGGCACGACAGGCCCATCTTTGGGCTTATGATGCCGGTCTACTCAGCAGACTCCATGTACAGTGCTACTCAGTACCCCTACACAGATTTCTCCCTTTCTCTAGGACAACCTGTATAGAAACAGAGACAAATTCCCAACAGGATGGAGGGCAGAGTGGGATTAAGACCTAATATTAACAACACTGCATGTTTACCATGAGGAGGAGTGTGATACAAGGCTAAGGGGGCTCTTCTTAGGGTTCCCCATATGCACCCCATATGGGTTTAGGGATCTGAGCTGTATGAAGTTGGCATTTCAGGGCACTAGAGAGCCTTCCCAGATGAGACTGCTGTAAAGCACTCATATTTGACCTGAGGTGTCCTAGTCTTAAAAAAAATCAAATTAAATGGTGGCAATTTGGGTCCAGATGCACCTGGCAGGTGCCTAGTTTGGGCAGGTACATGCATACTCACACAGATGCACATGGCAACTACAAGCATTAGCCCACAGAGCAATTTCTGTGAGGTCTGACATGACAACATAAGAGGGTCTTGCAGGATGATGCAAGTTTAGTAGTGATTCAGGGTGTCTGAACTTAAAGGTTTAAGAGGCTGGGCTGTCACAAGAGTGGGCAGAGATGGGGCACACTATCTAACCCAAACCCACTTTCCCTCCTCATGTGTCTGTCATCATCAGTAGGAAGGCAACTGTGTCACTCTCAATTACTTTGAGCCACAATTGCAAGGAATCTGGGATGGAAAGGTGGTGGGAAGAGAAGGGAGAGAGCCCAGTCTATATCGCCAGTGCCCTGATGCAGTCCAAGTCCAGCATTACAGTATGCAGCGTCTCTGTACAGCCACAGCAGGGGCTTGTTCCCAGTGCACTGCCTGGAGTGTGTGCTGGAATGTGGTCATTCCTACTGGTCTTCTGTGAGATGTATTTTGCTCTTCCTTTTAGCATTTGCTGCTGGCACATTCATATTTGATCCAGAACAACCCCACAAGCAGATCATAAAACTCTGTTTTTCCAGCCCAGAAGCTAATTTGTCTTTGCTAAATGAACTGCTGTAACCTCAGTGTTACCCTGGAGAGAATTCCTCTGTATTTTGCCTTGCAAAGAGTTCACATGGGTTGACACAAAGTTCTAGGCTGTGAGTACAGTATGTAGCAATTGGTACAGTATGTGGTTCATTGCAAAGCACTATTGCATGTACATGTCTGGGATAAATTATTTTCATTGAAACAAGAGAAGCTGCATGATGAGTAAACCCCTAAGTACGACATTTTATTCCCACACTCGGTGAATATATGCAACAAAATATGCTGCAAAAGCACGCTTTAAAAACAACGTTTTGTGCCAAGCATATTAATATATTACTTTGTCTTAGGAAAAGGAATTATGGTATATAATAATGTCTTTCCCTCCATTCAAAATGCCTAATCTTTACAGGTAAAAAAGGATCTACAGAACAAACTACAAGAAACTCCAGTCTCAAAGAGTGACTTTGTTGCTATCATTTTTCTTTCTTCTCATTCCGGTCAGTTACAGACTCCAGCCAGATTGTGATCTCTATCGTGCCAAGCAGGATGAGCACACAGACTAGAAAATAAACCCTGCCCTCCCAAAATTGCTACCCTAAAGTATGGATGGCATGGATCTCTAGTACTGGTGCCAGCACCAGGGGGAAATTCACCCTTTCAAACAGCCCACTGCCAAGTAGAGGATTTTCTTTACGGCACCACATGCTCACCTCCATCTCATCTCACCCAGCAAGGGATGTGTTCCCATGCTCATGTCCCCCTTTCCCCTCCCAATATCCCCCAGCATTATCCCAATCCTTAAAGACACAGGTCAGGGAGCCCCCTCCTGTTTCCTGGGCCCAGGAGAACCCTCCCTGGCCACTGAGTATTTTTGGAGGACCCCATCTTCCCTAGGCTGGGTGTGCAAGGCACAAGCGCCAAGTGCCATCAAAAGTCTCAGTGGTTCCTCTCTTTCTGGTTTGTCAGGCTGATTGATCGAGGGTGTATTTTTGAAGCATTAAAGCCATAAGAGGCTTAAAGTGATAAAGTATTAGGATGGGGTTTAAGTAGGTTTAAGCCTTTGAATAGGATCAAGCTGTGTGCAAGGTACCAGTAGCCTGTGCAGGCACATGATCTTATCTCCACTGCCCTCATTATTATAACCCTCTTCATGCTGATAGACTTATAATAAGTGAAATATGAATAAACAGAAAGAAGTGTCACTGCACCAGGAAATAAGTCTTCTGTTTTATTGTATCCATGGCACCTATTAAGATCTGTATCCCAAAAACTCACTGAGACGTGTATGTACACCAATATAAAGTTCTTATGGCTGACTCCAAACTCCTCACAAGAAATGTTGTTCTTTTCTAAATAGTTCCAAAAGCTGGGAACTATCCTGTTTTTTACAGTGGGAATTCTGAGATAGTATGGACCAGCACATGAAAAAAATATGACTAATCCACTAATCTGCTCCCATGAACAAAGTTAAGATGCAAAATCCCACTTACAAGCCATCTCTCTGGCTCTGGGCAGCTCAAGACCTGGCCATATTTTGAGAGTGTTAAGCAACAAGTCAGACAAACCCAAGCTGGGATCTGTAAACTCCACTCCTACCATGTCTTGGTGAGAAGAAGAGGGTGAGAAACTGGCAAGGGACCTTGGACTGATTTCACAGACCAAAGGATGGGCACACATTTTCTAGAGAGTCAGAGGACTGGTGAAGGTGGCCCCAAGCACATGGCTCAGGCACAGCTCAAGGGAAAAGTACACCTGGATTTCAGTCCTCATCTCAGTGAGTGCTCAAGTACCACAGAAAATGTCCCTCAGGGAGTCAATTTATCTGTAGTCTTACTGGTCCTGACCAGCTCTCCTCATGAGAAACACTTTTTTTCTGTGTCTCCCTGTCTGAATTACTAACCCATATATGAGAGGTCTCGCTCTTTCCTTTTCTTGTGTTACATGGGTCCATGAGATACTTAGCTGGCTCCAGAATTGTGATCCTGTGCATCTTTCAGCATGTTTACAAATACAGATGCAGTAAGATGTGTGTAGCCAGGGCTACCATGTTTTGAGTGAGACACCCAAGTAAACACAAATCCTAGGGCAGTGGAGGATCTAATGCTTACAGTGGCAAGGAGAGACTGAGAAAGCTCCATAATCAGCTGGAGGAGAGGAAAAAAGGAGTTCCTCTTAATTTTATGCCTAGGAAGAGTACAGAAAAGCCACAACAACACAAACCAGTGTTGTCATAGAATCGTAGAATTATTTAGGTTGGAAAAGATTTTCAAGACTGTTGAATCCAACCATTAATTCAGCACTGTTGGATCCACCACTAAGCCATGTCCCCAGGTGCCACATCTACACTTCTTTTAAATATGTCCAGGAATGGTGACCCCATCACTTCCCTTGGCAGCCTGCAATAATGCTTCACCCTTTGGGTGAAGAAGTTTTTCCTTGTATCAAATCTACAATTCCCCTGGAGCAACTGGAGACCATTTCCTAGTCAGGGAACATTTCTGTGTACCTGGAGGCCATGACAGCTGCAGTAAGGCATGACAGGATGCTCTCATTGACAGAGTGGGGGGTTCTCTGTACTTCTAGGTATTTGGCTTTGACCACCTTTTGGGGATCCCAGAGATATAGCCTAAGAAATTAACAAACAAATACCCGCTATGGTGTTGGCTGTCTATAGTGTTATAGTCTTGTTCTTCAATTCTAGAGTCCTGTAGCTGGGTTGTTCAACAAAGGGACGAGAGACACAGGCCGTATCTTTACTCTGATTTACATTTGCATTCAAATCAAATTCCCCTCTCATTTTAATTCAACTCAGCCATCTCTCTTGCAAAAGCTCTCAGAAGCATTCCTCTCCCATTTAAAAAATTATCAATAAAGAATAATTATTCAATATTTAAACATGAACAGAGAAATGAGGACAGAAAATCCATAGGAATAGTAAACTGACAGCTGGGGACCAGGTTCTGCTTCAGTGATTACTGAAATGTTATATATTCAGCAAATTACTCCAGCAGCAGACACTGGAATCAGCAATAGAAAATAGTCCCCAGCTGCTGGTTGCCACACTGCTCAAGGAAACAGCCAAAATAGGCTCAAGTTTTTCCAGGCAGACAGAGGTAAGAAATGTGGAAAAGCCCAAGGCATCCCAAATATGAACAGAAAAGGAAACATCAGCTATTAGAAATGCACTAATTTCTTAATTTCACCAAGTGGTGCCAAACACAGAATTGCTGAAACACTCTCCTGAACTGATTGAGTTGAATTGTTTGATTTGACCTTAATTTGCTTTACTGGGTCAGACTCAGTGGCCTGCATTGGCTTTTTCAGTGAACACCACTTCACAAAAAATCCATTTTTTTCTACTGTAATGACATGGCAGGTGTATTTACAAGGATCTAGTAAGTGTATTTCTTGTTACTGGTGTATGGACTCATGTGTGATGAGCTCTGTGAGTGAGAGCTTCAGAGATATCAGACAACAACATCAAAGTGCAGCTGTAATTCTCACGTGTGCAGAGTTTGTTACAAAACCCCTTAAAATTAATGGAGAAGATTGCATCCTTATTTACTTGGCACAGAAGAGGAGTTTGAGGCAGAACAGTGAAGTGACTCTATACCAAGGTGAGCTGAGGTGAAAATTCCAGGAAAGTAGCCAGTCACTTCTATCCTGTTGATATGAGGGATGATTATATATAACATTTAGTTCTCTAGTTGCACTGAGACTTACTTCATTTAAGGTAATTACTTTTGTATTATAAAGCAGAATTCAGATATTACAAAGAAAATCCCCTTCACCAAGCTTGCAGTGAGGGAATTAATTCCTAAGTCTTTCAACACACCTCCAGCCTGACCTCAGCCATTCACTGAGCCTTCATGAAGAAGAAGTGCAGAGCATCAGCAGTGCTTCTCAGCTTGAAGCACACTTTCCTGCCAGGGCATTTGACTTTCTGAGGCCCAAGGACTGCTCAGCCAGTAGTGCCCAGCTGGCAGGAGCAGCAGTGCTCTAGATGCTTTAGTCCACCTGCATCCCTGTCCCTGCATAGCACACTGCAGCCATCACTTGGAGATGGTGAATTTCAGTAGACATATGAAAAATCATAGTCAAGGTTGCTGAACAATGATGAGGGAAGCAGCTTTCACAGACTATGGGCAACTTATGGCACAGTGGATTTCTTGTGCTAGCTACAGTTGCTGGGGAAAGTCCCCTGGTGTTCACTGAGACAAATTTTCAGTGGGTTAATGGCACAAAACCAGGTCTCTGGTGAAAAGAATGGAAGATCTGAAGCATGGTGCTGCATGTCCAGCTCTCCCAGTTCAGTGTCAGCACAGCAGGGTAATGTCATGCCTTGCAGTGATAGTGACCATGACATAGACAAACACATGGGTGTTCTCCAGAAAGTGGCTATCCTGAATTCATGACAGATGAAATGAAGAAGGAAAGGGGTTTAGGCAAGGGGAGTGTGTGAGGATTTTTCCTACATTTGTTCACCATGCTGATTACCTCATTCTCATGCCTTTCATGGCTGGGCAGGAGCCCACTATGCACTTGACTGCTCCACTGAAGTGCAGGGAGATTCTGTCTTTGATCTCAATGACATCACGAAGTGGGTAGCTGTGCTGTGTGTTGCACTCATCACAGAGATGAGCAGGCAAATCCTTTGTCATTTGTATGGGTGAAGATATATAACAAAGATTCCTTTTAGCTAATGGCATACATGCTGCTTGTTTTTTTCAGTGAGCACTTCTGATTTTATACATCTGCAGGGCTAGGAATAGCTACTGTACCATCTTCTGCTCTAGCAGATAAATAACTTCTGTATCCTAAGGTTAATACATAATCTTAGGAAACTTATTTGTGTCTCTCCTATCTCCAGAATGTGTGGACCCCATGGTTTAATTCTTCATTTTTGGTGAGAATTATCATGAAGGGAGGCAATGGCTGATAAACTTATTCTTTTCTGGACATCAGAGAATCCACACAGGCAAGTAGTGCTGGCAAAAAAGTTCCGTACATGTTACTGCTCAGAGAGGTCTATTTTAGCTTCTGCTCTCCCTGATTAGTGCCATAGATGCATGAGATGATCCAGGCTATTTCCCCTCTCTCTCTGAACAATCCTTTTAAATTTGAGAAGATAATTTAAAATTCATAGATCTCAAAGTGATCTTAAGTCCTAACTGTTGGGGTGTTTTTTGTCTTCTGCTCTGTGTAAGAGGTTTCTATGTTACCCTACACTACTGATGGAAACACTGCTGAAGACTTAGCAATTTAGAAGTCCCACTCAGCAAGAGAAATGTGTGTACTCAGACGGGGCCAACTGCCAAATGCTTTAGCTTTCCCCTTTCAGTTGTGAAACAGGAGCCTCAATCTCTTCCAAAGTTTGGCAAACAGCACTTATCCAAAGAGCACCTCATCACATATTTATATGCATCGCCTGGTGCACGTGACAGTGAGCAGGGCCCAAGGTTCAGGCTCCAAAGGGACCCTGTGACATGCCAGTGCCCCCGGGGAAGCAAGGCTAGGCTGCTTGCTTACCTTGGGTTTATATAAATGGAAAGCTCATGGCTTTGGAGGCTCCCACTTCATAACAATTTAGCTGGGCACCCTCTGAGATGTGCAAGAGACAAACAAACTACCTTTCACCAACTTCATGCCTGGGAAACAACGACACAGGTCTACTCCAGGAGCTCCAAAGGACAAATTATGTGCATTAGACCCTTTTACTAGCTTGGAAACAAAGTGCAAGATGGAGCTGTGGTCCAGGCTCATCAGCAGTGTGAGCGCTGCTTCATTATGTTGCTCAGCTTGCCTAACAGTGTACTTTCTAAATGGCAGCTCTGAAAAATAGACAGGGACACCCTGGGGTCCAATAAACTGGCTGGGCTCCAGCAAGTTCAGGATATTGTCTGTTTGCATCACTTGGCAGGGGGGACCAGCCATGAAAATATTGCTAATATCAGAAACACAGAATACAGAAACTTTACCCATCTGTGTTCTGTGGTCTGAAGGTCAAGAAGAAATGGAGTTGTTTTCTTTGCTTGATCTCTGAATCACTGTGTTTGCTCCATGTTACTTTTCTGGTCTCTTAAATGATCAGAATAGGCACTCTTAAAACCATAAAAAGCAAGACCCCTTTTTGCCATGCTGTTGTCATCTCTAGGATTTGTTTCTATTTATTCATTAAGGTACATCCTTTTAATAAAAACATCCAAGAAACCAGCCTTTGTTTGCTGATTATACATTCAGGTATTCCAGATTTATAGTGCTCATTTGCCCTAATTGAAGCTTATGATGAGTACAAATTTTCTGCTAAAAGAAAAAGAGAAAAGAGCAAAATGGTATAGGGCAGCCTTCATGTAGAGATAAAGCCATGATTGTGTCATATGTTTTGGAGGGTAGGTTTGCTATTAAGCTGAAGTCTAAAGTAAGGTACATTGATTTACAGGAAATAGCTCACTTACACACATATTAGACATTTACAAATCCTACTTCAGAAGCCCCTGACTACTGATAAGCCTTTGTGATTTCAGCCAAGTATGTAATCAATAACATTAGTGTCTGTTTATAAACATTTTTTATCCCTGATTCAGGTAGTCAAAGTTCAGGAAAATATTTGGTTTTCGTCTCTGCAAATGAATGGCTTGAAATTCAGTGACATTGTCCTCTTCAAAGGGAACTGAAAAAACCCAATCCTGTTCCCTAGAAGAGCCTCCGAGAAGCAGGAAAGCCAATGTGATTTTGTGATTTCCAGAGAAATGGTACCCCTCTTTTTTTTTTTTTTTTTCTTTAAATAAATAAAAAAAAAATTGTTTCCTCTTATTGTGCCCTTGCATCTTGGAAGCTTTGAAAGTTGTTTTTTTTTATCTCTTGGATTACTTATGGAAGAGCTATGTATGACTTGAAAGAATGCACTGAGAGATAAAATACCTTCCTATAATTAAGGTAAAAAATTTGGACCTGGCTAGCCCCCATCTAATTGCTGGCACTGGGACCTTTTTCCTGAAATGGCTTTGGCTCCATTTGAAGGTCCTGATTTAGCAAATCACTTAAGCACATGCTGCTGTAAAGCGGATGTGCTTAAGAGTTGCTGAAGGGCAACCCTACATTTTGCTTATCCTCCCGTGTGTAAGACAGCAGAAAAAAAATTTGGCCTTTTTTCTGTCTTGTGCACTGAGAGAAGAAATTCCATCAAGCACGTGGTGCCCCCTATTACATTTCAACATAGGCAATATGTGGTAATAGTACTTGGCACCAAGGCAAAATGCAAGTAAATATCATGTGGTGCATCTATCTGTTACTCTAAAGCAAACATTAGGAAATGAATAATCTAAATAATTATGCACAAGAGGGCAGAGCATGGATGACCATGATACGGGCTTCCTTTGCTCAGAGGCAGCCGCTGGCCCTGCAGAGCTTCCTTCAGAGCTGGCCACACTCCATGCCTCCCTGGATTTGGTACTGGCCCAGAAATACCCATTTTCTCTGTTGTCTTTGTAAGCGGCTTGGGGAGACTTTTTTGCAGTGAGGATGGGATGATAATTTGTTTGCTCTGCTGAGTTTCCACACCCAGTTCCCACCCTGCTGTTCTGTGCTCTCCTTCCAACCTCTGGTGGGGCAAAGCTGCTCCCCTCTGCACCCATCCCTCTTGTGCCATCCTAAACAGATTTGGCTGACACCAGCATGAAAGGCAGCAGAACCAGTGGTAACCCGTAACATTCCTCCTTTGCCTGGGGACAGCTTTTGTGCCAGCTCCAGAGAGGTGACTGCTCTTCAGTGCTGTGGTTATGCTGGAGTGTCTCATGACATTCTGCCATAGAGAAAAATATCAGACTTGGGTCAACAATAGGAGCACCTGACCCACTAACTGCAAAAATCCCAAAGTTGCCGTGTGTGCCCAGCAGCTCTGGCGCTCTTGGGTGGTGTTTCTTTGAAGAGGTTATCCTGCTGTTTTGCTCACTGGAAACTCTGAGGTGGACACAGGCATAGATGCATGATAGTTTCTCCAGATGGCCCTCCTCACCATGGCCATGAAGGGAACCGAGGGGTGACTGGCGGGGGGGACTCTAACAGGAGTACACGGGGCACAGACCCCCGTAGGCCACCTCCCCACAGTCATGCTGCTCTGGCACCACCAGCTTGTCTTCTGCCACAGCAGCACTTTCTTCATCTGCAAGTGAGTGAAACCAGACAGCAGGAAACTGCAGCCGGCTGTCTCTTCTGAATGCCCATGAGCTACGAGCTGGGCTTCCCTCCTAAGCCTGAGTGCTTCAATGCCTAAGCTTTTCATCTTATCTCTTAGAATTGTGCATATTTTCATTACCTATATTGGTGCTTTATCCTCATTGAGTGGTACTAGCTATTTCCCTCTTACTGTCCAAAAGAAAGAGGGAGGGACGGGGGAGGAGAGAAAGTAGGGGAGTATTTGCTGTCTCTTAGTTTACCCTGCTGACAATCAATCAGCAGCAATACCTTTCAGATAATCGCAGAAAAATGTGTCTGTGCACCTCAGCTACTGCTCTGCCTCTGTGAGAATCTGCTGGGACCGAGCTTGAAATCAGTGAGCTAATGAGCTGTAAAGAGCAAAGGAGAAGGGGGACAGCAGAGAGAGAGAAGGGGAGAGGAAGAGAGGGAAAGAAATAGAGTGGGACATGAGTTTGAAGATCCAATTCCTGCTCGCTCTCCGCTGGGAATTAGCCGTACCCAGGGCACCCGAGCTCTAGAGCCATAAACGGGAGGAGCCGTGGTGACAACACGGCAGCTTTGCGAGAGTACGCCAGGCTGAGAAAGGAAGGAAAGCGTTTGCAGTACCTACTGTAGCCACATCCTCCCGAGGTCTGCCTTTCCCCACAGCCTTTCCAGACCTCTTTAGATCCTCATTTTGGTTTTCAGTGTCTCACCAAAGCTCAATGCCTAAAGCAGATGTGACTGTGAACATATATAGCTTTATGTGTATATATACATACACCCTCCAGGATGAAATTGAATGGATAGTTGTGATGCAGCTTTTGATATGCAGTTTTGCACCCAGTCACACCTCTGTCATGAGGTGTGTCATTTTTGTAACATGAAACTTTTTCAAAATGTTCACACGAGGTCCCAGAGGTGACAGTCCCTTCTAAACTGATGCCAGCTCTCCAGAATCACCTGGGTGCAAGCCCTGTTGTCCATGGCTCTCTTTTGTATAAGGGACACCTACTTTTGAAGATCATCTCCCCCATTTTGCAGGCAGCACAAGAAGAACACAGTTTGTTGCTTTCTCAGCTTCATAACAAAGCTATCCAGTTCTAAAATTATCAAAGTGAAATGGAGGCTTATGAAATGTGTGTGTGGGTGTTAATGGAGACAGAACCGCTCTTGTAACTGCCTTAAAAGCTATTTCATAAAATAGTTTCATTGTCAGTGACTTTAAACATACAGGATTAATATCTTAAGTGACTGTGCCTCATTTTGTATTATCTCAAAGGACGAATTTATAAGATGATACACACTATTTAGTCTTTATAATACTTGCATCTGTAACTACCATGCTTTGGGAGAATTTTACCATCACTGCTATTTATAGAAACATATTAACTTGCCCTAAATAAATAGAAATAAATTAATCACATTCACAAATGTGTTTAGGAGTCATCTAGTTAGCTACCATATATAAACTACCATATATAAGCTGCCAAAAGCAACCTGAAATCTATATGAAATGAGGTAAATATTGCTTAGAGATATTATACAACACATGTATAAATCAGCTTAATTTAAAGCATCTTCAGAACTACCAGTGTTATTTTGACTTGTAACACAAGGTTGTACATTTTATAAAAATGTTTTTACTGAAAACATTTAGATTTTAAAAGATGTTACAGTTATTTAATGGATTTCCTATTTCTTGAAATTTCATTTTAAGATTTTGAATAGTATTATTAGGATATCTATCCATTTTGTTAGGGAACATCAATGTGTTAAGAAGGAAAAATTAAGAATGTTGATTATAGGATGCCTTAAAACACAATACTTTTCAGAAATATTTTATGCCTGGTAATTTTTTATGTACATCCCAGGAATTCCTTTGCTTCTCCAAGCAGATTTCTCACAGTGTGGGATGCTTGAGGGAATGGAGACTTTTTCTATGAATGGTCAGAGAAAGCTGTCAGTTTTAGTCTTGCAAATCAAAGACAGAAAGTAGATCTGTTGGTTGTCTGTGAATATGTTAAATTCGAAAAAGCTCTTTCATCTAATAGAAAATATTGGCATAGAAATAAATATGAACATGCTAAGAAGACAAGAATTGACAGATCTATGCAGCCTAGAGATGCTGTTTCTGAAGTAGTGATGCTTACTTAAGGAAGAGTATTAAAATGTATCCATTTTAAGCTATTCCCAACACTCCTCAGACATTTTGAAACATTATGGAAATTAAGAAGGATAGCTCAAAGTTCTGAGATTAAATAGGGAATGTGATGCCCCAATTTTCTCAGAAAGAAAAGGGTCTTCACAGACCACTCCAGCACCAGACACATCTCTCTTTTACTTTTTCTTGGAAGCAGTACTCCAGAGCCTCAGAGGGAAGACCAGGCACATTTCTGGTCTGAAAGAGCTGGATGGTTGTACACAAAATGCATCAATATTCTTAACAATAGGAGGTGAACAAAGAGGAAGGAAGATACATCCACAGCAGGACTGATGCACACACTGTTTTATTAGCTATGAAGTGTCTGGGGATGCTGCATTGCCCTCTGAAGGCTCTCTCTAATCCATAGTGTTAGACCTAGGCACTGGCTCCATCTCCGCTAAGGAGGCAAGACTATTGCAATGTGTATGCTGGGCAGTTGAGAAACTACCTTTGGGGTTATGGATGAAACAGAAAGAACCTGTTGTGGTAGGTGAATTGCTGTCACCAGTGTCCTCTGGAAGACACTTAGATACATTGCTGGGAAGGACTATATAAACTGAAAAAAACACAGAAGAGGAGATCTGCTGGGAAACACAGTATCAGGAGAAGGCATGCCCTTTCTGCAGGCACAGCTCCTCATTTCCACGCCTTCGTAACTTGTTTTGAATCATCCCTCTGTGGAGCTATGTCCTGCTCCATCACTGCTGCCTCCTGACCTCTTGGAGAATGGCCTCCAAACCAATTCTTCCTATTTAAGTTTGGACACCGAAGGATGTAGCTGACTCACAACTGCAGGTGAGTCAAACTCCTAATCAAACTCCTAATCTACAAGCTGCTCCTGGAGTACTAATTGTAACTAGGATGACTCAGGAAGTGTAAGATAAAAGGTATTATCAGTTATCAATCATATGCCAGTTTGGTGACATCTTTTATAGCTGATATGGCTTCAGGACTTATGTTCAAGGCTGCTCTCCAGACTGGCTCGTCAAGGGCTTGCTTGGAGCTCATGTTGCTACATTGCCTGCTCTGCTTTCTTCATTTTTGGTAAGGGCTTAGCCCCACTGAGCGAGCTGTTTTGCATGCTGCTTTGTCACATCTCTGTAAGTGAACATCATTACATTGTCTGCAAATTATTTCCAAGGGCAGAATTGTCACATTGAAATTGTTTCAGGTCTGAATTCCTTTTTCTTTTTCATACCATGACAGTTTTTTGCATCAAGAATGCTTTGCAAAGTAGCTTTTAGGCGAGACAGTACAACCCTTCATGCCCAAATCTCCCAGCCATTTGAAGTGGTGGACTTAACTTCACAAATTTATTGCTAAAACATCTGCTTGTAAAAGTCCACATTGTCCAAATCATACAAGAAGAGCAGAGAATAAGAAGGCAATTGTTCACCTTTTCATAGTTATGCCTTCTAAATGGTCTTCAAATTCTCTTTCACCTCTGGGTTTGTATGTATTGGTGTCACCTAAACCTTTCTTTGGACTCAAAGACTTTCATTACCAACTGCACTACTCCTCCCCTTTTCTTGTCCGGGGAAATCTGCTCATATACACAAGACTCAGAAATCTGAGCTGTTATTGAAGGCCAGAGTGAGTGATTTAAAAGGTAAGCAAGGAACTGACACATTTAGGGATATTTGAGGTTAGACATTCTGATACTAGCAATAGCCACAGTCATCTAAAAATACCTTGTTAGATTACATTAAGCCTGAGGTCCCTGTGTGAGAGCTATTTTCACACAAAAACAATGTCTGTGACTTTCAAGGCAAGCGTATTTTTTGTTTTGCAAAAACCTTCATCTGGAGAACTTTTCTATCTTCTCCTATTGCCTCGTGCTCTCAACCCCCACCATGTTTTTGTTCTTTCCACTGTTAAATATTTATCTTCCTTTGCAAAAATAAAAGTCAGATGGGAAACTGTCTTTTCTGGGCATTCCCACAGTGCATATTTGCATTTTTGAGCAGTATCTCAATAGCACGGTGTTCTTCAGATAATCTGAAATCACAGAGGCTATGCAGGTAGCAATCACAGTACTATGCACAGCTCTAACTGACTATGCCAAGCAAGAATCAACAGCACAGAAACAAAACAGACTGAACTGACTGAAAGCACAAAGGTTAGCTAGCAACTTTATCCTAACAAATATATGCAGTTCTGGCTCTTATAAACTGCAGGTTCAAGGACAATCCTAGAATTACAGAATTATAGACTGGACAGGATTGGAAGGGACCTTAAAGATCACCTAGTTCCAATCCCAGTGCCATTGGCAGGTACATCTTTAACTAGAGCAGGCTGCTCAGAGCTCCTTCCAACCTGGCCTTGAACACTTCCAGGGATGGGACACCCAGAATTTCACTGAGCAACCTGTTTCCGTTCCTCACTGCCCTCACAGAAAAGAATTTTTTCCTAATATCTCATCTAAACCTACTCTCTTTCAGTTTTGACACCATTACTCCTGGTCCTGTCTCTGCATGCTCTTGTAAAAAGTTCCTCTCCTCTCTTGTACGCTCCCTCCAGGTACTGGGAGGTCACAGTTAGGTTACCCCAAAGCCTTCTCTTTTTCAGTCTAGTCAACCCCAACTCTCTCATCGTTCCTCATAGAAGACGTGCTTCATCCCTCGAGTTGACTTGGTAGACCTCATCCGCACTTGTTCCAACAGGCTGATGTCCTACCTGTGTTGGGGATCCTAGAGTTGGATGAGGTCTCACCAGAGCAGCGTAGAGGGTCAGAGTCATGTCCCTCACCCTGCTGGCCACACTGCCTTTGATACAGCCCAGCATACGATTTGCTTTCTGGGCTCTAAGTTTACACTGCCAGCTCAGGTCCAGTCTCTCATCCACCAGCACACCCAAGTCCTTTCCGGCAGTGCTGCTCTCTATCTCTTCATCCCCCAGCCTGTATTGATACCAGGGGTTGCTCCAACCCAAGTGCAGGACCTGCAACATAGTCTTGTTAAACCTCATGAGATTCCCATGGGCCCACATCTCAAGCTTGTCCAGGTCCCTCTGGATGGCATCCTGTCCTCCAAGTGTGTCACCCACACCACTCAACTGGGTGTCATCTGCAAATTTGCTGAGGGGGCATTCAATAATGATAGCATGTGGTGCAGATCTTTGTTGTCCAGCCACAATGAATTTCAGACTATATTTTACAGTTTCCTGCAGGTCAGCAGCAGAGAATGACACCAGTTTCCAAGAAAGTCTTTAACCTGAAAATGCTTCAAAACTTTCAGACAGCCTTGATCTAATCTCACAAATTGCAGCACCTCCACAGGATTCATTCAACTTGAAGCATTTGTTTTCCTTTCTCTTTCTTTTTTTTTTTTTTTTTTAATTCATCCTCAGTCATGATGTGAAAAGTTGATAAAAGTCCCTCCACTCCCATTGCTGAAATGAAAGTTATCCAGTTTCTCCAGGGCTGATGTTTTGATGGCTAAAATAGTAAGCAAAGAGGATTTGAGTGGCTTATTTCTTTGTGTTTTAGATTTTTTTCTCTGCCTTCTTGAGTGCTGGAAATGCATTTAAAAAGACACCTTCAGCTTTAGATAATAGAAATGCTACAGAGTGGATCAATGGTGAAGGGACTTGGTGCTAGGACTAGTCCAGCTCTTAGTGGGTCATAAGTTACACAGGCAGATGGAAGATTTTTGTAGGAGAGAAAGATGCTAACACAAGCATCTACAGTAAAGCAGGAGTCAAGTGTACTGTTTTTACAACCTCTGGCTTGTGTCCAGCCTTTAACCTCACCATTCCCACAGATTTGGTGTGCAGAGATCAGCAATGCCTGGTTCTGGCTGAGCCTTGGACAGCTTTTTGGACAACTTTGTTCAGCACCGCTGATGCCAGCAAAAATCCCTGCCTCAAGGTTTTCAACTGGAACCACTCTTTCCCGGTGTCTCTTTCTTGATAAATTAGAGCTAAGCAAACAGCCGCCAAAACAGATTTAAAGAAGCCCCAATATAAACAGGAACATTTTGCTGCTGTTTTCACTTGGCAGGACCAAACGCAGCTGCCTGCTGAACCATGTCAATAGGGAACAGGGCAGAATTACACTTCGCCTCTTTATCAGGGTTCAAGGCAAACCTTTCCCTCCTTTTTTTTTCCTATTTTGCGCATATTTTGGAGCCCTTCTTAGAAGTTAATTTTATTTTAAGTTTCAGTTTGGGTTTCTGGAAAATGAACTAGCTGAAACTGACCATGAAATTACTCCCTAGCAAAAGGTAAACAGGAATCATGCAGAAATGCTGACAATGGAAAGAGGTTTACAAAAAAAAAAAAAATAGTTTTTAAAAATGCTATCCTTTGGTTACTGATTATATGCTTGCATGTTTCAACGTTCTTTGTGCTACAAATAAACTGGAGCTGCAAATCTGCCATCCTGGATCAGATCTAAAGTTAACTTGACTCCCCTCATGCTTATAGTTGTCTGGGGAAAGGGCCAAACGGAGGGCTTAGGATTTCATAAAAGGGAGTGGTAAGGAGTCTGCCTTCACACAAAGTCCCCATCCTCGTTATGGGATGGAGATTTTCTAAACATGTCTTGCACAATGTTTGTTCACCATGACAAATCTCCTATATTCTTATTCACCTTGTATGCATCCAGTGGTGCTTTAAAACTTGTTGAGATACTGGGTCAGGCCACCTCTGTGCTTCTGATTTCCACAGCTTAATTACACAGAACATAAATACATTTCTCTTGCTCAGTTATGATTTTCCCACCCTTTAACATCAGTGGATGTATTTACTGGCTTTCCATACTCTGACACTACAGCATATTTTTTCATTCAAAGGAAGAAGTGCTTTTATAATAGCACTATATGCTCGATTATGGTTGTATTTCTCAGGTACTATATACAAAGAGATGGTTTGTTCCTAGTACTTGGCTGTAACTGCTCACAGTTTGAGCAGGCAAGGCTAAAGACCAGGAGGAATAGATATTATTTAACAGAATTGCAGATTCAACCTCTCCATGCATATCAGCTGTTTCAGTCCCTTTATCCTCTCCGAGGTCCTTTCCAGGACTCAATCCACTATGTTTGTATCTCTCTTGTACCAGAGAGGCACTTCTGGTGTGGTCACCAATGCTGAGGAGAGAATTACCTGCCTCGTCCTGCTGGGAATACTTAGTTCTAATACAGCACAGGGCAACACTGGCTTTCTTTGCCCCAACGACACACTGCTAGCTCATGTTCAATTTGTTGTCCACCAGGACCCCCAGCCCCTTTTCCATCAACTTACTTTCCAGTTGGTCAGCCCCGATCTAGTACTGGTGTAGGATTTTGTGTTTCCTTGATATTCCTGTCAGTCCAGAGCAGCAAAATCCTCTGGTGTATCAGCCACTTCTCCCTATTTTGCACTGTCTGCACTCACGGGGCAGAGAATTGACATCAAAGGTGGTGAGCGACCCTCCTTAGCCCATACAAGAAGGCTGGGTAAAACCAGAAACTGGCTTTAATCACAAATTATCTTTTTGTGTGCAAAAAATTTTCAGCTTAACACACAGCAAGTCTATCTCTTAACAGTTCTTAGGAACACCATATATTTCCTTTCTGGATTATTTTCATTATCACTGCAACCTACAATGTGTTGTTGCCAAGGTAAAACTATAAATCAGCTTTTCCTCTCTTGCAATTTTATCAATCAAAGTAGCTTGGTGTGTAAGGAGACACATTTGCTCTGAGCACTCGTTGGAGTGAGGCTCCAGTCTTTAGTAGATTTTCCCTCTTCCTTCTGCTGCTGAGCACTTCAGTGTCTCAGTCCCACCTGAGCCCTCTGAAATTTTGCTGGCTCTCCTTAACTTTGTCTTCTCCACCCCAAAAGGCCACACTCCTGCCCTTCTTTCTTCTCTCTAAATGGCACGAGTCCTGTTGTTTAATGATCTCTAGCAATAAACAGGAAAGACAGGAGAGTGCAGGAAATGCCTTCTTAGATCAGATCAGTGTCTGTATGTCCTGGCTCTCTGGGGAGAGCACAGAAATCTTGGTGCTACACAAGGCCCACTGTCCTTGTAGTGCCCCACACAATAGTTGTAGGATTAGGGAGGTTAGAGGGTACATCCTGGCTTCTTTTCTTTAGGACCTGTTTACTGACCTGTTGTTCATAAGGTTTTTCTCCAGTCCTCCAGTCCTTTTGCACCTTTCTGCGCAATCTCCAGTGGCAACAAGTTCCCACATTTCTCTATTTGCCATGTAAAATTTTTCTTGCTACTCTCTGTTATAAATTCATTCATATTTTATTGACTGCCCACACTTCTGCTATCAATGGATCAGGGGAACAATAGCTTTTTATTCCCCTTACTCTTGCCTTCAGATTTTGTAAGCTTCTGTCATATCCTTCCTTAGCCTTCTCTTCTCCAAATTGAGGCAATCCTCCCTTTTTAGTTTCTCTTCATAAGCAGTCTGCTCCATTCTCCTCATCATTTCAATTGCTGTTCTCTATAGTTTTTTTCATTCTACTATATCCTCCTTCAGATGCAGAAAACACATACTCAGCTGCATAAGATTGAAGGGTTCACCAAGGTTTTACAGCACGGCTATTTCCATCAGTTCTAGGGTATATATACAGAAAAAAGAACAAAAACCAAACAAAAATAAAACCCACCAAAACAAAATGGAGGATGGAACCAATACAGACAGACTGAGAAATCCATCAATATTCTAAAATGTCTGTAAGTAAAGGCGGTAGTGAACAAGAAATAGAAGAGGCACTGAAAAGTGAAGTCACCGGCTAGTGAGCAGAGGACAAACATGGTGCTTAGAGCAATAAGAGATTTGATATTGAGGTGTTAGGGAAGGAAATGTTGTACTATTTGGTGTGGTGAGGTGTGGTAAAGAAATCACAGGCAATCCTGTGGGCAAGGAGCAAAGAGACAGAAAACAGGAGAAAGGGCTTGACCAACTGCTGGGTGCAGGAAGAAAGGGAAAATAATTCAAAACCTTCTCATCTAGGCTTCTTCTTGTCTGTTAAGACAAGCAAACAAACCAAAACACAGGAAAGTGTTAAAAATATAAATCCTTTTTTATGGAGAATACACCTTCATGATCTGCAAAGAACTCAGAAGAAAATCCAACCCTGAAACCGATTTTTCACAGTGAAAAGTAACTGATTGAAAGTACTAACAACTAAGAGTGGAGATACTTAAATTCAGATTACCACAGGGTAAAATCCCAGGGCAAATGCCTATGACTTTATGAAAGTAATCTGATTAGTCACAAGTGACTAGGAGTAAGGATTGAAATGGACCACTGTGGGAGAAGGTTAAAAGATACAATCTGCAATCTGTGACAGAAGATGGGGCTCCTGGAAAGGAGCACAAAGGCAAGGAGGCTTTACAAGGGAAATGAGGCAAAAGAGGGAAACCGCCTTAGCGAAAAAAGGAGGGAGTCAAAGTGACAAAACGAAGGAAATCAGATAATTCTGATATAGAAAAGATAAGGCCAGGAGAAGAGGAAAAGAGTGTTATAATATAGGACAAATTTTTAATCATTAGGTTAAAGATCATCAGTATTTTTGAAGACAACCAAGGTGAAGTTAAATATCTTCACCATATGCCCCATTTTTGCTCCCTATGACCAATTTAAGAATGTCTTTTTAGGATGAACTGGCAGTATGTGGGGTTGGGGAAAGCTAGTTCTCTCTCTATTGTACAAGAAACAATTATTTACATGTCAGATACAGCCCTCAGTGAAAACTTTCATCTGGCTGGGTGGAAAATTAAATATTTTCTTTCAGTAAACATGAAAATGTAAGCAGCAAAAACATAAGCAAAACCTTAAAGCAATTAACTTGGGTGAATGTTTAGGTAGGGCCAAAGCTGTGCCCCTGTAGGTGTTTATACCCCTGGAGTTCTCATCCATAGAAGAAACATATCCTGGCTTTACACCCAAGATACATTCTGAAGAATTTGATGCAAGGTTTTTTTCTGGCTTTAGGACCTCATTTAGTATGTAAGGGTACAACTCTCCTTACCACTTTGCTACCTAGTCTTTGGTAAATGGTATTTCAGATGAGGGCAGTGATCTGAAATCCATCTATGACACTGTTGGAGAGGCAGAGTAAGAAGGTCAGATAAACAGATTTAATCTTCTGCTACAAGCAGATGCAAGTGGATGCATGAGGAAGGCCAAGCAGAGCCTCCTCTGTAGTCTTTCTGCAGGTGAAGGTCAGATAAGGGCACAAATAGAGTGGAAAGATTCAGATTAGGCTGACATCAGGGTATTAAGATATCTGCTTATTCAGTGCTGTGGTTTGGGATGGGAAAGCATGGCAGAGAGGTCCTTTCTTCACACACGCCTGTGTTCAGCTTCCTCTCACCCCACCAGGGGCGGTGCCTGCTCGTGACTCTCTTCTAGCAATTTACAACACCCAGAGCAAGGAAACTGAAGCACCAGAGATCGAGTGACTTCCCCACCGGTGGTGACAATCAGGAAAGAAACCCAGATTTCCTGCTTTGCTGTTTTGGGTTTCCACTCTGCAAACCTCTTGTCCCACTGCTCCAAGCAAACAACTCCACATCACTAGCAAACACTGGAATCAGGGATGCTGGGTCTCAGGCAGGGCAAGTAGTCCATTTGTTCCTCTCACTTCCTTTTCTCTTCCCACAGAGCTCACTAACTTCTTGTGCTGGTGTCCAGAGCAGAAAGGGTCCCACTGGCACAGTGCATTCCTACTGCTTCTCCCAAGCTTCCTCCAAGGCTCTCCAGAGTCCTTTCACCTTCTGCACAGGGACAGGTAGGACAGGCACAGGCCCACCTGTCTCCATCACCTGCAGGCTGCATCATACAGCCTGCGGCACTGCAACAGGGACAAGGACCATGCCAGCTGTGTGGCTTGGAGCCTTATGGAGAAGTGAATGTGACTCCAGTGTTTTCTAAATGAAATGGCTTTTTGTTTGTGCCTGGCATGTGAGCATCTGTAATACACTGTACTGATGTTTCTGATATAGATGGGCCTGTCTGAAATGTCATTACCTGAAATCTGAAAAGTCTTTATTCTTGCATTCCATTTTTAACACATGGCACAATCCTTCACTCTGGAATGATAACTAGCTCTCTGTTAATCTCCCTTCTCTATTTCTCTGCTCAGTGAGCACCCTCTGATCTTGCCACTCCCCACCCTCCACCCTGAACCGTGGAAGAAACAGTCCCCTGCTATCTGCAAAAACACCCTTCCCTCCTTCCCAGCGTCCTGGTAGCCCCTCCACAGTCCCTGTCCCCATTGCCCAGGCCTCCTTTATCTGTGCTTGCCAGCCTTTCCTCTGCCTTTTCACTCCGCCATCAAGCTCTAGAGCAGTTTCCTGTCATATCTTCTGTGCTCCTTGTATCTTAACTTCTGCCTCAAGTAATCTCTGTTTCTGGTGAGCATTTTCCATGTCACATCTTTCTACATACCATTATCTTTCTTTGCTCCCATCCCTCACACTTCCTCTGATCCTTCTGAATCTCTTCTTTACTGGCTTGTGATTTTAGGTTTTCCTGTTCTCAGGAGCTGGGACCTACAGGCAATATGACACAAACTGCAAAACCAAATTGCTTTTGGCCTTCTGATTAAAGTATTTAAGCTAACTCTTGCTCTGTTGTACTTGAAGTATACATTGCACATGTTGTTTTCTCCTGCTTTTTTCCTCCTTCATGTTTTTTGGACCAAATCCTGCTTTTAATCATTGCTGTAGTTAAGACTCCTCACAAGGAATCAGTAACAGGCTGTTTATTTAACGGCTTGACTCTAAAAACCAATGCATATATAGGAGAGTCAAAGAGAAGTTGCAAATGTTCTGTATGTTATGTATGTTATGTCTTGAAACTAGAAAGAATGGGCATTATATAAAAATGTGGATCTAAACTCACAGCACTCAATGTATTTCCATTTGCTTAGCAGAAATCAGGACATACAGTGAAGATAATGCTTTAAATATATGAACCATTAAAAACTATGTTTTGGAAAGTAGGTAAATGGAAAATAACCAAACCTGGGGATTTTGATGTTTTGTGCTCCTTTGTTTTGGAAAAGAACCATAATTGGATATTTCCATGTTCTGTGCTCTTTTAATAGAAAGCAGCACCAATATCCAAGTTAACACAATTTATTGTTATATTTGTCTCTTTTTCCTTTTAGAAGGGGATAAAAAAATGTAGTGAATAGTTTTACTGAGGTTAATGGGAGATTCTTTGAAAATGTAAACACTGGCCAATATACATGTATAAATTTTTTGCTCATATTTTTAATACACCTAAATTCAGAAAGATTTTTGTTTTCCTACTCGTTTGTTAAAAACTTGATCTGTCAGTGGTCTTCTCTTCTGGATTGGTAGTTTTCCTTTAAGCACATTTGTTGGCTTCAGCCCTTGACCAGAAGAATGTTATTTCTCCATTTTCAGTTGCAGCCAGAAAAAGCTCAGATGTGATGGCACACTCTTAGAGGTTATTCCAAGATTGTACCTCTGCTGAGAGACCAAACTTCAAATCGACTGCATCTTTTCACATGCCTGTGGAATGGAGTACACAAGCCCATATATATGCAGATACCCCCTTCCTTTGAAATCATCTGCTGAATTTGAAATATATACATGCAATAGGATTAGTCACATGCTGAATTGTGTGCGTAAGTTTCTACAGCATCAGGAATTTACTGAAGAAATAAACTATGAAAAAAATCAGGCTCTCCTATGCTTCACCTTCTGCTACCACACCCACCTCAGAGTCACCTGTAACAGAGCTCTGAGCTGATTCTGGTTTCCACTCAGGCAACACTTGTAGCAGCTTTTCTAGACCAAGAACATCATGACTGCAGAAAATGCATCCAGGGTAAGTGTATTTTGGAAGCTAAAAGTTTTCTCTTCCTGTATCCCAGTACACAAACAGCATATTTTAAATTCACTGCATTTCTGCATTCAGAAAATCAGTAAAATCAGTCTCAGAGATGTTGGTGCTGGTCCATTCTCATTTCTTAGAAGCATATACTTATCTGGTGAGAAAATATGACTTCAGAGGATGTGAGAAAATCATGTTAAGTCATCTCTACTCAGGACATTGGGATTTGCACTGGCTGTCAAGCTTTCCAGATGAATGTGAGAGTGCTAATTAGAGGGTCTCTGACTCATTTTTTGCTGAACATACTCATGCTGCAGCTCCAGTTCAGTGTCAGCACCTGAGCTGCTCACAGGGAAGCTGTTAAAGAAGGAGTGTGGAGCAGTAGGCTGCTCATGAGCTGGGCTCCACGGCTGGAACTTGCAGAGTGCAGGTCTTATGACATCCTGGATATTCTGAGAAGGATAGCACTCAAAAAGATCTTGGAAAGGTCACAGTCTACACATTCTGTCCAAGAAAATACAGACAGGAGCATGTGTATGCATCTGGCTGGTTAAGTGCCCATCAAATTATTTTGTTTCTTCTGTGATTGAGGCATTTAAGGATATTTAAGGCCATGCTGGGATCTCTAGTTACTTAAAGCTATGCCAACCCAAGCAAACTCAGTTTCCAGATAGCTGTGTCCAAATTGGTCCCCCCTGTGTTGTCTGTGGCGGGAGATAAGTAATTCTACAGCACAGTTAACCTCTCCTGAAGCAGTTTCCTTGACCTGATCAGAAGAGCATTGCTCTGAGCACCAAGTCCTGTGCTGCTGACATCAGTGGGAGCCATGCCCTCAACAAGATTTGGGTCTCAGGCACCTGTTGGACTTGAAATTAAGTACACGTTTACATTCCCATTAAATCAGTTAGTCTTAATCATATGTTGAAAAGCTTTGCAGAGTTGATGCTGAGGTTCAGTCATGTAATGGGTGTTTGGAGGTAAATGCAAAGTCTTGCGATGGAGAGTCAGAAAATAAAAAGTTGCTCTCCACATAACACCTTTATATTATTTATCCCCCTAATTGATTTACAAATATACCTAACAGATGGAATTTTTATTTTCAGCTGTTTCACTTGTGATCTCTCTAGCTGTTTTCTTTACTAAAGTTATCCTGAGTAAATATTTGGCTTTGTCCCCTAAGCCACTGCATACCATTGTGTAACCTAATAAAACCTTTTATTTCATTAGCACCAGTTTATCTAATGTTCCGGACTAATTGAGAGTGGATTTCCAAGAAGAAAAAGGAAGAACATGTTCACAACCACAGACACCTCCTCACCTGTTTACAAAAGACAATGCAGGTTCTACAGGACAGAAAAAATACCAGTAAAAAATACCACATCTCACCTTTCTGCAATTTTCTCAGTCCGTATCAATTCCCCGAAGCAAAAGCCACATCATTCAGTGTTTACATAAAAATGTAAGCTTAAAAGAGAGGTTGCTATTTTCCTCTGCCCAGTAGGGATTACTGGAGCAGATTCTGCACTTTCATGTGTGGAGATCGCCTCCTTCCCTGGGCTCTGCCTTAGCAATCAAGGAGGTGGGAAGTGACAACTGCTGTCTTGTTTATAGCCACTTGCTTCAGCAGTGTGTGCTCCTTGTGAGGAAAAGGCAAATCAAAGGGAAAGGCAAAACACCACGGCACCACTGGTGCCCGGCTGCAATCACCTTGACATCCATGACCATGCAGCAGCAGTGGGGGATTTCAGGCAGTGACTGCCTGTTCTTGGTGTGGTCACTGCTTTCATCCACCGCACCCACCTTGGTCTCACCTCCACATGGCTTGGCTTTGTTGCTGCTGGTCTGTGGTCTCAGTTTAATATTCAACAGGACTTTCTGGGGCACACCTTTCAGTAGCCCAGATTGCTCAAAGCCCCATCCAACCTGGCCTTGAACACTTTCAGGGATGAAGAGTCTAGTTCCTCTCTGGACAACCTGTTCCAGTGCCTCAACACGTTCACAGTAAAGAATTTCTTAATATCTAGTCTAAACCTACCCTCTGTCAGTTTAAAGCCATTCCCCTTGTCCCCTCTGCCCTTGCAATAAGTCTCTCTCCCGCCTTCTTGCAGGTCCCCTTCAGGTACTGGAAGGCTGCTATAAGATCTTCTCCAGGCTGAACAACCTCTCTCAACCTCTCTTCACAGGTCAGGTGTTCCAGCCTTCTGATCATCTTCATTGCTCTCCTTTGTCCTTCTTCTGTTGGGGGCTCCAGAGCTCAGTGCAGTAGTCAAGGCAGCATCTCACAAGAGTGGAGTAGAGGGGAAGAATCACCTCCCTCGACCTGCTGGCCTCACAGCTTCTGATGCAGCTCTAGATGGGTTGGCAGTTTTCAACCCTTCTATCAATCTGCATATAAAAACATAAAAATCAAAGGCCTCTCTAAACTGATCCCATTTATGTGAAAAGCTGACACATTTTTATCACAGTTGTGATATTCCTGTGGGCTGTCAAGAGGGCCTGGGGAAGGGGATCCACAGGAATTGGCGTATTTTATAAACAAAATAAATAGTGCAAGAGCATTTTCAAGTAGAAATTATTACTGAAACAAAATAGAGGACAGTAGTGCTACAACATCCTTAGATTCAGAGCCCTTTCCATGCCAAAGCACTGGCAAGCTGATCTCTTGCCATTTGCCTGGGTCACTGTCCTGGAAGCCCATGGGGCACATCAGCTCTGCCTCACAGCATTAGCAGGGCTGCTCTAAGACACAGTCTGTTCTGCTATTGTGGACTGAAGCACCTGTGGCACAGGTGTCTCTCTGAGGCACACGTGGGAATGGATCTTCATAGAGATAAATGGTTCTTATTCCCATAGTATTTAGGTATGAAGCAGTAGAGCCACCTGACCCAAAAGCAGAAGGGTTGGACTTGCCACTCAAATTTCTGACTGAATGTCTGCTGAAGGCTGTATTTCATCTACACAAATCAAGTAGCTTGTCTGGTAATCTGCCTATTCTTTCTTTTCAGCTAAGAAGGACATGGACAGCCCTACCCCAAGCTGTGAGCTGTGCTCAGGACAGTGGTAACAGGCAGCAGAAGAACAATCCTTTGTGTAGAGGTACAAGTTTCTCCTGCTGAAGTAGACAGGTATACTCAGAGCAAGGTGGGAAAGGGCTGGAGAGGGCAGATCTGCTCTGCAATCTCTCCAGTGGAGCCCTGGGAGCTGGAGATATGACCAAGGCTTTCTCTCACCTCGGTGTCCAGGAGATCTGAAGTCCCATGAAACCACTGGATGCAGTAATTCAGTATTAGAAATACTGCATTTGGTCAGCTTCTACAATGAAGGGTACAAGGAGAATCAAGAAACTGGGATGACCATGCAAAACTGGTACAGACAGTAGAGACAAGAGCATTCTTTAAGGATTTCCCCATGATTTGTTCCTTCTGAGGAGAATTTTCTGAGCCATTTCTAAGGGAGAAGACCTTTAAGAGCTTAGCCAGTCTTTCAAGTCATTTTCTGAAAATCATTCATAAACTCCTATTAAAAGTTCATGAGGCTGCTAGGCTACAAGCAAGACACCAAAAACACTAAGGAAAAAGGGAAAAAAATTATGATAATAAAATACGTGTCCTCTTCTGACTCTTACCCACTTCTAACTCTGATCTTTCAAGGTCAACTGCAGATCCAGAGAATGAGCTCATGTCCTGCCTCTGCAGCTTGGCACTGCCCGGACCTCTCTGAGAGCCAAGACTCAACACAGCTTCAGCCTCATGCTCTGAGCCTGCAAAACTTGCCCTCAGCCAGCAAAAGGTGTGTGGCCAGCCAGGGACCAGCACAGGATGCACCCAGACAGCTCTATTTTCTTCTCTTTTGACTTTCTCTGTGACTCCTGGAATGAGTTTGCACATGGTGGAAAAAATGCAAAGAGCAGGCAGAAGTGGCCAGGAATGTCATCCTCTCTGTCACCCTCTCTCTCTGCCAGCACTTGGCAGGTACCCAGGGCTCATGTTGGTGCCCAGGGAAGTCAGAGGAGCCCCTCATACCTGTAGCAGGTGAAACATCTGGAGATGAGATGAATTTTTGGGGTAATCAATTTTTTCTTGAATTAAAAAAGGAAAATGTCACATCTGCACAAACTCACTTAATGCAGGCTTGCAGGGAGAGGCAAAATCTGCTTTGATCAGAAAACTGGCTTGCAATGAGTACAAAGTATTTCACAAACTTTTAAACCCATCTCTTCCGCCCCTTTTTCATTAATGGGCATCTTTTATCCTGTCCTAAGCAACAACAACAAGACTAATTAGTTTAACAAGTACAACAAATGCTTTTATTGACAAAAAAGAACCCTTTGAAATATACATTACATTCACAAAGGATTAAATTACACCCTATTATCCATTTTCCATAAAATAAAGATTACTTTGATAAATCACAACTAATGTTATCTTTGGCTGATAAGAACTCCGTACTTATTTGTGTGGCTTCTATAAATAGTGTGTTCTGATTTTTTTTCCTCCCTAAATATAGTCCATGATACAGTCTGCCAGGCATTTTCCTGCAATTTGACAATACCACATCTGTGAACTAGGCAGCAAATGAAAGCTTCATTGTCTGAATATGAAACATGCAACAGTCTCTTTCTTTTCTGTCAGCTGCTCTGCTGTAATCTATCAAACACCTTTCAGCCATCTTTTGCTCCATCAATGTTTCCTTACTGCTAAAGCAGGATAGTCAAAATAAACTCTTAAGAGAAAAGCCTGTGTAGTTCATCTTTCCTTTCTACGCAAAGTCCTTGTGACAACTGTAGCATGAGGGGGTTGTAGCCTGATTTAGGCCTTAATGTATACAAGGTGTGCACAGAAAAGTACATAAGAGTGCATTTTCAGGTGTAAAGGACTCCTTTGCTCTTTGTCTTTCCTTAGCTTTGCACCAGAGGATTCTGCAGACTGTTGAAGATCTACCCATACCATATCTGAATAAATGAACTGCTGATTGAGGACCAAGACAGAAGCAATGTCTTGGGTTTACTTCAGGGCTAAACTGGGTCTGCGCAGAAAGGCTCTTTACTCAAGGATGCAGACAGTTAGGATATTGGAAAAGATCTTTGCGTGACAAGAGCTTCATCCACCCTTTGATCATTTGGTAACAATGTACACCAGGCTAGTGTGAACATCCCCCACTGGAGCACCAGCTCACCCTGGTGGGCAGCAAACGACCAGCCTAGTACAGCACAGGAGCACATGAGCATCTTTAAAAGACTTCTGAAGGAGTAGTTTGATTTGGAAAAAGTAAAGTTGGTTTCCTACTGTGCAGTGAACAGCCAGAGAGACCTATCCTACCACATGAAGGGCACTGCCTCTCCTACCCTTCGGGACAAATATCCAAGTTCAAACTAAATAATTTCCCAGTTTTTGAAATTCTTACAAGAAACATATTTGCTCTGAATTCAACTACTGCTTTGTATGCACTGGGTGACTCAAAGCAGCTCATTTTACTCCTAATATTCAAGGGTTAGAATTGGTGTAGCGGTTGTGGGGTTGGCATGAAGTTTAGTTTGCAAAGTTCTTAAGACCAGTGGGGAAAAGATGTAGCAGTTCTGGAAACTTTTAACAAGCAAATTCAATATGGGAGAGAGTTCAGATATATGACCCCTGAAAATTCTCTGAACTATTCAAACATAACTTCAATTTAACATCCATTTGCAGCATCTAACCCTACCATGGATGTTTTGGATGGGTGCCCTCATCATAAGCAAATGTCTCTTTTTCTGCATTTCCCCTCAGAAGCAGGTGGCAGTGGATTTTAAATAAACCCACACCCATGTCTGTGTTGCTTTCTGGAGGGTGTGTTTCACTCATGGAAATATGTCTAACCTCTTTGTTTAATTTGCAAAATTTTATAAGCTTCCCACCCCCTGGGTTGCCCACAAAGTGACTCAGCAAAGCAAGCAAAGGGATCAAAGAATAGATAGAGTTTTTTTAATGAATGGAAAAGTTTAGCGGTTCTGAAAGTATTTTCCTCCAACACATATTTCAAACTGAGTCTAACAGACAAAATGCAGGGCTAGAGTCATAAATCTTAGAAAACAGGGAGAAGCACTCTGAAATTCTGCAAAACAAATATATTATCACCTTTCCGAACCTCCCTAGGCTTCTCTTTTCCTGTAACAGAAAAAAAAAAAATCACCATGGCTGGGCTGCTGTGTGCTCGCTGTAATTAAAACAACTTTTATATTTTATTTCCATAGTAGTGTGAACATTTATAAAGCAGGGAGGAGAAAATTTGGCGCATAGGCATTGCCACTAGTACAGTCCAACCCAAACCCAACTCTGTATCTTGCTGTTTCCTGGATACTCTGTGAGTGATAAAGGTTCTGAGATCCCCATTCTGTTTCAGGGAGTCATGTATTGGAGGTCAAAAATAAGGTTCCTATACAACAAATGGAGGAAAATCCAGACCTTGAAGTCCTCTGGAGACCCCTCATGTATGTACAACAGGGCCAAAGTCCTCCTTGCTTATTTTATCTCCTGCTTCCCATATTTTGCACTCATTTATGCACAGCTACTATATTCAAAAGAGAAGAAACAGACCTGCCTATCTCAGACTACACAACAGTCAAAGGGTTGGATGCTCTCCAGGAAGATGGGAGATGTCAATGCTCCCCCATTTCCCATTAAAGGGCTCTTTGCATCAGACAACACATCTGTTCTCAGAGCGGGGTTGTCAGAGTGTCAAATGCCAACAGTGTTGCCTGCTACGAGCAGTGTCCAAACCTCTCCCTTTTCCCACCTTCCCCAAGCACATCACTGTCCAGCACAGAGTAGTGGAACTACTCCCTGAAGGCAGGCCCCTCCACATAAAGTGTTCAAGGACAGCAGCAAAGGGCTGACTGACTCAGCCCAGCCAGAGGAAGATCTCCTCGTGCACTGGGATGCGCAAGTCAGAGCTCCAGGAACTGGTCTGAACACAGGCCAGGTACTGGCAAACCATAATGATTCCATTTATTGAATACTTATGGGTCATTCAGCTAATGGGTCATCCATCTAATCGGAGGACTGCAGCTTCAAGGTTCCTGCTGTTGGAAATCCTGGAATTTGTAAAATAAAAGGGTCCAAAATACCAAGCTGAAAAAGGGAGGTCATAATCTAATCATCTTTTCCTTCTTCTTAGGAAGGCAAGCAAGAGGAAATAAAAACACGGAAGACAGAGTCAGTAAATCAAATGTTTTTACTGATGTCCTTTCTCATTTGTGACCACTGGTCATTTAATTGCACAGAACAAAATTAGCAATTGACTTTAATTTTCCTAAATTACAATTTCTATAGCTTTTGCATTTTATCAAGAGAAGACAAAATCATGGGTAAGTCTCTAAAGGGAATCAAAGATAGGAAGTAAATTCTACTAATCCTCATGCAAACTACTGACTGATTATTGGAGACCCAGGTTGAGTGTAATTTCAGAAAAAAGTTCACTCTTATGAGTATGTTCATCTTATAACAGGCTAATTTATAGTCCTTCCACAACCAATGTAATTTTCATATATTAGATAACACTTATAGGCATATTAAGCAGAATTAACATTATTAAACAACAATGAACAGCCACCTGAGTGTATACCATGGTAATGCAAAATCTGAGTAATATAAAGTGCCTTACCTAGCAAAAGAGCAGAATTTTGCATTAGAGCTTTTCTAAGCTTCTAGAATTTTTTTCTTACAGGTCTAGAGATTTTAAACAGAAGAAATGTAACATTCATATTTACAGAAAGATTTATTCCTGACCCAGGAACTCTAGGGACACTTTCACTTTTAAATGTTTTTCCACTATACCAACAAATTACACCCATTTGGAAAAGGAGCTATTGCTTTACTGTGGTATTACCAAGGAAGCTGCTTTCTGAGCACACTAGATGTATTTTGTGCAATGAGTTTTTTGAGGGGCTAAAATGCATTGCTGCTGCTCTTCTTTATGTCTTGCTCTTTAGCATGCATATACTAAACTGCAGACTTGGCTGCCACTAAGTAAGTATTTTCTATGTGGAATATTATTACTAGTAAAAATAAAATAAGCTATTCAATATGAATGACTGCTTATCTCCCCCTTGATGTATATAAAATGAGCCACATCTAATGTGAGAGTAAACTCAGGCAATTGTAGTAACTCTGTGGCACTCACACAACAAAGAAGGGTAAAACAAATTAAATGCTTCAAACAGAACAGTTACCTTCAATTATCCTTTAAAACACAAATGAACAAAACCCGTAGTGACAAATTCATTTTACTAACTTTTTGTTTCAGGAAGGTTTCTCTTTAACAATACTTTCCTAAAAGAAGACTATGTTTAAGGAAGTGACAGAAAATTATCACAAGGCTCAACAGAGGACAAGTGCCCTACTTACTTGTTTTCCTCTTTTTCTGGAAGCAAAGGTCCCCTAAATCATAACATTATAATGTCAGGTTTTCTACACAGAGCAGCTTCAGCCTTGCGCCAAAGGAGGAAAGAAATTAAACTTTCACTTGTGGCTTTCTATGCATCAGCCTGGAACATCTGCACACCCCGGCTCTCTCACGTAACTCCCAAGACAACCTGTGGCTGCCACAGGTGAACTTTAATATAATTTTTAGGAGCATCGCTGAAGACATGTAAACCATGAAAATATCTTGGTGGATTATGAACTGAACAAATATTTGTACTAAAGCAGATGGACTTTTTCTGTACATAAAACCAAGCAAAATAAAAAGCATGAACATGTGAAGGAGGAATGGCCATATTACTGTGAAAACCACTTTCCTAACCTACACTGTTATTGGTTCCAGCCTTAAGAGATCAGAAAGTTTCTACTGATACAAGGATTCCTAATGAACAATTGCACTAAACCAAAATCCCTCCAGTAAAACAAAATTATACAAATGATTTAAAGTATTAAGTTCCAGGCTATGTACACCCATGTAGTTCAAACATTTCTTTTTCTTACAGAAAGCACCGGGTAATGGATTAGAAAAACCCAAACAAACAAACCCACACAAATTTTACCTCAAAGATTTACTCAACAGGATTTGCAAAAGAGCATCAAGTATCCTGAAATTATTCATGAGCTGCAAAAGTGATGCACAAGTCGTTCAAAGTGTATCAGTTGTATTAAAATTTCAGTTATCAGTGTTTACAGATGATAGGTTGAGAAAATGAGTGAACGAACAAACAATAAAACAAATAAAAATACTGGTGAGGTCGAAGAGGACACTGGTTAAATCTGGGATAATGTACAGCAAGGAAAATGCTTTTCTCCTTTTTCCAAAGAGATTGCACTTTGTGAAGGTCCATTTCCATCAGAGAAATATATTAAAATAATTTGTAATCTATATTCTATTTTCTGGCCCACAGAAAGTATTCAATGACACAGGAAAGACGAGACTTCTGCCAAGCAGATTAAACAGAACTGCATTCCTACATACTTTAATTATACAGTTACACATTGAAATTCAAAGCAGAAAAATAATTCAATGCAAATACTCAACAAATAGAATTATGGATTCTGATAAATCTGGGGGAAGCAAGACTATGAAAGGAGTGCCTGAACTTGATGAGGAGATCTGTGTAGTATGGTTTCTGGATCCTTATATTCATTTGAAGGATCCATCACAGCTGCATATAACTCACTGTAAGCTCTGCAGACCAGTTCTGTTGACTGCTTTATTATTTGCTCTCTAAAAAACAAAACGAAACAACGTAATTTGAAAATTGTAGGGAATATAACTGTACTACATACAAGGAATTAAATATACACGTTAAAAATACACATTAAAAATCAGTGTGAGTTGCATTAATAAGCCCTTTTACTTCAATGGTGAAAACAGCTCAAAGCTTTAAAACAAAAGTTTTCTTTCTCTCTTCATATTGTATATAGATACTCATATATATGATCCTGATAACCAAGAAATTACTTTCTTTATTTCTACAATCAAGCAAAAACTAGTAAAAGGATTTAGTTTGCACACATTAGTTTCCCACCAGCTCCCATGTATCTTTTAAAAGACTGATAAACTCAGTGGTCTACCTTCTTCCTCCTATGGTTTCTGACAGTCCTTTGTAAATAAACACCTTTTCTTTCATTTACTAGCAAATATATCAAATATATTCTATTTGCTTTATCTTGACAGCACCGGATCACATATCAGTCAAAAAGGAGCGATAGAGGTCAGAGAATTTAAAACTCCTTTTAACCAACAATGCTATAAAGTCTGTGTCCTGTTATTTTTCTGGAGCTAAATGAGTAACAATGCAGAGATACTAAATGCTAAATTTAACTGGAAATTCTAATTTTTTTTTTAAGATAATCTAATAATTTGATTTTATATTGCCCAGTGAATCAGTTTAATCATCATGGTGATGTGTTTACAGTTGCAGATGCATTTTTATCTATCAGAAACAGTAGTTACAACTATTTTACAGCCGAACCCATGCAAATGGAACACCAGTAGAACCTGAGGAAACCAAAGTAACAACAAATCCAGATTCTGTAATATGCAGCAAAGGAACAAAGACACCAAAACTGCATTCACTAAAATCAGAGCTGAATTCACCAACTGTTTGAAATTGATAAATTAGAGAAATTTCAAAGATCAAGTATAAAAAACTTTGTCTTTACAGGAAACATTAAGGAAGAGAAGCTGTAAGAAAGCAAATTAAAAGATCAAACCTGCGTATTATTCTGACACACACTATCCAGTTTTTCAATACACAGCACCAAATGCTGGAATTAGTAGGTTATTAGAATACCTGAAAAAAGGACTGGCTTTTATAATAGCAAATCCAAACCCACTATTATAAGGGAAATATATTCAGGGCATTCAGGTGAAATTGCCTCTGATCTCAGCCTAGGATCATTAAGCTACGGTAAAGTGACCATCTTTTGAGAAAGTATGGTGCACAAAATTTGTTTAAAACTAAATATTGCACCAAATGAATAAATTAAAGTTTGTTAAAATATTCCAGAGGACTGAACAGCATCACACAAATCTTTCCATCAAATAATGTCAGCGTCATTAATCAGTACATTAGGATTTCAGTTGCCATAACAACATGATAAATTTTAACACTAACACAAATGGCAGCACTTTCTAAAAATAGTCATTCCAGCATTCAGTTTCTGTGATCCAACAAAATGAAAAAAGCTTTTCAAGACCAACAGCCATATAAATACATAGCTTAAGACTTTTTAAATGAGCAACAGAATCTGAAAGACAAGAGCATGCACTGGCAGAAGTTGGAAGAGTTCTTCATAGTGGTAAAGATTAAATGATATTGCCAAGGGACATGGAATATGCTGGTCCCTTATCAAAAGCACGTGGTCTGATTCTGGGAACCAAAGACTTCATAGGTTCCAGCTCAACCACTGCAACAGTGAATCACAATTATTTGATTTCAAGGAAAATGTCTTCAGAATTGAGAATTTCAACTACTATAGCGAGAGATTAAAATTATAGTTCTGATTAAATGTTTTGCCTGAATTTTGAGAAACATAAATTTTCAAGGTTTATTTACTATAGAAAACATTGACTACCAAGACTAAGATTCTACAAGCATGTATGTCTGTAGACAGGTATTTTAACTTCAAAAGGATTGCTTTCATTTAAAGTGACACATTTGAAGGCTAGGGACTTATAGCACTTGACTATAGCAGGTTCATAAACTTCTGCATGTTAGCTGAGTTACAGCAGCTACAGCCTACAGCCACCATCCTCACGCAAGGCTTCCCTCTTACCTCAAAACTGCACACTGCTGCAAGATAATAGGAATTTGGCTTAAACTGTGCTGAGAGGTTTGAAAAGCTTATCAAAGGGGTAAGGCTAAGAGTGTATACATGACTACTTTATCTAGATTCATCTGACAGAAGAAATTATTAAGTTCAAGTAATTTCACTATGTCTCAGTCCTTATAATACTGAAGAGCCTACCTCTTAAAATTGCTTCTGGGTTAGCAGTGAAAAGTTGAAGCTTTCAAAGTACATTTACTGTTACTATGATTTTTAAATAGACCCACATTAAAAAAACACAAACCTGAGAGCTAAAATACAGCTTGACACCAAGAAGCAGAAGCTGCAATGTTTCACTGACATTACTGCTGAAGTTACCCTGTTTGATCTGTACTGGAGCAGAAGAGCTCTCATACAGCAGGGTCAGCTCTGCCAGCTGAGCTCCTGAAATGGTAAACAGAGACACCCAACGTCTGCTGAAAAGCACCAGCATTTCCCGTGCCCAGCCATGCAGCAGCTGTGTGGCATGACACTGGAAGTCTTCGGATGAGGAGAACCTGGCAGCTGGACTAGCTGGTTGTTGTAGGACCCCTCCAACTGTTCTATTCAATTCTCAACAATATTTATTTTTCCCTTGACATATGTAACTTTTAATTGCAAAATGCTGTAACACAGTCTTACTGAGGACAGCTACTAGTAATGAAACTCCAACTACTATTGCATATGTAAAATGTGATGTGCTAGTCTCAATTTCTGATACATTCTCTAACCTGCATTCTTCACAAAAGTATGAAAAATAATGTCAGGAAAAGTTTTTGATCAGTGCAGCATATAGTTCTCTGACTTTACGTATTACAGAAAGTTTTCATGTGGTTCTCATTTAATTGGAAAGAAATTCATGGCACTTTCCCCAGCCTTAGGGTTCAGTAATACTCAAAAAACAACAGAAGATATAAATAATAAAATTCTCACTTCCATACTTCAAAGAAGAAATCACTAAAAAAAAATACATTAGGTGAAAAGTAAAATAATCTCAGCACAATATTCAATGAGATAAAATGCCAATACTCTACAGCAGAAGACAACAAAGTTGAAAATCCTAGAACTGACAAAGCAGTGATGATAAAAGAAATCTTGAAGAATTACATATTTCATCTGTCTTTGGAAAGCTTACAAAATAGTTCTAAACCAATTTACAACTAAGTTGACAAAAAACTGCTGGCACAGCAGAACATGTTCAAAATAGATGAATGTAACTCATTTTGATGGTGTCTGTTAAATCAAGAGTAACTACTTCAGAAAGTTATAGAATTACATATTCCTTACTGCTTGTTCAAAAGGAGGATAGCAATTAAAAAACTGAATTGCGACCTGAAGGACAATGCAAATACAATCACAACTGATAACTTGAATTCTCATCATGATCCACTAAAACCTAATCAAATTAATCTTTTTGATCATTATGCAAGCATAATAGACATTCAAAGGGAAGACACTTACTTCACAGTAGCACTTAGAAGGAAATTCAGCTGGGGCATTAATAGACTATCTGGAGCAGACAGATAGCGATCGAACTGAGCCTGGGAGGGGAAGAGAGTATGAGATCAACATACTAACACCTTCCTGTTATATGAAAATAGGCAAATCCACAAATTCCTGAAAAGTGATTACATTAAAAGGTAGAACTCAATAGTTCAAATCAAGTGTCTAACTTCAGCACCTCTGCCAACTAAATTTTGTTTCAAACTGAGGAATGTGCGTGGAGGGCAAATAATGAGAATTCAGCTTTCATAATTATCCAACTAAGTTTCCTATGCAGCTGGTGCAGGTACACACATAGCACTGAAGATCAGACCTAGTCTGTTCAGTGCAGAGGGAATACAGACAGCTTCAGAGAGAAATGTATTCTGTCCAAGTTAGACATGTTGCACGATTCTTTTTACATGTTTCTTTTTACTTTTTGGCAGGGAGTCACTGCTTATATTGGGAAAACCAAGAGCAAATCACCCACTTCACGCTTCTTGAAACTGCTTCTAAGCCTACTTCTCCTCCCCCAGAGTGAAAAAAAGAGTAGTGCTTTGATTCAATTATATGGAGCAGAAAATACTAAGAAAGAACATTACTGCTGTCTTCAACAATCTATTAGAGAAACTTTGGATGCCCCATCTCTGGAAGTGTACAAGGCCGGGTTGGATGGGGCTCAGACCAACATGGTCTCATGAAAGGTGTTCCAACCTCCCTGCCATGGGCAGGGACAAGATGGTCTTTAAGGTCCGTTCCAACCCAAACCATTCTGTGAATGAACAATGAAGTGGGTGACTAGAGAAGATGAAATGAGGTCTTCTCACAGACAAAAATATGAGGAATACTGAACACATATTACACTAAGGAAAAATTTGGATAGTGAGAGGAAAAATTCTCATCAGGAATGTCACCAAACACTGAAAAGGTTACCCAGAAAAACTGTATAATCTCCATCCTTGGCATTACACACTCAGACAGGGCCCTAGGCTAGTTTATTTAATGATGGCAACCTTTCTGAACACTGCATGAATATTCTCAAGCTAGTAAACCCTGAAATCCACATCCACTCATCATTTAAAAGTGCAAAATGTATGCAAAAATGACTCATGAAGTCACAGTTCTCACAAATTATTTTTTTGGGGGGTTCTGTCCTTGTTTGGAAAGCAAGGGAGCTTTCACTGAGGGGTATGGACTTGACTAGCACAGCATTTGCAAGGACATATGAACACTTTAAAAGGCTGGGACTATGAAAAATTTTCAAGCCTAATTTGGAGGGAGGGAATATGCCTGCAAGTACTCCCTCCTGGTTAAAATACTATTGGTTAAATCTACTGGTTTCAGAAGCTAATAGATTAGGTTGATAGATAGGATTTATCTGGGTATGATTTCAGCATACTTGGTTCCATTCTGGTTAGAGTGTGTTCACAGAAGCAGATATTAAGTAATGAAGAAAATAAAACAGTTGGATTCTTCTCCTAACTATTCAAGTGAAATTATTATTTAGTACTATAGATAACAGGGTTGCATATATATAATTTAAAGAAAAGGTCCCCAAGCTGCAGCCTTTAAAGTTCTTGTTGATCTACAAGTCCACGATAAATAGACGATATTTTAAATGCAAAATTTATCAATGATAATGAGAACATATGCTGATATGAGGAAACCAGTGAGTGCTCTGTGCCAGAGCTCTGTTCATCCAACCAGCTTGGGAATCAGCGGTTCAAAGCTTGAATGGAAAAAAAAGCAGCTACTCTAACACAATTAGGATGGATTCAACAAACAATTCTAACAAATAAAAATTTTTAAAAAATATTTTAAAAAGACCTTCTTTTCATGGGGGTATACACGTACTGCTGGATGAGCAGATCTTTACAGTTAAACTTTCAGACTAAAGACAAACTCGGCTAACGAAGAAGAGTGACGAATCACATATCATTGTCTACTGAACTGTGATATTGCTATCTCTATGCAAAGTAGCCTTCACACTCTAAGCAAAAAATATCAGCTGATAATTTGCTTGAAAATACATTGTAGCTTTCAACTTAAAAAACATGTAACTGTGTCATACACCCAAAATCAAACTTCTGAGTAAAGCTGAACTATTTGCATAAAATCAAAGCCTTAGGACTAAAATTATAAATGATAGCAGAATCTATATTTCAAAACAGAGGCAAAAAAAGAAACTTTGGTGATTAAAATTAATTAGAGCTAAGTATTTGCTTTTAGCAATTTAAGATGACTCATGGGATAGCATTCTTGTAAGTAAGGTTCTGTTTCTCAAGGCTCAGAAACTAATATTCTACTAGTACCCTTTCATAGAAATAATTTATGTATTTATTACTTCAAGTGGTCAAATTACTACAAATTAAGAAAGTATCCCCAGACATGTAATTTAGCTATTCTTAAAGAGTAGGACTGGTTAGATGAATAACTACTACATCACATAGTTTGAAGTATTCTTTCCCATGTCACACCATCCCACCATGACATGAAAGTTTAAACTGCTTACCATTGCAACCTTCAGGGACACGGAATCCATACTTGACAAATTTGAAAGAGGACCCTAAGAATCAGTGGTCAATCAGGGGGATAAAAAAAAGTTATACTAGCATGCAGAAAAAGACAAAAAATAAAGTCTACAATCAGTTCAGTAGTAAATTTTTATTTGGTCCCACTACACGATCTTAAACGTTTGGAAACTATCACCATATCAGTATTGAAATGCTGTTAACAGTTCATTTGTATTCTGCCACTCAAATTAAAGGCTGAGAATACAGAGTTCTTAATATGACTTTTCAAATACTTTTCTTCTTTCTTCACCATTAAATAAGGCCAAAACCAGTCTTCCACAAGGTTTAGAATAAAAACTGAACTGCAAACTGGCCATATTCCCTTGGTGTTCCACACTTACAGAGGACAACTTTGCTCTCTATCTGTTCTGGGACCATGCATAATTCAGACCTGCTACCCAAGTAAAACTTTTGTGCTGATTGGCAATCTGATGTATAAATGCTGCTTAACCCCTTGGCAAGTTCTGTGACATCACTTCTGCAGTCAGGCAGCTGTACAGGTATAAATGAAAATTGCTATACTGCATTAACAACCTGCCCTAGTTTACTGGAAATTGGTTTTAGAACAGGAGACTTAGACACTTTCTGTGGCATATTAAACTACCCATACAGTTATTCTGAGAACATACAGGATGTCTGTGGTGCATGGAGTCTTTGATGGTACACACACAAGCAGTACAGAAGGACTGCTGCACATCAAACCAGCTTGGCTTGCTGAACATACAATGTGGGGGAAACCTGTAGCTGTTGCAAGACGCCTTTGTCTAACAGTCCTGGTCCCATGTGAAAAAACAAGAGATATTACTAAGGGTTTGGTTTCAGAGGAGGCTTAATTTGAAAAAATATTAGTGCCAAAATTCTACTAGTTGGCAAGTATGCAGAACCTCATCAACATGTGAATGGTATATGCTTACCTGTTCCGGTTTGTGTTGCTGCAGAGCATTATATATGTAACTTAGACCAGCTCTTGTTAACACGTAGGAAGCTTGCTCATTTATGAGTGTATCTAAATGAGCTTCAATCTGAAATTTTAAGCATAAGATATTTAGAAAAAGTGTGTGAGCATATTAAATGTAACAAGAAAAATGCAGAAAATTCTTTCATGTCTCACTAATAAAACAATTTATTTATTTCTGAATACAACAGCACCAAAAATGAAGAATACCACAGCCCTGATCTTAAAAATTCCTATATAATTTTATTTTGTCATAATTCTTTGAAAAAATATATAATTCTTTGATAAAAATAATTTAAATTTTATTGCAAATATTGACAATAGCATGGCAGTTTTATAATACACAAGAGACAGTCCTTCATAAGGAAAATAAAATAATCATAATCAGTATTGATTTTAAATTCAATTCTGATTAATATGTATTTGAAAAAGGTTTACTGAAATAACAACAGACACTGAAATTACAGTTATCAAGTTTGTTTTAATTATCTTCATATGAAAAAAAGGTCATAAGAGTATTTTACACTCTTAATATAATCTTCACTTTGCAGAGAAACCTAATCCCTAAATCCAGTCACAGCAGCAGCAATCATTTTTTCAGTTTGAGCAGTCTCAGCGAGACATACATTTGGGTATACGTACATTATTACTTCATTTTTACAGATAACTACCCCACATTTCTTTTTTTTTCTTCCACTTCTAAAGAAAAGAATTTATAATATATTAAAGTCTAATAAAATGTAAGAATTCTTTGTCTCATATTTTAAGAGTTCACCTTTTTACTTCCTACTATTTTTTAGAAAAACACACTTTCCTTTTTAAATCAGGAGGGAAATCTTAATATTTCAATTTGAAGATTTTAACTGTCTTAGTGAGTTCTTTTTCCTACAAAAAATGTTTCTCCTATTAAATATGTCATTCTAACTCCACTTGAATACTTATGTATAATCTTAAAGATAGTTTTTTCAGTGTTCCTGTATTTTTAAAATGCTCGAAGAAAGTAAAAGCTTCAGTTCTACTGCTTATCTGAAGAATAAATCAATTGCAACATTTACTGTGAAATAAACACTGATAATAAAAATTAGAAATATCCCAGACAGTTTGGTGAGGCTGTCTGTTTGTTTGTTTCAGAGCTAAAAGGTGCCAGAAATTCTGATTAGGAACAGAAGGTGAAAAATGGCTTATAGCCCCATCCTTACTGATTCCTTAAAATAAGAGGCTGCAATTTTTTTCAAACCCCACAGCTCCAAAAGCTCTCCTGAAATATACTGCAGACATGTTCATGTAGCAAAATATAAATGGGCAGTGTCCAAGTTTTCACAAGTCAGAGGTTTCTAAACTTACATTTCCATTTCAAAATGGTACCACATATGAACTAATATCCTGGGATGTTAGGGGAAACCAAACAAAAGAAAAAAGAGAGGTAAAAAGCAGGACTGAAATAGTAATTTCAGCTACTCTATATTCCAGTACAAAATAGATGATGATCTAGTACTAATTATATGATGGGTTTTATGTATATATATTTGAGCTTTCAACTTCCATTTGCTTCTTCTCATGCAGTTTGCACATAAATATTAGAATGATTAAGATAATGAAAATATTCACTGATCTGGGTTTATCTGAAACTAATCCAAACAAACCCAAAGCTTTTAATCATTGTCTATTTAAAATGAAAGACGCTATTCGTTCACAGTCTCTGATAAGAAGCCCTCTTGCTCCAGTTCCCCAATTTAGAACTGACTCAAAGCCAACATTATCAAAGATAAATACGTTCACATCACAACTTACAGTCTGCAAAAGCACTATTAATTTCATTTTCTTTTGGGGCTGTTAAAGCTTACCTGAAACTGCAACATTTCTAGACGTTTGTCAGTGAACTCAAAGAGAGCCAAAGTAGTCCTCATCATATAGAGTGAATTTACCATGAAGGTTGCCATATCAGCTGTACCCAAATTACTTGCAGACATAGTACACATCTGTAACAAAGGATCTAGCACACAAGACAGAACCTAGAATGGCAAACATACAGAAAACAGGGAGAGAAAGGAGGAAATCATGTTAAACGAGGCTTCTAACCTCATTCTGTCTCTATCTCTATTTATTCCTCAGAGCAGAATGAAGAGGAATGAGTTTCCAACTGTGAAAGCAGTTTTCTACTGGATTTGTCAGCAGGTGATCAGCTACCACAGTGATGGGAAAGTGTAAAAACCTGAGAAGAACAGATTCCAAACTAGCAGGAGTAAGAGTAACCCAGATTAGATAATGGATAATTGTGAAATGTTGAGGGTGTATTTACTTAATGGAGTAGTGATTGGATAACAGAATTTAGATACTGCATTAAGAGTAGCACTCTATACTGTACTGTAATTATCTACTTTGTTAGTCACCCTCTTATTCACATTACAAACTCTGGTTTGGGAGAAAGATCCAAAATGTAACTAGACAAAAAGAATAATGTTCCACCTATCTTTTGTGCACTGAAATTAACTTACACATCCTTTCCCTGCCCCCTTCCCTCCTCTTCACACACAGAGCAGTCAAACATTCTTATACCTGCACAAAGTCAGCCTGACGGGCATCCAGTGGAATAACAGATGAGTCATGAGATGTTAAAACCTCCCGTAGCAAGTTAAGTGTCTGATTTAGTGCAGAGCTTGGGCCAAGATCAGGAGGTGGGAGTTCAATCTGAAGAACAAGATTATCTGTTTGTGGTTATTTTTATTAATTTCATTTACAGCAAACACCATCCAATCTGTTAGCACAAATGCAACCAGCTAATAATAAAATTACATGTAGCCATGCAGAGAACTTTGACAGTGGACAAATCTAGCACATTTCAGACAATAATTGCCTGCAACCTTCAGCTTAACCATCTCATTCAGTGACAAACAAGCAATGCTGAATTTATCCTTTCATTCAGACTATACCTATTTTATGATCTGGAGAAACCCAAATACTATCGGTTTTGGTAGTGGAAAAAAATACATTTACTAGATTAAGTGTCAAAGGGTAGCCATGTTGCTGGCACCACTGAGTTCACTGTAAGCAGGATCTCCTGTAAACATTTGAGAATCTCATGCAGGCAGAGCTCTGGGAGATTAGAGCCATACTGCAGCAGTTCTTGACAAGGCTGCACAGCCTCTGTGATGCTGAGTATGCAGTCACAAATGCAACAGTCTTATCCCTAGCAAATTTGTACCTTAAATTGCCAGTACACAAACGAACTCTACACAAGCTAAGTGAAGTGCACCTACATAGACTGCAACAAGACTGCACAAACTGGAATGCAGGCAGATAGCAGATAAGCAGCAGGAACAGCATATGTTTAAAAAAAAGAGAAAGAATGGAAATTTGTGTATATTAGGAAAAAAAAAAGCTTTCCAAGCCAAATTATGAAAATTGGAGCACCAGAAACGGACTGAAATTCTATGTTATCTTTAACACAGGCTCACATACTTTACCCCTTTCTTTGTAACAGCCAAATACTCATTTCTCTTTTTCCCATCACGCATTTCTTAGATTCCACCCCAAACATAGCTGTAACTTCTTGTCTCCAGTGCTGTCTTAAACTGGCATCCTGCTGCCTCCAAATCCTTACTACAGCCCAGGTTGCTTATTTCATTTCCTTCTGCCAATGACCTGCTTCCCACCGTCCTGTTGCCCCTGCCCATCCAAGCGCAAACATAGATCTGGCCACATCATGCTGAGTAAGAAGACCCTCAGCAATACACAGTAAATTAACACTTAAAAGCATAATCTCTCCAAAAGGAGGTAGGGAGAACTAAGTTTGGATGGGACTGGTCCAAGTGTCTCATTCAAGGTGCCTGGTTGCAGCAGAGCAAGGCAGCGTGTACTTCTGCAATGCTCTTAAGACTCCAGCTCAACACAAAAAGGCAGCATCTTTGGATGGACCTCCAAGTCAAAGGCAACATGTTCCATACCTTCCCAAATGAGAAGTACTGATGAACAGCTTAGTGAAATGCATATCTGAGTCTTCAAGGGGAAAAAAAATACCAAAAACAATAAAATCAAATGGGCAGAGGCTAATGGCCAAAGAAACCAGGGAGAGCACAACAATCATCTTCAGAGTAGAGCATTACAGAGTCTTCTGGAAATAAATCTGTACCTAATGAACACACTATCAGAGAAAGGGAAAAAAACCCCTCTCTCTCTCTGAAGCCATGCTGAGCTTTCACACTTTGTGTTTTGAAACACTTGAGATACCATACATGTCCCCACACTGCTACCCTGACAGACCTAACAAAACTTTTTTTCATCCTTCTGAATACAAAGTGTTCCTCTATTCTCACTTTCCAAGACAGAGTATACTGAGTTCAAGGAACTAATGGAAAACTAAATCTAATAGATTCAGAGAACAGTTGTTCAGCCTGAGCAGTCTTGAAAACATAAAGCAAATATTCTAGCAATGAAGTAACAGTAATTCAAAAAGAGGAACTTGTTCAGTGCTGATCAGTAGTAAAGTTTACTGAAATTTACAGCATTGAGTGACTTTCTTCTTGTTCTTCTTTTTATTATTAGGGGTATTGATTGTGTCCTGAACACACTGTTCTCAGACTTGAACTGGACCGTGATCAGGGATATTTTGGCATTAATTTGAGACTAGAGTTTGACATACACACACACATAGATCACGGCAATTTCAGGCTGCTTAGCACAGAATTTTTGTCTCCTGAAGTAGCTAGTGCTCAGAAGCTCTTAAATTAACTTAATCTTTCATTTAGTCTGTTCTTTTAAAATCCACTGTCTTCTAGATATGAGCAAGGAACAACATTATAGAAGAAGAAAATATGGCTAGGAAAAAAGGTTTAGATCACTAGATTCTATTTCAGTTAAGCTTGAAATTCCTGACTGCTGCAATAGATGCAAAATTATCTGTAAGTGGAAGGAAAATTCAAGCCATGTTATACTAATTTTGAAAATTCCAACTCTTTGCACATGAATATAGAGTGAGTAGTTTTTTTCAGAATTATAAAGGAAAATTTAAAACCAGACACTTCTAATTTATAGAGGAACCTACAGATTTCATCTCATGAGTGCTGAATCACTATTCTAATAAAAAAATAATTGTTGCCCTGAATGTTCTGTATGCACTAAGAGATCATTACAATTGCTCTCACTTCCAGAAAATCAGATTTAAAAATATACGCTGAATTCTACTTTTCAAGTACCTCCTTCAGATGCAAGCCAGACAGAAGCTAACTAAAAATTATCAGTGAAGTTCTGCAGCAGATAGTTCAACAGCATTAAAACCTACTCTAACACATTATTAAGTGTCTAATCAGTTATAACTAGCAGTTCAGTCACACAGAAATGAGGCCAAACAGCACTTCGGCCTTTCAGAGAAAACAAGAAGAAATCACCCACTTGTAAGATCCAATAAACAAAACAAATGAATTCTGATATTACAATGGACACTAAAAGTTGTACATACGCTCTAGTACAAAAATTTGTATCTTCTTTTAAAATCCTGCATTTTAGTCAGTGGGGGGCACTTACTAAGCCACTTATCTTCCTCCGAACACATAATTCAGAGCAGGTCTCTCTGTCTATGAGAGCAAGTAGCTCAAAGGATGTCTTTCAGAGTTTAACAAACAGGAAAGGAAGATACAAAAAAAAAATGAAAAGGCAGTATCAACAATCAAGAACATGCATGGATGTTAAGTTTCTCCCCTTCTCATATACAAAAAAGGTTAAATAAAAAGGGGCAATTTTTCTTCCTATTAAATACAGTTAATTTCATTAAGCACTGAAGCAGATATTAGGGAGAGTAGCTTTCTTAAAAACTCATACATGGACTTGCAAATACTGAAAATACTGTACAGGCAATCAAAATTTTATACCCTATGCTACTTGAACATTAGAAGTTAAGAGTAGAGAAAGACATGGACATACTGGAATGAGTCGAGCAAAGGGTCACAAAGTTCATGAAGGGAATGGAATACCTCATACACAAGGAGAGGCTGTGTTCAGCCTGGAGAAGAGAAGGCTTAGGTGGAATGTTATCAACACGTATAAATACGTGAAGGGAGGGATAAAGAAGACAGAGACAAGACTCTTCTCAGTGGCATCCAGTAACAGATCAAGAGACAATGGGCAGAGATCAAGACAAAAGAAAACAATTTTTTTACTTTGAGGTTAGTCAAACACTGGAGGCAGTTGCACACTGAGGTTTTGGAGTCTCTGTCCTTCGTGACATTAAAAACTCAGCTGGAGCCTGTCCTGGGCAACCTGCTCTAGCTGACACTCTTTGAGCGGGATGGTTAGACTAGATGATTTCTAGAGTTTCCTGCTGAACTCATCCATTCTGTAATTCTGTGATACTATTATTAAATAAACCAGGATGGTAATTTAAAACACACAACTCCTCAGAGAAAGCATTATTTAGAGTAACAAACAAAAGATTGGTAGCTCTTGTAAGAGCCTAATCCGCTTCTAGTACAGCCTCTTAAAAATCCAACTGCCGGGCACTGGATACAAAGTATTACAGACTGTAACCTTGAAAAAAATGTCTCTGGATGTTTCATGCTGTCACTTAACACTGAGCAGCCCCAACTACAGAAGTTCGTTCTCCCCATCGAGAAAATATACACCAGCACTCCAAGAAACTTAAGTGCACATCTACCAGAGAAGCTTTGGAGCAGCAGTCCTAAGCTCTTTTGGTCCTATTAGGATCCTACAGAGGTCAACAAAGTGGAATGCCTAATGGCAAGCTTTTCTTTTCAGTTTTCAAGTTGGTCTAGGAAGAAAAGATCACTAGTTATGGATCCATTCAAAACCGTAACAGCATTCAGATCACAACATCAACCAGTCTCATTCAATCTGCCCCATATCTGTTTTTCCAGAAACCTAATAGGTTTTGTTCTGACAGGAATCAAATTATGAGGGACAAACTTACAATTATTCCCATGCAACATTTTAATACCTCTCCCACTGACAAACTTAAAAGATAATGCCATCACAGCATTTAATTTGCATACATCTACTCTAAAAAGAACAGCATTAAGGAATAGTAATTCAAAAACTTGTTTTGGGGCACTCTACTAAGAGTCTTGTAACATCTCAGACAGCAGATGACTGCAGTATGGCACAATCTCTCTTCAGTAGCCTTAGGGTAACTCTCATTCCATTTCACTAAATATTTGCAATTATTATTTCCCTTAATAATGGTTATGGAGTACTCGTGAAGCCAGAGGAAGGACATGTAGGCTTGAAAATTCCCACTTTTTTGATTTATCAGCTGGTCCAATAAAACACACTGGCAAAGGTTAATCTAATGTACTTGTTAAAATGCCTCACCAGTGGACTCATTATTTTAAATGACAACTCTCATGTGAGAGAACTGAAAGAACAGTCTATCCACTCCAGTCCATTAGGTGCTTTGAACTTTACTCTCAATTTCATTGGAATAGTTTCTATTGTTCTGACGATTATTTTCACATACTATTCTCTCATGGATTTATAATCATCTGTCAAATGGTAATCTTTATGGGTGGATTTTAGGTCCAGACAATGAGTGACTAAACACAAGCAGAATCCTGAATTCCTAAACATTTGATTTAATGGTGCAGGGTCAAAAGAAACATATAAAATGATGCATAAGGACTGTAATGGTACTTTCTCATCCACTTTACTAGCATAGCTGGTAGACTCATGGCTGGGTCCAAGAAAGCTAAAAAGTAACAAATACAAATGTTTTTTTCCGCACAAGGACACCATAATTATCAAAAAAACATTATGGTTGAACCAAGAACAAACCAATTATTGCCAGAGCTAGAAAGTACTGGCAAGACTGCCCAACACTGCCCAATTCCCATTACATAGTCTCCCTAGTATACAATCAGTATTCAAGGTGATTCTTGTTACTAAAATTCAGTTCCCCTCGCCTTTATTCTAGTAGATATTAACAAAATAACCCTCTGAAGGGTAAGAGCCAACAATGCAAAGGAAGAGACAGCATTTGCAGTAAGAGCCGATGCACCAAACCCTCAGTGACTCAGGAGATGGCTGGTGATGCACAGCTTCTCTATGATGTGCACGTTGAGCTCCGCAATAGCCTGAGAATCTCAAAGTTGTGAATGGCAATTTAAATCTGGAAAAGAAAGTGGCTCTGCAACAACTCTGCTACTGAACTTAGTGACAGGTTTCAAGGAGTATCAGAGCCAAAGAGACTCCCTTGTGTACTGCCTTTCTTTGATAACAACGGGCTTGCTTTCAGGCAGTCTGCTGAATATTTCTGTTACAGGGATTTCAGTTCGTACAGAGCTACCTGAGAACTTTGAATGCAAAAACCATGAAAAAGGCTTTCTCAGAACTGAAGTTGAGAGCTGCTGACTACTTTATTTTCAGATTACAACCTGGATACTTGAGGTTTTCTTATGTAATGAAAAAAGAGTTCATAACAAAGTGCTTCTAGGCAAACCATAAGTATTCTGAAGTAACCAGGGATTTCCCTGTACCATTTACACTGATGGCTTGACAACGAAGAGAGGCAATACTAATCTAAGTCTGCTTATAAGCTTCCATACACCTCCACACTTGTGACACTCCTTTTGTAATATGGGACTCTTCTCAAAAACAGATGTGAAGAGGAAGCTATTTTCTTGTCCTAGAAAGAATAGCCTGAAGTCTCAGTTTGCCATTGTGCTTCAGAAACTAAATCCCAGGCAGATTGAAGGCAATGCTCAGCTCGGGATACTCAATAATCTAGGGAATCGTCTGTGGTGATGAGGACATCAGAATCAAATTACCATCCTGTCATTTGTCTACATCCTAAGGATGGGATCTTGAGGAGTTAGCATATTTAATAAAATCTGCTTTGTCCAAAAAGAAGTTTCCAACTAACTATACTTAAGAAAAAGACTTGCTTAAATCATATTCTGGTCTATCAACTACTAGATAGAATGCAGGTACTAAATAAGAAAATTATCAGCTACAACAGATGCTATTGAGGGAATGCTACCATTAAAACAGTCTGACACAGGCTATATTCACCACTTTTCAATGATCTAAACGAGAGGCACTTAAATCTATAGAAATAAAAATATTTCTTATTTGAGAACATCCTATTTACATTTTAATCTATTTCCAAAGTTACTCAAATTGCCTTAAAAATCATATTTTAATCAAAGTACTGGACAGCTGATACTATTTGAAACAGGCTTATCAATGCCTTAAGATGCAAAATGTAAGTAGACATAAGGAACCATGATTTCCACACTGTCCAAGTGAAAAGCAACTTACTAATTTTACAACTGAATATTTCTTATGTGCACAAGAGGAACAGCAACGACGCCACTGCAATTGCCTATATGAGCACAATGGCTCTGTCTTCCAGAGGTTTAATCTTCTCTAAAAAAGAGAAATAAAAAACACCTGAAAGCACTTGCAGTGCATACACAGCTGTGAAAAGCTAGTGGAAAGACTGGGATGTGAAGAGAATCCTACTAATACATATACACAATTTTGGTCTGAACATGTTAATAAAAAGGATGGTAAAAAGCAACCTTCAGTTTCCTCAAAATGTAAAGGCATTGTGACATTTACTATTAAATTAAGAAAGACATATGAAAAAGCATAAAAGCTGGTTTCTCTACATTAACACAGAAAGAACTAAGTAACAAGATTTAAATGTATGATAAAATAGAGTCTTTATCATGTGGAAACTAATGTTTCAACCTAATAATTTTGTATTTTTTATGAAGCAAAACTCATTTCAGTCGTGAAAAGACATCATTCTATCAATTCAGTAGTCCACTCAAAGGACCCACACTATGAACTGGGGGATCACAATTCTTTTATCACTCTTTTTCTGAATTCTATACATTTCCAAACTGAAACCAGTGTATCACCCAAAATAAAAGCACAAAGACTGAGTTACCTGAGTAGGAAAATCATGCTGGAGCCTGTTTGAGTACAGATGTAATACACAGCAGGATAAATAAACAGAAAAGAGATGAATACAGAGCTGCTCTACAGTTTCAAGCCAAGAAAATTTCTTTCCCTAAGCATTTTGTAAACAAAGAGCAGGCATACATTTTTGCTAAGGTCCATCACTGATTTCTTACAAAAGCAAGAAGACGACAGTTATTTTATCTTAGCTTACATATCGGGAAATATGATTTTTTGGTTGCCCCTGTCCATTGCATGTTTTATGAATTCAGCTTTAACTGACACTTGAAGAAGCATTAATAGAAAAGGAACTACTATTTGGATGATACCGCATTCAAATACCCCATGGCAACAATGCACTAAGTTGACTTTGGTAATATGGACTGTGGGTGTAACCAACTGAACAAATGAAACCACTGAAAGGAGTCACTGGGATATATGGGAGAGAAGAAGAAGAGGAACAACTGTTTCTTTGAGAAAGTCATTCCTCAGCCTCTGCAGAAAGACAGGAAATTGGGACCAGACACAAGCTGTGCTGAATGAGAAAACTATTTTGAGACTACAGAACAATACTGACAAAATTCAGAAAATCTGACTGAATGGTCAGCAAATTACAAGGCTTTGCACAAAGAATAGTTTTTGTAAATCTATATTTTAGGGTGTTTTAGTATTTTTCTTGCAGGTTAAGTAAAAATAATTTAGAAATGCATTTAAAAATTTTACAGCAATGTTCATGTGGTAAAACTATTTTTATAAAATACAGCCCAAATTTTTTACTTAGCTTACCATTTTGGGATATACCCTGCAACTTCAAAAATTAATTATGCACATAAGCAATTAAATACTGTTCTGATGATGCATTAATATAAATTATGTAGCTCGATCACCTGATCTTGCCTTATTCCACTTAAGAAAACTTCCTCTTTTTGTTGCTTCTCATAGATTTCAAAAATACATTAACTGCTCTGCAAACAAGTACTTCTAACAGCAGTATTTTAGCCACATATCCACAAAAACCCCACTAGTAATAAAATTAAAATATACAGCAAGTTTTTAATATAGTTCCATAACTAAAATATTGAAAATACAGAACTCCAACTTTAGGAAAAGCTGACATATAAAATAGCTATTTATCTAGTAATCTTACTTGACGCAAGGGAAACGCAAGAGCATTTTAAAACATGAAAGCTGTGTGATTTTGAAACAAACCTTGTCCATTAGTTTACTTGCATGAAGACTCAGACTATTAAAGAATATTTTCTTGCTCAACAAATGCATTTCTTCAATTGTTGTCAACAGTGTGGCTGCACTGTTTCCTACAATACCACTGAAAAGAAAATTAAGATTACTTAACAATTCTGAAGGGGGGACAACATGACAGAGTCAGATCAACATCATTTCAAATATGATTATCTTCAAAGTTGAAGATTTATAACAAATAATTGCAGGGAACTGTTCTCCATATTGGCTGAGATTTTAAGTTGACTGTAAGAACAAGCATTATCAATTATGTCATTAAGCAGCTACTAAATACAGGCTATCAAACTTGCACGAACTTTTTGGAGAGTCCTAAAACTTGATGGATTTTTGCTTTGTTATGCTGTAAATCTACTTCTGTTATAGAAAATAGATTACATAAACAGAAAGGGTTAACAAGCATTCTATCATACTATCCTTTAGGCATGGCATTATCTCTCTCTTCATTGAGATGTTAGGCATCATCTCCACAAATGAAAGAATTCGTGCCTTGCTATTTCAAGTGTCAAGTATCACACTTAGCCCAAATATCCTATAAACCTTAAATGGCACTACATGGCTATGCTCCTCTCACAGACATACTCTCTGCATGTCTTAAGTAAATGCATTTTTAAGCTACAAAATGGCAGTGAAAACTCATTGTGTCACAACAGGACTAATTTAAACCTGTAGCTTGATTTTCAGACTGTAATCTTGTATTTAATAGATCGTTTCTCAAACTGCTTTTCCCCTTCATTAGCGAGGTGCACTTTATATAGAGAAAATGATTCAGCTGGTAGAAGGTACTTCAGTGGTCTTTACGTATTGTTAACACAATCAAAAGCAACAGATAAAATGGAAGGTGTTAGGCAGTCTTAACGTCACATTTTCAACTGCACCAAGCTTTATGGCCATAGAGAAACACTACCTTTGGAGACAGAAAAATGACAGCAAAAATATATCAAGATTTTTGGACAATAAAGTTAGGAATAGGTCTTATACGTGTTCTACCATAGAACTGTAGTGACATCACAATTGAGGATTTTAAATAGGGTGGGAGGTGCCCAAGAACCACTTGTCCCGGTCTGCCCAATATCTAAATCTCTTTTCAGACAGAGAAGTTCAAGTAGAAGTATTAATGATTCAAATTCTCAGCAGTTCAGTCCAGGACTGCGGAGGAAGATTTTTTCTGCTACTTCTGTTTCTAACCAACATGAACTACTGCACATGCCACAATGTATAAAAACAGCAGCTCTGGATTTTCTTCAGCTTCTGTATTCCTGGTGGCACCTGGAAGCTTGAAAGGTGACTGGTGCACCTTCAACAGCAAGGTAAGGAATGAGGCAAACATTTTCCCAACAGAAAAATGGAAGTGCACACTTAGAAAAAAATGTTACAAAAACACAGTTATTTAAAGAAAAAAAAGAAACATTGAAGTTCTAGAGGTAATTCTAACATTTTCTCAAAGGGGACTTGACTTTGTAATCTTAAATGTTTTGTTCAGGTTTTTTTCATATACTATTTGAATCTACACAGAACAATAAAGAAACAGTTACTCTGGTAAATTGATGCTATATTCCAAAGCAGATTTGATATAAATTGAGGAATGACAACAGGTAAATGGTATCGGCTTGATACCACATGTATTTTCCCCTCATAATACTTGTTACAGTACAGAGCAAAAACTAAGCCACAAAAGTACTCTTTTTAGCTGATTAATCTTTACAAACACAATTAGTGAAAAAAGGCATTTTTAACACTCTTTGTAATTTTGCATACCTGATTGTATGGTGGTAGAACTTGAGAAGATTAGAAATCTTGTACAGTAAAACTGCTCCTGGCTCAGCAACAATCACCTGCTCAATTCTAACCTGCAGCATGAACAAATACAAGCACCCTTCAGGTCATAAATTTCAAAAAGCCAACTTCTTGCAATATATGGCTGATTTTTGTAAAGTAAATTCAACCAGAAATAAATTTTAAAAGAGAGTGTCCAGTTAACGTTCAACTTGAACCAAAGTGCTTCTGGGTTGCCAAGCATCTTGGCAGAAAACAATCAGGTGTATGTAGTCTTTAAAAAACCCCACAAAGCCAAAAAGCCTTAAAAAAAATCCTGTTTCCCCACAGATGTCTGCTGCAACTTGGTATTGAAAATTTAAAAACTAATTACACCACTTGATGGATCCAGCACATACTGCAATTCTTCACAGCACTGAATAGCAAAAACAGCAGCAATGCTGCAAAAATCCCTAAACTACAGCAATAGATTGTTCGTATCATGCAGCAATTCAAAACATCAAAGTATTAGGTATTTTATGCGAAACCCAAAATTTCACCTGGATGAATCTCTTCTTCACTTAAAGGACAGCATATGTATCTCCTACCAGCATTTAATTACATGTATTTATAACGAGTGATCAGCTATGTTGACTGTTTACCTCAACGCAGAATACTGCTAACACAGCCCAAAACAGTGCTGACTTGGACAGTTGATATCTTGTCTTTATGGTACACACAGTCTCAACCCACTCACAAAAGGCTGCCTCAGGGTCAATCTTTGTGCACTCATGAAGGAGAATAGACAGTATCTTATCACTGCACTGTTCTCCCACATGCCTGTGTGTGAAAGGGCTACACACAAATCACCAGTCAACACTCACTCTCCCAAGTTATTTGCTGTTCAATGGAACATAATGTGCTGCAGTGCCTTCTTGTCAGAGACAGCTGCAGGGAGAACCAACTAAAATTATGCTTTCTCAATCCCCTCCCTTCGCATCTAATTTATGGCCAAAAACAAATAATACTTTTTAACTCTTATTCGCAATAGTCAATGCACAAAGTTTATTTCAACACACAGGTGAACTTTGCTCTTCCCCGTGTTTGTACACACAAAGGTATATATACAGATACCTGTCTCCAATGTTACTTAAAATGTGGATACTGAGTATATTCTAGTTGTACAGCAAAAAAGAATAAGGCAGGCAGGGAAAAAATAAAAATATTGACTAGAAAATTAGCAGCAGCTAAAAATAAAGAAAAAAATTAAGAAATAGAAAAAGGAAAGTCAGAAGGAAAGGAAAAAATATAAGATTTTAGGGTCATGAAACAAAAATAAGAATTAAAAAAAATAAAGCAGGAAAAGAAGAACTATTGGTTCCCATAAAGCAACCTTCACTGCGTTGGAGAACCAAAACTTGCAAGTGACTCAACCTAACCTGTTCAGGGAAGCCCCGGACTTAGAGCTCCTACCATTTCTTTATCATATGCATTCTTTTGTTAGCTGATCATAAAAGACTACCTGAAGTCTATGCAGGGCATCAAAAACATTTCATTTTGAACTCAAGTGTTATGGAAAAGATGAGTTTAATTGAAATATTTTTTAGGATTCTCCTACTTCCATCTGAAATGAGAGGCCTCTGGTAAGATCTACAGCTAGGTAGTATTCAAGATTCACTTCGATGCCTAAAACACAAACTATCAGTAAGAAAGGTGGGTAATTTACACTGCATATAAGCATAACCCTTCTTCAGAAGTAAGAGGACTTTATCATATTGTACATTCACATGGAAAGGCATAAACTAGTAAGAAAATGCTACATAATTCTCTAAGTGCTTGTGGAAATTCTATGACTGGGATTTTATTGAACTATTCTGTATTTCACCATTAACTGAAATAAAGTGACAGATTTACAAACATCAGCAGTCTCCCAGAAAAGCAGTGTACTGTGGTGCCACACAACTACAACAAAGGGTGGTTTCCCTGAAATCAGTGAAGGTGTTTTTCTTATTGTGGACAATCTTCAGAGAAAACAATTAATTTTAGAAAAGATTCCTCCAAACTGAGTCTATTTTTATTGTTCCTCTAAACTTGGTGGCTTGCAATTATCTATCTGCATTGTATGAATTTTTCCTTTCCCCATGGGAAACAGTAAGTGCTCCCTATTTTATATTGGGAAGTGTAAAGCAGCAGTGAATTAATATAAGTTGCATTTTATTAGAATACAGAATACAATGGGAAGTCTTTGATTTTTCTTTGAGTTTTGTTTTTTTCATTATTCTTTTTATTAGCGCAGTAACTAACCGACAATATTTCAGGGAATGTTTCTACAGAGATCAGAAGCACACAAGTCTAAAGGGTTTGGCAACCAAAATGGAAGATATTCTGTACTAAACTAAAAGAAAAAAATCTCAGATCAAGACCAAAACTCCCTCTGACTTACACAAACGTTTCATTCTATTCCTAGTTACTTCATTGGAATGCACAGAAATACTGAGCTCAAATATCAGCGTTCAGTATTAATAGAAATAGAGCATGCAAGAAGAACATAAAAGTCTGGCAAAAATCTATCAAAAAAACCCAAAGCTGTGGTAATTGTTTGTTTGTCTGTTATGACAGGTGTTTTCCAACAGGTCAAAAGCTAAAGGCTGTGAAGGATGATCTGTGGCAACAGGCACAAAACTGAAACACAGGAGGTTCTGTCCAAACATCAGGAAAACACATTTTTCCCCACTGTGCAGGTGACTGAGCAGTAGCAGAAGTTGCCCAGTGAGGCTATGGAGACTCCATCCCTGGAACTATTCAAAAGTCATCCGGACACAGTCCTGGGCAACCAGTTCTAGGTGGCCTGGCTTGAGCCGGGAGATTGGACCAAGTGACCTCCAGAGGTCCCTGCCAAGCTCAACCCTTCTGTGATCCTGTGACACTCTAAATGACACCTTTTTTTTTTTTTTACCTCTCTCCAAACCTTCTCTTTTTCCTATCAGAAACTTACATACAGTATCCAGAAACTACCAGTTCACATTGGAGACTAAGTATCTGTCACCTGGACATAGTTGTTATATATCATTAATTTGAGAATCATAAAACCCTTCAGAAGTTGAGACTCTAATTCTCAACCAAGAGCAATGAAGATATTTTGAAAAGATGAGGACACAAGTTCTGAAAAAACATGATAGAAGAGCTTTTATATTTAGAGTGTTAAGGAAAGCAAAATACTTCACCTTCAGAGGCCTGCAGACACCTTCTGTGATGTGCCCAACTACTTCTTGAATATTTTCTTCCACACCTATAGTTAATGCAAACACATGCTAAGATTATGCAAATGTGATTCTCTTTTCTTCAAGACTATAAAACAAATAAACAAACGTAGGAGGTACTCCTCCATAAAAAGTATTATGAACTGCATGTTCTTTTCTCCACAGGACTAGTTCACACCTCCACTGTACTTCAAACCTAGCCATTAAGAAATAGCTGCATGACAGAACAGTCTTGGAGTCATTACCTTTTGCTATGCAATTGCTTCCTAGTGCAACATAGTGCCTTGGGATTTGAGGAAGAGGCAGCTAGGGGAGGGAGGGAAAAGCAGCAAGGGGAAGAATAAATGATCTAGCAAAGAGCTGTCACAGTAAGGCTCAATATTAGCACTTCAAGAAATTAAACTAGAAGGAAAAAAAAAAACAAATTCAACCAGGCCAGTGAGATGCTCAAGAAGCAACAGCATATACCCTTTTGAAAGGCCTGAAAGGTCCGTCAGTGTTGGGTACTGACGTGCTCATGGCACTGTTACAAATTAAGTGACATGTGTATCTCCACACTGCTGTGTGCTGCAACATTAGCAAATGCTTCCTCCCCAGCAGCAATTGAAACTCATCTTTCACAGAACTATATACAAAAAAGAATATTGCCCTATCTTACCATGAAACACAAATGAATTGTTGCATGGCAACCAGTACTGTCATAAATCAATCAAACTGAAAGCAACAGATCTTCAAGCTCTCACTTCAGTAACAACTCAGAATAGATTTATGGAGAAAGCAATACTTTAATTCTAATTTAAAACTTGTCAACAGGAGTTCATCTTCAGATGGGACCCATGCAATGAAAGTAAACAAACTGCCTGTGACATGTGACAGAAATCAGGTGACCTGAAGCTATATTTTGCTTATTTCAGACTAAGAGAGATTACCTCGGAGAGCAAAAATAATGAAAGACCAGAGATCTGTGCCAATGCCTCTTTACACCAAGCTATGTGAAAAGCCACATAAGCAATAATAACTGAATTCAGTGTGGTGGCTCTAAGAATTTCAACATACTAAATTGGTAAGATAATAAAAATATGTTAATATACTTAGAGTACTGTTATCAAGGCAGAAAGCAAGATTACAAACCACAACATGCATGCTCTCCTATGTAATGGCTAGCTCTCACACACCCCCTAAAAATTTACACATTTTTTTAGAAGGAACAGTCACACTTTTACTGTTCATCAACATAACAAGCACCTAGCACATATTTGCAATAGTGTATCTAGACCAGATTGACTTAAAAACAAGTTGTTGGTTATGAAATTTTTAGCTCAAAAAATATACAAGTTCGAATACCAAAGGACATGGAATAACAATCTTGATATACCACATGCTTGTGCCTTTGCATATATTTTCATGTCCAATTAGAATATCTGGATTCCACAAACAGTGAAATCTTCCAGCAGAATGGGTTATATAACGGGTGCAAGTTTGACATAAAAGAATTACAGAATAAACAATTCCTAGAGGTCCAAAATAACTTTTAGAAAACAGTTCATAACCGAAGATACGCTTCCGACTGCTTTCTACACCATATATAATCTTTCTCTGTGTATCCTTCTATAAAAGGAGAAATCTTTCTTGGACTCTGTTTAGCTTCTGTTCTCCATCTGCGTTCCTGTAACTCCATGAAAAATGGGTTTCTACTGCATCTCTTAAAATGCCTGCAATTCTCCCTTCCTTTCAAGTACAAGATCTCTGTAAGACTGGAAGTCTCTTGCTAGCAGAATACCTAAGCCCCAAAGAAGAGAATCAGATGTTTTATCCTTGTCCAGCAAAACAGTTAAACTCTTCTGAATGTATTTTCAGTGCTTAAAATTTTAATAAGTAAAAACTGGGATGGGAACATTTCTCCAAAAAATCTGTTATTCACACAATTTTTCTTCCCATAGGACCAAATCCACCTCTATCACACCAATAGCTATACGTGTGGCCTTTTTTTTTTTTTTTTTTGAGAAGGGAAATTTTTGTGTAGCTGTGAGCTACCATACCGTCCATAGTCCCAAAATTATGTAGAGCTTACAGGAGAATTTAAACAGAAATCTGAACTCAGAACAGATATACCTGAATTAAAAAAAATAGAAGTAGTTCCATCTGCAAAAAGCTACTCAAGTTGAAATTAAAGTCATCTGACTGACCTAACATCAGACCACCAGGTAAGTGTCATATCTACAGTAGTTTCTTGGGCTCCCTCCATAGGAACAGAAAAAAAATCCCAGTTTATGATGAAAGCCTGCAGAAATGTTTACATTATATCTTAAATTTTGTTGTGAAGATTTGTCCTCTGGAGATGCAAATCTCTGTCATTATCTGTAACTGCAAATAAACAAAGGTGTCCACTTGTTAAATGTTTAAGTGAAATCAACTCTATTTCTGCCAGAGCCTCTGCAGCCAGATGCCTGAAGACTGCACAATAGCACAGGGAATTTCAGCTTGAACCTCTCAGTACCTCAGATGCTGTGCTCACTAATTAGCGACTACCAACTCAGGACTGTATTTATAAAAAGCATATAATTGTGAGGTACTTCATGGTTGCACTGCCCATAAATGGTTCTTGTTAAATCCAGCGGTATCCGACTAAGTACTGTTTTGTGTTACAGATCTTACATCACTATCCTTGTCATCAAAGACATTTCCTGAAGATGCAGAAGAATAGTTACGGACAGCACCTCTCAAGCTTGTAGCTCCCGGTATGAAAGTAGGATTCCTCTTCACATTTCTTGAAAATCGTACAACAGTGATAGCAAACCCATTGCCACAGAGCTTAGAGAAACGTATTTTTCCTTCAGACAGAAACATTGAATCTTCTGTTTGTACCAGTCTCGTGAGAAAGAACTTTTGGCCTGATGATTTTTTTCCTGAAAATTTTTCTCCCATTTCTATTCTCTGTATTATCCAGTACCTTGTTCTGTGGCAAATATACTCTAAATATATCTAATTACATGGTCATGGTATCTCAGCCTGACATCCTGCCAGAAGGCCAAGGAACTTCATAGTTAAACAAAGCACTACACAGAGAGGTGAGAGAATTTCAGAATAAAGTGCAGGCCTGTGCAGCCACAGTAGCCAAATCCATAGCACTATCAGACACAGTATAATGTTCCACGGGGCCAGCTTTCCCTGAAGGACTCCCCAGTTACAGCAGAAGCATCAGTCAGTCATCTACAAAGAATTCCCATGTCTTTTTCTCTACCATAAAACATCATGAGGCCTGCTTTCCTGTCTCCCCAAGATACTGTCAGCAAACAATATTAAATTCACTTCTATAGTACACTGTAACTGTAGTCAAAAAACAATAGCATTCCTCCAGTTTGACTTACAACAGTTCCTAAACAGCCTCATTTCCCATATACCACTAACTAGGAAAGTAAATCAATACTTACAGCCGTAAGAAAAAACAGAATACATACTCACTTTAAATCCCAGATAAGGATTGATACATACAGTCTCAAGAGCTCACTGGATGCAGATCAAATGTACGTTGTTATGAGTTTGTTACAACTGAGAATCCATGCTTAACTTCTTAAAAATGTCTTTGAATCTGTGGTGGTAAACCATACTGAAGCTTCTACTGTATAGAAGGTCTTTTAAGTATAGGTCAAATCTACTTAAAAAAAAGCAAGGGGGCTGAAGACTAAGCATAAGAATCTGCAGTTTTGTTACTGAAGGAGAGCTTTGATATTAAAAAGTTTCACATATCTATGAGCGGCCTACTTGGACCTTCATAAACCTGAAACAATGCTATATGACAGAAGAAAATTCCATTTTACTTGTTGCCTATAAGGAAGAGACCGATAGGAACAAGACACGACATTTAAAAGGTTTACTAAACAGAAGACCATGGCATAATGAGAATCCTCAACATAACAATAAAGCAATGACAATCTTTTCAAGGAGATAAGTATTCATATACATTACAAACAATTTTTGAACTCTCAACTACACTCTAAAGTGTCCCACTGAAAAATTAGTGTAAATCTATTCTAAGTGTAGTAAAATAAAAGCAGTGCATTTTGAAATGCTCTTCTTCATTGCACACCTTCTTTTAGAAGAATGTAACCACCAACTATTCTGAGATTATTTCCAGGAAAATTTAAGCTCAGTCTTGTAACTGAAGCCCAGCCTAAGAAATGAATCACACCTTTTGACTTATCACTGACTTACTTTCTATTACCTCCGAATTTATGCTTTAAAACTAGTACTACCTTGAATAGTCACAAGCTTTAACATAGCTTCTAGGTGTTCTTTTTCGGAAGCTGTAGCTTGATGCAACCAGGCCAGCATGTCTCCTACATACCTACAAAAAGACAGAAATTTCCGTGTACATCAGCAGTTAATGATGTCCTTGATTCAAAATGGCAACATGCAAAAATAAAACCTTGTTAGTACTGTACCTCAGAGGATCATGAGAGTGCATTTCAATAGGGCGGGGAGTACCTCCCAGACCTCCTCTAGTAAGAGCATCTATAAAGCCACGGACCACAGCACTCCTTCTAGCTGTCCCAAACTCATCCAACGTGTATCTGTTATTGAAGAAGAAAAATAAGTTAAAAAGACCAGTTCACCTCGTCACAGTTGATTAGCTCAATTTTACAGCTAATACGAGTAACCATTTTTATAGTTCTAGAAATCTTGCATCAATGCTTCTACTATAAAACATATAAACCCATCTGATTTTCTTGACTTCTGTAAACAGATACTAAAGAGAACTTTTCCTTGACCCTCACCATTCCCTTGCCCCACACAGATAAGGAAATAAATGAAAAGATACTTTTTCTGGTTTTGCACATATAAGCAGCTTTGACAGATTTGGGACCCCTGTTTGCATATGGTCCACCTGACTGAGAAAAGCAACAATTTACTGCACTGCGACATAAGGCTTCTTCTTTCCTCTAGGCTACCACATGACTAGTAGCAAAAAAGATTATTTTTTGTTCACTGATTTTAATCAAATGAGTCTTAGCTGGATATTTAATGGATGAACAATCACAGTCCAGACTGCATAATCTCAAAGGGCTAGCTGGTGGTAGAGAAGGTACCAAAAACCTACACATGGCTCATTTCTGGAGCAGGCTACCTTGCAGCCATTGAAGCACAATAGAAAGTAAAGGATGGGAAATGAACACTGCTAACATTCCTGCTACATTTGCTTAGAAGAAGGATTTCTGCAAGCCACAAAATATTTCTACTCTTTTTTAAAATTAATTTAAGCACTTTGAACAATACACATAAATTACAAAGGAAAAAAAAGAAAATACAGGCTACAGTTTATTTTTCCAACATAACTGAAAAAACATCAAAGAGTAAGCCTGGTGTCCCTTACCAATGACAACCAAGAGATGAACATACATAAAACAATAATAATAATAATAAAAAGAAGTTACTCTCTGACAGAAACTAAGTAAGTATGGGATTAATATTTAACAGAGACAGAGAACAAAACATAGAATATATTGTTTCAAAACTGTTCAACATTAAGTTCAATTAGATTTCTACACTGCTATAAAGAGTCCAAGGGAACCTTCAGTTTTGTTTTTTTTAATCTACATTATTAATTGAAAGAGGAGGGAAAAAACACACTGAAACTTCTGGAAACTTCTGTTTAAACCTTTTTTGTTATACACTGTACTTGCTAACTCAGAATAAATACTGGCAATTAATTTTAAAAAGTCCAATGAGAAAAGTTTAATAAACTACTATTTACAAAAAATATGCAATTAAAAGCGGAAGAGATCTGAGATCTGACAACTGCTCACCATCCAGAAGCAGCAGTAGTGGAGTGAAAAATCTCAAATGTCTGTAAAAAACAGCTAAGCTTTTTATTTTTCCTCTCCAATGAACAGCTATACAATTGATCATTACAAATACAGCAGTGGAACAAATCTTGTGATATTGTTATTAGTTTTGAAAACAGCATTTAACAGTGGTAATTTTGTTTTAAAAAGGAAACTGCTAATTTTCCTTTTGCTCTCAGGAGAACAGGGTATAAGCATTACGAAATCTTGCAACTTAAAAAATTCAGTAATAACTATTATTTACACTAGAACACAGTATTTACTACTATGTTATTACACATACTCATGTTTGGAAAACAACATTTGGATTCTTTTCAACCCAGCTTTAAATTTCAAAAAATACAGTAATGATCATTAGGGAAAGAACAAGAGGTAGAAAAAGACCTTGAAAACCTGAGAGGATGGTAGAAAAGGAACACCGCTTTGAGCTTTGTCTCCCTGTGTTTCCTATGAAGCTGGTTTTCTGTTAGAGCCAGGAAGTAAAAACCAAACTGAAATGTTTATTTCAAACACCTCCTGACTGCAGTTCCCAAAAGTCCATCTATGGTACATTCTTTCTAACACTTTTATTTAAGACAACATAAGCCAATATAAAAAAACCTGAATTTTTAGATTTGTTTCTAAATTCCTGCCCTTCTCCATCTTACTAATTTTCATCCAATTGAATCACAATCCTTATCAGATGCAAGGGCAGTGATTTGGAGGAAAAGTGCTTAGTTCACACATCAGTGCTTACATGTACACAACAAAAAGATAGTATCAATTACTTTCTTCTGTGACTTTTATATTTTGAACTCAGCAGTTTGTTAGTTAATTGCAGGTACAGAAAAATTTTGGGGAGGAAAAAATTAAATCTTGAGATTTAAAATGCAAAACATCAGTACTGCAATCGTGACAATACTGCTTTAGCAAGCAGATAAATATGATAATCTATGATGAGAGACATGTGGCTGCATCTTCTACAGTTTACTTTTGCCTTTTTGGCCCAAGAAAGGTCTTACCTATGAAGATCTACCTTTGTTATAACTACTGCTGTTGTTCGTGAGAGAAGTGTCAGAAGAAAAATAAAACCTATTTTGTACATTTTAAATTGGTCAGCTGTGGATTAACACAGAAGATGTCTTTTTTTCCCATAAACATCAAGAAAGCAAAACAATGATTTTATGGAGCTTGAAAGTATCACAATTCAACAAAGTATTTATTACACAAAGCAAAACTATTTCTAAGAAGAATCCCATAAAATGTTGTGAACACAGTTGTGACTGATCTTTTGCAGCTGTAGAAGAGGGTGTGGAGGAGAAAATGCAAGAAAGGACTCTACAATCTCCAGCTATGGCACCACATCCAACAGCTGGGGAGTGTGAGTGACACCACTTCTCCCTCACATTAACTAGCAGAGCTGACTGAGCATGTCAAGATCTGTGCTTTCACTCATGCTGACAGAATTTTCTAGGTACACTTCCACTGTGCTTATCTCTTGTGAGGAGCTCCATGGAGATTTACGGTGTCACTTTCATACACCTTTGCACATCTGACACTGTTTAAGACAAGGGTAGCCTTTGAAAGACTGCCTAGTACTCTGCTGTCCTGGTAATTGTGGGTGAAAGTAATTTGCAATTGTTGCAAAATGTGATGAGTGCATTAAAAACAAACAAACAAAAACCCTAAGAAGCAAAGAAGTACAAGTACCACTTCTTCAGGTATGGTCACCCAACAAAAACAGTTCTTACAGTGCCACCTCGTGGTTGTCTCTACTAAGTACCAAACTTTATTATAAAGTCCCTTCAGCAAATTCTGAATAACAATAGTAGTATTATATAGATATAGAAGTACCCCTATGCTTTAGAGGTCTCTATGTAGTAGTTTTTAATAGATTACTGTACAACTCATAATGGAATACATTCTTACTACCAGAGGTGCTTCAGTAAAAGTTAATAAGCCTTTACCAATTTCTTACTTTGGGAATTTAAATGACATAATCACATGCTTTGGACAGCATTTTTTACTTCAGAAAAACCCTAGAATGAGTGCAGCAGAAATTCACAGTTCATTTAGATTAAAATAAAAACAGTCTGACATTTTACTTTAATGAGAAACCAGTAAGTTGGAAACAGGCCAATGACATATACTGTACCATAATTATGTCAAAAAGACTTCTAAAATTTAAAGCAGTTGAAATACATTTTTTGCTACTGTTATGTTTGGTTTTTTTGGTTTTTTTAAATTTGACACAGGAGTAAACTGACACCAGCCCTGGCGCCATAATTCATGCCCATCTTTAAATTTTATAAGCTCAAAATACTAATTTCTGTTAGAGCTAATTGCAAACATTTACTTACTTGTACAGGACCGGTCTATCTTGTAAGGCTTCCATGGCTTGAGAGAGAACTGGAGAAATGTCACATGATTCTTGTGTCAATGTCCTGCATTCATCTATAAAATATCAACACAGATAAAAGCACATTCTTTACACTGTAATACATTCTATAACAAGCTGTAAACCAAGAAAATTAGTTAAAATCTCAAAGGCTTTTGATTTTGAATTGAAGCCTTCAGTATATGCTACCTAGGTTAGTTAGTGTTAATATAATTAAATTCCCCTGCAAGCAGTACTTGTAAAATGCATGTCCATCACAAATTTCAACAATAATGATTACTGGAAGCTTAGTATATTTTGTGCCCACATACAAATGGTGAATCATTCAACCATCACAATTCAATAGGGCTCCTTTAGAATTGTTTACCATATTCCAGTTAAACTATTAAGAAAAAAGGGAGCAAGTATTTAAGCAAGCTGTGGGTTTGTTTTGTTGTTTGTTTAGTTTTGTTCTTTTGCTTTCACCACATCAACTATACAATCTTGTATATTCCATGCAAGAATGTGGAAATCATACAAACTAAATCAAACACTGGCATAAAAATTATGACTTTTCATTAGGGTGAAACCACAACTATTATTTGATGTTTCAGCACCCTCTGAAGAACACCTAAGGAATATAAAAACCACAGTGCACCACTTTTTAAATATTTTTTTTTTCCGAAAAACTTACTGTCAATGTCTTTGGAGAGGAGAGAACTAATAAAAAAGTACATTTTACACTATCAAGATATTACACTGAACACAGATGTCTAGATCCACAGTACATAAGCAAAAAAATAATTTCCTACTATCATTCAAAAGAGCTTCCTGATAAAAGGAGGTGTCTTTTTTTTCTTTTTTTAGAAGTAATATGCCACTCCTTTCACTAAACTAGATCTTACTACCAAATTGTCAAAGACAACAACTTCTCTGTAACCTGCATGGAGATGAAATTCAATAAAATTAACAATTTGTTTGCACTACCAAACTCTGGTAACTGCTCTTTGTGGCAAATCATCTACTAAAAATGCAAATAAATAATACTTTTATAGTAATGAGATTGGCTCAAAAAAAGAGAGAATCTCCAATTAATTATTTGGGTCATAACAAACCTTTCATTAAGAAGGAAACCAAAATGCTAATGTATCTTGGAAAGGGTTTTTGCTAGGTTCAATCCACATGAAGAAATTAAAGAAATCTTCATCATAATATTCATAAACATAAAAACATTCTTAGTCCTACTTTGAGTCCATCTGTAAAGTCGTTCATAAGATGTCTCTTGCAGTAAAGCCATCTGTTCCATAATTTCCAAGCTACAAGACAAAAAAAGGTTTATTTGTAAATACTATTTTAGGTAGCAAAGGCACATGCAAGCCAAATAAAACACACCAGTATTAAAATTATGAAGATTTTAAAATATTATTGGGGTCTTTTTGCTAAATACTCTGTATAGACATAGGAAGCAAAGAATGAGACCTTGCTTTAACTTATGCTTTTAACTCTAAAGAGTTATCTTGCACTCTTTTAAGTAGCACTCACCCTGCCCTTTGCTGATTTGTCCGGAGGAGAATCTTGACATCATCATGAATTTGCTTTACTCGTCCTAAAGCCTTGAAAAAATCCTAAAGAAATTTAAAAATAAAATTAAATAAAAGCAGTGTTTAAAAGCAGTGACTTCTGAATCAAATCTCTAGCACTCTATACTCCTGATTTCAATACCATATTTATGTTCCTTGCAGGTCTGCGTTCCAAATGCTGCTTTTAAAATACAGACTCCGCCTCTGCCACCTCTCACCTTTCATTCCACCTTATGAGCCGTGGGACTTTTTTTTGTTTCCCATTTAATCAATATTGTAAAACGCACACCACCACCCCCCCCCCTCAAAATAGTGAAGACACATTTTTAACCTGTGCTATGTAGTACATGTGTGTTTCACATTTATCACTTAACACTTTGGGGAGATTTTGAGAACACTACCGTGCATTACATTATTGTCTCCCATTAATATTAGCAACTTAAGAGCAAACTAAAACACTATGAAGTACAATGATTACAAGTTGATACTTCTTGTATTCATAAAACAATTTTTTTAATTCATAAAACAATTTCTTATAAAACAACATTTGCAATAGATTGGACCAAGGTTTTCCAGAACAATCTTTCCCTCCTGAATAACTCAGAAGCAGCAGTGAAGAAAAAAAAAAACCGGAACCCTAGAAGAGATGAACATGTGGCCAAAGAGGTTAGATTGTTACTGTTTCAGAAAGCAAATGGAAACGCAGTAACATTTTCAAACAGCTCTTACAACCAAGCCTTTCAAACATCATGGAGGAGCCTAGCTAATTCACATACAACTGTTGTATCTTCTGCGATTGGAACACAGTTTGCCTCCAGAAACTTCTTGTTCCTGCAATGTGCTTTCTAGAAGCCTGAAGGCTCTTTCATGGCAATGGTGGTACAAAAGCTCACAGCAATTATTCAAGAGCACAATCATTTAACACATTCTATTTACCCTTTCATTAGCACTGTTTATGGTTATCAGTTCCAGGTCTTTAATAACATTTTAGTTGCAAACAGGTTGCCTGTGGAATCCAGATACTATGTCTCAGCAGGTAGTGAGAATTAAGTGAAGGTTTCCATGCAACTACAATGAAAAAAATCTATTAAGTATACTCAATTCTCTCACTATTCAGTTTGCTTTTACTGCAAAACAACATGTCCTCTTATTGAAACCACAAGCATATTCCAAAACTTGTTTTGGAAGGTGGATAAAAGTGAATCAGCACCTAATACCTTCATCAACCAAATAATATTGAGGGAAAGCCTCAGCTTATATTGTTTCAAGTCACTGACAACCCATATATATGCATATGCAAGATGTACACACACATGCACAGGGGCAGTACTACTGAACAGCTGCAAGCTTCTCATTTACTTCATTTGAGTGTGATGACGTTTTAAAAAATCTTCACTAAAAATTCAGACTTCATAAAGATCTTTTTGAAGTGTAGAACCACATGAGAGATCATTTGCCCTTAAACTCATTACACAACCTAGAATTTAATGTTGATTTTCTTTCTCTTTACTTGAATCTTTAATCACACATTTCAAACTCATCAGAAATTCACCATTCTGTTAAAATGTACATTCTCCCAATAAAGAATTAAATTGTGAACTGAAAATAAGACCTCATGTAGAATTCAGCTAGGGCACTTCTACATTTTAGTTCAGGGCAAAGCTTTTAAAGTTCATTGAGCTACCTCAGTAATTGGCTCATCTTTCGTGCCTCGAAGCAGGTTCATTTCATCTGGTGTCAGCTGGAATTTTGCTATGAATGCATCTGCAACTTGTGCTTTCATTTCTAATCTCTGACTGTAATAAAACAAAGTAAAGAGGACATTAGCTTTTTATGGTTATCTCACACTTATTTTTCATATTTATACTTTTGGATATATAATCAGCATCAGAATTTGGTGTTATTAAATTATAATAGTATATTCCTGCCATCAGACGCTTGAGTTGCTTCTTCACATAGTTTTCTATTAAGCTTACATAGACAATATAAAGGTACGTTAACACATTTGAAAATTACTAAGTTCCTTAAAAAATTATTTTAGGATTTGTATCACAAGTTATCTAATCCATATGGTTTGTGCTTGTACAGTTGTATTGCTTGTAGCTATTTCCTTACAAATTCACCAAGGAAAGAATGGGGTTTCAGCTAATGTTTTCAGAGAGACACAAAAAAGCTGTAGCACACAAAATGAGAAAATTAACATTAATCAGCTTTTCTGCAGACAAGATCCATTTCTTTATAACAACATACAGTTGGGATACAAATTTACTAAACTCACAAGCAACCAAAATGCAATAGTTAATTCTCTTGTTGACTACCCCCCCTGAAAGAAACACAGCAGGGATGTAACATGTAAACACCATCTCAAGGGCATCATTTTCCTGCACAAATTTTGTCACACACTTTTACAATAACAAAAGGATCCAAATGGAATGGACTGAGATTCCTGTAACAAGAGAAGATTTGCTCAAACTGTGGTTTGAACACTAAGCATAAGGAAATAAAGACTACTTTTTCAGGACATTGAAAAGGCACTGATTAGTTACTTGCAACACATAAAATCAACCTATTGATTTTTTTTTTATGCCAACTCTGCAATTGCTCCGTGAAGCTGAATGTTTCCAGAGAAAGGAACAAGAGTGACAGAGGATGATTTTGACCAAATAAACAGACGACAGCAATTGCATCCACGAAAAATCACGGCACTTTCCAACACACAGGAAGGAGAATGCAAAGACACCATTTTTAACACATTCAGCAGGGAGATTACGTGATAAAATCTGAAGAAAGGAAGTCAAGGTGTAAGAGTTAAAAAATACCAAGAGAAGCAGTCTACAAAACAGAGAGGAAACAGACAAGAAGATACTAATAAAAGAGTATTTTTAATTGAGTATTAGGCCTGTGAGAGATTTTCTGAGGATAACTACGTCATTCTTGCAACCAAGATGGAAGATGGATCTGTAGTAATATATTCCATCAATGCAGTGATGCATAACCCATGCTGCTTAGGCTGCCTCAGCCATCACTGATCATTCCTGCTCTGTTCCAACATTCCCACTGTGACAGAACCACTGTTTGTACTATCATGGAGTGAATCAGATCAGGGAACGAATCTGGCAGGAAAAGTAATGGAAGTTTTTATTTTTGGGGGGTAGACATTGCTTGTGTTTTCTAATTCAGTTTACCATAGTATTTGCTAAGGGTCTATGAAGTGCCAACTTCTGTAAATGCACCTCTGCTGTACTAAGGGGTGTGTCAGCACCATGAGCTGCCAGATGCAAGTTGACAATAACTAGTTCATTGCTGCTATGAAACTGCTCATGAAAACTACACTTCAGAATGCTTTTGGGGTATAAAAAGAAGTAATTTCAATAGTCAGTTACAAGTAAAAATAATCATCATCATCATAATGATGAATACTAGAACCCAAAAAAACCCTAAAGGTATATGACAGCTACTCAAACTTAAAATCAGGCAAGGACACTTGTAATTTCATGCAATGATGCTGCTTTCAACAGCGCATTCCTGTTTCATTCCATTGTGCTGAGAAAGTCTAATCCCTCAGTGTTACTGTCACTGGATTTGGTTGCAACAATAGACAATGTAATTTAGTGAATTAACTTTTAATAGTTGCTCTGAGTCTCTCCTCTTGTGATGGAAATCTCAATTTAATATAAATCCACAAAGCTGAAAATACTTACACTGGATTATCTCTCCCATTAGGGAAAAGAAGGAAGGTCGTAAAGAGATAAGAGAACTCAAATGCAAGACCTTCTTTGGTTTCAACTGAAACAAGATCTCCCATAAACACAGGAGCAGATGAGGTGCTGAGAAACTTTTCTGTTCTTTGAACCTGTTATCCCCTGAGTGCATAAATTTTTAAGTGCTCTTACAGAAGATCTCCATTTATGATTGTCTTCTTCAGACTTTTTGAATGTATACTTCCACCGAACTGGGGGTAGGGGAGGTCTGATTTTAAGAAGCGTGATATACTGGGCATAACGATTTTCCCAGATTTCTGTAGGAATTAGGGCTGCAGTGGACTTTCAAAGAACAAGGAAGAGAGTCAGGACCCATGCAAACAGCATGCACATTAATGAGTGCTGGAATTCTGTATGGGGTTATAAAAAAAGAGCAATCCTGCTTGTCAATCTCTCTCCTTCTGCAAGTCCTCACTCTTCACAGTCCTTCCTCCCTTGGTTTTTTGGTGCTATAGAGAACGGGGTTCAATCAAACACTGTGTTTTAAAGACATTCCCATCCCTGGCCATGTCTTGGGCTAACAACTTCCATAAATGCTTACTGATGCATTCTGCACTCTTCACATAATTAACTTTTATACAACAAAGTCAATACATTAAACTCTAGCACACTGGCAAGCTGAAAGTTTCACAATGTAAACCACAAGATAACAACCTCAAGGTGGCAGCAATGTTTCACCTACCTTTCTCGGGACAGAGACCAGGAAGTGGTGACAAACATCTATCCTAGACAAAAGCATGTGTCTGAACTTTGAAAAAGCTGTTTCTTCTGGGCTCTTTATAAAGCACATGGTATTTCAACAAGGTGCTCAGTTTCAGAACCCAGGTTAGACAGCTCTGCCTGTAGGCTATGAAAGCTGCCTTGGTTATCAATCTCCATGAGAAAAGAGATCCTATATCCTACATGATGGATCAGGAAGGAAATATGTAAGTTGTACATACCCTTGATCTTTATCTGGCAGTACACAGTACTACTGAGACCAATACATTCACATAGGTATTCAATTTATACACACTGATATATATATCTGTATTTCCTCTGACATAAGCTAAAAGATATTTAACTAGAAGTTAATCAATCTTATTAAAGCAGGGAAATGGATCAAAATGTCACTCAAGTTTGCTACAGTCAATTCACTGCAATAAGTACCATACAAAACACAATAGAGGTAACAACAAAATCCTGAGTAAGGTCATCTTACATAAAACTCAATGCAGTTGGTACCTGTGCAGACACTTGGACATTTCAAGATGCTCTGGCCTTTCTGCAGACATAATAATTTCTAAATTGTGTTCTAAGTGGTGCGGTACAGCTGAGGAAAGGCCATGCTGTGCTGTTATCCCAAAGTTGTCTTTTTTAACTGAAGTTATCCCTGCATAAAAGAACAAAACTAACAGATCATGCGTACACTGCATTGATGCAAAGGGGGAAGTGCCAAGTGTTGGTAGACTTTGGAGCTTGGGCGGGGGACGGGTTTCCAACAAAGACCAATTTCCCCAGTTTTAATCGTTACCAGGGAGACAGAATTCTTTTGCAAGAGAACTCAAAAGGCTGGGAAAAGTAGGCACTTTGTGCACTTTTCCCTAGAAACAAATACAAATGTGCACTGGTTGTTAGAATTATCACCAAGACAGCTCAAAAATCAGATGGAGAAGCAGAATTTTCCAAAGTTATGTTATCATGCCACCAAATACAGCATGAAAATCTACCAGCTTCCTTTACCTAGGATGAATCAGAGCAGCGCATTCTGAAATCACTTACAATTTGTGATACTGAGGATTCAACACATTTTTCAAGTCTCAGAATGAGAGAATATTTATATCTCATAAAGAAATAACAGTTTGCCTTTAACAAACTTGTATAAAGTCTGCTTTTCAGCAGCTGCTGCAAAGATTATTTTTCTTTGATGGCTTTTGTGAAAGGCAAATATGCAAAACTATATAACAAAACATTTACGCACAAGTAAGTGTTAGGAAACCGTTCCTAAGAATAAGTACCAGGTGCAAAAATACATTTCTAAATGCTGAGAACAAATGCTTTTATTCTGCATTTTATTTGTCAAATGCATTTCTTATTAAAGGAGAATTGAAATACTGTGAGAAGGTATTCAGCGACCAATTCCATCATAGAATATAATTATGAAATTTTCTCCTCAATTAAAAAGTAGGGAGGCACAGAAAATAAGAATGAATCATCTAATGTTTCCAAGATACAGGAAAATAGCAGTAATAGTAAAGAATGCTTCAGTGAGACCTCATCTGGAAAACAGATCACAATCCTGATCATCTGTGTTCAACAACAATGGACTCCCATTAGACCAAAGCTAGCAGGATGATCATGGGAATAGAAAACCTAATTTATCACAGGAGATGAAGGAAGCTCTTAAGATAAAGGACAGTAAGAGAAAACAGACAATTTATATCCAAGAATTAGATTGAAAATTGTGGAAAGGCTTTTACTGGTAAGAATGAGCTTTTTGGGTAAGTATTCCAAAACAGCAGCATACAAAACGCAAAAAAAAATAAAAATGCACTAGTCATGTGTTGAACACTCGATGAGTTTGTCAAAGTCATCATGCAAATAATAGGTGGCAGCAGGAAAGTGGATTTGAACTTCTCCCATCTATAATCCCTATCTAAAGACATATAGCCTGCAATGCTACAGTCCTGCCATGTAATACATTCTGTTCAAAGAACAGGGAAAAATCACGAAGACTAAATCAAAAATTAAGCAATGTATCTGCACTAAAATGATTCAAATCTTACCAAACAGATTACTAGACACTAGAATAACAAAAGCTTATATACTGCAAATAAATTAATGGAATACAGTAACTTTCTACTTTTATACCAATTAGCCTTCCTATAAACATCACAGGTAAGTATCTACAGAATAGTCTGGACAAACAATTCATATTTTGCAGCAATCACATGAGATATATAAATATACACACACATATATGTATATACACTTACTAGGTAAATCAGTGTTCAGCAATGGCTAAGATAAAAGACATAGTTTCTAAGTTGTGCACAGAGATAAAGTTACAAAGGAGTGTGTTTCCAGTGAACAGATTCTTTTCCATCTTGTAGAGATGAGCTAATTGATACTCTCATACCAAACAGATTGATTTCTTCAGCTTATCTTTTATAAAATCTGCTATAAAGCCACTTGAAAGGGGCCTGCTTTGTCTAGCTTCAAATTTGCAATCAAATTCAAAAATGTTGCCAAAGGCATGAAAATAACACACTGTTCTCTACATCCACCTGGAATGAGATCAGAAAAAATGAGCTTAACCTGCAGCAAAAGGAGAACTAAATCAGAAAGCTGGAAAACAATAAAGAAGCAAAATCAATTTCCAGAAGACCACAGGTTCTCTGTTCCTGTTTTTTTTTTTTTTTTTCCTAAGAGCACATTAGACAAACATCAGTCAGAAATGGTATCATGTAACTGATTCTGCACTTCTGATGACTATTTCTCGACTTGTAAGACCACACCCCTTTTCATACTGACCAAGAGTACTTCACATCTCAACATAGTAAACAATTGTCAGGTAGAAAAGCTGGCAAAAAATTAGGCTTTGCACTTTCTCTGCTAGTCATGGCAAGAATGACAGATAAGGGCGGTTTATTTTTCATTTCCAGATCCATTTTAGCTGGTTTTATTCCTCTGTTACCTATAGTTTACCTTGGTACAAATCAGAAAAGAAAATCAGCCTCAAAATTTCAAGCCTTCACCCTCCCCCACATCCAATTATAATTAAGTTTCAGCAATCACTGCTTTTTCTCATGAAGCTTATTCAGGGGAATAAATGTAATTACAAGTTTCAAAAGGTCAAGATATGAAATACATTTCATCAATGCAAACCAATGGATCACTGCTTTTCTTAGAATACATTGAAAAAAATCAAACCTCTCTAACCTGCTACAAATACTGCTGAACTTCCTGCATGATTTCTAAATTGACTATGAAAAAAAATGTATTTCTTAGAAAACAAAAAAGGCATCACTTACAGACAAGCAAGAGAGATCAGTAGTGTAACACTACTGAAGCAGATGTCCACTAAGAAACATTTTTCCTAACACTTTTGACCTTATATTGAGCACAGAGGTGACAGTCAAATCATTGACTTAATTCCAAGAACAGTGTTTGCTGAATTTAAATAAAGAACAAGCCTGAATATAATTCAATTAAAACAAATTGAAGTACACACTGTTACATTCCTCTCTGGGAATCATATTTAACTGTATTTTTAAAAAGTGAAACAATCATAGTGCTACATAAAGCGTTTTTCTGGAATCAACGTAACTAACAAGGATTCTGACATCAAAACACAAATTTTCTTCTGTTGAAGAAAACAATCAAGAGAGCATAGCAAAGTAAGATAAGGTGTAAAGGTGTTCAAATGCATAAGCTCAATGAAAGCTCTGAAAAAGCCTGGCTCAAAAACCATCTGTCTGAGCCATTTCCATCCTTGTTCTTTCATGATAGTTTTCAGAGTATTATGGTCTTTACTTCCAGAAGACTACTTTTAGCTCTCACTATTTGTATTTCTGCAGACTTATTTTCAGTGATCCCCCTGAGCATATACATACACTCACATAATCATTCTTACTTAATTTTATAAGAATTAATATTGTAACTATTACCTTCTAGTCTACCTCCTCAATTATTACATCCACAATTGTGGATAGCTCAAAAACAATCTTGCACATCTTACCATTAAGTGGCTGGTAGAATTACTATGAAGCCAGGCTGCTGGCATTCTGCATATAATATGTTGGAACTGAACAGTAATTTCTCTGGTTTGGGAACTATTGAACTCCGGGATGCTTGTTCCCAATGAGTAGTTTAGCTCTGCAAGTAAGTTTTTAGCTTCATACCAAGAAAAAAAAAAGAACTAAAGTCAGGTACAACAAGAGAAACAACAAGTCAGAGGAAGCTACTATTAAAATCTCACTTCAAGAAGCAAGAGTCTTTTCCTCTCAGCCTACTAGCAATAACAACTAAACAAACCCACATTTTTTAAAACAGCACAGGTTGTCTGAAAACAAACTAAACTCCTCATTACTATATATACATCTAATACAACCTGAAATATTAGTGTGCTCAAATAAATGTACAGAAATCTATTGAAGATACTGAAATGGGAGTGGATTTTTAACAATTCTCAGATATTGTCTAAATCAACTACCTCAGTTTGATTTTACTGTAACAGTTTGTTATAAAATACATTAAAATGAACATTCTGTTCAAGACTCTACATTACTGAACAGCAACAAATTAACCTTATGTGTAATGAAGACATGGGTTGGATGGCTTCGACTACTTTATTTCACACTACATGGTTCTATTAATTTGTCATAAGTCTCAGTTTTAAGGAAAAAAGGAAAAAAAACACTATGTTAAACAATTCCATAATTTAAATAATGTGAAGGAAAACTCTTCTGTTTTTAATGTACAGTAATTTTAGCTAGTCTTTACAAGGAAAATAAATTCAGAACAAGCAACCTAATTGACCAAAGAAAAGTACCAACTCTGACATATTCATAAATATAAAAATGCAATTGTATTAATTACTTTAAAAATTTGTTATCTAAGTAGCTTACCCTATTTAGCATTTATGGCAAATCAGGTCTAAAGCTCACAAACTAAGTTATAATAAAAAAGTTCTACAAAGCAAAAACTTGAGAATGCAGAAGTTTTAACCTAAATCAGAGATGAACTTCTAATTTTCTACCCCAACTATTTAACCAGGTGTCTTCAATCATTCATTTTACTGATCTAGGAAGTCTCAAGCAGCTCATCACAATTACCTACAGGACAATGCAGGTGGATCACTACACCTTCAAACCACAGACCTGAGAGATTTCAAGTAATAAGCTTTAGAAACCAAAAATCATCTTGAACTATATCTAATTACATAGATGATAATACAATGCCAAAGCTACTTAGAATAAAAAATGTAGTAGCTGCACAGAACCACTGAGACAACCATTTCTTTACACATGCAGTAGAAGTAGAAAAATCTAAATCCCTAATTACTGTAAATGCATGAAACACATCTGGAAGTTCAGTCTCCCTTCAGTTTTAGAACACTGAATAAAATCCTAACATCTTTTGCCTACAAAAATATGATCAGCTAAAGTGAATCAGATAAATGCTAAGCATAATAGAAGACCATAATAGAGTGGGTCCAGCTTTGATCTCTGCATTACAATCAGACAGCATTTTAGGACAACCCTCAGAAGACAGAAAAGCCATGCCTTTTCAGTGTCACCACTTACTCCTTTGCTGGCTTAAAAGATGTCACCTGTTAAGTTGAAGGAATCAGCAATTTAAGACCTGTTATTTTTTTCTGACCATAGGCAAGATTTCAGCTCTCCAAGAAACTCCTAACATTTGGTAGCAGATGACTCTTCACATGCCTGATATGAACCAAAGGGATGCATCAGAACAAATGGTAATTTAATAAATTAAAATATGAAAAAAATGTCCCAAATGGAACAAAACAGCCTTCACACTGTAGCTTTTAATTAAATTTTTCGTAAGTTTAGGCAGTGAAAGAAGTTAACTTTGCTATTAAATGGCACTATGAATCGTCCATAACCATCAACCTGTAGAATCACAAGTACTTTTTGGCTTCTGCTCATAGGTACTTCATGATATACTTATTCCTACATGTGCACACTGAGGTCACAAAGACCCTCAGAAGGACAGGCTACTTCCTAAACTTTTTTTTCCCCTCTTCACACTAGGGGCATATTCTGCCTTTTAAAGGAACTAGCAGAAAGTCTTTTACGTACACTATTGTGCAAAAAAGGACTATATTGTGGAGGTGCTGAAGTACAGTCTGCATAATCTCCTTTAACGGAATTTAAGGCCCATTAGACATACACTTGGGATTGGTCTTGGTATCTTCCATGCTGCTTCAGAACAAGGCTTCAAAGCACAATTTCTTTTCTTGAGACTATAAAATATATGACCACTTGTCTATCCCATTACTTTACATAGTCACATTCAAAAAGACAGATTTTCTAAGACTTCGCTTATGCTTCACTTAAATTGTGCCTTTACCAAACCCTTCACTTTATATGAACCAGCATGGCATTTTATGCCATTAATCTACATTCAGCTTTTAAAATGTGTACTAATTAGATTCCAACTTCACATTCAGACTTCCACAGGACATAAACTACTTCCTACTGAAGTCCATAGCACATTTCTACCGATTTTGAAAGCTCACCAAGAGCTATGCAAAACCATAATTTCTACTAGAAACTTACTACAGGAAACAATTATTTCTAACCTCCAGTGGACTGTAAAGAATTTTCAGAAGGCTCATAAAGCAAGAAGATTCATTCTTCTACGCTGAGAAAACCTAAAGCTATAAAACTAGATATCCTAGCCTTAAAAACAATAAAGACTACTTGAATCTGTCATAGGCCATTATCCCCTCCCCATGAATAAAAATACTGAAAAGAGCAAAAGACAAATCTTTTCTCCCACAGGAGGTTGGAGAACCAACGGAAAAAGTGATCTGTGTCAGGCTCATTACACAGCACTTCTGTATTTTACAGTTAGCTTTAAATATGGCCGAGTAGGTTAGAATCAAACTTCGCATTCCCTCATACAGTCCCTGAACAAGAGAGTGATTTCCACTGGATATGAAGCATTAGCAACAAAAAAAGCCTGTCAAACTGATGAGACGTTGAGTCAGTCCATAACTGCTACAACACAATAAAATTTACATTATCAACTGACATAGGTAAAGCACATCCATAGTTAGCATGCTGTACCACAGTAACTGATTCTTTTCCCTAAAAAGCGAATTTTTATTGAAACAAGCAATTGCAACCATTCTTACTTTTTTGGATCCTCTAGCAATGAACTAAGAGTGCAATACTTTTATTCCAATAGAGCTACAAACACAGAAATAAAACCCTCAAAGTCATTACCCAAAAACAGAAGTGGCAGAATCACATATAGAAGAAAATACCATCAAATATATAAGGTGGTATACATACTTTTCTGCCTGGAGTTTTGTGGTTTTTACAATCAAATCCTGGGTTTGTTCCTTCGCTGCCTAGAATACAATTAGAATTATTAAGTACATGAAAAACACAAACATATCAAATGCATTACACCATCTTTAAAACATGTAATACTTTTGAAGCTTTCTAACTATAAGCAATTTAAAGAGTGTACTCTTCGAAACAAAAGGCCTTCTTGAAACAAGTATTCATTAACTCTCCCTATTTCCAGGCAGGAAAAAAAATTCCTTATCTATATATATTTTCATGTTTATATACATTTCTATTCAAACATTTTTAATTTATATTTATTACAGAAACATTGTTAGAAATAGTTCTGATTATTTTTGTCCGTCAACCGTAAATTGTTGTTACAAAATGAAAAACAAAAAAAATTCCTTTGAATGCTAAATTGCCCAGTAGCAGTGTCCATCCAGACTTTTCAGACAAGATGATGAATAGATCTCTGCTAGTCTAAGCAAGCTTAGCTCGAGTCCCAGAACCTTACAGAGCTGTAAAACCAAGAAAAATTATTAGGAAAAATGTCTTCACTGAAAGTGTGGTCAGGCATTGGAATAGGCTGTCCAGGGATACGGCTGTGTCACAGTACCTGGAGGTATTTAAAAGACATGTAGATGTGGCACTTTGGGAGATGGTTTACTGCTGGACTTGGCAGTGCTGGGTTAGTGATCGGACTCAATGATTTTAGAAATATTTTCCAACCTAAATAATTCTATAATTCTAAGAGCAACGCACTTATGAAGTTCATCACAGCCCTAAATATTCAGTAATGACAATGCAAGAGAATCCAAGCAGAAATAATTCTGCATCATACAGCAGCTACATGACTAAAGGGATTGCTGCAAATGAAGTTAAAGAGTTCTGAAACTTATTGCCCAGCAAAAAGATAAAAGACATCCAGAATTGTTGGCTTCCCACTGGATTCCACCAGTGATCCCTTAGGCAGAAAAATAAGATGATTTAGCAAAAAAAATTCCTGAAATCAAAATGCATTCAGTACAGAATAATATTGCAAGTGAAGAGGTGAAAATGGCTATAAAGATATTCTGTGTGAATAATTTCAATACTGTGTTGGGTCGAAATTAGTGTTTGCCAAAATGAAGATGCCAGTCTCGAAATCCCTGAGAGGGCTAACAAAAGTACATACACACACCTGAATTTTCTAAAGGAAACTGTTATGGACTAACATACAAATTTCATAAAAGTTCAAGAGAATTTACTGAACATTTAGTAGTTCCAAAATAATCTAAGACATCTTTAAGCTTTTTACATCTTACATAAATAATAATATTTATGGGATTTAATAAATTTGTGTTTTAAAACTTCTTTGATAATATTGATTTTCAATGCTTCAGCTTAACAAATAAAAATTACTATTACAACAAAAGACTAGATTTTAACTATTCAGTATGGGAATCTACTAATTCTAGACTGATTTCTTTTACCACTTCCTTCAGAACTGCATATCTTAATGCACAAAAAAAAAAAAAAAAGAAATTTGCTTCCTTTCCAGTACTTTCTGGACAGAAGTACTAATTATCAGGAATAATATTGACAGTAGGACAGCAGAAAGAAGGAAAAGTGTTTCTTCTCAATCTAGCCAGATATATCAAGAAGCCAATTTATATTTAATTGCATTCAAATATTGTCATTATTTTACATATAACAGCTTACATGTAACCAAACAAAGTAACTGTCAAAAACGAGTCAGATACGGTAGAAAAATCAGAAAGTTGGTATTTAATGTTTCTTGTATAATCAAAACACAAATACTTTCCTCTTCCTCCCTACCTCAGTATATTAACTAAAACTTTCATTATCCTTCAACCCCACTTTATTCCATTTCAGCACTTGCGTCCTTCTCTCCCTTTCAGCCATTGCATTTATCAAGTCAGTGTCCTAAAATCAGATTTGACAGTATATGGTCATTTGGTTATTTGGATCAGATGGTGTTATAAACTTGTAAAATAACACAGATAAAAAGCTTTTTGGCTTATCCAAATATATTCCCTTTCATGTCTTATAATTTTTTCTTCTTTTCTTAACACACTTTTCTGCCTTACATACCAGAAATCGTCCTCTTTATATCTTCTATTTGCTCTATTTAGTTCATTTTTGTCTTTTTTTTCAGCTTGAGCACATGCCTGCAAGTCTTTGTGTGCTATTACAGATAAAGTACCAGAGTATTTCACAATTGAGTGCTAGTTCATGAGCTTATTAACTTGCTTTACATTCATACAGACAAAGAAAACATGGATTGAATCAAGACACATTATGAATTCTACAAGGCTCTAGAGGAAACCTCCTGTGGAGCACAGAACAAAACTACCTACTGACTTTAACAGAAAAAGAAATCTCTGCAGGGTGGCTCTTCTCTGGAAAAAAAAAATATCAGAGACGATAGTTACACTTCAGGATCTAAAGACAGAAAAGAGCAAAAATCTGCATGGACACTTGACTCATTTCCACATCTAAGAGTTTAGTCTAATAGTTCCTGAACTGCACCAGGGAATACATCCACATTTACTGTGTTCAAAGAGATCTGAGACCTCTGAGGTGCATTACCCACTTCCTTCCCAAACTGATCATTAAGTACTGCAGTTGGCTACACTGTACTCTCCCATTCTTTGATAATGATGCTTTAAGATCAGTACAAGTTCATCAAGATACAAGCATTAGTACAATGACTATGAAACCTATTTATCTAAGTAGGAGGACATCTAATATCCTTACACACATGGAGAGGAAAACACAACTGTTTACATAGGATTTTTTAGTGAAGGATTCTCATTCACCAACTATAACTTATGTGCTATATTCAGAACAGATTCAGTTTGGCAAGACATCTAGACTTCAGCATTCATAACTTTTTATACTCATCCCTGCACTGAATATTGAACTTGTACACTAAAACCAATCCAGATTTAATAACGTATTATAAAACACGTATTTCTTCCCCACCCAGAATATTATAGATTCAGGATTAAAGTGAAATAGAATTGGTTTTATTGTGTATCAGCATTCTGAGACAATGTTATGAAACAGAACCAATAAACTGAATTTGGACACCAATTTGTCTCCCTCTTTGAATTACAAGATACTTTATTATGGATATACCTGAGGTATTTATATGAACATGTAACTCAACAGACGCAGTCACCGCAAAAGGTGTTTTAAACAGAAATACACAAATTAGCCCTTTAATTTCACACAGATCCAGTCCAATAGAATGTTTTCTCTCCACTCACATACAAATGGCTATCACATTGCTATTCTCAAAATAAGTATACAGCTGCATTTTGAACTGCAGTTTGGAAGAAATTTAAATTACTTCCTCGATTTTCTGAACAAGTAAAAAGATGCATGTTAATATCCTAAAGTAACTTAATATGCATACTATGGAAACATCTTGGTGTTGCTGTAAATCTTCAAAAATAACTGTTTGCCCTTTTACGAGAAAGCTGTCAGGCCTCAGAAGGAAAAATACACAATGCACCTCTATTTGTGTATTACCTTCAAACGACTGGACATGTCTTCGCAGCAGCTGCTCATCGCTTGCACATCTTCGTTTATACTCTCAAGTTCCTAAATAAGTGCAAACAAAAGTAACTGTGTTTTCAGTCAGAAATGCCATGTCCAGGCCCAGCTCCATCCCACCAAAATTAGATGCCCAAATAACAAGGCACATAGTTGCTCTAGGGTCCCTTTTAGTCAGAGCAGAGAATACATCTCTAAAGATCCACATTCACCTGGGACTTTTATCTGTTTGAAACATAAAACCTCTGCGCAACATTTTCACCAAGTGAAACAAACGATGAAACAATTTTGCTCTAAAAGTGTATTTGTCCTGGACAATCAAAACGTCCCTTAATCCTTTTTTGCTTTAACTTTAAATTACATAGCAGTATTCTTGCAAGACAGCTAGTCACACGGCAAAAACGCTACCTCTTTAACTTGCTTGAATATGTGCACAAATTCTTCATTTATGGCCAAGCTTCGTCGTTCAATGTCTCCACGCAAGTTTCTTCGGGTGCGCAAACTATTTTCCACAAAAAACGTCGAGAGAGCCTTGAGTGCTTCCAACATTTCCTAGAATATATACATATATTAAAAACAAACAAACAAGCACCTTAATTTTGCACGCAGTTACAAGGGAGTAGGTTAAGTAGTCTGTAGCCATCCCAAGTTCACGGCCTTATTAAAAATAAAACAAACGTAATAAGTGGTTTTAGAGGAAAAACTACCTAGACACACTGTGGATCAGCTGGAAAACAACTGAAACAACTGCTAAGCGTTTCTTCCTCTAACAGAGGTGCTATTTTAGAGCACCTTTAATCAGTAAGATTACTTTCTATAAAGGCACGACTCGCTCACAGCTGTAACCCATGTAAACAGCAAGCGGCTGGAGAAGCGCCCTTCGAGGCAGGCGATACAAACCTCCCTGCGGTCGGGGGGTGCCAACCAGGAGCGCGGCATGTCTCGGGAGCAGCGAACACCGTCGCCGCTGCAGGGCATTGGTGCTGCAGGGAATCAGTACTGCAGGGCACTGGTGCAGCAGGGCACTGGTGCAGCAGGGCACTGGTGCAGCAGGGCACTGGTGCAGCAGGGCACTGGTGCTGCAGGGAATCAGTGCAGCAGGGAATCGGTGCAGCAGGGCACTGGTGCTGCAGGCCGGCGGCCGCCCGCGGCTCCGCAGCGGAACTGAGGCTCGGGCAGCGCTCGCCCCCCCGCCGCGGAGCCTGCCGGGGCCCGCCGCCCCTGACGGCCCATCCGGCCCCCGCCGCGCCGCGCCGCCCGGCCCACCTTGTCGCTGTCCAGGCGCGTCTCCAGGATCTTGTTGAGCTTGCGGGACAGCGGGTTGGTGGCGGGGGCGGCCGGGAGCGCCGGGGCGGAGGCGGGCGGCGGCGGCGGCGCGGCGGTGTCGGCCATGGCTGCGGCCCGCTCCGGCCGCGCTGCCCCGCGCCGGGCCGGCTCCGGCGGAAACGCGCCCCCGAGGCTTTGGTTCCGGCCTAGCGCAGGCCGGCCGCGGGGACGGGCGTCGCCCCGTACCCTCGCCTCGGGAATAAATAAAAGGTTTTCAATCGACAGTGGGCCAGTGGGCCCGCTTCCTGAGGCCGGGGAGCTGTATTTATTCCATGAAATAAACGCTTTAGTTACGAACACAAGCTCATAAGTGGGATCTCTTGTTGTATAAGCTAACAGCAGTAGCCGTAAAAGTGCGTCGAAATGAGGAGGTGTCTGGTTTCAGCTGTGCATTTACGAAGCAGAGGTGAACCTCTGAGACCCCCAGGCACAGAATCACAGGATCAACGAGGTTGGAAAAGCCCTCTGAGGTCACCGAGCCCAAGCTATGACCCAACACCACCATATCCAGCAGGCCGTGGCACTGGGTGCCACATCCAGCCTTTCCTTGGACTCCTCCAGGGGCACCTCCCTGGGCAGCCCATTCCCCTATCTAATCCCACTTTCTGTGAAGAAATTCTTCGTTGTGTCCAATCTAAACTTGCCCTGGCGCAGCTTGAGGCTGTGTCCTCCTAGAGTCAGTGGTTGCGTGGGAGAAGAGGCCACCTCGCCCCTTTCAGGCAGGGAGCTGTGGGGAGCGATGAGGCAGGGGAGGAGACAGCTCTTAGGTGAGAAGGCAGGGGGCCCGCCGTGGTAGTAGCTGTGCAAACAACAGCACCTTGCACCATACCATTGAAAGTCTGTCTCTGTTTGTCTGAGGGCGTGTGGATCAAAAAGCAAAAGACTCAAGCAGTAACTTGGCTTCAGGAGTTTGGGGACTTCACATTGCTCTTCTGTAAGCTCTGCCTGGAAAGAACTGCAAGTGAATCAAATGGTGGTTGCCTTTATGCCCAAGGTGGAGTACTGAGCTTCTGCATGTTTTTGTCCTTTTAGTTTGAGTCATTCATCTCAAGAAAAAATTATATGACCAGAGCCCCCCTCCTGAAATCTTAACATGATGGAGACAGTGATAGAATATTTTTTTTTTATTTTTTTTTTTTTTTACCTCCTCGCATGGATCCTCTACATAAATGGCCAGCTTTTCTAAACAGCCTGTTTAGTGCCTTGTTTCTACCCTTGGCTAGTCAGCAAGCAGGTTTTCAAGTATTTTTGAGACACCTTGTTTCCCTGAGTTTCTCTTTCTCCTCCACCATATTACAGTGATGCTGTCTCCTTCGAGATGTCCTTTACATCTGACTAAACTTCCAGGAGCTGGGATCTCCCTTCTTAATGTTAGAATTCTGAGATAAAATACCCTGTAGTCATCACAGGTGGAAGCAATTAATAGTTAAGCATGTCAAGAAAATCCTATTATCAGAAAGATCCCCTCCCACCTATCAGTTGGATGTTGTTGGCTGTTTGAACAACATTTCAAATGCTGTTAACCTGGTGGATGAGTTGACAGAGTGAAGGCATGCCTTGAAGTCAGAAAGACTCCAACATCTGAAACCGTGTCAGATAAGTCATGACCATTGCCAAGTCTTGTCCAACAAGTTATACCACAAACATACAAGGAGCCACAAAGAATTCCCTCTATCAGTCAGTACATGTATTTTCTTTTGAAGCAACCAGTTCTATTTTCAGATGCTTCTTCATGGGTGTGCATTTTTTCAAGAATGTGTTTCATGAGCCAGAATGCTTCTAGCTAATGTAAAACATTGGGCTGACAGGAACCAATAGGGTTTTGAAACAGGATGTGTTTATCTATGCATGTGTTCTTCTGGAAAAAATTAGAAGAAATATCAAGAGAGCACTTTTTAATCTCCCGCAACTGAAAAAAATGTTTGTATGAGGACACCAGGGCTTATCTTTTGTTCATCTTTTAGGAATATTAGATGAAGCTAAAAAAAAGAAATCCTTTCTTTTTCTGTTATTAATAATATTTACAGGGTAGATTTTTTCTCAGAACAGATTTCTTTAAACAAAAATGTAACTGTGAATGCAATGTGGTCACCATCTAAAACTCAGCTGATTTGCCATGGCTTGTATGTGTCACAAAGGTGGGTTTGGCATGATATTCTTGCCAGTCTGTTTGCCCACCAGCAAGCATCCTGTTAAGTCAGTTGGATGTACATTGTGGGATAAAAGGATGGGGAGTTATTGATCTGTAACTGCCAGAAGGTGCTTTGCTTTCAGCTGTCAGTTTCTGAGTATCAATGGTAAACAGCTTGTGCAGTGTGTGTAATTTACTGCACTCTAAGTTCCCTTACGAAAGCTTGATATAGCGGCAAAACTACAGGTGTCAGTAAAATGTCTGATACATGGTGATTTCTGTTAATTTTCTTATGTCAGTTCCTTATTATGTTGGCATTTGGTTTTGTGAGCTTCCCCCCCACCTCTCCCCCCAACAAAAATCCTGTTAGACAACTGTTATCACTATGCAGCTGGTGAAAGTGTTCACAAAACCCTCCTTTAGTGCTCTACAGACAGCAGCATAGTTTAGCCTTTGCAACAAGGAGCATGTGGTTGGTGGAATGCCACCTGCTGTCCACATAGCCCAAGCTAATAAATGCTGTTGTATTTTCAAATGCTTGGAGGTATATGCAACTTTTGAAGACAAAGACAAAAAAGATTTGTAGTAGTAACCTGAATCTGTTCTGCAAAAGGCTAGGTAAGAGTAAAACTCCAGTGTATGAATAGGTTGACTGGGCTCAAAGGCATGACTGGAACTGGTATTTCCCTACCCTGTGGCAAAAGAGGAGTGACAGAGCAGAGCATAAAGGAAAAATTTTCTTAAATACAGAGAAGGAGGAATAGCCCATGCTACAGTTGTTGTCATACACAAATTAGGGTGAAAAAAAAGGATTATTGTGAGGAAGTAAAAAGAAAATGTAAAAATACATTAGGAAAAAAAAAGAGAGGGAGGAAGGGAGGGAAGGAGGGAAGGAAAGACTAATGCAGAGCTTGACTCAATATGCGCAGAGGACACAGAAATAGGAAAGATTATGAAGTGAAGTCAGGGAGAAAAAAGGTCATATAACGAATGCCCATAATTAGTTGTGTTTTTTTTACAGTGTAATAGATAGAAAGAATTTGACAATGCTACTTTTCATACAGTTTACAGGCCCTGATGCTTTCAGACGCAGTGGAGTATCTACAGGAAGCTGGCTGTAATAATAACTATGCCATCCCTATGAAAATGGTAATAGCCCTTTATGCTGCAGTTGCTATTGATGATCAGGTGTATGGAACGTGGTTCTGCCAGGCTGTCCACTGCACACAGCACACCCCAAAAGAAATCCACCACTGCCTCATATTGTTCACTAGCTCTCTGCCAGGAAATTATTCATTGGCTTTCTCCAGTATTTTGATGTCTTTTTGTACTATGGTTAGGATAGAAAATTCAGCTGATAGGCAGGAGCACAGAGAAAATGTTTTGTGTCTCTAAGTCAATTAGAGCTGGATTTTTTAATAAATTATTTTCTGAGAGGTTAATATTGTAGATACTTTTCACCAGATGAAATCAACACATTCCTTCAATTTTTCAAAAGCTCAGACAGCATTGACCTCATTTTGCAAATTAAGGTGTGGCTCTCTGAGTGATTTGTGTAAAAGTCACCCTGATAGCAACCTGAAGTCATGTAGTGAAACCTGTCTGTGTCCCTTGAAGGTCCAGAAGAATGTTCAGTGCTGAAGTTTTCAGTTAGCTCATGCTATCTCATGTGAGGATTTATTGTTGTTCCTCACAGTCAGCAGTATTGGCTATAATATATGTGATGCTGAATCAGCCACCTGGTTGAGGAAGCTGTAAACTCCTTTTTGTTATAACTCACTGGAAAGATAACACTAGGAGTACACTATGCACTTTAATGCATACCAAACCCATGAAATCTTCCTGTTCATCTCCTGCTAAAAAAACCCAGCTATTCATTTCAAGAGAGATACTGTGTCAGCAAAACTAATAGGGTTTAGTCTAAATATACTTGGCTCTAGAACACTACAGAATACAGAACTTCTCTAAGGAAGTGGTTGTCTAAACTATGTGGCCACATTCCCAGCAAGGTCAATAGCATTGGTCATGGCTTTGCCATTTGCTCATTAAGGGCCCAAATTTCACCTAAAATAAACAAATGGTTCAGATTGTGGAGCCAGAAGAACTAATATCTGCTTGTGGCTGACTAACTGCATCACCTTGGTGACACTGTGTCTCTGTGGCTGAGGTATAAACCTTATCTTCCTTTGTATATGTTCATTAGTATGCTGATGAGATATGTAATATAGATTATCCTTATCATTTTCATTACAATAACAATATAGCAAAAAAGAGGAATATTTTTGCCAAAAAAAAAAAGGAATGCAGAAGGACAAAAGTAAACCATGAAAACACAATAATGATGTATGCAGACCTGCTACCCTTTTTCTTCAAGCAATGACTGCCTATGTCCTGCTGGCAAAAAGTCTCTGGAATGTGTTCTGTTTTACAGATGAAATAAAAGTAACCCAAACAACTGAACAAAAATTACAGCTATTCACCATCAGACAAAGAAACGGTACCCTACATTACATCCTGATCTCAGCTGAGACAGTCTGTAGCACAGAAAATCTAGAGAATGTTACATAAATTACTGATCAGGACCTTCAAATCAGCTAATCAACACAAGGCTGTCTATGGGATCATGACATGGCCAAGACATAGATCATGACAAGCCAAAGGTAGATCTAATAAATCATAAGAATCATGGCATTAGAAAAATGCCTTTTGAGTAAGTATATCAGCAATACAAGTTTTAGCAAAGATTCTAAGTGCTGCAAACTTGGCAGAGTTTCCTTTTTTGACAGCTCCTCTAACTGCTGTATTATAATCCAGCATTTGGATTATAATTTGCCCCCAGGGGTCAAATGTCTATGTCTTGTGCATCTCAGTCAAATCACTTATTTTTTAATTCCGTTGACTTTTCTGGCATGTTTCCTGTGAATAGGCTGCTCATTGCAGTGGAAAACCAGACACTGCCTGAAGCCCCCACAGCTAGGGATGAACTGTGATTGTTCTTCACTGAGGTGTTCTGGTTATTCCCAGAACACAACCACTGTGGTCACTTTGTGTTTACAGTTCAAGTCACTGAAGACACATGATAATTGTAGCATATATTTCTGCCATTCAGGCAGATGGACTCCAAGATAGTATAACTCCACCTGGCAGGAAGAGAGATGCAAAAACGTAGAGTGAAATGCATTTTTGTGGTCCTTTCGTTTTCATTTTCTCTATTACATTGACTGGCTGGTCTCTGTTTTGAAGCCGATTTGACTTTTAAGCTTCTGTTCTATATAACTTTTGCCCTCTTGCCCTTTTTGCACCTACACACATACAGTAGGCATGCAGGCAGGGTGGTTTGACTAGCTTCTCTCAGCTTCTGACAATTTCTTTACCATAGTCAATATCAAAAGTATAGTCCTTAGCATTAATAGTTGTTATACAGGATCTGGTAGCTGTTGATTGGGATGTATTTGCATAAAATGATAGGTTTCTCACCTTGGTAACCCAATAAATCCTGCACAAATGTGCATATTGGCACAGAAGGGAGAAGAGTTTATGGTCAGGGACATCTGGCAGGTAGAAACTCCCTTTTAAATGGCAGCTAAAACTTTTGTCAGGCAAGAGTGAATATGGAGCCATGAGTGCACAAGGAACTCTTGAGGGGACAAGCAGTGGTGTGGCATGGAGCAAAAATGGGACAGCTTCACCACAAAAGCTATTGTCTTGTGAAAAAGCACTTTAGGGAAGCTGCTAGTAAAAGTTACAAAAAACATATTGATGATAATGGCAATTTTCATAGCAGTATTACTATGTCATGGATCTCATAAATAGCTTTTCCTACTGCTCATAACAATTCTGTTTGGATGAATTTAATGGAACTTTATTGCTACTTCAGGAAAAGTAAAAGTTTTTAAAATGCCTAAAGTCACACTATGACACCTGTCAGGAGGGTAGCAAAGCAACTTCTCAGCAACTCCAATGTGGAGCTACCTGGTGTATTTGGATTTGATTCTTTCTGTAAAGTTGACTCGGAAGTGTCATCTGGGCTTGCCTCAACCATTCATCTTTGTGTGTCAGCTCATACAGCCCTACCAAAGCCTTGGCAAGATGCCATCACCCTTGGAGATACTGGAGAGCTGCTGTGGATAAAAATACCTTATTACTTAATGGCTGACACTGGCTGCAGTCACTGCAGATGAGTTGCAAACAACTTCTCTGCAAAGATCTCACCTTCAGAAGAAATACATTTAAACATGCAGTTTCTTGCTAAAAGTATCTGTCACCCCTTTCTGGTGGTCATTTCTGCCTTCGTGGCATTGTTATAGGAGTGGTACCCCCATGACTGATGCACTGGAAGCAAATAATTATGTCCCTAGGGCAGGCAAAGGTTGCAGGGAGCAACCTTGTTTCCAAAGTCTGGTATCTGTGCCCCGTATTTATCCATGTGCAATCTGAAATGGTGAGGGTAGAAGGAGTCTGGGCAGCTCTGCCAAGAACGGGCAGACTGCTAAGTGATCTAGCCTGTCCCAGGTCCACCAGCAGGCTGCAAGACAGCAGGAGGAAGCAGTGACGGGCTGTGTACTACTGGTGTTGCTCTGTGATTGGACTGGAAGGAAAAAGTATGCCTTTTGCTGCTTTGATGAGACTTTCCACAATGCAGGAGATCTGTGCTGGCATCTACTGCAGCCATGTAGGTTGGTTCAGCTGGTGTACAGAATGGTGTCAACAGCTTTGTGAAGCACAACACATTCCCTGGCAGGAGCTCAAGGAGCATTTCCAGCAACCTCCAATTACAGTATTAATTAAAAGAGATTATCAAGTTGCCCAGAATAGGTCCCAAGGTTCCTTTCGCATACAAACTAGCAAGGACTTTCTTGTCCATGTAGGTAAAGCTCTCTTCAGAATATCGTAAGTCTGAATATACATCACCCATCACCATCAACTCTCCTTAAACATTGCTATCTTAAAACATTGTTATGCATGCAGAGCACATGCTTCTCAAAAAGCAAATGTTGTGTTAAGTGAACTGCCTATCTGGAGGTTTTGAAAGGATATTTTTATGTTAATTTTGATGATTCTTTCTATTTCTGTCCCATACATGTCCTTTTATATGATAAAGTCTAGAGTCCTAATAATACAGGCATGGTAACTTCCCAAAGAGAATCATAAGGAGCTTTAACCAGATTGCAGGTCTAGCTGACAAAATTAGCAGTTTGTCTTCAAGTAATATTTGTGCCTCACTGCACAAAGCTTATGGCAAGAAGTGCCCATGTTGGCCTGGAGCTAGACTTTCCTTTTACTGGTGAAAAAGCAAATTATTTTGCAGATTTATTTTGTGATTGCTGATATTGCTGATCCATTCCTGCTATAGGGAGCTCTTAATATTAAGTGTGTTGAATCTCTTCTTACTCTCTTCAACTTGAATATCCAAAGACTTTGAGACAAAATTAAGTACTTGTGGTAGAATACATCTCACCACTCTTCTAACATCTAGAAGTCAGGGGTAAAGTCAATAGCTAAACATTCTACTCAGAGAATGGAAACAAAGGCACTTTCAGAAGGCAATTTGTCCTAAGATTCGTACCTAGTCTTTTCCAATGACTGCAATAGAAAACTTGTATGATGGACTGTTGACTAGACACCTTTTTTTTTTTTAACCCTATTGCTGTGACTGTGGCTTTTGACTTCTCTGCAAATAACTCCGAGAGTATGCCCCAGCTTCAGTGCTGCAGAGATGAAGTACTGTGTTTGAATCCTGGTGCAACCTCAGGTTCTCCTTATACACATAGGGGAGGGGTAAAAAAACCTACGAGGTTTGATTTTACAATTTAAAAAAAAAAAAAAAATCTTATTTTCACAGCAAAATGAGCTAGTTGGTGCCTGGAGGCATGTGACATACCATGCAGATACATGTCATTTTGGGTGACATATCATGGATTTGCCAGTTGCAAAGGTAGAACTGCCAAGGGCTAGTTTAATTTTTGCACCTGAACCAGTAAAACTTTTACATTTTCATTCATAAATCAGTAGTGCAGTCTAGTTCATATCTGCATCTTCTGTTTCCTCTTCTTCTATGTCTTCTTACTTCATTAATTTTGTCACTTCCTCTGCATCTTCTGATACAAATCCATCTCTCAGAAGTATGTGTTTCACTCTATCATAGATAGGCCTACTTGGAATGCATTACTCATCTTCTCAAATATTTATCTACATTTCTTTTAGCATGATGGGATTTGGACACAATTTCTGTTATCAGTAGTGGAGATAGGTCAGCATACTACCAGAGGGATGTCAGCTTGTGTCTTATTCATTGAAACAAGTAGTTGTTTTACAAGAGTCTCTAGTGTGAGCAGGAATACATGTCTTGAGCTGCATTCTCCAAAGTGTCAGGCACTGGCTTGAGGATGAGCTAAAGTGCTTTGTGATTCACAGGCAGAGTTTCTGTGTTTTACAAGGTTGAGCCAAAGTTCCTTTATTTTTTTTCAGTCACTGAAGTTAACAGAAGCCCTCATGGATGGGTTTTGCAGCATAATTTAACTTCAGTTGAAGAAATAGTATTGTTGCAAAGAAAGTCAATTCTCACTGCATCAATGAGAGAGGAAGGATTCATTGCCTTCCAGAATCTGAAGGAAGAGAATAAGAATTAATTTCCTTTTTGTCACTGTCTCAGCACCATTCTGCCTCTTATTTCTCCAAATACCTAAAGATTCAAGCAATGGAGCATTCTTTAATGTGCAGAGCTAGCACAAAGTCCTCTTCTCAAACATGAAAGTGGCTTAGCAAATATCTAGTTTCTCTAAGGCCAGTTTATGCTGTATATTTGAGTGAAGAATTTTTTCTTTAAGAAAAAAAAAAGAGTCCTCAGTTTAATGGGTAATTTCCCTTGAAAATGGTAAACTGCAAATTAAATGGCAAAAAGCAATTAATTATTGAAATGATAATATCCTTGTAAAGGTTAAGAGGTAATATAAATGAAGTTCCTGTGAGCACATTAGTGGAATTACTATCTTCCCCTTAAAAGTGGCAACTGTAACGACCTTGCTAATTAGCTTTTCATTGGGAAAGGGAATATTGAAATATGTAGTTTTATTGCAAAAGCACAGTCTATGACTAGGTTATTTTGTTACAATACAATATAGAGAGAATCCTCTCTTCCCAGAGAGGGTTAAGAGCTCTTCCCAGAGAATGAATGGGAGATGAGTGAAGCACCCATAATCTAGGAGGAGGTTGTTAGTGACCTGCTATGTTCACTAGAGATGCACAAGTCTCTCGGCCCTTATGGGATCTACCCCAGAGAATTGAGGTAACTGGTGAAAGAACTTGCCCAGCCACTCTCAGTCATCTATCAGGAGTCCTGGTTAACTGGAGAAGTTCCAGCTGACTGAAAATTCACAAATTTAACACCCATCTACAAGGATGATCTGGGGAACTACAGCCTAACCTCCATTCCAGGCAAGGTTAGGGAAGAGATCATCCTGAGTGTCATTGCATAGCACATGCAGAACAACCAGAGAATCAAGCCCAGTTGACATGGATTTTCAGAAGGCAGGTTCTGCCTGACCAACCTGATCTCCTTCTATAACAAAATGACCTGCTTAGCAGATGAGGTGAAGGCTGCGAATGTTGTCTCTCTAGACTTCAGTAAAATGTTTGACACCATTTCCTAAACATCCTGGCAGAAAAACTGGCTGCTTGTGACTTGGATGGGTGAACTTCGATGGGTAAAAAACTGGCTGGATGGCTGAGTCCAGAGAGTGGTGGTAAATGGAGCTAAATCCAGTTGGCCGCCAGCCTTAGCAGTGTTCCCCAGAGCCCAGTTTTGAAGACAGTCCTGATTAACATCTTTAATGATGATCTGGACATGGGGATTGAGTGCACTCTCTGTAAATATGCAGACAAAACCAAATTGAGTGGAAGTGTAGACCTGTTTGAGGGTAGGAAGGCTCTACATAGAGACGTGGACAGACTTGATCAATGGCTAAGGACAACTGCATGAGGTTCATAAAGCAAAGTGCCAGGTCCTGCACTTGGGTCACAGCAACCCCATTCAACAATACAGGCTTGGTGAAAAGTGGCTTGAGAGCTGTTCAGCAGAAACAGACCTGGAGGTCCTGGTTGACAGCCAACTCAGTATGATCCAGCAGCGTGACCAGGTGGACAAGAAGGCCAGTGGTATCCTGGTCTGAATCAAGAATAGTGTAGCCAGCAGAACTGAGGAAGTGATCATTCCCCTGGTGAGGTTGCACCTCAAGCACAGTTCTGGGTCCCTCACTTTAAAAGGACATTGAGGTGCTGGACTATGTTCACTGAAGGGCACCAAGACTAGTGAAAGGACTAGAGAACATGTGAAAAGCCTAGAGAACATGTCTTATGAGGAATGGCTGAGGGAGCTGGGTTTGTTTAGTCTCAAGAAGAGGTTCAGGGGAGACCTCATCACTCTTTAAAACTCCCTGACAGGAGGTTGTACTGAGGTTGGGGCTGGTCCCTTCTACCATGCCTGCAGTGAGAGGATGAGAGGAAATGGTCTTAAACTGAGACAGGGGAGATTCAGATTAGGTATTGGGAAATTTTTTTTCACTGATAGGGTGATCAGGCATCGGAATAGATTGCCCAGAGAGCTGGTGGAGTCACCATCTCTGAAGGTGTTTAAGAATCATCTGGATCTGGTGCTGGGTGTTATGGTTTAGTGGTTTAGGGGTTACAGTGGTAGTGCTGGGTTGATGGTTAGACTTGATGATCTTAAAGGTCTCTTCAAATCTTGAAGATTCTATGAAGCTTTTGATGGAAACAGTAAACAATGCACTTGAATGGCATTGGAAAACCACTTGTAATTTAGAAGGATAACATGGATCAAAGCAAAAGACGAACACATACACAGACCAAGATATGCCTCTCTTCAGCTTGCTGCAGCTTCCCTGTGGATACTAGGCATGGCCTGAACACGACTGAACCCACTGTGGCTGAATAGGTGCCTACTGCTCCCCACAGGGCCCTGTGCAAGGCAGGTAGCCTGAGTTTTGCAGTCCAATCTGTGTCCCAGGTATTCCTTGGTCAGTATTGTTAATATGAGGAGGTACATAGTACACCTATACCTATATATGTATTATAAATATATATACATAATCCATACATCTTTATACATACAGATATATCTAATAAATGCATACTCATTTAGGTATATGAATGCTATATACATACTGGATTTCCTATTGACAAGCCTTTTAGAGAGCTTTTAAAAAATGAACTTGGTTCTTTCACCATGGAGCATGTTTTGGATATTGATACACCAGAAAGTGGGTTTTCTATCTGGGGTTCTGAAAAAAGTTGTCATTACAATTTCCCTTTGAAAGAATCTGTGCGAGATTTCAGAGGTTCCAGCTTCCCAGAGTCCCTGAGGTCTGTACGACCCTCAGGGTGTGATGGAGAGGGGAGGAAATGAGCTTCCACTTGGAAAATGAATTGGCCTTTGTCCCCAGTGAAAGGATTTTCAGCTTTCCTTTCTGAAAACCCCAGAAATCATTAGCCTTATCCTTGGGAATGTGATCTAATAAGGTGACCTAGATGCAAGTGATTGCTGGAGCTCAGGGGGAGAGGCAGCTCAACTCCAGTTCTCTAGAAAAAGTCCGGGGGAAGAACAAGACACTGCCTTGCTCCCCGTTCTCAGATACACCCAGCTGAAGCAAACCGTGCTGGTTTCTGCAAAGGCACCTCAGGAGCCTCAGGGCAGTGGCCCAGGGCAGCTAAGAATCCCACAGGTTTTGTGGAGAACAGAAGCAAGCTCTGCTCTCTGCCCCCGCTTTTCGCACACATGCCCTTCCCCGTCTGCAGCCGCATCAAGCGCCCCGGGGGGACGAGGGCAGAGCCCGTGCCAGCCCCTCGGGGCCGGGAGGTGCGAGGCTCGCCGTGCCCCGGGCTCGCCTGTCCCGGCCCCGCCGCCCGCCCGCCCGCCGAGTGTCACTGTCGAGCAGCGCAGCGCCGCCGCCGCTTGGGTCCCGCCGCTGAACTGCGACCTTCTGCTGCAAGTCGACCCGAGACCTCGGAGGCTTCAAAGGAAAAAGAAAAAAAAAATATTCTTGTCGTTTAACAAACTCAGGTCTCCAAACGCGGGTGCCACGGAAGCGCAGGAAAACACCGCGGCGAGACCTGCTCTCTGTACATTCCCTGCATCTTTCTTTAACGGCATCTGGGAAAAGATAGACAGATGTTCCTCTCGTAAATAAGATGACACTATTAAATTATTTGTATTGGTTCTACATACACAGAAAACAGCCCGCCAGTAGATGAGCATTTCTTACTGGGAAATCACTTGTTCATCATCCAGATGTTCCTTATTTTTCAAAGTCCCCTTGGGAACAGTGGAAATTTAGGATTGAAACTATCCACATGTTTTTCCTGAGCTTGTGCAGGACTGAGACAATTCCCTGGTGAAGGAGGAGGGGTCTGGGACCTGTCATGCCAGAGTTCTGTCACCTTGGCAGTGTTCGTGAGGGCAGAGCAGGCATTCCTCCCTTCAGCCGTGGGGCTGGTGCAGAATAAACCTCCCGGACTTCTCCCACAGCCACCAGGCTTGCCAGCAACAGGACATGAAGAGATAATCGGTAGCCTGATTTGCTGTAGCTACTATTTTAGAGCCTTGTAAAACGCAGACCACCTGGTGGCTTTTATATAATAAATGATAAGTAATAACTTTTTAAAGATGAAAAAAGAAACATATGGAGGGCTTATGGCAAATAATAGTTTCATTTTTTTATTTTATATTGACATGTTATTTGTATGTGCGTCCAGAGATTAAAAGACTCATGTTAGCAACAACAGCATTATATCCAGAAAGACAACTGTCCTTCCAAAATGTGCCTACTTCTGTTCATGAGCTGTCAGTAATAGAATTTACAAAATTTACCACCATGAGAACCACCATAAAAATAAATATTAATCATTAATATAGTATTAGAATAGAAGTGGAGAAAGGATCTTTTGGTTAGAGCTAAGTTATAGGCCATGATTCAGGTTTGGATGTGACAGCTAAAAATCTCAGGAGTCTAGTTCCACCCACAGTAGAAAACAAGCAGTTTATTTGGCTTAGAAGAACACCATATGGATGTATCAGGATCTGGTCACTTGAATTTTTTTCTTCCCCTTCCTTTGAAAAATTTGCAGGTGTTAGAGTTGGGGTTCTCTATTTCTGCCCATTTAATTGATTTTTTTTTTTCCCCAGCTGCTGCAGATTGGACATAATTTCAGGCAAATATATTAATTATGAAATTATTTCCCTAACAGTACTTGTCTGTTTGGTTTTTAGCGACTGTATTTGAATAATTGGGTTCACTTTCTGTTGCTCCCAGTACGTAGCCCAAAGACTATTGTTCTACTTTCACCTTTCTTTTTCATTTAAAATCGAGTACAGACATGACCTGAAGATCCAGTTTTGTAAGACGCTCAGAACCATGTTGGTGTGATCATTCTCCTTCACCACACAACAGAAAACAGATGGTGACCTGAAAGACAAAAACCTCTTGATTCTTTTTCTGGTCAAAGACTGAAGAATGAGATGGAGTTTTTGTAGCCGCTTCATTTTCTTTGAGTTTTGGGAACATACATGCTCCCCTATGGTATTTTATATTGCCTTACAGGATATACTGTAGTGAAAGAGTCTGTGGCCAAGCCTGTGATGTGTATATTAGCCAGGATTGATTTAGGTACAGTGACAGGATTTTCTGTCTTTATTCTGCCGTGCTGATTAGCTCCATCAAGTCTGTAGGGGCCCAGCTGTAACAGCAGCTTAGTCAATGGATTGAGGAGAAGCAAAATGGTAAAATCTATAAGCATATTTTCCCTCCTCCCTACTAGGGTAGTTTTCTGACAATGTCTTTGTGGGTGTTTGATTCAGTCTGACTTCAAGTGGTTCCAGCAGTGGGTAATCTGCGGCTCAGGCTCCCTTGACCAACTATGAAGCTTTCTCACAAGCGAATTCTCTTAAAATTCAAAACACCAGAGCCAGTTTTAAAACCAGCTGCTATTTCAGCATAGACAAGACCCTGGGGACCATGTACTTTGTTATTGGTCTGCTCTGAGGAGGTCTCTGCTTTTGTGGTTACAAGACAGATTGCAAATCCTGAAGCACCATGTGATAACTCTTTTTCTTTTGGACAGGTTAGATGTGGATTGAAATATTTCAGCTAACTTTCCCAGTAAAAATACTTCACACAGTGATCGCTGAAAGGGGCAGCAAATGTTGATACAACTGAAGCATGTTGAGTTGTAAACATTAGGAAAAAAATGGAATAAGAATTTGGATGTTAACTTATATATACAATGTGTTTGTTTGTAATCAAAACAAAACTCCTTCTTTGACAGAAAATAGATTGTGAAATCAAGCTTATTTCCCTGGAAGTGACTAAGTCATGCAGCCAGCTTGCGGGGGCACTCAGAGACAGTTGGCAAGATAACATGCTTCAGGAGAGATGTAGAATTCAATGTACAGTTTCCATGAGGGAGCAGAATGGCAGCAGCTCAGGGAGTGAACAAGCCATATAAGGGAAGTAAATGGACTGCTGTGGAGATGCCATTAGCAAAGCAAACACTGACTTGGGGACCTTGGCATATACCATGGAAGAGATAAATTGCATGAATAAATGCATGCTTGTTTGCTTCTCCCTAGGTTTACAAAGCCAGTTTTAACTGAGAAACAGTTTCCATGTGTGAAACAGAAGTTTTTTCCACAGTTATTTTAATGCCAAGCAATTTTTACCCATGTCTGATCCACTCCAACACATGCCTAATTTAGGAATATTTATCACAGTCTCATTATAACCCAGGCCTTTGGCTACGGAAATAAGGACAGACTGGGTCTTTAAACAATTATGGATTTAATAACAGTACTCAGTTCTTCTCCTTCTTTCCACCAAGAGCACGGTTCAAATGACACAATAGTAGCTTAGTATCCCTGTCACTTCAGATGTTGGTAAAATGAATAGCAGAAGGTAAAACACCTGACTGAACCAAGTGAAAGCATGAGAGCCGTAAACAAGGAATGTCTACACTCATCAAGAACTGCATAGCTGCTTGCAGAAGTGGAGACCTGAGAGCTGGTACACACTTGGAGGTGGAGGCTTAGCACCAGGCAGAAAGGTGATTTGAGGAGAGGAAGCTAGAATGGTGTGCTGTGGAGTTGGTTCCAGCTCTTAGTCTTGGGAAAGTTACACCTGCTCCCTTTCTGTCAAACACCCTGTGGGCACATCCACATTCATGTTTCGGTGTGGATCAAGGGCGTGCTTTTGAAGTGAATCTCCAGATCATCCTCACCAAGTTTTGTTTTACCCAGCAGTGGTGAGTACACAAAGGAGATTCAGATGGCACTATAGCAGAATGCCAGGAGTGCATCAGACGAGTTCTGAGCACTCATGGGGTCTTCGGAGTATAGGCACAGGCTGGGGTGGCTCTGAAGAAAAAACTGTAGAAAAGCGTGAAAATAATTTAGGTCTCAACACCATCTGATCGGATCAGATTGACCCACATTACTTGCTAATATAGATGTATATTAGGTGGATGTAGCCTACAGGTAGTCAGGTGGGGGTATGGCTGGTTTGGGGTTATGTCTTTACTGTCTTCCTTGTGAAGCACTTTATTGCATGTATTCTAGCACTCAGCCTATATTTACCCCAGTTCTTGGATTTGAAGCACATTTCCTTAAAGAATATACTTGAAATGTTAGGATGGAAGAGTTGGTCATGCTAGATACTTTCCAATCCATTTCCCATCCCTTGAGAAAATATGCATTTTCCATAGTATTCTGATTTTAAAAGTTTGCATTATGGTGAAAAAATAGAAGTCTTATTTTAAAAATCCAGTGAAGTAGCTTTGTAATTTAATTCTGAACATTGCTGTTGCTGCTATTAAATAGTGTAAATGCAGACAGTGCAATAAACCTCACTTCCATTTAGCATTAGTAATATTAATGAATGGTACTTAAATCACATGCCATGTTCCAGGACTGTAAAGGAAAATTATTAACAACGAGATTTTGCATGTCTGCTGCTGACATAATTTAAACCTGGCATAAAATTGTCTTATATCTGAAGAATTTATTCAAGTTTCTGGGCGTAGAGGAAAAACCAGAATAGGATGTATCTCTTTCCCCCAGAGGCAACCCCTCCCCAAAACTTTCCCACTTAAGACACTCTGGGAAAGTGCTGGAGCTCCTGTCTCTTCGCTTGACCTAACACAGCTGGGATGAGTGCTTGGTACTGTGGTCACATTTACTCTCGCTGTACACCAACTCCCGAACTGTTGAGATCAAAGTGCTGGATCAGCAGCTCGCATGCAGAGACAGAAACGCAGTTCTTATCACAGGCACACCATCAGGATATTAGCTCGTATTTTCCCATGTAAGGGCTGCAGCCTTGCTCCCTTCCTTCTAACACTCCTTCTTCGCCGGCTTTTCCCTCCTCTCCCCTCCTGCCCTTTCCTCCTCTCCGTCGCCGGCTTCACCGCCCCGCGCACCCCGCACTGAGGCGCCGAGCCCCGGCAGGCGGTGCGGAGTCCCCAGCCGGGCTCGGGGACCCGACACACACGACTCCGGCTCCCGGGAACCGAGACCCCCTCCGCCGCAGTCCCGGGCGGGCTCGGGAAGGGGGGACCCACCGCCGCTCGGACCCCGCGGAGCCGGGACCACCGCCCCGCCCCGTTAGGGCTCGGGGCGGTGCCCCCCTTCCCCCGTCCGCCGCTCCCCCCGCTGCCGCCGCCCGGCCCCTCGCCCCCTCGCCCCCGGCCCCGTCCGCGGCCCCGCAACTGCGCTGAGCGCGGCGGGTCCCGCCCGGGGAGGCGGCGGCGGGGGAAGGGGGAGGAGAGGCGGCGGAGCGCGCTGCCTCCCGAGGAATCAAACGGGGGGAGAGAGGAACGTGCGGAGGAAGGGAGGGAAGGACGGGCCGGGCTGGGCTGGGTTGGGGAGGGTCCCGGTCCCGCCCGCCTCGGAGCTCCCGCGTCGCCTCCGCGCCGGGACCGCGGGGAGAGTCGCTTGGGGCGGCCGCCGGCCCCGCGCCCCGGCCCCGTGTGCCCATGTGCTCCCGGCAGCCGCGGCGGGCAGCCTCCACGCCCGGCGTGTCCGTAAGTAGCCCTTCGCTCCCCGGCACCGTGCCCGGCCCCATCCTGACACTCCCAGACCCCTCGCCGCTCGCGCTCCTTCCAGACACCGGCTCTCCTGCATCCCCGACCCTTCCCGGACCCCCTGCACGCCCTTCTTTTCTCGAACCGCTGCCCTCTCTTGTTCCTTGTACGTTGCATCCCCTGCAGGACTCCAGATCCCCGTGCCTTCAGAATCTTATTCCCCTCCGCGATCCTTTCCCAACCTGCACGGCCACATTCCCTGCATCCCCGAACCCTCTTCCTTACGGGGTTCCTTTTCCTCACTCCGACACCTAGCCCGGCTGCATCCCTTGCCCGTTACACCGGACCCTCCAGACACCCCTTCCCTGATCCCCAGCCTTCTCATCCTCTTGTCTTCCCGCATCTTTCCCCTCCTGGGCCCCCGTCCTTCCCGTATCTCCCTGCCACCCCGGACCGCTCTCCCTTCCCGGCGCCCCTGTTTCCCGGCTCTCCGTCCTTCTGGACCTCCGGATCCCCTACGCTCCCGGCACCTCTGCCTTTCCTGCCCTTCCCCGTCCGCATTCCCCTTTCTCTCTCGGACCCCCTTTCCTTCCCAGTCTGCTCCTCCCGGACCCGCAGTCCTCATAGCCTCTTCCCCTGCACCCCAGTCCACCCCTCCCCGGCCCCCCGCCCCGCTCCGCATCCTGGCGCCCCCGCGGGCGCTGCGCCCTCTCGCCCCAGCAGCCTTCCCCTGGCATCACCCCGGCGAGTTTTGGTTCCCGGTCGCCGCCTTCCCTCTGGGGAAGCCGTATCTCTCCGCCGCCCCCTCCTGCCGCCGGAGGTGAGGGAGCGGGGTTTCGGGGCCGGAGGGGCGAGTCCGCCTCCCGGGAGAGCGCCCTGGTTGTGAGCTGGCAGGCTCTGGGGAGGCAAGGCTGCTGCTCCGCTGGAGCCGGCAGGTTTGCAGGGTCCTACCATGTTGTACCCTATTTCCAGCCTTATCTCCTCCCCCGATTCACGGAATGATCGCCCCTAAGTGCCGTGACCCACTTTGGCTTAGACTTTTGATGCAACGCCAAGCCACAGACAGATCCTCCAGAAGATGTCCCTGGAGGCATGGTGGCCCCCCATGCCTCTCTCCCACGTTTTTATCCCTAGGGGTTTGACGTTTTGCACGTTGAAAGGTATTTCTGTGGGTAGGCTATGGGTAGATAGGTGTACTCTTCAGTAGCAGCATAGGCCTTTTTAATATTATAGAAGAAACTTCTTTTTCTTGGCGTTTTAAAAGTAAACAAAACTTTTGTGTGGTGCACATGGTTAAGTTCACTTCCAAACTTTTTCTACATTCCCTCCTTGTGCTGAAGTAGTATTCATTTCATTGCCTGTTCATGAATTGGATTCACTGATTGGCGTCTAATCATGCTTAGAAGAAAAAGCTCCTGTAAATAGCTATCAGAATTAATTTGGCAGCAACTGTGAAAAATGATCATAAATTTACAAATGCAGCTGGAATAATGATCCACCATGAATTTAACAAGAAATACACCCCCGACATTTGTGAACAGCATGTAGGTTTCTATGACAGTTAAATGCACTTGGTCGCACTGGTACCGAGCTTAGAGACTGGGAGTCGTCTGAGAAGGATGCAGAGGAGTTATAGCTCCTGGGTTTGAGTTGGGAAGAGGCAAAGAAGAGGTGAGCTGAATGCAAGCAGGAATATTAAAAGAGACCTCTGTGTTTTAATCATGTGCTGCTTGAGGTTGTGTAGGGGTGAAGCCAAAAGATGTGGCAATGTCTTCACTTAACAGAAGCCCACCGAGAGTTTGGGGTCCCAGCACTTCTGGACATCAGGTGGTAAAAGGCTCCTTTTGCACAGGGATGCCAAATAAGTTGGGGTGCTAGAAAAAATGTCATCTTGTAACACTTCTTCTGTGGGTGTGTTAATGAGTTTTACCACTGTCACAAGTGTCTGATCTGGAACTGCCTTAGGCTGTGTGAATGGTTTTGCAGTGAAGCTGTGGGGCTATGTGAATATACATGTACATGTGAAGTACATTCTCTAGGCATTGCAGAAGGAAGGTCTGGCTAGTGAAGAATAAACAAGACCTCATCTTTTTTTTCTCTTGGCACAAGAAAGATCAGGACATACAGTGGGAAAAAGTGAGTAGCCAAGTACACAGGAAGCCCCTGAAGGTGGCTGCAGAGTGCTCCTGGATGTGCACAGCAGTCTGTGCCAGCCGGGCTGCCTACCACCACTGTCACTCCAACCACGGTAGCTGGTATCACTGACAGTGATTGTAGGGTCTACTTGCACGGATGGGACAGAAAAGTGGCATGTCTTATTCAAAAGTCCCGTAGGAAGGAAAAATAGCAAACATATTTTTTTCTTCTGAGTTTGTATTTTTCTCTCTTTTTTTTTTTTTTCTGTTTTGCTATTTAATTAGGGACCTTTGACTTCATAATGGACGGAAATATCCCCCCGGTTGTTAGGATCCGAGCTTCTCCCTGTGTGAGGATTTGTCAAGGCTGAGAGACTCTGGATTATCCACAAACGTCCTCTAAAATACAGAGTTACTTTTGAGTCTTGGCGTCGTGAGCAGATACAAAGATGGCCTCCAGCCTCACCTGTGCCGGTGTCATCTGGGCCTTCCTCTCCTTCCTCTGTGCCGCTGCCTCCTGTGTTGGCTTCTTCATGCCCTACTGGCTCTTGGGGTCTCAGCTGGAGAAGTCTGTTTCTTTCGGCACTTTCCGGAGGTGTTCCTACCCGGTGCGGGACGAGAGCCGCCAGATGACCGTGATGGTGGAGCAGTGTGGCCGCTACGCCTCCTTCCAGGCCATCCCGAGCGCTGAGTGGAGGATCTGCACGGTGGTCACGGGCCTGGGATGTGGTCTGCTTCTCTTGGTGGCCCTGACAGCACTCATGGGCTGCTGTGTGTCCGAGCTCATCTCCAGAACCGTGGGCAGGGTGGCAGGAGGCATCCAGTTCCTGGGGGGTAAGTGCTCATGCAGGGAGGGGCCGGGAGCATCCAGGCTACTACTTTGTACATGTGAAGACTCCCCTGGTACTTTGGGATGAGGAGAGAATGAGTCAAATTTTCTGCTAGCAAGGGGGACCACTTGGCTCCCTTGATGATTGAGCTGGTTATCTGGATGCCTGAATGTGGCCCAGAGATACAGTGGCTTGTTGTCACTCTCTTGTGCTCAAGTCCCTCCCTGGTCATTATGTGACTTTTGAGAGTTGTATGGCAAGTCCACTTCTGTGGCTCAGCATCTTCACAGTGGTTTTGTGAGCTGTAGTGTCCAGCAGAGCTTAGCTGGGATGGAACCACCTGGAGAAGCATGGGACTACAGATCCCTATGGAGTATTGTGGTTTGGCAGAGGAGAGGTTGTGTTTTGTGAGAAAAACCTCTCTTTCTCCTTCCTATCCTAATCCCTGGCAAACCTCCCTCCAGCTCTGCTTTCTGCACCTGTGTGTATCTGGCAACAAGTTTGTGACCCATGTTTGAAGTGTGGATTGTTTATCCCTGGTTGAGGTGGTCCACCATCTCTTGGAGGGCTGGCTGACCCATGCTACCTGCTGCTGAGGTCATAGGTTTGTTGACTCCATGGGCTAGACAGTGTGTGGGAGAATTACCTCCCCTCCTTTTTTTAGCTTGTAATTGTATGGCGTCTTTGTTACTGTGGAGTATTTGAAGAGTATGAGACAATAAACAGGATCCTTGGATATGTTTTCATAGGGCAGTTTTCCCAGTAAATCATCACACTCTTGCCATCAGGGACATGCAGCTCAGTGGCACTCACTTTTGCCTGCTGCAAGTGCTCCGCTGCTCACATGCACTTGCCCCCATAAGGTAACATGTTTCCCTGAGCTTTGGGTGCTGAGGCAGCACAGGCACCAGCATTTCAGGTACCCTGCCATTTCTGGTCCCAGCCAGATGCTCTGGCTTATGCCCTACAGGAGTGGGCTGCAGAGGGACCCTCATCTCTCTCCCCTTCAAGCAGAAGCATGCCCTGGAAGGCAATCTGAATATATCCCACGTCTGCAGCTCTAAGGAAGCACAAGACAAAAACTCCACTACTTGTCCAGCTTGGTGTGGACAGCTGAGGCAGGGAAAGGGCCCTGTGCCAAGCCTCCAGACAGGCAATGCCAGCATAACTCCCTCCTGGCTGCAAGGAGCCCTGCCTCCAACTTTTTGAGTAGTTTCTGCACTTTACAGCAAGCTGACCCTGTCACTTCATCCTTCCCTCAGCTTTGCGACCCCCGGCATTCCTGTGTTTAATCTGTCTGACAATTTGAAAGTGCAGCAGCTGCTGGAGAGTTAACTCTGTTGGGAGCTGCGGCTTCTTGAAGCCCTCTCCATTATACAGTTCCAGCCGGGCAGCTGGGGATGGAGGAGATTTTCAGTTCAGTGACAATCTGCAAGCCTGCCTGGTCTGACTATTTTCACTTAGAGCCATCACAGACTTTAACCACCCCTCTCTTTCCAACTGCTGTATTGACTCATCTGTCTTTAGTTTGCATTTGGCCCCTTTCTTGTGACTGTGCTCCCCTGCGTGCCTGTGGAGCAGGGCTGGCAGGAGAGCTTACAGCTGTTTGCTTACAGTCACCCCAGCAAACACTGTGGCTCCAGTGGTGGGGGATGTGGGAGAAACCCCACTCCCCCATGAAACTGGTGTGGGCTGAAGGCATGCACCCTTCTCCGAGGCAGGATGGTTGCTCCTGTGCCACAAGGAGAGAGGTTCCTTCAGAACACACCATGGGCACCCCTGGAGCTCATCCAAGCTGACCAGGCAGCATCCCATTTGGCCTGGAAGGGTGTGTGAGCAGGTAGTGCATGTCCTCACTATGTGAAATTCAAAGAAATGAGAACCTGTGATATGAAATGAAAATTGCCAACAACTTTGCTTACAGTTCAGAAATTAGTCACACAGCATGTCTAATTTTCCCCTCTACTGGCTTTTATGGTTGTCTCTCATTTCATTCAGCACTGCTGGAAGTGGGTAAGAAGTGACCAAAGGAGAACCCATCATTTCTTAACCTGCTTAAAACCCAGCTGTGGGGATGCGAGGGAAAGGCCAGGTGGTGAAAGTCAATAGTTTGGATAAACTGAAGGGACATATTAGGGTAGAGATCAGGTCTTTACATCCTTCGTCAGATCCTTAGCTGCTATAAATCATTATAGGTTAATTGTTTAAATGACATGACTGCATTTACTCAGATGTCTTAACTTAGACACTATAATTACTATGTTGTTTTATGTCAAGATAGCCATGAGCTGTTCACCTTATTTACAATCAGGGATTGCCAGCTCTTTGTTCCCTATATTGCAATTGTAGGTTTGGCTGTATACCATGATGTGTGCTTTGAATATGGCTCAGTGGCAGTACAGTGATTGTCGTTTTAATTGGCCTCCACTTAGAGATCTAATCAAGTAAAACCCCCACCAATATTATTTTCAATTGGGGAAAAGAATTCCCACCTATCTTTATGTGAAGAAAAAGCCTGGCTAAATAAGCAGCCACTGAGCGATGCTGTTAATTCATCCTCTGTGTTAGGACAAGGAGATGGCTAGACAGTTTCACTTTCTTTATGTCTGAGTCATCTGCAACAATACCCTGCTGTGACTCCTGCTCCAGTCGTGGAGGATGTGTCAGAATAAACCATTTTACTCTTAAAGTTAGAAACCAGCATAAAGACAGGCTCAGTGTAGCTAGTTTTTGTCTTTAGGGGTGTTCCTTTAGTTTAGGATCCAATTAATTTTCCTGACATGATTTAAAAACATGGACTTGAGGAGAACATAGGCCAACGAAGAATGGAGTTTTATGGGAGGCCCAAGAGCAGGTGAAATGTACAAGACACTGAAGCTATGGTGAGCCAAAGCACTAAGGCTGGTGAAACTGACTCCAACACTAGAAGCATTTTTACTGCTATAAAGAGGTGGCAGAGAGGTTTGCTTACTAGAGGTGGTAAGAAAACAGCCTGATCCTTTTTTTCCAGCAGTGTGAAGGAGGAATAACTCCAAGTAGGTCAGTGGAATAACACCTGTAAAAAAGTAGTGTGCCTTGTGCTAGCTGAACAGCGCCAAGGTTTTATGGCTGGGATTTCCCCAACTTGCATGTGGCAGCGCATGAAAGTGAATTATTCATGAGTGCTTATACCATAAATCTGCTCTTCTCATAAAAGTTGAATGGCAGAACCTGCAAGAAATTGCAAATCCACTCATAGTCAGAAGGGCTGATATTTGGGTATTGATTGACTTTACATACTTAGCCTGTATTTGCCATTTCAGATGATCCTGACTACAGAGCATACATGTATTTTAAGAGGACTTTGGGATGATGCATTTTGAGTTTCTGTTCCTACTAGAAAGATTGCATCATAGACTTTTCCTCCCATTTGCAATTTTGGGAACTGCTTCCTTTCCACATAAATGATTGTGTGGTAGCTCTGCAGCCATTACAGCAGTTGCTTACATGAAAAACAGTGCTTTTAGCTTTTTCTAAGGCAATTTGGTGATGGATAGCAAGAAGTAGCCAACCCCCCCCCAGCCTTTTCTGCAGTGGCTGTCAGTGGTCTGCAGTCCACAGCCAGCAAACTGCTGCTGTAGTATCTCAGAACATGCTTCCTGACATCTCTGTTGTATTGCTTTGAAGAACTGACAACTGAGGTTAAAGTTATGCTGTCTGTAACCTCTTGAGGGCACAGTCATGTAGATGGATACAGTCTTCACTGATAACAGCAAGTGCAGTGTTTCTAGCTGGGTTCCTTTGTATGTTTGAAAGACTGAGGCATATATAATGTAGCTAGAACAGATTGTGAGGATGTATCTTTGACCATAACTACTGAGGACATGACAGCAGGAAGTGAAGTTTAACAAATCTATGGCCAATTGGAGTCTGTAATTATTGATCTTCTTTTCATTGTGCCGTGGCAAGTCAATTCCACTTAAATGGAGAAACTAGAAATTTACAGGTAGGCAGCTCAGATATGACATACTAATTTGGTGAATAGTTTCACTCTCTGAATTCAGAACAATGATTTTAAGAACATAGCAATATTTTTAAGAACATAATGAACTTAAAGTTTAGCCAATTTTATGGGAGGCAGTGGCTCAAAAGACACAACTATTGCAAGGATGGTCAATTTAAAGAGTATTACATTGGCAAGGTGAAGTTTTTCATTTAAATGGTGAGCATGAAGGAATGAAACCTTCACTATTTCAGAACTCCCACTGGCTGCCTGGAACAGCTCAGTGTGAATCCAAGGTAACAGAGCACTGAACAACCTGCTGGAGTAGACACCTCTCTGAACCTTACACTGTGGCCCTGATTCTGAGTGTCATGTGAGAAATGAACCCTCTCCATGATTATGGAATAGTCATGTGGTTTGTACTGTCATTTTTACTACTTCTTGATTGCACTCTAGCAAAGTGCAAGTTCTGCTACTCCCTTCAGTAAATGAGCAAAGTTTTCAGCACTGTCTACTTTTCCTCTCCTCACTTCTCTATCTTGTCTCCCTTGTGTCTCATGAGAGTGCTGAAACATCTGAAACTATAGTCCTTGAATTGCTGGTTAGAAAATCTGGATTGCTCTTGAAATACAGGGTGATGAAAGGCGCATTTGGTTATTTGAGAAAAAGGGGTCACAGATCCTATCAACTTCTGATTTTGTCTCAGAAAAAAAAAAATGTGGCCCTGTGAAAAAAGCTCTCAGCAATACATGAAATTGCTGGAGAATCCTCCGAGTGTTCTGTGCCGATAGAGGCCATAATAGTTTCCGTCACCTATAGGTGCTCAGGAAAAGTGTTTACTGGGTGCAGAGAGCAGAAAAATAAGGAGCGATCCATCAAGAGAAGGACTATCAATGAGTGTGGGCTGATGGCTCTGTTTTGTCTGTGATGAGAGAACGTCTCAGAACGTTAGAGAATGTCTGTGATTTTAGGCTGAAGATTTTAAAGAGACAGATCCAAAGAAGATCTGCAAGTTGTTTGCACATTAAGGGATCAATCTGACTAGGCAGGTGAGATAGTACTAAAATGTAGGGAAGAAAGAATGAAAGAACATTGGGTCATAGCATTGTAGTGTCATGTAGAGAAGCTCTCCCTCAAAGGATTTGCTTGGGAAACCAGAGAAGTAAGAACAGGCTCTTGGGAGAAATGAAGTCACTGAACCTAAGTTGTGTTTCAAGAAATGTGGCTGGCAGTCAAAGACAGCCCGTGGGTTCAAGGGGAACAAAGTCTTGGTTCTGAGACTGGTTAAGAAAAATCATTAGGGGCTTTGGTGAGAGTAGTTCCAGTTGACTACAAGAATGAGAAACTCCTGGGAAAGATTTTTGTGCAGCTGGAGGCACTGACCAGGAGCCATTATTTTGTCTGACAGCTGAAGTGAGGCTTTCTGCCTGGAAGACTAAGATCAGCATAATTTTCTGCCTGTAGGGAGAAAATGTAACTGAGAAGAATGTAACTTGCTGGGAACAGGGAAGATCTGAGCTGGTCGAGAGACTTCCAGGAAGAAAACAGTTACAGACTCTTTTGTAGTTCTCCTCAGCAATTTCATCCTTTTGTATCTGTACATATTCTTCTCAGCTCTTCCTGCAGTTTGTATCTGAAAAAACCCAGACGTTAAACAAACGCAAAAATGGCCTTTTAGTTCTTTCATCCTCTTTAGCCTAAAAGTATTTTTTGAAAGGCTAATTTTTGGGGAGAGGTAAGGGAGGGGCATCTGCTTCTGTCCAACACCAAACCCTCTTCTTCACCTGCAAGTTAGCTGTTCAGGGCTGTTTTGTCCCATGTTCCTGTTGTTGGATGCAAAACTTCAGTGGCTTTGCTGTGCTCATGTAGACACATGACAGGGCAATCCTCATCCTAGACAAAGACAAGCTGCAGGCTAGGTAGTAATCCAGAGGCATAGGAAAGGAACAGGAGCCTCACAGAGGTAACAGAAGACCATGGCATTGTTAAATGCTTCTAATGAGTGACTGCATGTCATGTCATAGGCTCATTGATTCAGCAATAATAAAGTTAGCAGAGAACACTGGGACTGTTTAGACTGAGATCTCCTGTAGCATAGGTCATAGGACAATTTTCGTATAATTTCTGTTTGAACTAGAGTGTATCTTTGAGAAAAAAACTTGTACTTTGAAGTTAATTAAGTTCAAGAAAAGCAGAATCTCCATAAGTTGTTCCAGTGGTGAATTGCTCTGATTTCTTCCAGATCATTAATGCTAATGGTAAAAATGTAGCATAAAAAATACGTAATTGTAAAAATTATGTTATCTTGAGGATATTTTCTCTCTCTCTTTTTTTTTTTTTTTTTTAAAGAGCCGACATTTAGGTTTCTTTTAATCCATTTAAACTGTGTTTTGCTGTGGTTTCTTTACCAGAACAACCTGTGTAGAAGCTGCTTCACACTAGTGTTTCACACTAGTTCTGTCTCCAGTTTTCTCTAGGTATCCACCAAAAGATTAATTGGAGTGTGTATTTTTGCAGCTTCATCCCTTTTCAGCTTGACTTTGTCTTGAGAAACTGAATCCTCTGACTGCCTGGGCCTATGCTCAGTCTCTGCTTCCCAGCACTACAGGGTACCTTCACATACTATGGTACAGCACAGAGTCAAATTCTTGGATTTAGATCTGGAGTACAGATAAGTAAGACAAGGAAGTGCTATTGTTTGGAAAGATGTTCAGGACAGGGGAATTTAGACAGTGAAATTATCTTAAAGGTTTTGTAGCATATATTTTATTGATGATGAGCCACCCCTCTCATTCAGTATTCAGATAGGAGTTAAAATATAAGACAAATTCAGGACTGAAGCCTAACCGATGCAATATATGTCCTCTGTCATGCTCATTATTTGCTCAATGTGTTTATAAAGCACATTACTCAGATTCCTACTCTCTTAATTAGATGCAGCTTGTATTACTTGAATCTTTCCCCAGTGCGCGGGCCACCAGGTCTGACTGGTAGGGAATCCAAGTTAGCAGCTAGTACTTATCTGAAAGAGGTAAAGAAAAGGTGGAGACTTAGATTCTGTATATTCTTAAGAGATAATCCCATTTCCCATGGTTGCCTTCACCTTGCTCACAGAAGTTCCCACTACAGCTTTGCTAAAGGCTGCTGCCCTGACAGATCTAACAGCACAGCTTATTGTGAGATTTTCCTTAAGGAGTCCCATTGAAGGAGACCTGGTTAGCAGTTTGCTATTTAAGCTAACACCAACCATTTTAGTGAAACATGTTAGCAAGGAAGATTCAGCAGTAAGCTTTACTGGTCCTACAGTGCAGAATCAGTAGCTCTGAGGTGGCCATCTCTGCCAGCAAGGTCGCAAGTGGTGCAGAGCAAGCCGAGTGTTACATGCTGCTGGAATAGAGGAGGGATAACTTGAAAAGGATAAATGATGGGGAGAGTAGCCTTCATACTTAGCTGTCTTTGTTTTTTAATTTCTGTTTCTAACCCTTTCAGATATCTTAACTCTTTTGGTGTTTCAAAGTCTTCCAAAAAAAGCATCAGGACCCTTATGGGCTGCAAATTTTTGTGTGTCCTTACTAAGTCAGTGACACTTAGTAAAATTACATCAGTATTTCTGTTCTAGAGATAGGATTATTGGATTGTGACATTAGTCTAAAATGGGTGTGGTTCTGAGGATGGCTTTCTTCTTGAAGAGCTGCCCCAGTGAATTAACTTGTTTATACTGACTTGTATTTTGAAATACATATTTTTTTTTAAAAAATATATTTATTCCTAATATAAATTTTGACTAAATACAGAGGGGAAAAAAAAAATCCCCATCCAGAGTTTCAGCCTGGGGCAAATTCTGCAAGTAAGATTTTAGGTGCTTTGCAAATACATTTAAAATGGAAATGTTGCTGTATTTGAAGAAAGAAAGAAAAAGATGCTGCTACAATATTGGGAAGAATCTTTTTACTTCTCTTGTTGTCCTACTGATGTTGAATATAAAAGGGATATTTTGAATATTGCTGTAGCTGTGTTGTATTTAAGCAGAATTTTGCATTAAGAACAAAATTTTTGATCTAAAGAAGTCCTGGAGTGCTGTTTTATTTATCTGTAGAATGAAGTTCAGTTTTCTTGCTTTTTTATCCCTTTTATTAGAAAGAAACAATGATGCTCAGCACTACTGTGGGGTTTTTCATTTCAAAAAGCTTTGCTTGCATAATCTAATGGAACTTCAGAAAACGTGAGGTTGGGGAGCAAATAATCTATTTAGCTGATGTTGAGTCAGAGTAAATTCAGAGTTGCTTCACTTCAGGTCATCTACACTTGTGTTGATTAGAGCAGAATCTGAGTTGGAGTTAGCAATTTTGTTTCTACATTGGAAGATGTAGCTTGTTTTGCTTCCTGAGCTCCATGAGATATTTGAATATCTCTGGGAACTTTGTTTAAGCATCAAAATGTTTCAGTATTTTCCAGTGTGGGTGAGATCATATGCCCTACAGACAGGACAAAATTGTTCCTAATGGTGTATTTTCCAGGATTTTGTCCAGCCTGGTGTTAAATGTCAATGTAATTTTTTTTCTTATTTCTTTTAAGAAACTGAGCTTACTATGCATTCCGCATGATTTTTATTTTTTTTCACAGTATTCAGCCTATATTTTCCTTTCCTTGGTCACATCCTTTCACTTCTCCAATACACGTTTTTACCTTCTAAGGGCTTTAACTTTGGCTTTACAAAGTACAATAAGGCAGTTTTCAAACTGCTTCATCAATCTGGTGAAATCAGGCATAGAACTTGAGAGCAACAAATGTATTGTTTCCATGCAGTGAGCATTAGGAAGGAGTGTGGTGTAATTGAGAAACACAGGATATATTTGTACAACCAAAACTCCAACCACAGCTGCTTCCCTTGTGGTGGCTGTCATGTTGGCTGGCTTCCTGCTCCATGATTTCCTTTGTCTCTGTGGAACACCTTTTGTGACTTCAGTGATATTAAGCTTTTTATGTTGTATAAGTGTGAGGTCCTTAGTGGCACTCAGATCATATGGAGATGGCCTTAAGTCACAGAGAAGAGAGAAAAGACATCCTCTCCTTGGCTTTGGGATGACTCTGCCACCACAAGGCATCCACAGGCTGGAGGGGCAATATTACGTTTGACAGATTACTTCTAGTAGCTGTCCTGTATTTTCTCATGCATGAAAAATTGGGCATGGTCAATGCACCCTGACAATGCTGGTGATAAGGCTGATTCACCAGGCATGATTAGATCTCATTTACGTTGCTTGTTCCACTCTCAGTCCCCTGATGTCACAGGTACATGTGAGAACAGAGACAGACTTTTTTTCCCTCCAGACTGGCTTTTCCTTAGAGCCTGACCTGTTGAAATCAACAGCAATATTCCTGTGTGGAACCCATGGGAAGACAGGATCTGGAGCTTAGCATCGTTGCTACTCATTGTGGCTTGAGGGATTTGGAGGAGGTTGCTGCTGTGTAGCAGTGCAAAGACCTTCACAGGATTCCAGATTCTACCTAATTCCCTAGGTATGGAATATTAATTGCATCAGGACTAACACCTTAGAACAAAACTCTTGAGAGGTTTGTGGTATCATGAGCTGACTCTCTTTTCCTGCGTAAGCCTGATAAACCCCAATCTTGCATGAGCTCTGACCACTTTGAATTGATTTGCAGGTGCAATTCTTTACTGGGCTGACAGACTTGTACATAAGCTTGGCACTATTTTGTAGGAATATTAGTAAAAATGATAGTGAAAGAAAGACTAAACAATTACATATTAGAAATAATTGTTATTTTGTCTTGTAACAGAATTCAAAGAGCTCCAGTGAGAATGAAGCAGAAAAGCCAGGATTCTGATAAACACTGTATCATTTCTATAGTAATGTAAAGACTTGACCCTTTCTTTTGCAATCTGATGGTTCAGTTGTCTTGCATTGTTTCCCAGTATAAAGTAGTATTGTTAATTTTAGAAGAATAGTTTTCTAATAGATGCAAAGGAATGTGGAATTTGTCTCTTGCATTGAGGAGAAAGAATTTGAGATAAAGCCATGAATGGTCAATCTGGAATAACAAAAGCTGCTTCTGAAATACAGCACTCTGTGAGAGGATATGAAACCCACTGACGTAGTGGCATATAGGAAATAGCCTTACAGCTTCTGAGGAGCGTGCTGCCTGACTTCTTCACAAGTTCAGGCTTTTGTCCAAATCTGCAGCTAACTGAATTTGAATTTATGAATTTTTTTTTTTCCAGATGGAAATGAACTTCATATTCAGAGCATCACAAGCCATTCAGGTCAGGCACAATACAGCTGAATGCTAGTTACTGGGAGGGGTTACCAGGACATACTAAAAAGTGTGTAGTTTTGGGAATTGATAGAAACCACGATAGAGTGATATTGAGGGACCTTTGTGAGTGTATGTGTGACAGGAAATTTCTTTGTTTCAGACTTTTTTCTGATGAAGCCCAGGTGCTGCTACATGGTTACGAGCTTTAAGTGTCGTTTGCAGATTAGTACACCTGTCTGGCAAATTTGTACAAACATCCTCAGGTGTACAGTGTTGCTTCTGTTATAGTTGTTGTTATAATGTAGGAAATTCTAGAAACCTGTTGTGATGGGGGAATAGACAGAGGGAGTTGCTGCTCCAAAGAAGTCATAACTGAAACAAAGTCATACTGGGAAATTGAGGGAGCTTTGAGTTTATTGCATTTTTAATATGATAAGAACTGATACTGCCTAATTTCTTGTGTGCTTTGTAGAGGAGTAAGTAAAAGGAGACATCTAAATGATGGCTTAGTAACAAATGACAAATGTATTACTTTCAGGGGCAAAGTTACCTCTTCAGATAAGCTGTATTGCTCTAAAAGCTCTTTTGCTTCAACTGCATCCTCAGAAAGGTATGAGCAGAGGAGGGAGCAGTCAGAGACAGGGAGATGTGTGGGGAAAGAAGCAGGCAGAGCAGCACAGGAAAGGGCTATGGGAGGAGAGGAGCTTCACCTCCTTGTGAATTTCCATTTGCTGTATCTGCAGACAGATGTATTCTCTGCCACTGCTGACTTGCAGAGGATCTTTCAGATATTATACTGGTTACATACAGGAAAATACAAAACATAACACCTCTGTGCTGTAGCGTGTTTTAGATTTCAAGGAATTCTGTTAGTTTTCAAGTCCTTTTTCTGGCACAGCAGTAAAAACATGATGAATGGCACTAAATACTGGACTAAAGCTCTCTACAGCCAAGACAAGCCGCCAAACCATTACAGGCACATTCTGAAAAATCAAGAGGTCATGATAAAAGTCAGGACATTTTTATGAGAAGTCTTTTTACAAAAAGCACAATGGCTGGCTTTGTAGAGCTTTATTCAGTACTGAAAATCTCCTCTCTAACTAGAAACTTTTTCTCTGGAAAGTATTCAGGGTCACTTAGCAGACTGTTAAAAGCAGAATCTAGCTATTTGGGCCAGGCTACAAGTTTGAGCAGGTTGCGATGTCGAAACTTATCAATGAGGCAAAGGTGCAGACCCTGAACTTCTCTTTGAGGCTCCGAGCCAAGACAAATACCAATGTGCCCTTCCCATCTGTCCCCCAAACTACTGATAACTCCCCAAGCAACTGAAGAAATGAATGTACCTGAAGCTAGTTCCAACAAAGATGGGCTGCACAGCTTTTTTGTCCCTTGTTCTCAATTAGGATTTGAGGCACTACCCCCCAAATGCAAGCAGTTCTGTTTGTGAGATCATGCTTCAAAATAATACTGTTATAATAATTACAGAGTAAAATGACTCCTTAATAGGCTGCAGCAGAGTGATGCTTTGGCAACTGTTCTCCGTGTGAGCATTGGGCCTTTTCCTATGTTCGTGTTATCTTCCATTTCCTCTTCTCTGTTGACTTCAGTTCATTCCCCAGGCTGTGGAAGGGGACACCATGGCTGAAGATAGTTTATGCTGAGCCATTCACAACTCTGTTTAGCTTGTTCCTCTTTTCCATAACAACTTGCAATAAAAACTGTGTCAGGAAAAAGCCCTGTGAGGGCTGGGACAAACCTTACGCTGGAGATGGCAAATTCCATTTCATGCCACTAAGCCAGAGATCCGGTGCTAAGAACACAGGAAGCTGGGAGGATAAATACTGTAACTTTTCATCTCATGCATAAGAATTGCAGTCTGGTTTGATCTAGTGATAGAGAAAAGTCATTCTGCTTATCTCATCTAACATAGTGGCTAGTCTGATTACAAGCTTCCCCGCTTGGCACTTTTTTAAATTCAATTTGGCTGCCTGTGCCCTTGGCACACAGTGGGTTTCATTAAATTTCACAGCAGTTAGTTTTCATTCCCTCTGTGACACCTTTTTATCAACATTTGACTCTAGTGTAATTTCAAGCAATTGTGCCTTTTTTTTGTGAAGTGCTTGTACCATAATAATTTGGCAGAGCAGGTGGGAGAAGGCGATTCAGACTGTTGCAAATCTCTGTAGAAAACTAATATATAGGAAGCCAGGTCAGCTTGCAAGTGTTTTTCATGTATGATGACAGCAGAAAGGAACTCCTTCCCTTTCTATTCCAGTGGTATCATTGAAGACTGTCAAAAGTGCAGTTAAAGAGCTTGCTGTAAGAGACAAATTTTACTTCCTTTAGGCTAATCACAGTGTCATTTTATAAGCAGAGCTAGTGGACTGCTGGTGGATTGACAAGCCTGCAACCCAGACTGGTTAGCCAATCTTTGTGAGTTTTCTTTTCAAAAATAGATGAGAAAGTTAGTTTGTTAGGAAAGCGTGTGTGTGTGTGTGTGTGTGTGTGTGTGTGTGTATGTATGAGTGCAGGAATGCAGAGAGCAAATGTGGTTGTTTTCCTCTTACTGTGGGATACTCAGTCCTTGGTAGGTGCAGTGAGGGAATGCCAGCACCCCAGCCCGAGCCTGGTATCTTTTGTTTCCAGCAGTGCTACCTCCTGCTCAGTGCAGAGCAGCATTTTCTCTAGACAGATGCTGAGCAAATTTGTTCAACTGTAAGTGGTTTTGTGCAAGTATAAGTGATTTTCAGGTGCACTCTAAAAGGCCCTTATTTGCAGAGTGACAGCCCTACTGAAATGCTAGCTCTTTTTCTATCTGCCAAACTGAATGTCCAGAAATAATGTGTTATGGTCTCTAAGTAAAATTTTTAAAAGTACCTATTTAAAAATTAATTCAAAGTGAAGCTTAAAAGTTCTTAAAAGTGAGCTCTGTGTTCAGAGGTAACTGAGAGACTGACAGCTCTGTGCCTTCCTGCAAGACCAGGGTAGGCACGCTTCGGAGACCATAAATCATTTTCAGAATGAGACTTCTGATTGATGAAACTTTTCCTTATTGCCCTTTAGAAGGTATTAGTTCATGTCCTTTCAGTTTTACTAATGGACCATCTTGCTTTCCTCCACTCTAAGGTCTCCACAGTGCCTTTGTAGACAAAGTATTCCCAAATGTACAGTTTGGAACCTCCTTAAATGCTTCAGGTTTTCCTTAAACATCTCAGGAAAGCTGGAGGTTATAGACAGCTCTCCACCTTCTTTGCAGGAGAGACTTTTGTGCTCTGTAGCTCCTGTTAGGAGAAAACCCACTGGGGATTTTTCTCAAGGAGCCCCACTTCCTTGGAGGCTTCCCATGCAATGGGACTGGTAAACCCTATGCTAAAGAGCTGGGCTTGATTCTTGTGGGTCCCTTCCAACTCAGAATATTCTGTGATTTTTTTTTTGGACATCAATATTTAGACAGAAATTTTTTTCTAATGTGGCCAGTGGCAGCTCTGAAAGAGTAAATAACCAAAATACTATTTGAGAATGTATATCAATGTAAATCTTAGAAGAGTTACGTCTTCATGTTTTATATCTTAGAACACTTTAAAACAAGATCACATCCTTTTGTTTCAACATGATATATTTCATTATCAGTGCTGACGAACACCTGACTCTATGGGCCTTCAACAAGAGAAACAAGACTGCTAATGGCATGTGGATCCTGACAGATGTCTCTGAATATTTACGGGCCTTGATATATATGCAATCTATGGATATTTCAAAACTGATTAACATTTCTGAACCTAAGTTATAGTTGGCATTTCAATAGTGTCAAGGCAAAATTAGTCAGAGCTCAAAAGATATACAGCCTTACTGACACAGTAGTGACAGTGAAAATATAAACCACTGAGAAATATCCTGCTGAAAGACAGAGTCTAACCTGGATTTTGGAAGAGAATCCGTAAAACTGGCTTATTGCCATGGGCAGACTCTGAGGTGGTGTGTAATAGTATAGCTGGCATTTACAGACTAAGGTACCAGCTTAAATGACTCAGGGCTCTGCCAAGTTCTATGTCCTGTAATAAGTCACTGCAAATCTTCTTACTTGTGGAACATGAACGTATTAAATATGCAAACTAATCTCTTGAAACAGTTCACATAAGCAGTGTTTTTAAATGTATCCAGTCAAGTTGTTTTTCAGTCAATGAAGCTCAGCAAGCAAATGCCTTCATTTCAGTGGCCCTCATGAGAATGATCAAAATTTATACCTATTTGTGATTTTAGGCTGTAGGGCTGTCTGTAGTAAAAATAAGAAAGCAGAATGATTTTTTTTCCGTTAGTTTTGTTCATCTTTGTTTTAAATAGGTCAGCGATAATCTTTCCAAATTTCAAAAGATGTTACTTCAGCCTCAATGAAAGCTGTTAGGACCCAGTTTGAAAAGCATCAGATTAAATAGTATGCTGTTAAAGAAATAATGCTTTTTATTTTTTCTGTAAAATAGAATCCCAAACGAGAGATTAGCAGTAGTTTTGTTGTAATAACACCTGGTATCTTTAGAAAGATATGATGGAGTGTGTGTGTCTGTAGATGGGTCTCTCTGTTTCACAACAGAAGGGTAGTGTAGCCCTTCTGTCTGTGGTGGAGCTGGCTGTCACTTTTAGGTGGATAGAAAGCATAAGTTATTTGTTTGATTAGTTTAGAAACTGCAAATCTTTTGCCATACTTGTTTTTTTTTTGGGGGGGGAAGGAGGGGAGAAACCACCCAGTGAACAGGGCAAAAGCAAATAATAAAGAGGAGCTACGTAGAATCAGCTGTCATTCTAAATACTAAAGCCAACGTTTCTAGAGAAGACCCAGGAGGGGATGAAGTTTGGGGAGAAAGAGGGTTTGGACTATATTAGTTTCCCCCTTACACACGTTATGTATTTTTCCGCTTACTCATTGGGAAAATTGTCTTAATTTAGACTTTGGCAAGAGTATAACAGCCTCACTACTTCCATTTACCTCTGAATTCAGTACACATTGACCTATGTACTGATCTGCTGACACAGTGATCTGGATTTGGTCTTACATCTGGAAACCACTCACATTCCTCCCATGAAATCTCTTTGATTCCTGTTTGCATTTTTCCCCTTTCTTCCCAGGATGGTCTTTGAAGTACTTTATGTCATATCCAGAAAGCATTCCTTAGTCATCACGGTAGTGGTTGTTCTCATTTAAATTCAGACTACTTAGATTTTCTTTAAAATATCAGAGATTTTTCTTAACCTGTAAAGATACAAGGATAATGGAGAGTCTTCTCTCTTGCAGACAGATGACGAGAGGTGCTGCTTTCAGTCTAGGGATATAAATGCACTTGGAAAATAGAGTGGGACTGCAGTAAACCAAAGGCAGAGGTGGTGTGGTTTTCAGTGATCTTGAATAGTGCATAAATGAGAATGGAAAGTAAATGTTGACAGGGGCCTATGATCTCAAAAGGTTTAAATGTGACTTCACAAGTTACAATCAGATTTTTCATTGCAGCCTCTCTTCAAGTACTCACAAGTAAAGCTGAGAAGACAGGTGTATCTTTGATGAAGCTAATCAGCTCTGAGATGGATAAGGAGGGCAAAACAGGATGGTAAAATAAGAAAGATTTGAGGGAGCTTAAAACTGCGTTTGTTTTTTTTTCCCTTCATTATTTGAGTACACAGTTTGATGCCATCTCTGGCAAACCTGATTGACAGGATTCAATATTCTAAGTTATAGAAGTATCCTTATGGAAAAATCTTTATCTTCACAAGGCCTCTTAGCACACATGCAAGGAATATTTTTTCCGTTTTACAGACAAGAAGCTAGAAACCTATTGAAGGTTGCATATAAGACTTATATTGAAAGAAGTGTTGAATAGAGACCTTCCGAGTCTTGGGTTCAAGAGTAGCCACTGAACCAGCTGTAATGTGCCTCTTCCTTATGCTTGTTTAGGACTGCTAGATTATTTGCCTGGCATTTTTGAGGAAGACAGAAATGTATATTGTGTGCAGCCCAAGCTAATGGGTGGCTGTGCAAACAGTTTTGCTCACAAGCTAACACACACTGTTTCTCAGGGCAATTTACCCTGTTGAGTTCGTTGCTGCCATAATTAAATGGCTTTTTGTAGTCTAGCTGTGCAGAAGGCATGTCCTAACTGAAAGACACAGCTAATTTTCCTTTCTTTGTGGAGCTTTTCTTGCAATAATGAATAGTATCCCATGGTTCAAAAGAGGTCATAGCTTCTTTGATGTACAAAGATTATATATGCATGTTTAGATGACTGGTTTTCAACCTTTTCTGGCTGGTTGTCTCCCTAGATTGCTGAAAAGCAGGGCTAAGCTTGCTGTGCTTAGTTACCTATTGTGCATGATGAAACAAGGGTCTGTGACACCTCCTATGCTCTTGGGTCAGAGGCTGAAACACACTGGAAGACCATTTTAGAAAATATAAAAATTTCCATTGATATATTTGTAGGTTAGAGCTGTTTTGTTATGTGTGAGTTTTGTTAAGGACATTTTGTCTTCCCTGTGTAAAAAGAGCAATAGTCCTCTATACTTCTGGCCAGAAAATCAAGCAAACAAATAAGCAGGAATAGATCTGCTGCACAGATCAGAAAGGAGATTTTGAATTAAAGATCTCATAAAGCCATTGTGTGGTCATCTTTTGTATCTATAAAATACATGGTACCTGCACTTTTATTCTGTTATGCAAATATGTATTTAGAAGATTAAGGAAATGTGGATTACATATTCTTTCAAAAGAGTTGTTTGGATGTCTTGTCCCACTTTCTAACTGGATCTTTCACAAGAGCATTTAATAACTCTCCAGATTACATGGCACTGAACAAACAGTACTTTACATCAGGCTGCACAACATCATATTTACAAGGAAGGAAACGTTTAAGACCAGTGGTGGACTGAACATGATTTTTATGTTGGAACTGCACCTACTTCAAACCCTCATGTTCTTAACTACTCTTTAGATATACCCATGTTAGGGGAACATAGCTTCAAAACATTGCACAAAAGCTCCCCACATACACTCTGTCTTCCTGCATTTTAACCTTCAACCTGCAGGAATCTGAGAAGTTTCTCTTTCTTTTCTGTCTTCTGATTCCAGAAGGGATGCTCAACTGGGTACCTCAGCTGAGGGTGAACAGTCTCATTGATATACGCCCCTGTATCTCACTGTGAGTGCAAAGGGAAACAGCAGAAAAACAGGTGCTCACAGCCAGGCTGGCAGCCCATGCACCATGCAAGAGTTTCTTGTGTGAAAAACATGGCAGCACAATCGATTGTCTTGGTGTCTGCACCTGGGGCACCTGGTGGGGAGCCACAGTACTTGGAAAATGGAAAATTTAGCATTTTTAGGACTGGGAGCTTGACACTGAGCAGCACAGTGACTTGGGGTTTATGTCTGATGCCTGAAGAACGACCAAGGCATTAATACTCCTCACTGCAAAAACTGCAGGAAATCCTGTATAGCTGAGCCTGCCAGACAAGATTTAGCAGAGCTAAAGTGACCCTCTGGCATGTCCCAGTGATTGGATCTCTATGGAGCTGTGGCTGTAAAGAACTGGGGCAGCTCCTTTATGTGCTGTGAAATAAGAAAAAGTGCCAAACAACAGGGTTTTGTGATAATGTGATTGCAAGATTAATTGGTACATGTAGTTAGTAGAGGACACAGAGAGAATTTACATTTGCATGTGGGAAGAGTGAGTCAAAATGACTTTGTACCTGTTTCCCATTATGCATGTGTCACACCTCTTTAATATTTTTAGTTTAATACTTCATTGTTTTCTTGATTGTTTTAATTTTCTGAGCTACCTCAGTGTGAAAACATATCACAGAAGATGGTGCTACTTTTTTTTAATGTAAGATGCTTAAATTATTCTTCTGAAGTTACTTACCCAGCATTTTATTTATCTTGCAGTCATAATTATTCAGTACCTCCTCCATCTGCTTTTATTTAAGTATAACTGTATAGACAGCAGCCACAAAAATAAGTCTCTTCAGTTAATCGGTTGCACAGAAAGCCTTCCGTACACTGTAATGAGTTTGCTTTGACACCTGGCAATTAAATGGAATAGACTTTTTTGTTGCTATTCACAAGAGCTGGCGTGATATTAGGCACCCAGAGATATGACTTGGTTCTCACATACGTGGCACTCTCTGGCAGTATGAAAAGGACAGGTGAAATAAATTATAGAGTTGCCAGCTGCTTTAAACAGCCCTGTTCAGCTTCATAATCCGGTCTTGTCAAATTTCTGAGATTTGATGCATTTCTCTTTGAATGCCTTCTTCAGCCTTTTTAGCTGTTGCCAGAGAGAACCTCCTACTGAAGTTCTTGCTGCTTAAAATTCAAGAGTGCTTTCAACTCCCCCTCTAAGACAGGGTTTGCTACAGAATAAAGGTATTCCTTATCATGCTACTTATTTAAAAAGCTTTTTGATGCTGTAAACAGTGGTGAAGAGACTGGAGTCTGTGTATGCCTATTGGCTAAAATTATACTCCTCTACACCTGTTTATTGCCGGGATAATGACATTGACTCCTGTGGGATTTCTCCAGGTTGACTTGTGTAACTGAAATCCAGATATGAACCTGCCTGTTTTCTGGGTGCACAGGCACGGCTCCAGTTCCCTTTGCAAAGAAAATAAATTTGTCCTGTGTTGGCTTTTTTTCCTCAGCCTTATGTTTATCTTAACTCTTCATGGACATGACTTGGATCTACAGTTACTAAGCTCAATGAAAAGAAAATATTAAATTAAGAGTTTATCAGCAATTGCCACTGAAAGTATCTGTATTGTGTGTTCAGAAAGGTAATAGTTTGCCTTTCGTTTTCATTATTATACCTTTCTTTCTGTGAGCAATGTCCTTTAAACCAGTGTTGTGACTTTGAGCCGCTAATAATTTCCAAAAGTGTGTTTATTTTGTCATTTAAAGAAGCAAACATTTTCATTAATTTAACAGGAGGATAAAATCTGTTTATTTTGATCAAAACATAGAAGAAAGTCCTTGAAATTACTGTAAAACTATGATGAACCAGACCTGTTTCTCAGCGGTTTCTAATATGACTTGGATCTGCTCTGCCTTAATCCTCATCATGCCACTCAGTTACCCACTGGGAAATAAACAGACAGCTCCCAGAGGGAAAGATGGCAAAAATTGCTTTCAAAACTTGCTTTTTAATAACTTATAAGAAATTAGACCTCTTTTTTACAAGGCCTTTTTTAAAGTCTCCTTTGCTCTTGGTCACATTCTTCTAGTGTTTTTATTAACAAACCAATGCTGATTCACCCATCCCAGTAATAGTATTTCAGCACAGATTTACAGGTAACCATACACACTGCTCACTCTCCATGGACCTTGTTCAAGCTGCTTGGTGAAGGACTGTCCTTCTTTGGCAGTTTTATTGCAGGCTGAGAGTTATTTTTGATGTTCTTGTGTGTTGCTTTTGAGGGAGCTCTGTGCTGGCTCTTACACCTTCCTGGGCCCACATGATGGCTTTGTCTGGCTCCTCTGTGATTGTTGCAGTTATCCTATTGCTCAAAGTTTACTGTGAAATGCAGCGCTTTGACCAAAGAGTTTGGGCAAGGAGACCATTAGGTTAGCAGAGGAGTGGCAGATGGGTGCTGCAGCGTGGGCAGCTTGTGCGGTGATGTGTGAATGAAAGACACAGCTATAGGGTGTGGGGTTTGAGCTCCTGACAGCCAAACCATCAACACTCTCTCCTCATGATCCTCCCACAAGTGGAGAGTGGACCGGTCAGGCTGTAATACAAATGAGTTTTCCAGCCCTGCTAAAATATGCTGAAATGACAAATCCATGGCTATGAAGAATGTGTGTGGAAGCATGGGTTTGTGCTTGTTATATTTTCAGAGACGCAGGCTAATAGGAATGGGTTCACTAAATACAAGTCATGCTTGACCGACATGATTTCCTTCTACAAAGAAACAACTACCTGGATGGACAAGGGGAAAGCAGTGGACGTTGTCTACCACAGTTTTAGCAAGGCTTTCAATGCTGTCTCTCATAATATCCTCATAGGCATACTCGGGAATTGTGGACTGGGGAAGCAGACAGGTGGATTCAAAATGGAGGCATGTCACTAGTGGTGTCCCCTGAGGTTCAATTCTGGGCCCAGTTTTGTTTAACTTACTCTTCAGTGACTTGGGTGAATTGGTAGAGCCTCATCAGCAAGTTTGCTTGATGACACAAAACTAGGAGGAGTGGCCTTTCAGAAGGACCTTGAGAGATTGAAGAGTTGGGAAGAGAAGAATTGTCTGAAGTTAAATAAAGACAAATAAAGGGTCCTGCAGCTGAGGGAGAATAGCCCCATTAAACCAGTAGAGGCTGGGGACTGACTTGCTGCAAGGCAGCTCTGTGGAGAAGAACATGGGGGACCTGGTTAACAACCTGTCCATGAGCCAGCAGTGTGCCCTTGTTGCCAAGAAGGCTAATAGTATCCTGGGGTGCATTAGGAAGAGCACTGCCAGCAGGTTGAGAGAGGTGATCCTGCCCCTCTACGCTGCCCTGGTGAGAAAACATCTGGAGTGCTGTGTCCAGTTCTGGGCTCCTCAGTACAAGAGAGACATGGAGCTCCTGGAGTGCATGCAACAGAGTTCTAAAAAGATGACTAAGAGACTCATCTATCTCACTAGCAAGGAGTGGTTGTGTGAGGATGCCTATGTTCCTGGTAAGGGAAAGAAACCTTATAGGTATCAACACATGATGAGGCATTGCACAATGTAGCAAGGTTCATGCTCCAGGAAGTCTACAGAAAGATCTCATCATGGTGATTTGATGCTGAACCCTTCTGCTCCCTGCTCAGTGCTGGAGGTAGCTTTGTCCTTTGAAGGCATTTGAGGACTTCTGCCAGTGTTGATGTTTGTGTTCTGTGATTGTGGTTAATAACTGCACTTGGCTGGAGGAGGGCACAAAAGAGTCCCTGGAGATCAGGCTTGAGAACTGTGCTAGTATTCTCACAACAGTGATAGTCTTAAAACCTTGTACCTTATGTCGCAATCAGTTTGAGCCAGCATAACCAGATGCTGAGGTGCCAGGGGGGAATCCTGCTCTCCCAGCTCCACATCCCGATGCTGCTGCCCACCAGCTCTCCACCATCCTGCCACATCCAGAACTGGTCTGACTGAAAATTGATTTGGGGGAAAAAACTAAAAAGTTATTTTTAAGTGCATCAATTACCGTGTTTGATTCCCAGCATGACTGCACAAATGTTTGTGCTGGCACAATTGAAAGGATGCTGTGAGAGTGGGAATGAGCAGTCACAGATATGAGGAGGAGGAAGCCAGGAACTGTATGCATCACCAAAAAGGCATTTGTGCATTTGGAGCCTTAAGGCCTGACCCTGCCACTGAACTCAGTGGGAATATCTGTGGAGTTCTGAAAGGACTAGTATGGAAGTGTAACAGTATATATATAAGTGCAGGTGATGATGAATGTGGAAAACGTTTTGAGCCAGAACACTTGAGAAGCAGTGGCTGGAGTTATAGAGCAGGAAGTTTTAATGGTGTCGCTGAACCTGTGGGGGGTTTTCCATGAGGAATCACAAAACCAGCAGGTTGTCTCTCATAGCCAGATTTTTCTGAGTGCACACTGCAAGTGAGAAGTACATGTGATAAACAAGGTTGGGTGCTTAATTGCTTAGAAAAGAAATAACTTCTGTTATAATGCATTTTTGCAGTGGTAACCTCTAGGTTCCCTACTCTGTAGTCTCTATAACCAAATCCTTAGTCACAGCTCGAGGCTGCAGAACATTGTCATTATTCGGTGGTTAATGTGGAGATTTCAGTAATCCTCAAGTGGTGGGAAAAAAAAGAATAAAGAAAGAGAGAAGCCTCCTGCTGATAAGATTTTCAAAGCCAGAGTTTATGCACTGTATATTTAATGAGCACAGGTGAAGCAATTGTTTCTTTCTAGGATAGCATGATCCTTGTATTGAGGAGTGCTTGTCAGTGGGATTCCTGTATTCAACATTTAAACAGTACTTTCTGGAGGGAAGAAAATAGGTCTGAAATTTAAAGTAATGGATATTTCTAATGCAGTTTTTCTGGCTTAATTTTGCATGTAATCATGATACAGTTTGTCTTCCTCAGCAAGACCTAATGCCATAATACATCACAGCACTTTTCTCTGAGAGATGATTGTTACTTAATGCCTGCAACCAGGTTGTGAAAATTTGAGGCTTTTTCTCTGCAAAGTATACTCTCATAAAAAAGGTGTTTTTCAGAGCAGTGTCAGCTGAAGTGGTTTTGTTATTATGCTTGGGTGCTTTATGATGCTGTTAGCATCTTCCTTATGTACTACACCAAACTGATCCATTATGTCATGTTAGTAGCTTCACTACTTAATCTGCCTTGCATTGTTTGTCTTGCATTTTAAACTTAAGACATGTCCTCTAAATGCAGCCATCTTCTCTTTGTGGGTGTAAATCCCACAAAGAGTGTGTTCATTGAGGATTGCAATATCGAACATTTTTTGTTTACAAAAGGCAGAAGGGCAGGGATGTCTGTATTCCCAGGGACTTTGATCCTCTGGAAGCTTTCTGTTTGCAAATAATAGAGCAGAAAGTGTCAGAGGCTCCAGAAATCTTACCGAGCTACAAAGAATTGCATTGGTTTTCCAGAGTGAATGAAATCTATGCAGTGTATGTTATGAAGCATCACCAATTAGGATGACTGTTCCAAGTGTGTGCAAACATGAGACCCTTTTCCAGAGGATTTCAAATCTCTCCCTTAAAATGCTTTGCAATGTTATTTCTTTACACATCTCTCCCTTTAGTCTGCTGTATATTTGCTTGCTTAAAGTCCAGTCTGATGTCTGACACTGGCAGGTAACTATGTAATTTTCAGAAGAACAAAAATATCAAAGCCACAATACCAAAATGACAGCTGAAGTTCAGTGTGCTCTATTTTAGCCTTCTCCTCCCATTTCTAATTTGCAATGGGCTGCTGAAGTTAGCTTCAACCGCATGGCTGCCCATTGTGAAACTGGTGCCCACAATCACTTGCTTTTTCTATGGAACCAATGGGGCACAAGGAGAATTTCATGATCTCGGTGACAGTGATAACAATGCAGAGTCAGATCCAGACATGTAGGGAAGCTAGAGTTGAAACTTGTCAGTCAAACAAAAACAGCCCAGTTTTAAACCTCTGATAAATTATCCTAACACTTAGAATTAAATGTGGAGTTGTTTTTGACACATGCTCAGTCTCTCACATTGGAGTGGGTAATTTCTTGTTCAGAATAGTTTCCTGATATTTGTGTATCCTGTACTTAAAGAAGGTTTACACAAGCAGTTTTAAATGCTTCATGATAATGTCTTAAAGCATGCCATAAACATAGCAGAGCAGCTTCTTTACAAGCAATGACACTGCAAAAAGCATATCTCACTACTCTGGAAGGCTTTCCCAGACTCTTGGTCCTTTGATGGTTAGAAGTCTTCTTTTAATCTTCAGAATGAATTTATATATTGTTAGTATATACTTATTCGCTCTTGGGCCAGTGTTGACCCTTAGCTTAAATAGCGGTTTTCCCCCTCTGCTATAACCTGCTGTAATGTATTTATATAGACAGCAATCTCAACTCAGATTTAACTATCATTGTTTAGTTGTGTTCTCTTTTTTTAAAACCATGAATTAGTTTTGCCTTCTCTTTTAAGATAGTTTGTAGTCGTCTGTCTCACCCTGTTAGTCCTTGTCACAATCTTGCTTAAGTTGCTCCTGTTTTTAATTTTTGCTTCCCCCAGTTCTTCAGGTAAAGAGTTTCAGCCAGCTGCTGAGGTGCCTTATGTTCAGTGAAGGAAGATAGGCCTCTTCAGTAGGAGCTTGATCCCACTTGTGTTAGATCCCATCTGTATTAAGAGAGAATACATAGTTTGCTGGAGGTGCCTCTGGTCTCTTGGTGGAGAGAGCCTGGGCAATTAGCTCATATAAGATGCTTCACTATTAGGTGGCTAAAGTTCAGTGAGATGAATTCTGCCCCCTCTGAACAAACTTATTTGGTAGCATTCAGTTTCTTAAAAGACTAGGGGATGATCTATGAGTACACCCATGTCACATATTGATGTGATTCTCCTCCTCCAGGCTGGCTTTGTAGGGCATGAAAACACCTTGCAATCTTTTTAAGAATCAGTTCAATGACACCATGGCATAATCCTTTATCATCTGTTATGCTCCACTGCACTGGGTACATCCCATAGGGCAACTCTGGAAGGAGGTGGTTGCCTGCTGTCCATGTGGAAGGCCCGTTTCCCTGATTGATTATCCTTCTGCATTTCACACTTCAAATCATCCCTGCGTAAGAGAACTCTGCCTGATGAATGCTAATATTGGTACTATAGGTTGTGACTTACTTAACATCCATCTCACATTACTATTTTTTCTGACTTTGGTTTCAAGATCTTCACTGGTTGACCCCATGTCTGTGTATTTAAATGATGGAAGACTGTAGATTGGCTCGCATGGATAGTGACAGCATCCTTTGTTCACCGATAAGGCTTGGCAATTAATTGTGAAACATGTGTCTGCACAGCAGACCACTCAAGGCTCTGTGTGGCATGTAAGCCCCATATTCTGGATTAAGTAGAACTTTTTTGGGTCTCACTCTGTAGGCATAGAATTATGCCATGAATTAAATAATGTGCTTGAAAAAGAGACTCAAATGTGATGCCTTGCCAATGTAGTTTGTTAATGCCTGAACAAGTGTAGTCGAGTTTCAATTATTTATGGTAATATCTTCTAGCCTGCCAATAAACATAATGTAATAGGTTTTTTAAAAGTAATGAATTCCTAGAAATATGAGATCTTGTTACTAAGGTAATTTAAAACTCTGCTGCAAAGTGGGATGAGTACCCTTGGGCTTAAAGGGGTTGTTGAGTTCTTTAAATGTGTGGATTAGCAAAGTAAGAATTAATGAGCTGTTATTATTTATAGAAGCAACATCTGATCTCTGTTTCCTCATAATTCATACTTCTCAAAACCTGGATTTACTTTGCTTTTCCTCAGCTAAAGGCTTAAGACTCAGTAATATTTATTCTACAGAATGAAGATTCAGCAGTATTTTAAACAGGTTCTCCATTTTATGCTAGAATAATTATTCCTGATTTATGTTCTATCTGTTTTGCATACAATGGGCCAAGTCCCTACTTATAATTCATGTATGCACATTCATGTGAAAGAGTCTTGTAACAGTTCAGAAGTAGAACAAGGCAGCTGTGGAGATGCCTGAGGCCACGACTCAGGCCTCAGATTTTCTTTGTGATCCTGACCAAGTCTCTCAGGGTGCATTTATCCACCTACAGACAAGATAGCTGCATACTTGGTCTGTACAGTCAAAGGAGAGAAGAGTTAACCAATCAGAGGTTTTTATTATTTATACCCTAAAATGGTTGTCCTAGATGATGGAGGCTTGATCATTTTGTCTATGCTCCAGTACTTGGTACTCCTGCTTCATGGTGCTCCTGCATGAATGTCAGGGACTTGCCTGAAAGCTGCTTTGGTGGTTATTGCCCACTGACAGCTATTTCTCATGTCTTAGGGCCATTTTAAAATGCATTTTTTGTGTAATTTGATAATAGTTGGCTTGTAGTAACTCCTACCACAGCTGCAATTGTATTTTATCTGTATTGCTTTATCTGTCATGCTTTTCTAAATGGATATATCTATATAAAAGAACAATACCAGTGAGTTTGGCACCAGGAAGAAGTGGAAGGTGGTACACCATGACATGTTTTCATATATGTCTGTCTGCAGCATCAGTGCTATCCCAGCACCTCTGGCTTCGTTTTGTACTGTCTGAGCCACCGAAGTATCTAACTAGGATCCACCACTTGAGAATCCTCCTTTAGTACTGATTTGTAAACGTTAGTCTGTGATTATTTTTGGTCCGTAATCTCATTACCTAAACACTCCTGTATTGAACAGTCTGAGTCACTTATCATCCTGTAAACTAATTTATTCCAGTCTCTTCTGAATGTGTTTGCTTTTGTCTTCTGATGGATGGAAGTATCTCTGTGCTTTCTGCCTCTTGCTGCTGGCATCCCATTTATTTCTGCCAATTCCTCAGTTTTGCTGGTACTCTCACAGAGAGGTGCTGTTTCCTTAGGTGAAAATGCCCCTGTTTTCTCTGCTGCCTTTGCTACTTTGCTTCTAGACCTACTTTAGCTCTCCTTTTTACTTTCTCTTTACTCTTAAGTAAATTTTTTTGCTATCTCCTCAAAATGATATTTAGTGGTTTCCTTGATGGTTTCGTTCTCTGTTCATATGCCATATTACAATAACCCTAACTCAGATATGTAGGTGTCTTTTCCTATTATTACCATTATGTCTGCCACATTCATTACCAACTGGCAGCCACAAGCTTTACATACTAAATAGTTTCCCCTTGAATACCCTCTATTTCTCCTCTCTCAAGTTTATTTTCCTCTCAGTGTACAGGACAAATTATGTGCATAACTACATTAATGGTAACAGGAACTGTGGGTGTAAATCTCCCTTGTGTTGAAAGGAGAATGGGCCTCTGTGTTTCTTGTCCTTTAAGATGCATCCTGGTGAGCTTTCTCAGTGCTTCTCCTTTGGGCTTTCCCTCTGCCCTCTCCCCCTGGTACAGAATATGCAACTTGCAGGGAAAATAAGGCACAAGTCATGGTAAATTAAACAGATGTCAAAATCCATACTGAAGAATGGGTAAGCTAGTGGGTAAGCAGTGGAGAAGTGCAGAAAACAGACAGTCACTAAGGAGGATAAATGTGAGCTGTGCTTTGAATAATTAGATGAAACATAAATAAAACAGTGACATGGTTTGTTTCCCCACTTGCCTCATGAATAGGAGACACCAGTCCTGACTCTTCTTTTCCAGAGGAGAAATGCCAAGTTCAGTGGTGTTACTCCAGATTTGCACTCATGAAAGTAAAAAAAAAATTGCTTTATTTTGAGAGATGATATTGAAGGAGTTGTTGGAGAATAATGAAGCTATTGGACTGACTAAAGTCTCCTGTTACAGCCTTGTATATGTCAAGGCAGAACTCACACTTCCTGTCATGATAAATTAGTATTTATCCTGGAGCAAATATATATAAATATTATGGTATCACTATGTCTTATGAGTGAGATGGGAGACTGAACCATGTCAGAAAGGGAACTGCAAGGGAGTTAATTTATTTGGCATGGTAAAGGAGGCTGTGTTATGAGGGATAACAGATTTTAATCTTAGAAATAGTGCCACTTGATGACTCTGGTAGGGTGCTTTAGTGTATTGAACAAAGCAACTTAACTAAAACAAAAAAACTGGCCATGAAGGATATCTTGAAGGGGTTTTCTGTATGTTTTGCTACAGAGGTTATAAACAAACCACATACTGAATATTGCTTTTTGCGCATAATGGAAGACTCTAAGTTGTCCCATTGGTTTCAGCAGAATAAGATTGATGTGTTAGGTCTGGCTTTTCATGCAGCACCACTGTTATTATTCTTTATTAATTTGTATGGCATCCAAACAGGCACTTTGCAAGGAGTCACAGGAAGGTTTTTACCCTGAGGAGCATGAGAGTGTAATTAATCCTAGCAGTGATTTTAACATGATATTTCAAGCATTTAAAATTACATACATATTGTGTCTAGAACCAGGTGTAGAGGAGAGGTATGGACCGGTTCTTCAAAGTCGTGGCATCTCCACCACAAAGCCCAAACTCCTTCCCTCCCCTGTTAGCACCTCACTCTGTGGTCTATTGACTCTTTGCATTTGGGCTTTGATGTGTAGGAAGGGAGAGGTCCTGGAGCTGTATAGCTGCAGCTGTGCACTCCAAAGGGCATGACTAGGAAATACACAAGAGTCAGAAGCTCACAGTGGAGCATTTTCCATGCTTGTATTTGGCTTGACTGAGATGCAGTTGTTGTGTAGGCCATGGACTCACAGACGATCTCCATGCTCAGCAGAAGATTGGAGAAAACCATCTGTTGCCACACCTGGACAGCAGAACACCACAATTTCTTAAATATTTTGAAAGTTTTTCAATGAGACATCATGGACCATTATTGTCATGTATGAATTATTTTTAATAGTGCCATGGTTCTGATTTTTATTTATTCAGGACAAATTCAGTCCCAGAATAAACAAGTACAGCTTCAAGGCAAACCTTAGGGTGAAATATGAAGTAAGGCTCTAAAGATACACATTTGGCAATGGGATGGGGGCTGGTATGTGAAAAGAGGGCATGGCTGAGCTTTTAAAGCCTTTTTTGGGTTTGTTATAATTCTCTTGGTGCTGTGCTTATAGATATATGACTGTTTAGAAAGTACCTTTTATGAGTCTATGGCAGTTCACAGATGATGCACCGTTTATATTTTACTTGAGTAAAGCAATTTTGAACAGTGAATGAGGGAAATTAAGACTTTGCTCGATGTAAAACCAGTTTAACTTACTTTTTTTGGAATGTTTAAATTCTTCTAATTGAAAATTTAACATTACAATCTACATTAAAATTACAAGTAATAATCATAATAATGATATCCAGATTTTATGTAGCATTTGTATTTCTTATTAGTGGTAGTTTCCAGCTATGATGATAATGTGTGAAATAATTTCCATGGGCTCATGTGCTTGCTATGAAAATATAAGTTCAACCCATAGTCTTTAGCGAACACTTAGTTATGAAGAATCTTTATAAAAAAATGGCCACTTGGGAAGCAATTACTAATAATTACAGAATCCTTTATCACTGCTTTTGATCTTTCACATGCATGTATCTAAACCCCTAATATTCACGTTGCTGACAGTACAGCACAGTTCAACAATAGCTTTGATGCCAATAGGAACAAAAGGGCTTTTTAAAAATATTCAATTCAGCAATTACTGTCACAGCTCTTCTCCTTGAATGCAACTGTGTGTGTTCTTTGCAATTAATGAATTCATATTACCTTTTAGAATTCACAATACTTTTTCCGGCACTTACAGTTTTTAGATGTGAGTTGTATCAATAGTGATATCCATCATCACTAGATGTTTGCTCTGTGAGCGTATGGTGCTCTGTGTGCAATGCATACAATTACTTTTGAACCGTAGACAAGATAGTAGTCAGGCCATTTCAAGCCTTAGGCAGGAGACATCTGCCAACCATATATTGTACTCTATCAATAGGTCTTCAATCTTTTGCATCCCATGAAATTAATTTTTCCTGGGGCTCTAGATAATTTTTCTTGTCTAATGAAAGAACAGTCATTTCACAAACAACAGACAGAATGATTCTGGAAACTTGTATTATAGAAAATACTTGCCTTCATTTTAAATGTGAAAAGCTGGTTTGTTCAATGCGAATAGATTTCTGTTTAATTTTCTTGGGAATTATGAAAAGAAGACATAGGATGAGACAAACACAGATTATTGTGCTAAGGCAAAGGTATTTAGAATAGGTCTGGAATGCAAAATGTATCTGTGAAGTATGTGGTACATATATTTATATAACTCATGTAATACATCTCTCATATCTGATATAAATCATATAAGGTTAAGTATAGCCAACATTGTTCACACATTTTTAAGGTACAACCCATCATTTCTTGTCACTTTAGACTGTGCAGTCTTTGGGATAAGGGACCATTTCACCATTTGGCATCTCAGCAGCATCTCAGAGCCCTCCCATCTGTGTTAGGGGTTGCCGCTGCCATGTGCCCTGCTGCTGAAAGGTCTTCAGGCATGTGGGGAAGGGCTGCACTGGATGGTATTGCAGAGATGCAGCCTTTGCTTCACAAGTCAGGAGGTGCGCAGTGCTGTGTCCTGTGACCAGGGACCACTGGGCTGTGGCTGGTGCACATGGCATCCATGAGGACTTCTCTGAACATGGAGCTGGGTTTGATGACTTCTCCCTCACAGTAGCCCAATGCTGAGGCCTCTTTCCATTTTTAAGCTCTCCTGTACCTATCTAGCATATGCCTGGGCAAAAGAACTCTCTTGGCCTGGCTGTGGGGCCAAGAAATTGGAGAGAAGCTGTTAGACTAGGACTGGAAAAAGTCAACCTGTGTGGGCTACACTACAGAACTACAAAACTGTGTATATGGAGAAGGTGGACAAGGGCTAAACATTCACTGTTTCATTCTGGGCAAGGGTAAGTGTCCATCAGATGGACTACTTGGGAGACAGGAACAAAACCTACAGAAGGCAGTTCTCTGCATAACAGGCAATGAACCAGTGTGTCTCCCTGCCAAAGGATGTTATGTATGCAAAAGTTCAAGAAAAGACTGGGTAAGTACTTGAAAGAGAGATGTACAAAGGATTACTAAACAGGTGAAGGACATGAGATTTAGAAAATGTATTCTGTTGAAAATAGTCAGAAGCGGAGATTCTGTGGGAAAATGTTGGAAATGTTCACCCATTTCTTAATTTTCAATGAATATGGCTTATGGCTGGAGGCTGGAACTGGCCTAGGCAGACCCTTTGAACCAAATACATCCACATGTAGATCACAGTGCTGGGGTAGAAGGCAGCAATTGTGGTCAACCCTTGAAGAAAGGCAGCCCTCTCTTAATGCCTGTCCTTGAAAGATGACAGTACTGGAAATCGGTTGAAGTCATACATGTCTGGGGCCTTCAGAACCAGGCCTTGAGATCTGTCTGGCTTGACAGTCATTTTTTATCCTTTTAAAGCCTTCAAGTCATTTATTTCCAGAGGATTTTGAATGCCTGCTATGGCAGCTGGAAGTTTGCCACTGTTGTCCTGCATCTGTGTCTGTGTGGATTTGTTGGATGTTTTGGTTGAGTCAATTCCACTTTAAATACACTTCAAATTTTAAATGGTGATGCCAGCAGCAGACTCAGTCAGCAACAACATAAACAAATAGTTCTTCATCTCTATGTGGACTCTTGTGCCACAATTTCCGATATGCTTCCAGAGCATGAAGTGGCAGTTTCAATGACCTGGCTTATCTCCTTCTGTCAACTTAAACATGAAAAAACTCCTTAATAAGTCATGTAATTACAAGTTACACAGAGATAGGAGTTTGAAACTTTCCATATTAGGATTCTACCTGTAATTTGATTCCCTTAAGCCAAAAAATTACACCTGATGTGCTTCCTGCTCCCCCATCTTGTCTTTTGTCATTCTCATAATTTGATGACTTTGGATAGGACTTGTGGGCTTCGTTCTACACTAATGACTGCAGGTTTTCAGTCTCAAATGCATCAGCTTTTTATCATGTGGTGTTTCCACTGCTGGGCTAACCACTTTGCTTCTCTTTGGACATTACTTGAAGACAAGCTGGGATACTTAAAAGTCTTCCTATATTCCCAACTAAATCCGTTGGTTTGATAAAAAATATTGTATTTTCCTGCATGCTCTGTCTTTCCGATATCCTTCAATGGTCTCTACTGTAGTAGAACTGTGTTTAGAACTGGCCAGTGCATCAGGAAGACTATCAAGGGTTTATTAAAAAACACTTCCATAAAATATTTTCATCTTGAGTTCCTATTTCTATGAACTTTGCTTCATTTGGAAAATAATTTTCAGTGACCTTTACAGTAAAAGATAGATTTCTACATTTTTGCATTCTCCTTCTTATACAGCATACTGATAGATAGTCTTCTCTAAGGAAATAATTTGAGATCATAATTTACCTCTGAGCAAACACATGTAGGAGTAAAGGTAATTGCAGATAAGTCAATATCTTCTACATATATATTCTAGACCTTACCCTCTGTGCTTTGCAGAAGAGAAGTCTGACTTTGCAGGGAGGCAAGTCCACATCCTGACTTGGTGATGGAGTAAGTGTGGGACCAGGCCCTGCCACCTGATCTGCAAGGCAACATGGAGTCAGTGCAGCCCTGAGTGAGGCCCCAGTATAGAACAGCCTGGTAAGAGGCTTCCTGAGCTGAGAAGGCAGGAGTCTTCCTTTGTGTTCCTCATGCTACTAATATGGTAGTATGTGATACCCAACTGCTTTTGCCACAGTCATCACCATATTGAGTGCCTACAGGAATGATACTTGTCTTTTTCCCCTCCCCCCCTCCACAAACTCAGCAAAGAGTAGATTAATAGCACTTTCTGTTCCTCCCACTCATTCATTTGCTTTGGGCAGCAATAAACTCAGCAATTATGGCAGCAGCAGCCACCAGCTTCCAAACCTTAGATTCAGCCAAGAAGAAAGGCGTTCTTCAAACCTGCACCATGCTGCTCAGCCCACAGTCAGAACAAAGTCTGCACCTCCCAGCAGTGAGGAAGGCAAATGTTCTAAAACAGAGGCTTGCAAACACTCTTCCCCTCCTCTCTTGCCAAAGATAAACACTGAACTGGATTGCAAACCTGACTGAGGGTGAGAAACTGTTTTCCCCAATGTGTTTCAAAAAGGACCTTCCCCTTCCTTTGCATGGGACAGCAACTCCAGATGGGTTATTTTGAAGCAGAACTCCTGGAAAAAGTTGCCAAGCAATGAGAACAGGGGGGCAGAGAGTCACTTGTGGGGCAACTATCTGCCCACACAGGGGAACCTGTATTTTACATTCCATAGAGGGTATTTCATCCCCAGCCTCAGTTTTTAGAGCCTCACTTTTGGTAATGTTTCATTAGCTACAATGGAGGGGATGCTGCAAGAAGTGACAAATTATACTAAGCCAAAGCTTTTTTATTTGCCTGTGTTAGTAAAGTAGGGTTTTCACTGGCTTACTTTTTATTACAATGCACATCCTCTTTGAATGGTTATTACCTTTCTCAGGTGAGTCAGTGTCAGAAGACATCAAAGTTGATTTCTGCAATAAACATAGGCTATGATGACCCTATTCTTATTGCAAACCTCAGCAAACTCTGCTGGATCTCACCGTTAGAGGCAAAAGGATCTACAATGGCCGCCAACCCTTATTCTTTTACCAAAGATGGGGAAAATAGAGTTTTTCTTTCATAATATATTATATGTCAGTTTAGAACTTACCAAGATTTATAAGGCCAGATTCTGGCCTCTGTTGGCTTCAGTGACAGGCCTCAACATACATCTAGGGACAGAGCATAGTCCATATTTCACTGAGTCTCCTTCCCTGCTGTTGACAGGCAGTGTTTTGGGTTTAAAATGAAGTTGCAAAGCCAGAGTAAAGACGTTAATGAACATTCTTTATTTGTTTTGTTTCCCTTAATCAGGACCAAACCAAACCTAAATGTCACTCACACTAAAAATTTATATATTTTTGCCTCCTGGCTCGGAACTTGTGGGACCCTTTGCTTTGATAGTCACTCCTTCATTGGAGTCAGACTTTGAGTTTCTCAAATAGGAAATCTGTTTATTTACTAGGGCTTTTTCTGAAGTAATAATTTGGAGAATCCCTGTTGGCACTCATTAATAGAGGCTGTCCTGTGGACTGTATTTCCTTTGTGTCTGTAAAAATGCCTCAGGACAGATGAGAGGTGTGTCTTCTGCAGTTAAAAAAAGTTAAATAAAATAGTATTGCCAATGAGAAATTCAGTGAGGCCTCTGACCTTTAGAATAAGCACTGCCAGAAATAAAATAGTCAGGGTGTTGTAAGAATTAAGTGTATTACTGAGTCTAGTGGGAAAGAAGCCAGCGTCTTAAATGGAGGGCACTGGAGTCTCTTGTTGATTGCAAATGACAGTGCAATGCAAATCATGAGTGATGTTTTAGGCTATTCTCTTTCCCTCTTCCCACTCCAGGGATCTCTCTGTGCTCACTGAATCAAGAGAATGAGTTAGGTCTCCCAGAGATGCACAGGGACCCAAACAGCCAAGCCAAATGTGAACCTACAGACTTCTGAATAGCTGAAATCTGCTGTTGAGCAATAGGAGGAGAGAAAATTCATAGGAATGTAATACTTGATGAATGTAGGGCATTGCTTTTTAAGGCAACCGTCTGTAGGCTGGCAGGGGGAGGGAAGCAGAATAATAATTGGAAAAGGAGTATATCAGGGCGGTTTTTCTGTCTTAATGTTCACCTCCTTTGCCTCTCAGAAGACTTTGGAGGTGGTGCAGTGCCTCTGCTTCGTTCCTTGTATAGACAGGACGAAGGATTTGTTATTTTAAGGGCATGGACAAATTTCAACCCCCGTCTAATTCCACATTACACATAGCGAGGATCAGCTATCTTTCTCTGTGTTTATACCAGGCCTTGAAATGCAACATTAGCTGATGTATGCTCCCTGGCCATCCTAAGGCTGACAGCTGATGTTCTGAGTGTACACAAAGAACAAAATAGGATATAAATCCCTTCTTATTCTAAAACAAATGTAAAAGGTACTGTAACTCTTCTCTATGAAAGGAATTTTCATTTCACCCATGTGTCACAGAAGGTCTGTTAAGTAACCAACATGCGTAGAGCTTTGGAAAGGAGTGTATCATGGTCTCTGTGGACAATTATATTACACTTTAAACACATGAATTACAGTAAAATAGGTATATGTGAGCTCAAATGTCTTCATAAACCATAGTAATAACAAGAAGACTGATCCTCCCTGTCTCTCATTTGGACTCTGCAGCTGCCTGTTCTGCATTGCAATGCTCATTATAAGCAGAAAAGTGACTCTGAATTTTACTTTTAAACCATCAGCAACCGTTTTGCTACAAAGCTAAGCCATTTATATTTTCTAAGTCTGTCCTCACAGATACGAGAACAATACTGTGAAGAATAAAAAGAGCAATTGCCATGACTCTTCTTTGAGAGGGGTGAGTATTAACAACCCATTTGCCCCAGGGGCTCAATCACAGTTGGAACGAAGGGGCTCAGTGGCTGGGTAGTCCTCTGATTTTCACAAGGCTGTATGGCAAAGACAGATGCAGAGGCAAAGGCTGAGATCAGGAATTTGTGTCTCTCCAGACAGACCTCCTTCCACCCTGACCTTGAAAATTTAGAATTCCAAATCCCTCTCCTTGTATGCATTATTTAATAAAGAAGAACCTTTTCTTAAATATTCAAGAAGCCAGAACACCTTGCATTTCTTCCCTCTGTTCTACTGTCTTTGTAACTCTCACTCAAGAGCTAAGCCTATTTAAGTTTCCTATAATGATGCATATTGTAAAAGTTTATTACAACAGAATTTAATGCCTGGGAAGAAAAAGTCTGCAGGCTGAAACATTATATCAAAGGTAACCTTTTGATAGAAAATTTTGCAGACATGGTAAATTTAATCTGACTCAACTATTTAACTCTTTGCAGTATTTTTCTCATATCTCTCTGAGATGGGGAAGAAATAGGCTTGATTTCTCCCCTGTCTTGCCTAATGATTCTCTGCAGAGGAGATATAAAGTTCTTCAAAATCCCAATAGCAGGATTTTCTGTGCAATTTCCAGGGAAGCTGAGAAGTGCAGAAGGGGTCAAACAGCAGAGAACTGGGAGGGGGTAACCCAGCCTCATCTCTCCCAGCTTTAGGCAGCTATAAAACTGAACTTTTGCATGAGGTTGCCATAGGTATCCTCTGTAGTCAGTGATGAGAAATAGGCTACCTGCAATTGGAAATTCTCATCTAAAATGTGCTGAATCAATATCTGCAAGTAGCTCTTCCTGTCTACAGCCTAAAATTTCCATTCTGTTGCTTTAACACAGGTGTTTAGCATCATTTGAGATGCCCAAAGGAACCTTACCTGGCCTCCAGATGCCACTCCAGAATTGCATGGATTTCCCTTAGATCTTATGTCACACATGGCAGGCCTGTGCAGGCAATGAGATAGTCTAGGGAATCTCAGATGGCATCAAATGCTTATGTTTAGGCAGTTGACTCAAGCTCTAATTAACTGGACTGGCTGATTCTGGGTGAATAAACTGAGATGAGAGAAATTTAAAGTTTGTTATAGACATTCTGAATATAGCCTTCAGTTCATGCACAGAGGAAAAGCAACTGATTTCCATAACATAGGCTAGCCCATTTAGGTAATAGCACTTTGGGCATCTTTTGGATGTTCTTGCTGAATTAGATGTGACCTCAGAGGAGAAGAACCCATGCTCAAGTGAGATCTTCAAAAACCTACTGTAGACTGCCTTGCCTTGTCTTGCCTTCCCTTTGCCAGCTGCATAGAATACAAACCCAAGAGATGGATAAAGGATTGCCTGGAAATCAGGATCTGTTTCCTTTCTAATCAGCTTCTGGATGTTAGTGAATAAATATTTTCACAGCTTTATACCTCAGGTTCCTTTTACCAATAGTTGTGGGTCATGACACTGACATCCTTTCTCAGGGGCTTTGACAGGTTATGGAAAAGACTGTGATCATTTGCTTTTGGGGAGAACTGAAGAGACTGTTAACTATACTGGGATATTTTGTGAAAGAAGTTGATCTTGTGTGTACTTTCCCAGCTCCAAGATGGTGCTGTGGATGTACAATCTTCTTCTCTAGCAAGAAAATACTACATTCTGTTATTCTGAGAAACAAATTGTGGCATCTAACTTGAAGTAAAGCCAGAAAAGAAGCACTGAAATTCTGTGATGTGATTGTTACCAATCCCCGTCACAGTTGTCATAAAGCTTTATCTATCATAGATAATAATGTGACATTGATCTAGTGAGGTCCTTGCCCATCTTGAATAAGAATTTAATTTTCTGTAGTGCCTCTACTGTGATTCAGTCCTTTACTACTTCTGTCTTTTCCTAATTACCTAGGAAACCTATTGTGTTTCTTCTATTACTCAGAAATTCTTCCACTGAGAATTTTCATGTTCTACAGTGCACATCCTGAGCTCCAGATGACAAATGACCTAGAGAGTGAGCCTAAGATTTACCATGGCCAAGCAAGTGCAAATTATCTAGTCCTAGAGCAATCAGTTCGTCTATCACAAAAGACATTGACCCCCACCACTGTCATGAATACTCACTATATTAATGCAAAGTCAAGCTCAGTTTTCACACAGTACTTGACCTTGCCTCCTTAGGGAGATGTATATAATCTTCTATAGGGATGAAGTTAACACTCTCTCAGGCTGCCTAATATGGCTCTACAAAAATTATTCTAAAATTGAGAGGCTATTTTAAGAAATGAAGATGTCCTTTTTGAAGGTAATTTGAACCATGTTTCATCATGCCATGAGACTGACATCAATCTCAGTTCAGTGCAGGGAGATTTTTCAACAATCCCCAGGAAAATATGTTGTTTTCTATTACATTTTCTAGATGTTTCTGGTAATATATTTAGGAGGAGAGTTGGAATAACACTGTGTCGGTTTCATTAGTCCAGCTCCCTGGTGAATTTTTTTTCCTGAGTAGAAATCCCCTGTTTTAGTCCTTTAAACACTTTTTAAATGTGACACTCTCTGTGCTCTTGGTTCCCTTAGTGTGTTGGTAGTAGATAGCCTTCACAGCTAATCCTTCTTTAGGTGGGAAGAAGACTGTTTCCAGGCTAAAGGGCAGCTCCTATGTGTATGTTTAATTTGGTTGATCGATTTTAGTTTCAATGATCAATATCAAATACTTGTATTAATGTTCTTAATTGCTTCATATGAGTAGGAATCTTGCCCTTTGATGGACTTGCCTACATTTGATTCCAGAAAAAGTCTGCACAAAGCCTTGTTTAAAATTAGCAGCATGCACCGTCATAGCATGAAGGTAAAAGAAGGACTGGATCAGGTTAAATACCTGGAGAGAAAGGAAATAGTAGGAGGCATAAACCAATAAAGTATACACCAGCATGTACATGGCGTGCATGCACAGGTTCTGGGTTTGCATGGCACCCTAGCTCAAATTCCTTGGTGCTGGTAACATAATTTATCTCAGCGTTGTGATGGAAGCTGTGAAGGATATCTAATGAAGCTTTCCTAGGGGGTAACTCGTTTGTCAAAAAAGGTATAAAAAGTATCACTTTGTTATAAGGGCTTCATTCCACAAGATGGTAGGGAGTGGATTGATAGCATAGTCCTGTAGAGCAGTAATCTTTTGTCTTTAGGATATATAGGCATGCCATTATCATAGGCTCTTGTAACAGAGATGATGTTCAGCAAGTGAACGGGACTCAACTGAGCCACTCAAAAGCTTCATTTGATGTGCAAATGAGAAATCCTGTTCAATAGGGTACACATGTCCCAAATGTGTGTACATGAAACTCCACTTAATTTCTGCCAGAACCTGCGAATAACAGTGTCTCGGTCCTTGAATGACTGCTTATCTTAATGTCACTAGCTGGAGAAAATTGAGTTTTCAGCCTGGAAAAGCTTTTCCTTCAAAGTGAACAGCTTTGACATGTGCTGTAGCCCTGATTTGGCAATGAACTCATGAACCAAAGGTTGAGAATTATCATGCCTAACCAGAATGAGCAGGAAGAAGCTTTCAGGCATATCCTAAACTTCTGTTTCCCTGAAAACAAAGCTTTTAGCAAAATCCAAACAAAATATTCCTTGATAATCTTTTCCTCACAAAGGTACATTAAAAACATTTGCACTTGCTCAGCTTTGTGGAGAAAAGAGAAAGAAATGAGATCCCATCCCACTAAAAGACAGACAGATGCCCTATATGTGTTTATTTCTTGCCAAGCTGTAAAGCTCAGAGAAGCTGTTACTGTTTTCAAAGAGGCTTTGTACCTGCCGAAGATCTACACAGAATCCTAAAATTAAGTCAGGGTGATAGAGCATAACGATAGAGCATGTCTATGCAAAGAGCGTAACACTTAAGATGATATGCCTTGAACTCCAGTATAACATAAACAGGCCTAAGTGGAGCGGTTTAGTACAATGGGAAGAATCAGGTTATCACATTAGAAATAATGGCTACAAAAATAATTCAGATTATGTAGTCTGCTTCTGTTTAAGACAGAGTAAAGGCAAACAACCTTTGACTTTAACAGAGCTACTTGGAAAAATGAAGGACTACTCAGAACAGAAGTGAAGTGTTGGCCCTACAACATAAGACTAAATAAAACCAATCTTTCTCCCCTGAACACAGGAACTAAAAGAGTCTGTTCTTGAAAACATCTATTTTTCTGTACTCAGAGGCTGTGTTAAATAATTTCCTAGTGGCAGGCAGATCAAATTCCAACTATGTAAAGGGGTACTTGAAAGGGTAGAAACATTTGAAGTGAAATATTTAAAGCTAGATCCAGGAGGGTCAGGGCTAATTTGTGAATCATCAAATGGCCCAACGGCAGCCTGCATATAAGTGCTCAATTTTGTGCTTTAGTTTGTCATCATCATAAAAATTGATTCTTCAGTGTTGTGTGACTAATATTTATAGGCAAGACTTACTAGTGGAATGGGGGTTATAATAAAAGCTTTTGTCTGCCCAGGTAAGATAAGGTTCACACACAAATTTACTGTGCTCTCACTACTCTGTAGTAACTCTTCACTGAGTCTTTTTACTGCTGGGATGTATTGCAGATACAAAAGTACATACTTTGCTTAAGCTTACTGGTATAGGCTCACGACAATCAATCTGCAACTAAGGAAACTATTTCACACCAAACCATTCTCAGACATGCTCAGTCTAGGGGCTAAGTTTTGCTTATTGGTGGATTATTTTGAATTTGCATAGTAGTAATGGAATGAGACTTTTGGCCTGTAATGACCAAAGGTTACTTACTATAAAGTTAAAATGTTACCCACAGAGATATAGAAGATGCAGCCTGAAAATCAGAGAAATAGATTTATCTAAAAACTTCCAATAAAATAAAAGGTAAAATACAAAGTAATTTACTAGGATAGTGACAGAGAAAAATGTAGAAGTAATAAGAAGGAATAAAAGTGAGACATGCAGGAATTCTGGCAAAAAAAAAGGCTTTTATTTTGTGGATGTAGTCACCTAGCATGAATATATGTGGCTTCCTAAGCAGGGGTCAGTCTTCATTCATGCCACTATCACAGAGGTGATGAAATGATTTCCCTAGGGAAGGCACTGTGAATGACAACAGAAAAAAAACACATGGAAAATCATTATAAAATGTGCAACCACTGCACTATGTTACACCATGGTTTAACCCATTCCTGTACACCTGACGGTAAGCTATGTTGCTTTGAAGTATTGTTGCTCTCTTTTGTCTTTAAGGATACAGACAACACCAGTAGGTGCAGAGGGCCAAATGGCTTTTCTTTGAGCCACATCTCATGGTGTTGTGGTAAAATGTGAAGATCATACAGAATGTTGAAGCTGCAGAGCTGCCTGCTTATTATTTCACTAATTTAATCTTCTGTGGGTTTTTTTTTTTTTTCTTTTTTCTTTTTTCATTTTTCCCCTCCACTGCTGCTGTGAGCACTAGTGGAAGAGGCAGAAAGCAGGGCAGGGCAAAAAGGTCCTACTGTGCTCCTTCTGGAGACCAGTGTTAATTGTCCAGTGAGTATCAGAGCTCGCTGTTTCAAAGTCAGGCTTCTCCGTGGCATGCTGAGTGCTCTTATACCCTACCCAGGACATGCCTTGAGTGAGCTGGAATGCAAAATATGCTTGTCAGGGGTTGCAAAAAGTCTGTGTCAACACTGCTGGGTTTATGATTTAGCTCTCCAGTTGCTGTTCTTTGGTTCTCCAGTTCTCTTCCACTATGATTTGTGGGTGATTGTTGGGAAAAGCATTATTTTTCATGTTGAGTGCTGATGCTTTGTGCTGTGTTGATAGCATGAGTCACAAGGGACAGGTGCAGGGCTTCGGATGTGGCTCTTTTTTACTGGACTGCTTAGACCTCTAAAGGCTGAAGGTGCTGTGATTTCATGTTCAGGTTCCAAGAGATTCTCCTTCCTCTCGTATTATTTCTATCTGCTTATTACCTGCCCTCATATTTACATCTGACATTTGTTTGAGAAGGAAGAAGATGAGCAGCCAGATGTAGTGTCTCTCATGCCTTGTGGGCTACTTAAAACTTCACTCACATTTTAAGTCCCTGCGCACTCATTTTGCACCAGTTCACCACAGACAGCGTGGTGGGAATCTGGCCCCTGAGGTCTATACACTGGTGTGGTGATAGAGGAAAGACTTTTGGATACTTGTTGCCTTTCTCAAGGGTGAGGTTGTCCCCACCAGTGGGTACACCCACTGGAAGGGTCTCTTGGGTTAGCATTTCCTTCCCTCACCTGTCCCTGGTGTCCAGGGACACGACCTCCTATGTGGTGGTGTAGGGCTTGGGGAGAAGATGAGATGCAGTTTTTAGGGGCACAGCTTGGGGCCAAGTCTGCAGAGCTGCCCCTTTAGAGTTGCATGATGGTTGGACAGCTGAAAGCTCCACCTTGAAGGCTCCTGCCTTAAAAGTGCTGCAATTAACTAGCACTGTCTTGCATTATGGTTATGTCTGTACTCTCATAAGTGTTATGGGCCCTGTACCCCAGTTTTCAAAGGTGCTGAGTGTGCTCAGGTAACCAGTTCATTCTCACAGGTCACAGGACATGTTTTCTCACACTTTTCCAGCCTCTGTTTGCACCTGTCAGAAGATCTGAATTGTGATACGGTATTTGGGAAAATGCTATTTGCAGAGCAAAAGTTATTTACCCAGCAGTGGAATATTTTGCTTGACTGAGGCAGTCTTTGATCTTTTGTTCTGGAGTTCTAAGAGTCACACATCCAGTCTCCAGCAGATTGGTAGCTGGAGCCTTTTGTAGGTAATCTCCTTTAAAAGCTGAGTTACTTTGGCTACCTCAAGGTCTGAAGATTCCTCATTTATAAATTAGATGATTTTCTGGGAAGTGGATTCACATTTTAATCTGCATTTTAGCATCCACCTTGCAAATCCATTTAAGCGGCTTGAATTATTTGGCATGGAAGCGGAACCCCAAAGTGTGAGTTAGCTTTTCCAAGGAAGATTTTTTACTCATGCAAATTTAGGTTTCGAATACTGCCAGCAGAAAAGTAGAACAAAGAAGAAGGAACTGAACTACCTAAACTGGGATTCCTCATTACACCTGGTTGGCTTTGTTTTTCAGATTGTGAATGAACCACAGAATGAATGCACAGAAACACTTCCACACTTGTAGCCACCTATTGTATAATGAATATACCATAATTCATTTAGAAAATGAAAGTACTGGAGGGCTGCAGCCAGCCAATTAAACATTTTTCCCAAGTTCAGATAATGTCTCAAGATCTGTTTTTATACCTGCTGACAAATTATACCTATACTTTTTTTATTCCTGAATATAACTCTTGAACAGTTAACCACACAGTGACCTTCCATTGCTTTGCTCTGATGTTTCACTGTTTCATGAGTTAAAAATACAGCAATTCACAATGGACCAACAAGACAGGTAGCCAGGTAGGTACATTAATCTTCTGTGGTCAGATGCCTCATGAATCACTGCCCTTGTAACAATTTTAATTAACTTTATATATATACTATCAGGAATTCAAAATAAACAACCATTTTGGAGGGAGTTACTGATTTTGTGCACCTCTCACAAGTAGCAATGTGCATATGGGTGAAGGAAGAGTTTAGAGAAACTGCTTTAAGAAGTGTTGTGTCTCTAGAGCTTCCTCTTTCACAGCTCTCTTTCTACTTCTAGCTCCTGCTTATGCAGCATTACTAATTTACCTTGACAATTGACATTCGTTGTGTTTCCAGCAACAAAATCTGTAGTGGCACAGTGACTTAGTGTTTCTGTGTTTGCTGGGAGAGCAAAGGGAATTGCGCTGTGTGTTGCTGCCTGACCCTCATTATGTATTGCATCTGTTCTGGCGGGGTGCTGCAAGAAGTGCTAATTCCTATCTTGCCATCTGCTGAAATTGCCATAGTCCTTCAAAGCCACAGGCTCATTTTGCATTTTTTCCATACAATTCATGCATTTAAATAAGACTCTGAGAATTTTTTGGGTCCTGTGTCCTGACTGTAAGGTAGAAGGTAATGCAAGAAGGTGTGCATCCTCTCACCAGCCCTGTGGGTAGTTGGGTGCCAATTCCATCTGATACCTCTGGGGTGGGAGAGAGGCTCTGTGTCTATGCTGTGCACATTTGGACGATGTGGTCCTGCTCGTGGAGGAGCACAGATGGACAGCATGTGCAGGAGTCCTAAAGCCAGCCCATGTGATCTGGCAGCTCAGCAATACCACCAGTCCTGTCCTACCACCTTTGCACTTTTTAAAATAAACTCAGGGAAAGGAACCCGCCCTTTTATTTCTGCTCTGGGAACACAGTCCCAGGGCTTAGGTTGGAGGGAAGGGTGAGAGGAGGCGGTTTCTCTCTGCTTCAAAATTCAGCCTTAATTACTGCCTGTCTCCTGCATGGCTTCCACCCCCGCGGCTGGCATGGGCTTCAAACGAGGGCTATGAGTGAAGCCTCCGAAGTTAAATCTTTATTCATCCCCACCCTAGTGAACGGGAAGCCCTGATGAGAGCAGCTCCCACGCTGATGGCAGTGGAGGGGTGCATGAGTGGGCAGTAATTAAGGATGTATTTTGAAGCAGAGGGATTCTTCCTCCTCACCTTCTTTGTCACCACCACTGCCTTTGGGAACTCACTGCTTCTAGGCTGGCTCTTCAGTGAAGGCATCATGGAGAAACAGCCACCAGCAGACAGAGAGTGTCTTTATTTTACTTCACCTCAGGAGAATCTCCTTTGGCACCGGCCACCACTGCAGGGCCAAGCTCTCAGCAGCTCAACAGGGCACAGACATGGCATGGGGATGCCTGATCTGCCTTTGTCCCAGTAGAAATCCCATTTGTTTTCATTCTTGCCTGCTCTGACATACAGGGTCTGATCTTACCTGATCCCTTGTTATTTGGGCAACTAGTGCCAGTGTGGGAATGCTCAGAGACCACAACCACCTGGGCAAGGGATGGAGGACAGATGATACTGCAAAAAGTAATTGCAAACATTCATGTCAACACTCTCTGACTCTGGAAATCCCTGAGCTACAAACTCTTGTTACAGAATGAGGCTATGTTTTCTGCCCAAATATCTCAATATGTTTCATCTTGAGTCATAATAGTCTGTCAGCGTTCTCCTTTGGCCCATCTCATGGAGTGCTGGGCTGGATGAATTTGCCATCCTGACTTGGCAAGGGATAGCAATCAGCTCTACACCTGGTATTTCCCGGCAAAGCAGATAATGGCTAATGAGCCAACTGCTGACATTAAGTATTTCAAAAGGTATTTTTAAAAAGTAGTGTAATTATTTTTGTATATAATTATATACACAAGAAAATTATAATTCTGTTTTCTTCCAGAGGAAACAAAGCCATGAAAGCAACTGCATGTACTTTACATAGGGAACTCTGAGACAATGAATTTGTAGTCTGCAAATTTGTAGATGGCTTTTTATTGCTTTTATCAGTCAGGTTACAAATAAGAGCTTTGACATGGGTAAATGCAGGCATGCACGCATAAAATTAGTGACAAAATTCTCAAAAGTCCAATGATTGACAAATGCTCTAGGTGACACTTGTATCACTGGATTACTACAATATACATTATATGAAGCATATTGAATTATCAAATTTCAAAAACAGACATGTGAGGTTGTCTGGGGTTTTCCTGATGGGGAATGGGTGGGAGGGGTCAGGCTCTGCTCCTCTGAAGGATGCAGGGGTCAGAGATGCCCTCCATTGGGAGTGGCTCCCTGCCACTTGGGACTGTGTTGTTTACTGTCGCAGGAACCATTGCGCATGGAGAGAGGCATGGATAGCCCTCTGTGGGAGGTACTGACAGGGACACCCACCACCCCCCCCCCGCCCCCTCATGGCACAGCGCAGCAGAGCTGCTGCCATTGTTCCTGCCAAGCTGTCCAGCTGAACATCAGGAGGCGCTTCCCCCTTCCCTCTGGGAATAATTAAGACTTTTCCTAAAGCAGGCCTGGTGAAGCTGTAGGATTGCCACAGGTCATTTGGAAACATTTGCTAATGACCTTCTTGGTCCCAGTGTTGAGTGTTAATTTACATTATGAATTTCACTCAATGGCTATGCTAGCTGCCAGAAATGCTGACTCAAGATGCCATGAGGTGAAGCTGTTTGAGCTAGCAGAGATATTTAGTAAATCTGCACAGGCTGCACTAATCAGGAAAGAAAGGGATAAACATTCTGCTTAGAAGTGACATCATTTGGTTTAATGTAATTTTTTAATGCTTTTAAGAACTTCATCACACTGAAGTTTCATATACTATCTGCATCTTAAAGCTAAGCTGTTAAAAAACCCTTGCATATAATATCCAGATCTAATCTTACTCTGCCAACTAGCAAGTTTCCAGGAAAAGGAGTGGGGATCTGTAATTTAATAGCATTCAGTATAATGTGCAACTGATGCCAAGAGAAGAAAATGTAGAATTAGCTGTACTAACTTTGAAGGGCCTGAAACAAAGGGGGAATGTGCATGAATAGCTGGAGATTCCTCAGATAATAGTAATGTCATAAATTTAGAATATTATAACGTACTTTGTAAAGTGAAGTAATTTCATATTCCAAGTAGAGAGCAAATAGAAAGAGCTTTCCTAAAGCATGCTGTAGATTAATGAATTTCAAACAGGCACATCAAAGTAAATCTAACAATAACACTGCCACAAATAAAAAATATGATGGGAAGCAGTTAAAACATAAAGACAAAGGGCCCATTTTTTTCTCCCATTATCCTGATGTAAATCCAGCGTAACTTGGTTAATCTCCTCTGTGACTCTGGGTCTAGAGACGGGAGTGACAAAGAATAGAATTTGGTTCACGCTTACATTAAAAGAGCATAGAGCTATGAGCGAAAAAAGCCCGAGGGTTTTTAGGAGATGAGAGATCCTGAAAGCAAGGAAAGCAATGCTCTGGAGGAAATGCTCAGAAAGATAGAGCTGTTTTTTGCTACAGTGCATTGTTATCCTGCCTGTAGAATCCCCATTCGCGTCCTGGCAAATGCTGATCTGCAAAGCTCAGGAGGAGTTGCTCCAGAAACTGGGCAGATCAAAAGGGACCTGAAGAGAAGGACAACTTATGGGGGGTTTGTAAACGTATGGAGGTGGGGGAGAATAACTCACCATTGTGAACACAGCTTTGCTCCTAGAGAAAGCCAGGGAGAAAGAGGAAGGATGCCCAAGACATCTGGTCCCCTGGGTCATGTGTGTGTGTGCTGCCCATCCCAGCATGCAGAGCTGAAGGGGGAGGGACTCAGGCTGGCAGTGTGGCACCTGTGGTGTGCAGCCCATGGTGTGCAGCCTGTCTCACTTGGGCAGCCCCAAGGCAGGGGTGGAACTGCAGCCACGTGGTGGGTGACTGCAGAGACCTCCAAGCTGGGACTTCCATATCAAGGGAAGCAGACCAGGGAAGTTACCAGACCTATCATGATCAAGATGTCTCTTGTTTCCAGTGTCAACCACTGTGGACCAGCTATAGCTTTTCTCTAAGATGGCTTAGATCTTTCAGATGGCTGATTTTTCCCTGCTACAGGGCTGATTTGAGGGGGATCACTGAGTTGTATGCCACCACTGCTGCCTCCAAGACTCCTACCAATCCCCAAGCAGTGGAAAGGAAATGAAGGAGGTGGCTTTTGCATCCTCAGAGTCATCAGTAATGCATGAGACTCCTGAACGTTTCAGCTAAAATGAATAAATATACAGATGCATCCATTTACTGGGGTGACAATAGCAAATGCATTCAGACAGTAAGGTACTGAAGCCTGCACACAATGAATATAACTAAATATTTTTGCTGGAAGCTGTTCAATTGTTACCATCAGGGAAAGCACGGTTAAGGTTGACATGTCCTCTCCCTTCTGTTAGCTTTATCCTCCCTTCTAGTGCCTCTGTCATAACAAGCACGTATCCACATACATGAAAAAGAAGGCTGGGTAATGACGGGACTTGGCATGACATGCTATTTGGGTTCTGCAGCAACCTACTGAAGTGCCACTTGCCAGGTTGCTATTCAATCTGACGAGATCAGGCAGTCAGTGTATCACGCAGCAAAGGATTGCTAAAAAATAGAGAAGACTTATGTCACACTCAGAGGAAGTATTGATTGAAGCCAGAAGCGGAGTTAGTGCTTCCTTCAGTGCTTCTAATCTGTCTAAATGACCCGCACAAAGGAGCCAGCTGCAGACTTCTTACTTTTGCTCTTACCTGTAAGTGAAGAGCAGGCAGTAAAAAAAAAAATCAAAGGGATGTCAGATGTGCTGTGAAACTGGGTCACTGCACAGCAAATGGAATTTAATGTGAAAACATAAAGAAAATGGTGGGTAAAAACATGAAATACATGAAGCTAATGAGAACAGCTCACAAAGGAAAGCCTTTGGAGCAGCAGTTGCCTGGTTTACCAAAAGGACCAAACATTTGAGAAATCAGCTTCCAGGAAATAAATCAAAATCTGTGAAAATGCTAAGATACCTGGCTAGAGTAGTGGGCTTTTCAGTGTGGGAGCATTGTTTTCATCATATGGGCTGTAGTGAGGGAGCAGATATGCAGGATGTGGTGCTTGCTTGGATTTCCTCGGGTTTCCTCATTTTTAGCTGTTGCAGCCAGTCTTCTGAAGGTGTGAAGAAAACCAGATTTAGTCGTCTTCTGGGTAGAGCTGCAGAATCTTGTGTCCATTATGGCAAGGGGAAAGGACCCTGTGAGGCTTTGGGAGAAATCCTATTACAAAGGCCATGGGGAATTTTAAAACATCTATTTTAAAATTTCTGTTAATATCCAATGTAGCACTTGACTGAACAAAGAGCTTCTTATTAAAAGTTGTCAGCTGATCCAGGGAACTGGAAGGAGGAAATAGGGCAGATCTTGAACAGACAGATTTCCCTGGTATACTGTGGGAGGTTTGAAGGTGCTGCATACACTCCCTGATATGAATAGGCAGTTGCAGGTCAAGAAGCTCTTTGGGATTTGACTGAGGAATGTTGGATGGAAAACTGGGGAAATGAATTTCAAATGGAAAACTGTGAAAACTTATTTTTTATTATTATTATTTTCAGATCATGGCATTTAAGTTCAGGAGTAACTTCAGGACATTTCTTCCAAGTGGGTGGGACACTGCATGCCAAGTTTCAGCAGTAATGAGGAGGCTGAGCCGAGAATGCACCTGCGCATTCCTCTCCTTTAGTCCTGTGCCAGAGGACCTCTGGGGGGGCATGAAGTGTTGGGATAGAGGGTGGCAAGGGTGGTAAAAGTAAGAATCTGTATGTAGTAGCCCCCAACAGGGACAGGAACAGGTAGAGAATGGCAGAAGAGATGGTATGTACCAGGTGTCTTCACCACAGAACTAGATCTCTATGCACATGCAAACAGAGTAAAACAATTTTCAGTTGGCTTTCCAAACTAAAGCATTGAGGTAGAAACACACTGATGTTATTTGGTAAATCATAAGCTGCCTTCTTGGAGGAAATAGAGCGTTAAATAGAAAAGCTAAGTGAACTTTGATGAACCAAATGGCCTAGGCTTGTTCCATCATTTTTTATTAATCATACCAGGTGGTTCACTCTGAGTCTCTGAGTGTATATCTGAATGCTCTGCTCTGCCTCTGAATTGTCACCTGGATTCTGATTAACTGGAAACCTAAGGTGATGGTGACAAACTATCCTCCCAATGTGTTCTCTGGTAGAGCGATTTAGAAGAAGAAGAAGGACCACATGGATAAAGAATATTCAGAAGTCCCTAGAGTGAGGCACAAATGGGGCTTGGGGGCACACAGGGTTTACTGCCCCCAGGAAAAGCATGAGGCTGTTGGGTTGTAAACAAGACCCTCTGATAAACTACTGTGCCAGAAATTACTCTGTGCTGATGGCTTTTCAGTATTGGTTCCTCCTGAGGGCAAGATGGCTTTCAAGGTAGACTCTTACCTGGACATGGGAATAAGGGGATGGGGGGCAGACAGCAAATGCCCTTCTGCAGTAAGCCTGAGCTCATAACTCCCCTGCCTTTATTTAACAAGAGGCTTTTTGGCATCAATTGTGGATGAACAAGTTTTACTTTATGCCTTCAGCTTCTTTGTTGCACTCACCTCAGATGCCGCTGAGCCACAGCAATGACAGTTTGTCCTTTAGATTGAGGATGTCAGTTGCCAATGCAGAGTATTGATTTCTGCTGATTGCTAATGAGTAGGTTGAACTGTAAGTTTGCATGGAAAAATTGAGCTGATTCAGGCTATGGGAAGTGTTACTCAGGCCAGTGGAAATTTCCTAGCAAGTGTTTAGCTGTGTGCTTCTTTGGCAAAGGCAGTTCTGTAGGGAAAATGTCTCACTCTCTCTTTGCCTTGTCTCTGAAGCAGATTTGCATGAGACTGGTACCTCACCCTAGCCTAGGGTGGGGAATTCAAGGGAGGGGATCAGCCATTGCATCAGAATATGAAACTGTGTGACATATTCATATTTTTAAAGTAACTGCTTCTGATCTGTTGCAAGTTCTTCTGCCTTCAGAGTAGTATTTACCATGGATAATGTAGTACACCTTCAAGGATAGACAAGCAGCCACCTCTCATTCAGCTGCCTGACCTTATCTTCATGGATATTATATCTGCATCAGCAGTTAGCTTCAAATCCCAACTCCTGATCTGTACAGAGAAATTTCTGACCTGTCTTGCAAATGCATCTTCACCCTTTGCTGGAAGGGAATTCAACTGCTGGGAAAAAAAACAAAACAAAACAAAACAAGAAGAAAACCTCCACCACAAGAAAAAAAAGACTGATTTTTGTAAGCAGGATGAGAAATTCTTCTATATGAGTTTTACGTGACGAATCCTCTGTCATCCCTTGAGATTTATTCAGCTGAATTTTGATATTTTGATTATCTCCTCTGTGTTTTGATATATTTTTCTCCTGTCAGCAAGTCACATCTTAAGCAACAGCAGATTCTTAGCAATTAACCAGCATTTTGAAGAGTCAGTTTCCCCCCTCCTTCTCTTCCTCCAGTCTTCATCTGGTGTTATGCTTGCAAAGTCAGTGGCAACTGGAAAACTAATCCTGTTAACCTCACTGTAGGATTTCTGAAATTAACTTTCTAGGAAGGAAACTTACTTCTTACTGCACATTGAGACTTCAGAATTACTCGCTTCCCTTGAGCTTTACTGCTTTCATATCCCTGTGATGGATGCTGTATAAAATGTAAGGCAGGTAGTGATGTTAACGTTATTCAAAAATTGTATAAGGATGTCAGTATGGTCATATAGGATAAGATTACTGTTTCAGCTGATCAGGATCCATCTTTATCTACTATAAAGGAACTTTTCAATCAGTTATCTGTGTAACTATCAAATTTTTCACCTCTTCAACTTGATACCAAAAAATGAATGGTTGTCTAGCACCGAATTGATTTTTCAGGTCTCTTCTTCAGGGGTGGAAAGCTCTGAAAGTTGCTCTTTGTTTACTCTAGGTGTTTTTCCACAAAGCTGTTATTCTGTGCCTTGTGCAGGAAAAAAAAAAAAAAAAAAGTAAAAGTAAATTACTCAAGAAAGCTTGTTTGGGTTTAGAAATCGTATCTATTTTTATAAAGGATCTTCTCTCAGCTCATTTTGTGGCTTGGTTTACTACATTTTAAGAAGTTAAGATGACTGCCAAGAGCACATAAGGGCCTAATGTGTCAGCTTTAATGCTCTCTCTGGTCTTGGTGAGTGTAGAGGTGTTATGGGTGCTTCAGTCTGTGAAAGAGCACCTGAGCTGCTGAGCAGGCAGGGTTGCCTGTAGAAAAACTCTGTCTCAACATGCTGTAACTTTCTGCTCTGTTTTACCCAAAAGTTAGAAATTCTTATAAGTCACATGGCTCATAACATGGCAGAAGTATAGTCAAGGGATGTGTGAGCTCGTGCTGGTGAGGAGTCCTTGCATGAAGCACGTTGCTGGACTGATACCTCTGTGTCTGCAGCCTGGTATGTGTGGCAGGAGCAAAGGAATGCAAGGTGGCTTGTAAATAAATTGCATCATTTGGATGGTATGAAAGCTAGCTGAAAATGTTTTATATTCTTTTCCTGGAGGCTCCTAGATGTGCTGAATAGCTGTGCAGGGTCCTTGTTGTTGGTAGTTGTTGCTGCAGGGCCTTAAGTTTGCTGATAACATATGTTAAGTTCGACTTACAAGAAGATGCACCAGAGGGAATTGGCAGCGTGAAACTGTAATTAAGCCTCCACGGCATTTGGGCTTTTGGGGCATGTGAGTTAACACAGGGAAAACCTGGTTTGACTTTAATGGAAAAAGACCTATGGTGAACAAAGAAGAGCATGTAATTGGTTCATCAGAAACCTCTGCATTGTGGAACTTCTTAGGGTTTATTTATTTGTTTTGAAATCAGGGGTTTACCCAAGTGAGATGGGCTTCTCAGTCAGTGACAGCTCTCAACATCCATGGAGAAGAGACCTTTGCTCTTGGACATCTTCCACACCTAAATGCCATTCATCTCTTATATGAAGGCCAAAGGGGACCTGGATCACCAAATTCAGCCCTTCGGTATCACAAGCCACATTATGTGAGGACAGAGGCATCAATGGAACCTGTTCTCTTAGCATTCCTCTAGCATTCATTGGCAGCATTGATTCCTCAGCATGACCCAGGAGGGGAAAGGACCCAGCATGCAGAGGGCTTGCTGGGGGAGGGCAGGTGCTCGTTGGGACCTAGATGCATCCTTGCTGCCCCTCCAACCCACTTACCCTGCCAGGCAGGGAAGGAGTCTGGGGCAGAGTCCTGGAGCATGGTAACTACTCCCAGGTGGAGGAGGAAAAGAGTTTAAACTCTTTAAACACCAAATGCTGCAATTTATGTGCAAGGGAAATGTGAGTAAAGAGCTTGCTCTTGCCATCAGATATGCAATCTGCCCTTAATAACCTATGATCAACTCATTTTTTTTCTCCTCCTCTGTATGTAGCATAGCGCTAGAAAACTATCACAGATCTGATGTTAATACACAGATAATCAGCAACCTAGTTAATCACAGCATTCAGATGGCTCTGAGCCTGCCTTGCTGTTTGGCAGAGATAAATTAGGGATTGGGAGTGAAATAAAACAATATTTTAAAAGTATTAAAGCCTGATCCCACATTTCAGAGGTTATTCTACCAATTACAGTTCTGATAGAAGGTGAAATTCTGCTTTCCATTCTTTGTATAGAATATGCATACTTATGTGTATGAGTAATTGACACTGCTAGCAGGTTTTCTATTAATAAAATGACTGTATACCGGAAGTGATTAACAGCTGCTTTGCCCACAAATTACTTCAGATCATTCAGTGCAGAGCATATAGCTCCTTCCTCTCTATCTCGGGGGAAGCAGAAATGTCCTGGTCTCCTTAAAAGAGGATGTAGCAGTTCAGGAGGACTTAGATTGTGGGGCTGCTGGGCACCTAAATCTGCAGAAGACAATGCTGCAGATCTTTTGTCTGCAGCTCTATCATCGGTGTCTTTGCAAACTTCCCTGCAGAGTTTTCTGTGAAAGGTCTCTGTGGCCCCAAAATCTTGTGGCTACAGCAAAATTAAGTGCTGGTGCTTGTGGAGAAGCTTTTTGGAGTTTGAGTTGTACATTTCAAGGAAAACCAGTGTTGTGTGACTGGTTTAATCAAAGTCTCTGCACAGCCCTTTGGAAACTGCTTTGCACGGGGGGTTTTGTGACAAAGGTGACAAAATGAAACCCTTTCCATGACCCTTCTGTGTACTGATGATGTCTGCTTTAGTAGAAAAGTATTCCAGGAGATCTTTGGTTTCCTTCAAAAGCAATCATGCTAAATGTTGACATTTTGGATATTCAAGAAGGGTTCCTCACTGTGAGTAATTCAGCATTCAAGCCAACACAAAAACCAGTGTATCCTCAAAGTCCCACACAGGCACCTAGAATTCCAAACACATGGCCAAAACCCAGACAGAAACCAGGTAGGAAGTGTTCAAGATCTTTATTGCATTTAGGCTTCAAGCTGGCTTTCTGTGTGACGTGAGTTGCCTGAAGAGTGTATGGGAATTCAAGGGATGCAACTCCATATCTGTATTAAATAATTTTCTTATCAGGGTGCCAGTACAAAAGCTGCCTTATCTCAACAGACCGAATTCTATATTTTATGCTATCTACCTGATTCTCAAAGCATTTACTCTGAAAAGGGTGTGATTTTTCCAGTGGATTTGGTGGAAGACATTGTGATCTAATCCCACTGGATCAAGGGACTTGCTTCTTCTCAACTCAGAAGTAAGTGGACTTACTAGTGAAAGAGCTTTTATGAGCCTTTGGATGATACTGGGACAAATAAGCTTTTCCCTTTCATAGCATACACATCACACAGTAGCAAAGAGAACTGCGTATCTGAAAGAGCCACTAGTTTGAAAGGTAAAGCTGTTCTGAGCAGGAGCCAGGGGCACTGGCAGAATCACTTTTGCAACAGTACTGTCCTGTCTTCTCATCTCCATGGCTGGTCAGCCAGAAAGAAAAGCTGGTCCTGGTTGCAGATTGTGTTTACTTCTGTACCTGATTGTGACATTGAGGTACCTTGTTTTCTTCCCTGAGGACCAAGATACTCTAACATACACACCAGGGCATTGTTGTGGCGATAAGAGGATATGCAGAGCTGGCTACAGTGGGAGAGGTGACTTGGGACCTCCAGTACCTTATTATTTAATCCACACCCCAGGTAACCATTATAAACCCTGAGATATGTTCTCAGTCTGGCAACCATCAGGCCCTTTTTACTGCAGCGCTGGATTTCAAAGCTTTGAAAAATACCTAAGCATAAACTCATGACCTCTGAGAGGTTCTTTTAAGAAGTGTGTTTACTACATTGCAGTTTTGGGAGATGGCCCAAAAATCTCTCTGAGACAAGACCAGAATAGCATCCTTATAAATGCATGTGAGTTGGAAGGGATTATAAGGGTTAAAGAATGCTCACAGCTCTCCTTAGGTAGACACTGGCCTGCAAATCTGAACCAAACCCCAGTTTGTAAAGTGAGTAATTCTGAAAGCCTAGTGTTACCTTCCAAGCAGTATCCCTCCAGTGCTGTTGTTAATTAGTTGCTAATCTTCCTTAGGGCTTTATACTTGAGAACACCTCTCTGTGAGAGCCTTAACGAGAGTCCTTGCTAGTTCTAATAGTAGCTGTATCACTGATGTCATTTGGCTTTGGTCAGACCCTAAACGCATGTAATATCAAATTATGTGGCAACCGTGCATTTTCCATTGAACTAAGAAACAACAAAACATCTCCTGTTGCGTATTATTGAGAAGTGTGGGCTCCATAGAAAAGTAAGTGAGGAAATGCCTCCCAAGAGTGTTTGTGTAATTGTTGGCCACCACTGCTGCTACTTTCATTATAAGAAATGTTTCCTTAAAATTGCTATGCTGCTGGTGTTGACCATTCTCCGGTCACTGCCTGACAAGATTAATAAGGCAGTGACAAAGTTGTGTCAGAAAGTTCCAGCTCTGACTTTATTTACCCTTGAGGGCGGATACAATCTCGGGAGGAGCTTTGAATCTTATTATGGCAAACTGTGACTGTAGTGGAAGGCTGATGAGATAGAGAAACCCATACTTCCTTGTCTGAAAACGTTATTAATAATGTTTCTGTGGGTTGTTCAGTTATTTTCTAGTTTTTCTCAAATGTAAGACCACCTGCCATATGTCCTGTTTAATATGAATACTCTCTTTGAGTTGTCCTTCATGGTGTGTAAGAGAGATTACTGTAAATGATTGGAAGGGATTGCTTCCTACTGTCTCTGGACTCAAAGCAACCCAGGTTCACATGCCAGGAATGCAGCAGATTTGCCACCGGAGGTTCCCCCAACATGTGGCAGGGACTGCTGACTGTGCTCCACTTTTGATGTGAGTGGAACCTGCTCAGATCAAACTGCAGTAATGGATGCTGGGACCGTGGTGGGGCCACAACAGACCACTGCTGGACAATGATGCTCTTGACAAACAGGCGGCAATGCAGTTGTTTTCAACGAGGGCAGCCCACACAAAACTGGATAATGAGATTTTTCCATGCAGTCCCCACAAGAGATTTGTTTGCTCAGGAAACAGATGCATAGCAGGACTTTTAAATCTATAAATGAGACCGTATCTCTCCTCCTCATATTTACAACATGGCTAGCTCTCTCATCTTTGATAACAACACCAAAAGGACTGTTTGCTTAGAAAACCAGCCCTCATTGTTCAGGAAATTACTATTTAAACTTATTTTATTAAAGCTCTTCTGTTTGGCTACCCATGGTGTGGGAGCACTGAAAAGCGTACAAAGCAAAAACACTGCTGAAGTCTAAATCAGACTTGAATATGGGAATGTCATGTTTCATTTAAAAGCTTCTTCTCACCTTCCTTTTTTGTGCCGTCAAGTGAAAATAAAAGTAAGGTTATAACTACATCACTGCCTCCGCTCCACATTATCTGTGAGATCTCTCACATTTCTTTCCACACCTTTTCCACTCCTTCCAAGCTTTGCTGCTTGTTTAGCAAGCTGTCAGGATCCCGGTGCTCCCTCAAATAAGCAGATGACTAGCAGTGGTCCTTGTTCATTAGAGGGTGACAAGCTCAAGGAATAAATACCTACAACATGGAAAGTTTCATGCCGCAGGGTGTCAGTCTGACTTGGTTGGGTAGAAAATGAGGTGGCCTGAGCTTTCCCAGCCTCTCCAGAGCGTGAAATTGGACAGAGACTGACTCTGACAGATGCTCACCCTCTTTGGGATCTCATTGCTGCTCTCAGATCCACCCTGTCACATTGCTGCATTATGCTGCATTATACTGTCAAGTCTTACTTCTGCTTAGAGTGCTTGACAAACATTTTGGCCCAAATCCTTCTTTATATTCCCCCCAAGCCTTTTCTTTTTTCATTCTTGTATCTCACACCCTGTCTTCCTGACTCTTTGTTTTTAGCTTCTGGGCACTTTTCCCACATATGTTCTTTCCCATTCTTCTTGATTCCTTTTTCCTTTATATCTTCCTTGTTGATCCCCAAAGATTTATAGACCATTCATTTCCTGGCCTTCTGAAAACTGAATTTCTAGTTTTCAGTTTTGGTTCAAGCCCCACACTTTATGGTAGCCCCACAGGGCTCCCAGGGCTTCAGAGAGGCTACGTGCATTCATTGGCATGACTGAGGTAAAAGGGACCCAAGACTATAGTTTCTTCCAACAGGGAATTTTCTGTCTCTTTGTCTGCTAAATTCCTGGGCCCCAGACTAAATGGTGCTGTGTGGTTGCATTGGTCATACTTAGACTTCTAGAGTAGGTTTATTTTGAAGAAAGCTTTTTGGAGCTTGGAAAAACAGAGCTGGAAGGTGCATTAACTTTAGCAAAAATTAGTGGCCCAGAACTTCAGGTCTGTCTCTGCTCCTCTTTTTTAAATGGATTGCAATTGTATTTGATCTTCAGAAGACTGTACAGTCATTACTAGAATTAAATACTGATCCTGAATTTAGTAACAGCCTATTATTAAGTGGCAATAATATGATTGTAAAACTGAAATGAAATTCCTGTGTCACTGAATTTACTCTTCTCTTACCACAGGTGATCACATCATACAAAATTTACCTAAATGGTAGATATTTTGAGATAGTTGATTTCCTCAAATTGGGAAACTATGTCAATGAGAAAGTTACAATGCGTGACAGGATTTTGCCTTTTCAACATGAAGCTGTGGTTAGACAGGATCTCTCATCCCAGAGCCATCACTGCTGCCTCAAAGAGTGATGGGCCGACCTTCTTCTTTGTCTCAGGTGGCTCATGCTTGCCACCTCCATTGGCTGCCATAAGCTTTCACAGACTTGCATTACTAGACATGCTAGGTACATGATGCAGCTGGAAGCTGACTTGGCCAGGAAAATAAAAAAGACAAAGAATATTACTTGATTTGATGAGATGAGCCCCGCTATGCAGCAGTATGAATTCTGGAGCAGAACCTTGATGCAGCTGGAAAGAAGAGCCAGGGGAGTGCCAGAACAACTCTTCTGAGCAGTGTGAATTCATGCCAGGTTAAAGTGACTCTTTATTGCAGCCTTAAAATTGCCTCTTTTGCTTGCCTTCATAAGAGATGAGGATGAACCAGCTGCACTTTTGCTATGCTTTATCTGATGAAGCCTCTTTCAAGCTTTTCATAAAAGTAGGAAGCATTGTTCTGAGTAAAAGAGAAGCACAGTTTAATGGGAAAAATAAAGGCTGAGCACTTGATAGTTAAAACGACAGCTATTGGCATGGGCAGGCGCATGCTGAATGCTGAGCATTTGTCTTTGGCCCAGGCAGCAGATAGGAGTGCAGAGGTTATGTGACACAACTGGTTGTTCTCTGATTCTGAAGCTCTCTGATTATACAGGTCTCTTCATCTGGAAGAGCTGCTTCAATATATCACTGTAACAAGAAGCCATATTCTGCTTAAACTGCTTTAAGCTTCTACACTTAGCAGTCTGCCATGCTCCAGCTTTTAATAAACACTTATCAGAAATATCACATGGTAATTTTTGATCAGATACATGTAAACATTCAGTAGCAGAATTCAATGGAAATTTCGGGAGCTTTACCACTAAAGTTTCTCAATGGGTCTGAATTAATTTGTAGGCAGACTGATCAAAAGGAAACCAGAATTGGCATCTGAATGTAATAGATTCAGTTTGTAACTGATCACAGTCCTTTGTAAAGCCCAGTGAATGGGAATTATTTTAAAGGCTTTAAACATCTTTTTGTTTCTTATCTTGTTTATTAGTATTGTCTGTGCCAAGATGCTCAAGCAAATCACAGGATTACTCTGACCGATTTATCATTACTTTTATGACATTTATTTATTGTAAATAAAGAAAGACAAAAAAATAAATAAACAAAGACTACTGTTTCATCCAGCACAAAGTCTACAAGAGCTAATGCACCACTATAATAGTAGATCATCATAACACTCCTTGAAATGGAATCATCCCAGTAAGGACTGACATCTGTTATTTGTACTTAAGTAAAGTAGCACATATTGGACCTGTCATACATAAAAGACTGGAATCAAAGTTCAGACTAGAAGTTACTTGCTGATTCATAATTTCCTGGAATTAGCCCAAATTATGAAATAAATTTGATCCTGCCTCAGAACAAGGTCTGGTTTGTATCTTTGATACCTTCTAACAATGTTTTATGACTCTGTGGAGTCAATGTAAAAATATAATGGAGCAGATGAGTGTTTCACCTGGCAGATCAAAAAGAGCAGAAAGATAAAGTGACACCAGGAAGTGGTATCAACAGAAGAACACAAAATATAGGCAAAAGCACTTTCTTTTTTTGTTGTTCTTTATCTCCTGCTGGAAATCTTTCCTGCACTGTAGTTCCGTCCTCTTCTGTATTTCACGTCTGCTATACTGATTTGCTCATTAGTAGTTCTGGCACTTTTATTACCCTTAACATCACCCATGAGTGTAGTTCACACAGGTGTCACTTTTCAAACAGGGTTGTGAAAAGGGAATAATGCAGTGGACAAGTACTTACATTCTTGTCTTTAAAGAGCTGTTGCATACAACCTTCATGGTTTTGAGTTATTCTTTCTTGCTTTGTACTTGTGTTATATGCAATGTCTTCTGCTTTTTATTCCAGGTAGGTTCAGAGTTTTATGCTTCTTAATTGCAAAACACCCTGTATTTGTTGGTTTCTCATGGGCAAACAGATGGAAAGTCAAAACACATTCACCCGGTGGTGCCAAGCACAGAACTCATCACTGCTGGATTTAAATGTAACACTCTTTGCAGAAACAAAATGCTGCTACCAGTGCAGCTAATGCATGGAAAGAAAATCAGCTTGTAAACACACAATCAAGAGAACTATGACACATTTTCCTTTTCTCCTCTCTTCTCTCTATTAATATGTACCCTCTGTATTTAATGTCTTTGCCTGTAGAATAAGTGTTTCTTGTTTTCTTCCTCATTACAACCTTAAATAAAAAAATACAATCCGGCTTTGTTCGTGAAACAACAGCTTTTCTCATATGCTGTCCATATATTGGCAGACCTCAGAGTGTTAAAATTCTGTTCTTTCATTTCAAAGTTTTTTTCTGGCTGCTTTGTGTTGGTGGTACAGCCCTTTGCCTGTGGCTGCAATAGGTGCTTTTGTTTCTGCTTCGGAGTTGTTAGTGCTGGTGCTTACTCGGCTGTCTCCTGTTCCTGGTGAAATCAATGGTTTCAGGTCCTCTTTGATCTGCGTTAATTACAGAGGGGCATGAAAGCAATGTTAATTGCTTAGCTTCTGACTCCAGTTCTTGTCCTCAGAAATACATTTCTCCTCCCATATTGACTTTGTGGATGCAAACACATGGGTTTTATCCCCTGATGGACCGTGCCCTTGCCAGTTCTGTGGCCAGGTTTGAGCAGCAACTCGTTCTGCTCAGTCATGTGCTGACAGGTGCAAATGCAGGCTCCCTACTTCAGAATTGCTTCCTGTTGGGTGTGAAACCTGAGCAAATAATTCTCTTTCAAAAGAGAAAGCTTATATTGTTTTCTGGATGTTTATATCCCACTATGTAGGTATTAATCTCTCTATTATGGGCAATATTAATAATTGACAGAGGGCAGGAAATGCAAACAGTTTTAATCTTAGCATCATACATTTATTTAACAACAATGTATTCATTTTTAATGGCATTATAGATTTTTAAGTAGCGGAAAAAATGTACATTCTCTCAGTGGGGTGTGATTGAGGTCTTACATTCCTACGTGGGAGAAAAAGGTCAGACCTGACCTTGAGGCATTTAAACAAAATCTTAAATAGTCATGATAGTATTGAAACCTACTAATTCTTGTAAAAGTATCTTCAAAGGGAATTGCGATAGGGTGCAATCCCTGGAATGTATTTATTGTAGGTTTCTGAATTGCTGCCTAAACACATAACATGCAAGATAGCACCTCAGACGGTCTTTATTAAGTACCCCATTCTTTGAGGGGCAGGTCATAGACTCTTACCACCATTTACTAGATTTAATGGCATTTGGGAAACTATACTGGCAAAAACCTCCAAGATAACTCCCAAACCCAAATATGATGTGAGAGTCTACTGTATTGTAGTCTATCCTGCTATTCAGAAATAATCAGTCTTGTATCTCCGAGTGCCTCAAACACAGTTGAAAATATAGGCTGTAGAAAGTTTTTCTTATCAGGCTTGAACATCTCTTTCTTTCGCTAAGTGCTCTCCAGCCTAAACTGTTTCACTTAAGTCTTCACTGGCATCGAGCTATCTCCAAACACAGCTTTTGAAGGCCTCAGCCTTGTGCTGGTGTTTCTGAAACTACATAGCGAACTGAGCCAGGGAACTGGTCTGGCTGAAAAAAAAGAAAAAAAAAAAAAAAGGAAAGGAGGAAAGAAATAAAGGTCATGGGATTTCCTGCATTTGCTCTCAGTATGCCACACACAAATGACTGGAGGTGGAGGAGAGGAACTGCCCATTAGCTTAAATAACATTGCTGCAAGTTGTCTAACCCCACCCTCAGGGTGGAGCCCCTCAGTGACGGCACAGTTTTCATTGGTCATTTTAGAACATAAATTCCTAGATCTGGACTTGCTAAAATGGCCTTCAGCGGAGCTTCTGCGGTCATGGAGACCTAGTCAAACTGTGCTTGATGGCAGGTCAGCTGTCCTGCAGTGCTCACCAGCAGCAATTGTCTCTAAAAGGGTCATAAAGCCATGTTTAGCATCTTTCTAGCTAAGAAGACACTTTACTATTATCTTCCAAGATGACCCTAGAGAAGTTCAACCTGGTATCTTGTCTCTTGCATTTTAGCTAATTTGTTCATAAAACATGTAAAAACACTTGCCTGCCTCCAATGTAATGTGAGAGACATAGCAAGCAGAGATGACTGTGGTCTTCCTGAGGAAACAAATTCAACACAATCAAGTCTGAGAAGCTCAGCTCAGGTTTTTGATCTGAATCACTTGATTTTGGGACACCAGTCGCAATCTTCTAACCAAGACAGAAGCAGACAACCCGTCTGCTGCCTGCTGTAGGAAGAGAGTGCTTAGGGTCCTGGTGTTGGCATTTCATGATTTTTCAAGAAACAATATTGAGATAGTGGTGAAGAAGGAAAGGAAACAATTTTGAAATCCCAGAAATTCTTGAGGATGGGAAAATGTATTTCCAGATTATACTCCTGATCAGCCATAAGCCTGGGGAGGGACAGGAATTTTAGGTGCTGTGGGGGTGGAAGTGCTGATAAGGGGTAACATGCAGACACTAATTTTATTTTCCTCCTCTTGGATTACCTTTGGTCAGGAAATATTTACAAAAAAGTCTATTGCATACTTTGGCATGGAAGTATTTATATAACTGTGGGCAGAAGCTGAAGTTGCCTGCAGCTGACTATGGGTGGTAGCTTGTGTTTATTTTGTGGTGGTTGTCTTAGACAAAGTCCTTTGGGGATCAGGGGTTTTCCCAGCTGGAGGTAGACTATCAGGGCCAAGATGGGAATTATTCCACAGTGGCATGTGATACAGATGCTTCCAGCTCAGTTTCACAAGGCCTGTTTCTGCCAAGCTTTACTCCTACGAGTAAGCCTTTCTTGGACTAATTGTCTTATTGGATTTCAAGGAGGAACGTTTTCATGTAAGTGGTGAGGTCTTGTGCCTTCACTCTGGTTTGCCCAGATGCAGAATAGCAGCGTGGCTGCAGGATCTGTAAAACTGCTCTAGTGCCAGGTTCTGTTTGAGTTTAACATGCTTTCTTCCATAGCATAGTAACTCAAAAGGCCTGCAGTGAGATTGAGCTTAAGGACATTGCTTCAATGCTGTGACTGTAAGGGCTTCCAGATCAGAGCAGATAGTAGTCTTCTCATCTCATACTACAAGTAGTAGAGCTTAGGGATATGCATACAAGTCTGTTAGATACACACTAAACATCTCTGTTGCAAGGTTGGACAAGATTGCATCTAACATCATTTTCTTGGAGGATGTGTGCCCCTGCAGTGACAAAATACTCAGCCAGGTGAGATCCCACAGAGAATCATCACAGAGCCCAAATCCAGATATCCTACACCTCCTAAACTCCCAGCCATGGCTGTCTCTCCCTAAGCAGAATTGTCAGCATAATTTGGAAAAAACAAGATAAAGAACAAACTGAGGCACCTTCTGAATTAGTGGGCAGCTTTCTAACAATAAAGAACTATCTCTAAAGTCCTGCCATTGTTCCTGAGAAGAATGATTTTTGTCTAGTCCCAGTTTTGCTTAAGGAGAGATATCAAAGGAAGGAGTGAAAGAAAGATGAGCTATTATAAGCATGAACACTTTCATTTCCCTTCATCCAAAACACTGAAATCTGTAGAAAACTTGTGCATGTATGTAGCAGCAAAATTGCATCTCATCATTTGTGGTTTCTCTGTCAAGTTCTTTTTTTTTTTCTCCTTAATTTTGAACTCCTCCAGTCCTTTTAAACTCTGGAATAGATGTGGTTACACAATGGCTTTCCCTGCCCCCACCACTGCCATGATCCCTCTGATAATTTTGTCTACTGAACTTCATCTGTACCCTCAGCCCAAAGTTTAACCTGGGCGTTGACTGGAGCCCTTTCAGCTGTGTTTGGTGGGATTTTAGTGCTTTGGAGTCATGTTAAAGCTGATATATAGCTCAATCTACACTGCCCACAAAAGGTAATTGTTCAATTTTATTTTTATAGTGCTTCAATTTACAGCAGGTAGTTAGATTTTGTATAGGCTTATGCATTTCAGATGGCAAAGCCCCATCATTTTAGTGGAAAGGTTTCATGTAGCCACCTGCAGATTGTATTTTAAAAGGCCTGACAATTTTTTTTTTCTGGGTTCTGGGACAACTTTGCTACACCTGTAGTTTAATATGATGTAGAATTAATTATACCCTATAGGCAACTCTGTAGCTTTTGTCTGTGCCTCTGAAAGGAATGTTTTAGAGGCGTCCAACTGCTTTAAGGAGGGGGGGAACATTCTCTACATTATTACTTTACCATTCTTCAGCAATACACTGCTATATTGTGATGGTTCTGCAGCTTCAGGAATTGCATGTGGATTTTTCCTTGCAGTGGGCTATTTCATCTGTTAAGATTGTATACTGGGTCCCCGGTATATTATGAACTTAAGGACTAACCAGCCTATGGACCCCACCGTATGCCACAGTTAATTCAAGCTGATAAACCTGATAAGACACTAAAAGAAAAAGAAGTTGCTGACTTTAGTGGTAGACTTGGATGACAGTCACCTAGATTAGAAGGCGAAGAAGCAGAAGGCAAAGCAGTTTGGCTTTCACAGGAGACTTCACAATGTTGCTTAATTTAATGGTACTCCATTAAGTAGTAAATGCTAGAATGAGAATCTACGGGATGTTTCTTGTTGTCTTATGTCTTTGGCCCACTTCAACATTACACAGGAGCAAAAGTCTGTTCTGATGCTGTAAGTGAATTGAATATAATATCCTCTCACCATAATGGTTAGTGCATCTGAAAACACTTCCGGATGCTTTATATTGGTGCTAATGGGAAGCTCACTTGCAAAACAGTATTAGTTGGGAACATGTGTGCCATAGAAAATACCTTATGCTTTTCCTTCCCATACATCGATTGCCGATGAAAGGTTAGCATAAATAATTTCTTCAATGATAGCTGTTGTTCTTGCCTCTGCATTATTAATAACTTCAGTAACCAACAGCTCCAACATGGAATTTCTGGGCACCCTGCTGTTAATCTTTTGTTACAGGAAAAGCAAGCTGACTATCTTTGATCTCAGTCTCTTAGCCACTTTCCAATGCATGACAAAATGTTACCTCTCATCCCATGACTCCTCGTTTTTTATAAGTCTCTAGAGAGGGAGTTGGTCAAAAGCTTTTGCAAGTTTAAATAAATGGCCTCTGGTGGTTGCTAAGGGACAGGGTATTTCAGCTCTCATTGTGAAATGTGTGAAATGCAAGAGTATTTGCAGGCCAAGCTTTCTTAGTCCCCCAACCACAGAAGGGGATTCATCTCAGGCTTTAACTGTCTACATGCCAGTTGCCTACCTTCGTTATCTAACCTGTCTTTAGTCACTGTAGAGGGAAAGAAGTACCTCCAAAGGGCAATTAACTTCATCCTAAAGAGGTGTGTTTAAAGGTTTCATTTGCTGACATGCTGCCTTCAGTGGCAAACCTGGCTTAAGTAGTTTCTGCTCCTGAATTTGCAATTCCCATCCCTTTGGATATACTGTTGCTGGAACCATGCTAGAAGAGGGAGATGTATTTGTCTTATTTTCAACCTCACAAGAGACTCTTGTGGAAATTAAGGATATGGTTTTGCAAGCCCGCTGAGCTGATTTAATGGCTAATTGACACTGAAAGGTGAAGGTCTGGGTCATCTTCCCTCTGTCTCTGACTGGGTGACCTGTTTCTCCCTTACATGTCCAGCCACGTGTTTCCATCCTCTCTCTGTGTCAGCACAAAGCTCCTGTACTTGCATGATGGACTTGTCAGGAAAACTATCAAGCAGAATATGAGCAATACCAAGCATAATAATTTTTTTAGGGACATAATGACCTTGATTTTATTGTTGCTCCCAGCAGAATGAAAGCACTGATGGTCACAGAAGAGACTGTGGAGGAGGTTGGGCCCAACCACTTGGTAGTAGTCTGTATTTTCATGGATGCAAAATGACTCATGAAACCAGACATTTCATAGTCACTGGATGAGAGTTATATGCTTTAAAGCAGGTTGCTCAAGACATTAGGCAGGTACTCAAAACCTGACTGGACACTGTCCTGGGCAACTTGATCTAACTGGCCCTGATTGAGCTGAGCATTTGGGGAAAATGATTTCAAGATGTGCTTCTCAAACTCCACAATACAGTCATTCCATGATTAGGGACAGCCCCACACAAAGGCTCTTACTATACCTGTCAAGTCAGTGGTTGGATTTAAATCATGGCCCCAATAAATAGCTGTAATGGCAAGACTGAGAAGTGCAAACTGGACCACGAAAGTGTGAAAAATTGACTTGAGGTTGGTAGGGAACGGAAATCTTATGAACAATTTTTGCTGCTGCAGTCAGCGTGTTGTTGAGCAACCTTTATAATAGTTTGGAGCAATTTTGTTCACTCCAGGCATCTATTTCACTTCACTGATTGTAGGGGGAGACTTGATGAGTAGTTTAGATTAAATGGCTGACTTTCATATGACTAAAGTTTGTCAAAATGAGTATTACTGTAAGCTACTACTCGTCAGTACTGCTTGAGGCCCAGAATGCAGCAGTTGTCAAGGATTGACTAGTACAGCCTCAGAGAGCTCAGTGAAAGCCTTTCAATATGGTAAATTCATTTCACTCCTGGGCCTTTTTTTGAGTGTTAATGTAATGCTTGGAAAACTCAGCTGATTGCCGCACTTTCCTTGTTTCCTGTCTCAAACTGATTTAAGTGGGGACTCCATTAGGACATCAGAAATGATGTGGTAATTTGGTATGCTCAGAGGCTCTTCACTTACTTAAAAAGAATTAAGGCAATAAGTAAGCCATTCATTATTTATTGATATCTGTAAAGAAAGCACTATGGTGGATGCTGTTGCAAACAGACATGCCATGTGATTGAGAAATTAAAGTCTGTGGTTGACACTTCCTAAAAATTGTTTCAAATGGTCTTTCAAAAGGAAAAGTTTCTAAGCTTTGACAGCTGTGAAAGGATTGCTTTGGAAGCTCTTTCTAAGTTGCATAAATGGCTATTTTCAGATGGCACCAAAAAGCCATATAAATTCCCATACATCCTCAGGTGCCCAGGTATTGTACATACTTCTTGAATGAGGAAGACCAGAAGTTAGCTAACCTACCTTGTACAAAGCATACCTTTCATTGCATCTTCAGGTATGAACTGTATCCCTGTTGCAGTGTCTAGGAGAGAACGGGACCTAAATCTTCTCCACACCATCCTCATGACTTGCTGATCTCCAGGTACTTCCTAAAAGCAGAACCTCCTCAGAGGGGCTGCAGATGTGGTGGGTCACAGTAAAGAAGGGGTCCAAAAAGAGGTACCCTTCCTTTCTCTATCTGTAGCGGTCTCAATCCCAGTTTTCTTTGCCAGTGTAAGTTACAAAAATACAGGGCTAAAATAATAAGCTGAGGACCCATCATCCTAGCTTTGAATGCTTGCAGTGCAATAATTGTGTCTGAAATAGATGTCTAGACACACTTTATACTCAAGAGGAAGAAGAGGGCACTTCTGGGCTCTGGTTCATCTGACTGATTTTAATCATCCTTCTTTGGTGCAGAAACTTCAGTTTGTGCATCAAACAGTTTCTGTCAGTTGGCTGCCAAGAAAGAGTAGTTGAGCAGATCAGAGGGGGGCATCCACATGGAGCTGAGTCCTCTCTCAGTGTGTAGCAACTGCAGCACACATATGTGTAGTCTACCTTTCTGCGTGTGTGTATAAAGTCAGTCTCTTTCTGTAGAAAATATGCAATTCAACTGAATTTCAGGAAATGAGAAAATCAGTGTGTGGCTGGAGGAAGAACATAAAGGAGGAGACTTTACGGTTTAATAGCACCAAGACAAATATAACTGCTGGCCTGTTCTTTAGACTCCAGGAAAACAGGTCCAGTCTGTTGTTCCTATGAGCATTTCTCTAAAAAATGCAAACCCCTTGCCAGGTGAGATATTAGCTTTAATGTTTCTGAACAATGTGGAGCCATTCAGACTCATATTTCTCTCTCTATTTGTATATATTGTGACACTTTCCACTTTTTCTAAGTATCTTACCAGTGTGCAGAAGGGTCAGGCAGTGCAGCCTTGAGCCAGCTGAAGATTCTCCATCTGTATTTGGAAATCACATAACTGCTGTGCCTCTGCGTAATTAGTTCAGCACTGTGCCAGACTAATAGGACTACATAGCTTCCAGATTGTATCTGACTGGCTCAGAGAGATGGAGACATCAGAAATTTAAGCATGCACTCTGCTGGACTGAGGAATGTGCCTGTGATGCCAGACACTTTTTTTTCCCCCCTCTTTTGGTTCTGTTGAGCTTAGAGTAAAAGAACTAAATGAAAAGAGTCATTAGTGTGATGAAGTCTACTTTCTCTGTAACTAATTGTGGCCCAACACTGAAGTCCTAGGCTCACTCCTTAGAATAGATTTGAATTTTCTTACTGTTTTTTTTTTTTTTTTTTCTGCTGTATTTTGTGCAGTCAGTCTTGGTTGTTATGAAACATTGGTATCTGACTAAAACTGAATAATAAACTGTAATAAACAGGAAATCAAAGGATATAAACCCAAAGTAACCCTTTTAGTTTCTGAGGAATTTTGAAGGACCAGTTGTTCTGCACCAGAGTGGGAAATGCTGCAGTTTGTCTTAATACATAGCAATATCAAAACCCAACAGTCTCTGAAAGTGTCTGGTTTCCACTGGAAGAAAAAAGTAAAATGAAGTAACTGTTGTGGGTTTTTTTAATACTGGGGTTTTTTTACTTTCACAAACCCTGGGTATTTTCAGGCAAGGCTTTCTGCCTTCAGCCACCTATAACAAACAAATGAATATGTTTAACATCTCTCCATATATTTTTACTGTTTATGGTGGAAGCCCAAGAGGATCCTTGTCTCCTGACTTTTCCCATGAAAGAGGATCTGATGACCAAAAAAACCCCCAATTTCAGACACCTTTGAAGAGTTATGTGGACCTTTCTGAAACGTTGTCTGTAGGAAACATTTTTAAAATGATGAGTCAGCAAATTTTGCAGAAAAGATTAGTGAATTTTTCCTATCAACTTCTTTTCTGCTGAAGTCACTGGCAGTGCTCCTATTTATATAGATGGAATCAGGGTTTCATCTACACCTGTGATGGTAATATTGTGTCTATAGTTTTGCTGTGTCTAAACTATTTATGAAAATGTCATTGTGAGGTACCTGATTTTCTTCTCCCATCATTAGCCTGTGTAGGGAAGCAATCTATAAGCACTATGGAATGTAATACAGTAGGTTAACAAAACCATCTTCATTTTAGACTAATAAAGCGTTCAAAAAAAAGTTGCAATCCTGGCAGTACTTGCTGATATAATTTTGTTTATTTATGATAAAACATTACATCCTGGACACCCTGCTTATGCACATTTTTGGTGATGGTTTACGGACCACAAGGAGAAGTGTATACTGTTAGGAAGCAAAGTAAGCAGACTCCAAAATGACATGGTCAGTCTGCATCATCCTCTTTGGAACTGAAGGAATTGGTATTTCTGAGGAATCACTGAGGAGAAGTTCATGTTTTCTGTGATAAATGACAGTATAGCTCTAGGGCTGTAGTTCAGTGCTCAGGTGACAAATGACACTAGAAACCCTCCTGTCCCGAACAACCATCCAAATCCTTGGGAAAGCCTCAGCTCCCATTGCTGCCACAGGAAAAGCTTTGCTTTGTGCGTGTCCCTTTTCTTTGACAGGACGGCCCTCGCTTTGAGTGGCAAAACAATGGTTATAAGGTCCAAAACGTCCAGATGAGGGAGGCTCCCTGACAAGAGGGATGGTTTTTGTCTCAGGTGACTTCAGCTTCCTGGAAGTCAAACATCTACTCTAAAACTGTGGTTCCTCGAACATTTCTCTTGTCAGAAGTGCTGTTTTAAAGCAGTTTGTGTTCTGACTGCTCATTCCTGCTCCCAAGTTTGCCCTTTTGATGGGCTAATACTGCTGTTCAAGTGGTAATTTGAGGGTGGGGGGAAACAAGCATACAGAACAAGTTTTGTATTTCTTTTTTTCCCCCCACTTTTTCAGTTGGACTAGTTCTGTTGTCTCCTTCACAGAATGTCATCTTAAAAAGCTGGGCCAACATGTCTGAGGAACAGTGAAGTCTGGGGAAAAGGGAGAGAGACTGGGAATATTGTGTGCTGCCATGCCAAAACTGTAAACAGATGTTTATGATATGTATCTCACAACATGGGAGGAATCACATTCCAGAAGTGCCTTTCTCTATCTGTTGGCCATACGTACAGCTTAAACAACTAACTTAGATGAAGGAGGCTATTCAGTTGCCAAAACATAGGTGCCTACTCCCCATTATGTGCTTTAGGGTATTGGCCTCTGGCTGACACTCTGAAAGAATACATACTGTGTCATAGCTGCCAAGCGCGTGCAGATAGTTTACCTCTGCAAAGACATCTAAAATGACACTAAATGTGTGTGTATGGGCACCGGAATTGCTCAAAAAGTTCAATTTTAAACAGTTTCAGCTAACTTTAGTTAACTAAATGTATGAAGAGCTCTCTTCTCTTTGCTACCCTTCATATGGTCTTGTGAGCATGGATCCGTGGCTTTCAGAAGCATCCCACAGAAAGAGTAGTTATTATACTGATGCACCTGAGAAGCAATTTGCTGCTGCCCTGAACTAGCAGTAAAGAATCTTATGTTCCTGGCCAGTAGGCTTGAAGGCTTCTCCAGCTCACGTTCTAGACTGTCTAATGGATCTGTAAAGGGAGGGGACATCTTTTATTTGGTGCCTACATAAGCCACAAGAAGAAAATGAGAAGCAGATGAGTTTCTTATTCCCTTGAAGGAGCTTGTGGTTCAAGCTGTAGTCTCCACTGGTGCACATACAATTTAATTCATTTGAAAAAGGTGATTTTTACTAATGAACTTTCTCAGAAATTTCCCTGTTCCTTTACAGTGTATCCATAGAAGGTCCATGAGATTAAAATCCTTGTGCATGGCATGAAAGATGAGACCTGCTTTAATTGTAATGTGTTGTTTGCTGACCATTAAATAAAGATGAAATAAATTGTCCCATTTCCTGTCTCCGAGGCTGGTTGTTCAAGCATATTACTCATCTATGGAGAGTGCATTATATTGCCAAGGCTGAGAGCACACACATTTATCATTAGTAACAGCAGAGGGATGAGTTGTTCTCCTGTAGCCTTGTCTTTTGTTTGTGAGATTAACTTGTTTTCAACAAATTCAATGTTACGGAACAATTCCATACTCAGTCATTTAAGAGCTAAATATGGTTTTCTCTCATGTAGAATGCAAGTTCCTATCTTAAGCAGTAGGCTTTGGAGATTTTACAGTTGTTATTTACTACTAGAATGGTGTATCAGGCTTAAATACGGGGAAGACAAGGCCTTTTCAGTATGCAAGTAGATGCATGCTCTCTTTGCTCTCTTCCATTGGATCTATTATGTTTGTCAGTGAGAATATATCCTCTGCAGGTTTATGGACTCAGGCACCTTTAATGCAAAATCTGACAAACCCATGACAAAACCCTAAAGCAAAGGCATTTGGTGTGTTGAGGTGTAGAGTTTTCTTAACCTCCTCTGATTCTTGCCCCCACTTCAAAATGAACTCTCTTCATTTGGGTGTCAAATATGAACTTAAATGCTTTGTCTTGTTAAACCTTTGGCTTTTAACAGGTTTGTTGCCTGCAATGACAGGGTGGAGAGATGGGATGAAGGAATAATGCTGAATGGAAGTGATCATTTATTCTGACCTGTCTGATATGATGTCATGATGTAGGCTTTGCTTTGTTTAGTGCTTGAAGAGATTCCATGGAGACTTCTTAAAAGTGAGGTGTGGGCAGATGCGTGTAAAAGGAGGGAGGAGAGCTTCACTACTATCTTTAGGCATTTGGGTCAGAACTTGCAACCTAACATGCAGCTGGAGCTCCTGCAGAAGCCAGGCTCCAAAACCATTGGTGGGTTTGATCCATGTTCCATTACCAGCCATGCTGCTGTGAATCCATGGCAGCAGGAGATCATTTTAAGTCTCGTATCTCCAAAGAGGCCCCTGGGGAACTTGTTGCCTTTCCCTCCGCTGCTGCAAAGAAGAGACCTTAGAGCTTCTATATGCTTGTGCCCGTCTGCTATAGGTTCCGTGCCTCTGAAAATCCATTATTAACAGGGCAGCAACTTACCAGTGCTCCCAGAGCACGTCCCAGCACCTTCTGGTTTCTCCGTGAAAGAGGAGAGAGCAGACCCTTTGAGGCAGGGATATTTTCATTTAGTCTCACAGAGGACAGCACAAACTGCTGGTGACACAGGCAAGGGAACTCATCTTCAAACTGAGGAGGGAACACAGTAGCTGCCTTGAGTCCGAACACCTTCCCACCAGTTATCACACCACCAGATAATGAGTATTACATTTATTTCCCTAGAACAAAGGATCCAAATTCTTACTGCTTATGGGGAAAAGGTTGAAGGCAGCTCCAGGGCATTATGTGAAAGGAAATAAAAAAGCAGTTGTAAATTATTATTACCCAATGGGAGAGGGGAAGGGAAAAAAAAAAAGTAAAGCAGCCCATTGTCTTTTATTACTGTGTTAAATCAATGCGAAAGAAGGTAGTTGATTTGTCAAGGTAGAATCTACATTGCTTACAACACCCAATTTGCTTTCATTGGAATGCCAGTTTTCTGATCAAATGATTTTGCTGTTATTATTTAGCCGTTATGCAAATGAGCCCCCCAAAGTGCTAGCTCCTGCTCACAAGAAATCCTATCTGCATGAAAGTGGAGTAGTTGTGTAACTCTCCTTCTCAAGGTGAACACAAATAAATATAAAAATTCTTACAAACCTACAGCCCACAAATCTCTAAATAGCCACAGTGATAACTGATAATACTTAGTGCTTTGACAGACACTTATTCCAGTTGTTGAAAGACAGCACTAAGGCAAACACTTGCATAAATAGCTGATCATAAACAGCAAAACCAAGGTTGGACTAAGATATGCAACAAAAACTTAGTTCAAAATTAGGTGATGAGCAATTCCAAGCATAAAAAGAACAGAGTTTTTAAATATTTTAACTCAGCCACATAATCAGTATTTTTTATATACTGTCTATACTATCTTATTACACTTTCTGTTTTTGTTAATTCCTGATTCTTTGTAATGCTGTGGAACAGCTTCAGCAGACACTCACAGATTCATAAGGAAGATTGCCTCAGCAATTCCTCCTGCATGGACAGAAGAAGAGAGGGGGGCAATGTGTGGGCAGCAATGGGGATGTCTTTGTAGCCAAGTAGATAAAAGAAATATTTCATGGAAGCTGTCATGTTGCTTGGTTATGAAGCACGTTGAAATGTAATATTGGTATAATATTGTATATTGGATGGATGGATGGATGGATGGATGGATGGATGGATGGATGGTAGGTAGGTAGACAAGTGTGGAGAAGGTGTGGTCTGGGTGATTGATATCTGGAGGAGAGACAGCTCAACAGCTCAGCTGTACCACAGAGGTAGCCCAGAAGGTGCTGAGCCTGAAGAATTGTTAAGGCTTCCTGGGAGTCAGTTCAGAGCTTTACTAAGGATACCACAATCAGTGGCCAGGATACCAGAACAAAAGACCTGTGGGGAAAGGGTACTGGAAAGTTGTTGGGAGCCAAGAGGGAGTTGGATTAAACTCAGCAAGAGCTGAGTGTATTGTTTTTTCATTAAGAATTGTTGACTGTTGGGGTCCTGGTAGCAAGCTTACAATACAGGAGCTAGGATGGCTCAGTCCAGATTTTGCCTGCGAGCAAGACTCCAGGGAGTACCAAACCCTCACTGTGGTTTCCAAAGGTTGTTGTTACTGTGTTTTATACTGGTTCTGCTTCCCCTCCTTCCCTAAAAAGATGTATTAAAATAATAATAATAAAAAAAGTAGAGTTTAATAAAAATTGTAACATTTGCTAAAATTTACTGAATAGCTTCTACTTAAGCACTAAGTAGGTAGGACTCTTCAGCCTGGAAAAGAGGTTATTGAAAAAGGTGATGAGAAAGACTTATAAAATAGGGCATTACAAAGAAAAGTGAATAGGAGACTTTCCTATTCATTAGAAAAACTGAAGGGCATCAAAGAGTACTAGCAGACAGTGAGTTCAAAACAAACAAAAGGAGGTGTCTCTTTATACAGATAGTGAGCAGTGTGCATAGCAATTTCTGAAAATGCTGAACTGTTCCTTTCATGAGAGTAACTCATGGCAGAAAAATTCCCCCAAGGGCTATTGAGTATAAGGACATTGCCTCTGGCTCAAAAAGTCCTTGAGCTGCAAAGTCTGCAAGCCTGGAGGAATAATTTGGAGAAGTGTCTGAAACATACCTGCTCTGTTCTTCTTCAGATGGCCAGATAGAGAACTAGTGTGATCTTTGATCTGACCCAGTAAATTTATAATTGTGGTCTTAAAGTTCTGTCCTACTGCATCTGTTTCAAAGACCCATCTGTAGGAGGGTCAGCTTGAAACCTTTTCAAAGATTTTCCTGTTCTTCTACATGCACATTTCTGCTTGCTGGTTTAACAATATGGATGCACACTGCTGTGGCTGTGGCCTAGGGGTGTGGTGAGCAGAAAGGGACAAAATCCAGTGCTTATGCTTTTCAAGTATGTTTGGAGTGCTTTTTAAAACATGTTTTTTCTTTATTGTCTGTTGTTTGTTTTTGGTTTTTTTTTCTCCCAATCACAATAACACAGCCATACACTGATGAGCTAAGTGCACTGGGTTTAGTTGTGTGTCTGTGCTAGGGAAAGCCATGAAGAGGTAAAGACAGCATGAGCTACCATGGGGAATTATTGGGTCCTGTGTTTTCCAGAGTGTGTTGCAAGGCCTGCCAGCCCCTGATATGAAGATAGCTCCTTCAGAGCTGCTTTAATGTATGCTTATCTTTCTACAGGCTTTGGAAAACAAGTAACAGGAGAGCAGCACACTCCAATTATGCCCTTGATACGCTCCTTATCCTGAGGACCATAAGTGTGACAGCCTTTATCCTCTTAGCTCCTTGCGTGTGCTCCTTGAGGAGGCATAGCAAAAGGGAGAGAGGGAGGAAGGGAGGGGGGTCCTGCATAGGTAGTAGAAGGGTGATTTCTCCTGTTTTCAAATACTTTTGGGACTTTTCTTTCTTCTTGGATTTTCCTATTTATAAAAATGCAGAGTCGTACTGGTGAGGAAAGCTCACTTTAGTTTGTCAGAGTAGGATAGAATTTCTAGCATAATAGAGAATCAAGCCTGCTAGACTGCTGCAGGCAGATTGGACAACAGGCCAGAGATTTCCAGAGCTGCTTTTTCTCTGTCGCTTGGAATTCCTCCATCCTCATCATCATCAGTTAACCCTCTACCCCCCACTTTCACTTTCCTACTTTACATCAGCAAAATGAACAAGACATGGCATTCATGCAAAATTAAAATATCAACTGGAAATGGACTGAAGTGTGATTTCCCTCCTCACCAACTTCTCCCTCACCCTCAGAAATATTTATCCTTTCATTCCTCTCAAGTCTGCCAGGAGCAGCCACTAAGGCATTTGACTTTAAATGATGAGTCTGCTGCTGGGGAGGGCAAGAGGGTGGTCTCCTAAGCATGGCTGGGAGTTATTAGTCCACGTTAATTACTAGGGGAATTTATGTGGTGACCATCAATCAAGGCTTAGGCACATCAGATTCTGCTGTATAAACTGGCCTGTGCCCAAACTGCATAAGATGACTTTCATCTTAATATTATTACTGTGATTTGCTAGCTGAATGTATAGCTCAAACGTACTCTGAAAATGGGAAACTCAGGCAAAAAACCATCAGATATCCCAGGACTGTGTGTGTCAATCTGCATATCTGATGGAATAAACTTTGACTGCCTTGGGTGAGTGATAAATTAAAATAATTTGGCATTGATGGGAAAAGGTCTAGCAATGGATTATAATATGTTGCCTTTGCTTAGGTTTACTCAATCATGCCAAGGAATTTGCAGTGAAGGATACTATGCCTGAGCCAGTTTTGCTAGTGGGATTGAGGCAACGTGCTAGACAAAAGCAGACATGTCACTTGTATTTCCTTCATCAAACCAGAGACTCTTTTTTAAGTACTTGCGAACAACTGAGTATTATGTCCTGCTGGGACTGACTTCTTGAGAAGGCCATGTTTGTCAAATAAATGTGATCAGGTGATCCATGGTAATAGATAGTGTTTTTAACTTCTCCATAGGAGATACAAAAGAACCAGAGGCAAAGAGCACTGCAAAAATTAAAATGTTTAGAAAAAAATGAGTTCGTGCCCAAGTCAAAGATACAACCTGGCCTCATCCTCCCCTGGCATTGTCCTTGTCTCCCAGTTCACCATAAGAAGCAGCTCCCAGTTGTTCCCCAGCATTTCTCTTGGGCCCTGCGGAAAGAATCTTGTTTGGCTTACGAGAGGGGTAGGGCGACAGTGGTTGGCTCCCTACCCATCCCAGCTTCATAGGGGTGAGTTGGGGAAAGGTGTGTGAGATGTGGACTGGACTTTCATCATTATTCCTTTAAGTACCTGCCCAGGTGCTGTGGCATTGAATGCCTGTCCTCACTGAGGCCACCACAGAAGGGGCACTGGGCCAACTGGGATTGCAGGTGAGCTTCATCCCTCTGGTCATGTGCTTATTGAACTGGGTGCACCCTTCAGCTGAGGAAAGGCCTTCGGAGTCTGAAATTGCATACAATTAATTTAATGGTAACCAAAGGCTTGTTATGAAACTCAGTGATCTGCGGGTTAACAATTATAGTGGCCAAATATATTTTAAGAAAAAATCTGAAGAAAATCCCTCAGACTATAAAAACTCACCGTTTACTTTGTAAAACCACCGTGTTTAAACTTGTTATAGCATTTTCATGGCCACAAGGTGCAAAGGGCACAAGAGCCAGCAGGTCTAAAACTCCTGGGGTGCACATACAGCACCTGTGAGCTGTGGCACCAGTTGCTCCTTGCCATTCCTGCGTCCCTGCAGCGTTCCCAGGAAAGGAGATCAAACAGGCTGCGTTTGGGCTGCCTGGCAATCAATGAGCCCCGATCGACAGCACACGCTCCAATGGCTCCATGTTCATCCCTGCCAGCAGCACAGAGCGGAAAATCTGCTAAATGCCTGCCTGGTTCAATCGGGTTTTGCTATTAACATTCCTCCACTGTGTGGGAAGAGGGGAGGGGGAAGCCCAGGCATTATTTCCGTGATGGGACAGCAGTGCGTCCAGACATTATGTGCTGCTCGTAGGGGAGAAGAGCAAAGGCAAGAGTACGAAATTGGATGGAAGGAAAAAGCAGGAGAGAGGGAATGCTAGGGGCATACAGTTCATCGCTAGCTTGTATGTGTTTTTTAACACTGTGTTCCCTGACCCCCACCACCCCAGGGATACAGTCACTAATAAGGATGATACATTGTACCACATGCTGGTGCAGCAGCCTGAGGAAGAATTCGGCTGGAAGGGCCAAAGGCTTTTGGAACAGCCCCATGTGGGGCACCGCAGGGCGCTTGGAGATGAACATGCACAGGGTCAGCAGGGGCTCCCTCCGTCTGATGCTGATTCTCCCCTCTCTACTCTGTATTTATTTCAAGGGAAAACGAAAGCCAAGATTTTAAAATGTTGCAAAAAAAAAAAAAATACTCAAAAGCTATTTTGTGTTGTGTTGTTTGTTTGTTTTTAACTGGAGATTGTGAAGTGTTATAGGGAGAAGGAACTGGGACTGGGGACTTGGACGAAGATGGGTAATTTAGGGAACCAGCTCCTCAGGACTTCCCTCTATGGGACTTCTTATGAAAATTTCAGCTTCCATGGTGAAAAATCTGGTTATGGCCATAGTGTGACAATGAAGTGAGGCTGAGTGTGCGTAAGTGTGCTGTGCAGAGATGGACTGCAGTGTTTCTCCTTAGGAAATTTAGAAACCCTCTGTATTAGGTTTGCGTGGGCAGGTTTTGGTAACAGGGGGACTACAAGGGTGGCTTCTGCAAGAAGCTGCCGGAAGCTTCCTCCGTGTCTGGCAGAGCCAGTGCCAGGCAGCTCCCTAGCCAAGGCTGAGCCTATCATAAATGGTGGTAATGCCTCTGGGATAACATATTTAAGGGGAAAAAAAAGTTATTGAGCAGATGTTATTGCAGCCAGAGAAGAGAGGAGTGAGAATATGTGAGAGGAACAGCTCTGCAGACACCAAAGTCAGTGGAGAAGGAGGGACAGGAGGTGCTCCAGGAGCCAGAGCTGAGATTCCCCTGCAGCCTGTGGTCCAGCCCATGGTGAAGCAGCTGTGCCCCTGCAGCCCATGGAGGACCATAGGGATGCAAAAATCCACCTGCAGCCCATGGAGAAGACCCAGATCAAAGCAGATGGATGCCCAAAAGAGGGAACCAATGGGAAACCTGTGTTGGAGCAGGCTCGTGGCAAGGACCTGCAGACATATGGAGTGAGGAGCCCACACTGGAGCAGGTTTCCTGGTAGGACTTGTTACTCTGTGGGGGACCCATGATGGAGCAGGTTGTGCCTGTAGGACTGCACCCTGTGGAAGAGTGACCCACGTTTCAGCAGTTCATGGAGGACCGTTGCACGTTGAATGGACTCACATTGGAGAAGATTGTGGAGAACTGTCTCCCACGGAAGGGATCCCATACTGGAGCAAGGGAAAGCCTCTTGTCCCTGAGCAGTGGCAGAAACAACCTGTAATGAACTGACCTTAACCCCCATTCCCCATCTTCCTATGCCAGTGTGGGAGGAGGTAGAGAAAGGAAGGAAGGAGGAGTGGAGGAAAGGCATTTTTAAGATTTATTCTACTTCTCATTATCTTTCTCTAATTTTGTTAGTAATAAGTTCAACTAATATCCCCAAGTTGAGCCTGTTTTGCCTGTGATGGTATTCAGTGAGTGATCTCTCCTGGTCCTTATCTCAACTCATGAACCTTCGTTATATTTTCTCTTCCCTGCCTACCTGTGGAGGTGAATGATAGAGCAGCTTTGGTGGGTGTCTGGCATCCAGCCAGGGTCAACCCACTATACCCTCTTCTCCAGAAGAAAAAAGAGGTAGATATGTGTGTGGTTTTCAGGAAAAACTTCTCTCCTTCAGTGACAGCAGCTCTCCTATGGATGGAGATGAAGGTTTATAGCGCATGAGCACTATGCAGTAAGGTTGAAGGTTGTAGCTATAAATTTTATGAGTGAATCCTTCCCAGCACCCTCCAGTTTTACAGTGGAAGGATCAGTATTTCTGGTCTTGCTGGAGCAATGCAGACTTAGCTCTGTGCATCAAGACTAACATTCCCAAGTGAGCTGTAATCTGCTCTCATTAATATATAGCATGTAGCTGTCACAAAAGCTTTCACAGATTCAGGGCAGAAAAATGAGAGGATAAAGATATGTGACAATTAAAATAGTTAATATTCAAATGAGCCTGGTGTCCTGGGGAGCTGACTTGCAGTGTTTCCTTGTTAGGAAAAGTAAAGGCAGCCAACTGGATGCTTTTCTTTCAACAAACTAAGCAACCTCTGTAGCTGAACTGATGCTCTCTGGTGCCCTGTGCTTGCATGCTGAAGGTGAATCAGGAGCTGTGCAGATTGTCAATGTAACACAAACCTTGAGGTGTTGTCCTCAGACCACAAATATTTTCAGCTTCCTTAAACCAATGAACTGACTGATTCCCTCTTGTCCTGCTTTGCTCTGTGATGCCTAGTCAAGTACAACATTGTGAAATCTGTAAAAGCCCTGGGTGGGTAAGAAGCACATATGTCCAATTTATTGGTCAGCTGTTAAAATATTTAAAACCAATAACAAATAAATAAGATTAAGGGTCTATTCTAAAGACAAATGATCAAGAACACATTTGTCTGAGGGGTTTTGCCAGTTTGCAGCTGGTAATTTTGGTGGCTGTGGTTTTAGGTAGAACAAATGTGGATGCTACCTTGGTTAACATACAATACAGTACTAATGTAATGCCAATTATAGATAAACATCTTAATTAAAAACTGAGGAAAGCATGCTTAGATATTTTCTAGAAAGTAGGATTGGAATGTAATCTGACCCTTTATAAATGCAATGGGGAATAACAGCTAATCTTGATGTTCTGAGAAATTTATTTTGAAACAGCATTTATTTTGAAACAGTGAAGCTTTTCTGCACAGAAGTAGTCCTGTTTTCAGAAAAACTGCCTGCAATGTTGACAAAAGAAATCAGTGTTTGTACTCAAACACAAGACATATGACTATTTTGTATGTCTTGAAATGAAGAGCATGTTTTCCAAAAAAGGCTAATACGCTGGCCTGTATAATTATTGAAATTTGGCAAATGCTTTACACAATAAGACTGTTGTGGTCATGCAGTCATCTTATTTTTACTTGCTTCTCACAGATGTCTGTTACTCAGTGACAGCTGAATTCAGACACAATATAGCAGCATTTCTAAGTTCCTTGCTGCTCTTAGGGTTGGGTGGGTAAGAGCAGGAGCAGCCTAATGAAGTTCTACTGAAGACAGTCCAGATCAAACAGCAGTCTGGTGCAATATTTGGCCAGATATTTCCTAAGTGTCACAGGCCACATCCTCAGGTACTACAATTGACAAGGCTTCATCTAGCTCCATGGTCTCTATTGATTTTTTTCTGGGATGTTCAGGTGCTGCTTTTCTGCCACTTTCTACAGTGACTTTTTATGCTTCTAAAGGCTCTGAATCAAACCTCTGAGAAGCATGTAGGATGACAACTAGAATGAATTTAAGAGCAGCTACCCAGGAAGCTAACTTAACAATAAGAAGTTGATAATAAAGTACTCAATGAGAAAGGGAACTGAAATATGAGAGCAGTAACAGGCCGACAGTGGAGCTCAAAGGAAATGTTCGAGGCTCTCCGATGTCCCAGATGATTTTTGATGGTGAAAAGATATCAGATAGTCAGAGCTAGCTGCACACTGGAGACTAGTGTGAAACATGCTGCTAAGTCTGTCTTCCAGCTGACAAAACAGCAAAGCTATTACAAGGCAATCTGGCTAGCATTATATCTTTTAATATATTTCCAGACTTTAGGTTCTGAAATCTCCAGAGGATCATGAGCCTCCAAGGTCATCAAGGTTTTGACCTTTCTTTTATTGCCATAGCAACCAAAACTGTCTTTAGTGTTTAAATTAGTTAATCAATTGCAGTCCTTGATTTATGCTCATTCGCAGCAGCCATCCTTGAAAGCTATTTCTTGACTAATATGTGCTTTTATCACAGGAGGATATTCCTATACCCTGGTTGAGTAAGACCCTTTGATAGAGGAATTCACTTCATCATCTGAATTCAGTATCTCATCTGGGGCCAACTAATATGAATTACTATTATAGTTTTGTTGTGATTTTTTTTTTTCTTGGGGGTTAATTTTTTTTTTTCCCCTAGAATCATCTTGATTCTGGTTTACATTCTTTTAGAAGGAGGTGGGATGTCAGTTGGCAAAACGCAAAGGCTCTAATTGCTTCCATAAAAAAGAAGTGCTCCACCTTTGAACTGTATGTAAATGAAATTACAATGCACAAATAAGTTAATCACTTCAAAGAACTCTTTTGAATGAGGTCAAAATATGAACCATTTCCTGTTTAACTGCCGTATCCTGATAATCCCTGATTCTTCTGAGATATAGCATGGAATAAAAGATTAAGGGCAAGGTCATCAACTGAAATGCGCTGAGACCCAGGACTATGCATTTACTGTGTAGGTTTGGATATATTACTCCAGCCCTTTGCAAATCACTTCCCTGGATTGTAAAATGCAGCTAATACCTACCTTGCTTACATGGAATCAGAAAGTTTAAGTGGTTTTCCTGTTCAAAATGGTACCTTCTTCTGTATTTCTTTTGCTGTTAAACAGATGTATCTGCAGAGGTACAGGAGCTGAGTTATGACTGTGCTCTAAGCTGGCTTAAGAGAGTCACAGGCTTCTATGGATGGGAATGGGACTTCTGGAGGTCTCTAGCCCAAGCCCCTGCTCCAAGAAGTTTCTGTAACTGTGTCCAAATGTGTTTAGAATACCTTCAAGAATAGAGATCCCACAACCTTGTGGGTAGCCTGTAGCTTTAGTTGACACTGCCTCAACTCTGCAGAGATGTTTTGCTGAGGACTGCACTCTCCTAGCAACACTTCTTTGTACAGTAACATATTTTAATAGTTTTGCCCTTCAACCTGATTTGTCTCCTTGGACAATTGGTGAAGTCAGGCTTCAGCTGTCTTGTGACTGTGCACATCCTGAGTAATTAACAATGCATGTGCTCTATTGCAGCTCTGTGTTAAAAGTAGTTTTCGAATACTGGTCAAGCTCTGATCTTTGAGTAGGGTTTTCTTTCCCTTCTAGTCATTGGTAGCAACTTTAAGAATGACAAGCATGGAAAAATCTGGGAATTTCATGATGAACTACTAGAAAAAAAAAGATAATGTCTTCTCTGTTTTGGGATGTGTACACAGCTAGAGTCCTGGATGTCAAAACCAACTATATTTGGTCAGAACAGTGTTCATGTGCTTCTTGTAATACCTATCTGTACATGTTATTTATTGGTCTTCAGAAAAAGACATCGGTTCTGCATTACCAAAGCCCAAGTTGCTGAGTGGTGAAAAAGTGTTCTGTACCTTAGTTCTCGCTAATGCAAAGTGAAGCGTGTTGTTTGCAGAGCAAAAAATAATCCCTGCAGTCCAGCCATGATGATTCTTTCTGTTGCCTTTAACCAGTGGCCCCTGGGGACATGTTTGCCTGGGCTAGTTTCTGACAACATGACCTCATCATTATACTAAACCCACGTTCTTCCTGTCTTTACAGAAATAGTCTTGCAATCCAAATGAGCACGCTCTTTGTTATTTTAAAGAGTGGCTGGTACCAAAGCGAATCATTTTTCTTTTGATTAGCATTTTCAAAGGATAACCTTCATGAATTTTCCACAGAGGCTTCTGTTGCTGCTACAGAATGCATCTGGTTGAGTTTTAATCTTTTAGCAATTCTTGCCCTCAAAATGCTGTTGTTCCTGGAACCTCTTGAAAGTTGTGACATGATGGCTGGTGGGGACAATGCCTTTTTTTCTGATGTGCACTCTCTGTGTGATAGGATTCACATTTTACATTCTTTGTTTACTGCCAAGGTAGCTGCTGTTCAGGAGAAGGTGAAACCAAACAAGAGGCATATTTGTAACGTGCAATGGCTATGCATCTCTGAAAGACATGTGACTGAGTGCCAGTTCAGAAAATCAATACAATCAGAATTATTTTTATATGCTTGCTTACACCCTTGGAAAAATTTCCCTGTAACACCATGAGGGCTTTAATTTTATGTAAGTGTTGATGCAACTTTGATCAAGAAGTTGAGGCTTTGCCTCATGTATCAGTCATTATCAAGTGAACTGACAAGCACCATATTTGGTCCTCTGGACCAACACTATCCATTTGTAGAGGGATTAATTAGTTATGGTGCCCACAGAAAGGATTTCAGTAGTAACTGAAGTAATTTGTTGCTTAATGTAAAATAAATGAAGTGGCAGAGGGTATTGAGATTAGGATGCAGCTTGCTGTTTTATAATATTTAAGCTGATTGCAGATATTCAGAATAGTTTGAATATCACTTTGGCACCAGTCCTGAGCCTTTTAATCTGATCTTATTTTCTGATGAGACTCTGTGGCCAAGGGACCCAGGCCCTTTGTGAAATTAGAAAAACAAGGCAAACAGTACTGGTACTGTGCCAGACACTGCATGGTCATCGGCTGGCAGCAATCCTCACTGTTGTGATCCACACTGGGAGCAGTGGTGGTGCAGTTTTTATTGGAGTCAGGATTTCTCAGGGCTTTGGGCACTATTTGAAATTAACTATAAAAACAAGAGGCTGTGGTGATCTCTCCATAAAGAAGGGGTTAAACAAGAAGATTTAAGAAGACAAGGTCATGGCACCTCAGAGAAGGTTTGTGTTGGACTTTCAAACTCCTTCTTGGTATTTTGGTCTGATCTTGACTGCGTCTCCTTTGGGGCAATACCAGAGCACCGCTAGTGTGTGTGGGATAATATATTCAGGTTTTGGTTGTATAGGAAACCTTTTAAATCATTGGACAGCAGCATTCCTCGTGAAAGGTGTGTGTGAAAATGGCCTAACAAGGAAAGCAGGGCCAGAGGAACCTTACAAGTTAAAAGTAGGATTCAGTGTTTTCTCATTTCCAATAACTGGTAGCAAAGCCATAGGATGTTATCTGAAGAATCAAACTGAGCAGTAGTCCCTGAATGAAGGAATCTGTGTTAGCAAGCACATGCAAACTGCATAAAGCAGAGTTTGCCTTTGATGCCCAGGTTATCTGTTAATTGTGTGTAGATAAGGAGCAGTTGCCTTTCATTGATTTCAAGCTGCATTCTCTTTCATTCTCCACCCAACTTTACTCTCACTTTTTTCTATTTTTTTCTTTTTTTTTCCCCATGCACTTTGCCAATTCCTAGATTTCTCTGCTTTCCCCTAGTTGTTCTTTATTTAAAAAAAAACTGCAAAAACTTCCTATTTCTGTCCTACCATCTGCTCTAACTCTACAGTGGCTTTCCTGCTAGATCACTGCCACTGGAATGGCATAACAGCTATATACCATTTAAGGCACATAAATTTTCCAGAAGCAGCTATTAGAACAGTTGTTTTTGCTTGAAAATGCAATCTCAAAGTCAATTGGGATGATAGTTGTTTGGACCTGGGATAGTTAAAACTAAGGCACAATTAGAAGAGTATGGTTTTTGGTTTTGTGTGTGTTGTTTGTTGTTTTTTTGTTTGTTTGGTTTGGTTTGTTTTTAAAGAGAGGAATCTAATCCTTATAGCTATTATTCCTTCTTCAAGTATCAGAATTTTATCATATTGTTTTCTCCTTTCCATTTTTACATAGAAGTTCTGCTTTCCCTTATAGACTACATTTACTTCCCTTCCTGACACAGTATTCATCACTGTATATCCAAATGTCTTCCTCCATGTGACTAATCATTGTCATATGTTTTCATTTTCACACTCTCCCTAAGAGTAATGGGATGTTCAGTGACATCATTTTACAAGTAGTAGGAAGAGGTTCTGTTTAGGTTGTGCTTCCTTTTTTTTTCCTTATCTTTGTTTTTGGTTGTTTCTTCCTTCTTTTTTAGTTAGTGCACAGGGACTCATTTTTCTCCTTCTTTTTCAATTTGCTTTAATACCCTTCAACATCTTTTGTCATGCTCCATGCATCTCCACATCACAAATAAACCAGGATCTGAGATGATTAATCATGGCATAGCAGTTTATTTTCTCTAAGGTATACATAGCTGAGTAAGATTTAATGGGCTTCAAAGTACAAACTCGAAGGAACAGCAGGACATTTCAATTATCTTTTTGGAGAGCCAGAGGAATTGTCAGGAAAGCAATAATAATGATACAGATAGATATTACAGTGAAGGGAGAGGATTTACTTGTAAAAGGCATTAGCAGGGGACTCCCCTGCTGTCTGACACCTAACAACACGGGTTACTCCTGAAAGCCTGTTCTTAAGACTGGCTTTAGCCATGCTGTTCTCTTCATCCAGGATTGTTTCTAAGCAAGTGAATGCTCATAACAAATTCACTTTTCCAAATTAGCTGAAGATGGTGTTTCCTGTTGATTAATGAAAGCTAAGCAACCAGTGAACCAGATGATGACAAAATTAGACTTGTAAAGCACTCGCTCCAGTTTGTGCAAGCCTCTGCATCAAGCAGCGTCTCTCCTATCCCTTCCCCCAGCTGACTAGTTGCAGTGTTGAAAAGCATGACTTTTAGTCATCCTTAAAGTATTTGAGAGCTTGCCCTGAGACGGCTGAAGAGGTTTTCAGGATGAGGGTCACCGAGGGAGATAGTGAGAGCTCAGGCCAGGTGCTGCCCTCACTGCCAGGGGCGGTGCAAACCCTCTGTCCCTTGGGAAAGCTATACTGCTCCCTGGGGGGCTGGTTTCTATTCTACTTGTGGAAGCTGTTTTATTAAGTATGAAGTGCTTGCATAGTTGTTGCACCAGGATGGAAAAATAGGAGTTCCCCTTCCCAAGCAAGCTGCAGGCTCTCTCACTCTTAGTCTCACCGAACAGTTATTTCTTCCATGCAAAGGGAAGCAAGTCCAGGCCCTGGGGCTCTGCTGAGCTGACCTTGACACTAAGCAGAGGAGGCCAGGAGAAAACAAAATCTGCTGCTGAGGTGCCCTGGGTGACTGTGTGAACGGATGGGGTATTGGCCCTGCCCTTGTGCAAATGTACCAAAAAAATGAGCTTTTCATGGCCTTTGCTGTTTTCAAAATGTAGACACAGAAATAAGTTGGGGATTTTTTGTTTCATTGACAAGTAATAAAAACAAAAAGCCAAAAAAAAACCCACTAATTTTTTTTGCTTTTTCAGGTTTATTATATTTTTTTACAAGTCAATGCTGCTTTTATTTTCGATTCAGGGGCCAATTATGACATAACCCTACTAGTAATAATATAGGGAATTACTCAGTTGTTTCTCTCTGCATTTTCATTTCTGAACTGTTTAAGTTTCAACTGTTGTGCTTTACTTACTTGACAAGCAGCCTTCTTTTATAGCTTAATGCTATTAAGCAACACTATCATTTGCTTTTTCGTTTTATGACACTTTTTAGTACTAATGATTCATGTAGATAATGTATACACTGTGTAATAGAAAATAAATGTCATGAGGTTTGCTAGAAGAAAGTTAATACAATATTTGAGAGCCTTGCTACACCAAGAAAGGAAACTGTAATTGTTTCCAGAATGCATTTGCCTGATGACTTTTAAGCTTCACAGTCTGTGGGACTGAGCTGCTGCTCTCCTCTGCCTTCCCACAGCAGGCTTTCAGCCCCCAGGAAGGTCTTCAGCACAACCCCGTGTCTCCGGCAGGGAAAGAGGAGTGCAGCTCAGCCCCAGAGCTGCTGACCAGGGATGGGCTGTGAGGTTATAGGTGAGTGGTGGCAGCTCCCTAGGTTTGTCTTTGGAGCAGCAACAATGCCTTGTATCCCTGCAGCAGTTCATGCAGAGCTGTGAATGTCGTAGGTTTGGGATTACCTCTTCATGGCTTTCTTCCACTTCTCTGCTACTCTGAGTAACTGCTGGAGTTTGGTGAATTGAGCTCAACAACACGTTGTAGTCTGAAGAATACACTGTATCCATCAAATACCTTGGGGATGAACTACTGAGTTTCTGAGGCATGCTGTTTTAACCTCCACAACCTGCAATGGTTTTGGTATAGGTTGCTCAACACAAATCACAGTCATAGGTGGGTGTTTTTTTTCTGAAATCCAGAGGTCATAACCCATGGCCAATAATTTCAAAAGTAAGCACTGATTATGTTGTCTCACCTCTGGTGGGGATCTGCTTGCCAAAGGCTGAATTTCAGTGGCTTTGCTCCTAATGCCGGGGAGAGACTCAGCTGAAGTGTGTTAAGCCCCTGTCATTTCATCAGTGATGCCTGCTGCAGTGTGCGTTTCTGGACCTGCTTTTGGGGAGCAGCTCTGCTTGTTGCCAATTAATTACCGGAACAGAAATCAGGCCATCATTCCACATTCATTAATTCTAGCTTTTTGCACTGCAGAGTCACCTGGCTGTACCAGAGGGATCCAGGACAGGCTCTAAGCAATGGTAATATTCCTATTGAGTTTACCAAGGTGCATGCTGAGTTTTGTGCTGGCTGTTAGGTGATAGAGGACATGTGGTCCAGCCTGAAGTTGCTTTAGGTCTTTTGAAACAAATTCTTCAAGGAAAAAGTAATGCTTTCAAAATTTTTGCCAAATTTGAATAACTGTAGTGGATTTTACCTATTACTTTATATTGTGTGATTGAGTAATTTTTGCTCTTATACAAGGCACCTTAGACTGGATAAAGAATCTTGTGAACCAGTGCCCACATGTAGTCCCACACAGTACTTCAAATTATGAATATGCCAATAGCACACCGGAACCACAATTCAAACTCTTTGTTGAAAATTCCCTCCTGCTCTCCTCTCTCCCAGCTTCATGCTTTTGTCATTTACTAAACAGATTGAGGCTTCAGACAAATAGCTTTGCAACAATAACTTGTGGTGGTAGCAGCCATGACAAGGATATTATAAAATCTTGCTGTCTGTGCTGTTTTGCTTAATCTTGACAACACAGCCGAGGGAACCAAACACTGAACAGAAGGCATGTAAAATCTCCTAATTCAGTATAATGACAGATAGCATGCTCTGTCCTTTTGCAGATCCTTATGAATGGTTAAAATTATGGCTAGGCTTGGATTAAGCAGCATTTCAACCAAAATATTGCACTTGGGTCTTTCAGACATTGAGTCATTTGAAAGATGGGGGAACATTTAATCTTACGCCCACACAGACATCTTCATTTCCAAAACAGGATCTCTCCTGACATTTAATGACTCTCCAGCCTGTGTTGAAACTGAATGCTGAAAGGAAAATACATCAGTCAGCAAGGGAATGCTAAAATTCTCTCTGTACTCGTTCAAACACCATTGTCAGCATCTCTGGCTTTTGGAGGTTTATACATGCTAAATATTCTGGGCAATACGCTTTATAGTCTCAAAAATCTTTATTATGCATAATTTTCCATATAGCCACTCCTCTTTTGTTTTGCAAAACCCACATCAATATTTCACTAGATAGTTTTTCTTTACTGACCAGAATGAAATACTCTTATTCTCCAGGAGCTGGTTCTGAGCTTCGCCTGAGTTACTGATTTCCTTCATGTCTGATCCTTTTTGATAGGTCACTTGTGCCTCTTGAACTTGACTCAGACCAGCTGGAAAACTGAATAAAAAATGGAAACTCCAGAAACTGCTCGCTCTGTCTCATTTGAGCTCTCCTTCATAGATGCAGTTCATTTTTGTCACACATGACGTATCAAGTGGTTCAGACCTCTTTCCTGTTTCAATGGCAAACTTCTCTCAATTAGATTTTGCATGATTTATGGAGATTTTGTGTCAACGCTGTAGTTGCACTTAGTCACTATTAGGACAGTTGTCAGCAAAATAAAGGGAAGGTTTTAGATGGGCTCTAAGTGATTTTGAGCCTGCTAATTATGTCACTTCTTTAAAAGACTCAGCAGTGTCTGTAGGTGTCCGTAGCCCTTGTGAAGATCAGAATATCCTCACTGGCATTTGGTAGTGCTGGGACTCTCCTGAATCTGTCCTTGAATAATCAGCTCACTTTCACATGGCAGTAGACAAGGAAGCCCAAAGCTACAAAGAAGATATAGTTTAAGCAGGCAGCCATCACCTGGAAAGTTTACATGATGGTATTTTACCTTCTGAGTTATATTATGTACCTAACAAATTTGGGATATTGTGGAGGGAGAGGGGGAGGAAGAGGTCCTGGGCCTAAAGGTGGCAGCTGTGTGGGCTTGAGGTGTCTTCTCTGGAGACCTACTTGAACGTCCACCAGCAGAATGAGTTACCTTACAAGGTTTTGTTATGTTTATTTACCTACCCTGCCAAGCTTGTCAGCAAAATAGCATTTGTGGATTTCAGAACCCTTGGGGTGAGTGAAGTTGCAGAGGCTGTAACCCAATCCTGAGGAATTACCACTAAATCCATCCCCTCTGGAACCCTAAAAATCCATTCATACAGCTGCAGGTCCGCTCAGCTGAGGCCTTTCTCCTGCTGCAAGCCTCCCTCCAGGTGTTTTATTGTCACTAGGGAGGGTAACACAACTGTTACTGCCAAATGAAATAACAGAGTGCCTCTCTGCTTTCCTCTAATCATTATTTGCATCTCACCAAGTCCCGGTGGAACAAGTGTAACTTTTCCTGTGGGGAGACATGAGACTCAGCAGCAGATGTTTTTTTTTCCAGCAGTTTGATCTCTGCTATTTTTTTCAGAAAAGAGATATTTTCTCATTATTTTCTTTACATTAGTTTTCATCAAATGTTTTTACCTTTTGTTTGTGAAAAGATAAGAAATGCTGATAGGAATTTAGAGCAGAGGGTGAAATGTCAAGTGTGGTATTTTCACTAGCTGCAAGTCACTTTAAAATATGGTTTGTAACATTGACAGCACCTGTATGTATAGAAGACCACTGAAAGATTTTGTCCTTTCCGTTCTTTGACGCTGACTCACTATAGTTTCATTCAAACCCACCTTTTTTAAAGACTGAAGGCCTTCTTGGGAGAATGGTCTTTGGTGGCATAGATATAGGCACCTGTGTTGTACTCAGAGGTACTGGTTCCTTATGTTCTGGTAAAAAGGTACTCGGGTTTTGCAAAGTCTCTCTTCAGGTGCCATTTGTTGAATCCAACACGATAAAGAGAAAGGCAATAGCATAAATAATCTTGTCAGCAGTGAGATGCCTGGAATGCTGAGCTGTGCAGTGCAGAGTGGAGCTCCAGTCTGGGTGCAGCACTCCGTGCAGACCCTGTCTCTGCGGTGCTCACCCCTTTTTTAAACATTTGAACTCTTGCACGTTTTTTTTCCACAAGAAAACAACTCCATTCATCATTTCTAATGCCAAAGTGACAGGATGTTCACCTGAGAACTTGTTACTGCACTGTGAGATGAGGGCAAGGCCACGCAGGTGTGTGTGTGTTGCTGAGAAAGGGGAAGGGGAAGGGGAAGGGTAAGGAGAGGAGAGGAGAGGAGAGGAGAGGAGAGGAGAGGAGAGGAGAAAGGAAAGATAAAATCGATTTTATGTTTTAGCCATGGACTATTCCAGTTTCCCTTGCTGGCATACGGTGCCTACTTTAATTTTCTTCAAATTTTAAAAATGGCAGAAGAATTGCCATGCTGAAGCTGAAGACACATCTTTTTGACTTTAATCATTTTCAACACATTATGTCTGTAACTGCTTGTCCCTGCTGCTCAGTAGTTGCATTATTCAAATCTGAACTTTATATCTGACTTTCCTTCTAAAGTTTGTCAGAAATTATCAAATTCAGAATTTCAAGTATGACTTTGTTTCTACTAAAACATCAATTAAAAAGACTGGTCCAGTTTCCAAGTTAAAATACAAGAAGTGTTCACTTTTTTCCTCTATATAGAGCCAATACAAAGAAAAAAAACACAAAAAACCCCCAAACCAACAAACAAACAAACAAACAAAACCAACAACAAAAAAAATCGAAACCAAAAAATTTGGATGGATTTACAAGAGTCATTGGTCTCATTTTTTAATTGGTTCCACTCATTTCTCCCTACATCTTTCCCCAGCTATCAGGAGTGTTTCCTTCACTTCTTTCACCCATGGGATGTTGCTCACCAGCCCACAAGCTTTTGTCTCCTCTGTTGTCTCCTAAATGCTTATTTATTTCTAAGTGCTGATGGGAAGGTCATTTAGCAATAGTGACATCCAGGCGGATATTCTTCCTATCTGAGTAAGGGTAAAACAACTATATAACTATTTTCTTACCTCTTCTCTGGCTTGTTGTTTACTGATTTATGACTTTTTGTTCAGTTGCTTAAATAGTTCAAGGCAGGATAAAGACAAGTCAATGAACTATAGGCACATTTCAATCAGTGTACGAATATCAGCATCCTAACTCTGGTTGTGTTAAAGCACAAAAAGTTGAATGTTCAAAAATCAAGGATAAGTTCTCCTTCATATGTTTTTTTATAACCACATATAATCTCTTGACTTCTCTTCCTTTTATTGGATAAGATTAATTTTTATCTGTGAAAGGAGAAATAAAATGATCTGTCATTGGTATTTCTTGTTCCTGGAGCATCTGTCATGAGATACAAGCAAAAATGGTTTGTCTCTCCTGAAAATTGCTGGCTACAATAGAAACCTAAGTATGTCAGGTTCACAGCAGGAGCTTTGCAAGTCTCTGGGTAATTAGTGCAGGCTTTAAAAAGTCAAGTCTAGATAGTTTAACTGTTTGAAGTAAGGTTAATTCTTTACTAGTTGTTCTTTCTTGTCTTTTCATATTTTGAATTATGAAATTATGGAGCTGGGGAGTCAGGGCAGCTGAAAACCTTCTTCACTTTTAAAAGATTAAGGCATCTTCCACCTGCGCTGCTCCTTGTGATGCAGTGTAATTCTTATAATTGCTTCGAAGATAGAACTGTGGCCCAAAGACTTGAAAGTATTAGAAAAATACAGACTCCTCGCTTGCTCATTAAGCATTTTCTTTTCTTATCTACAAATATATGCAGATAAGATGCTAATTATGTGGATCCATCTGTTGTATTTAAAGTGTCATAAATGTAGATCCTAAGTTTAAAGCTTCATAGAAGCTTAGTGTATTTCAAGTCCTTTTTAGAGTATGATTTTTTTAGAGTGCTATTTGCATCTGGAACAAAGTCTGTGGGTTGCCTGTCAGATCAGTATGACTGTATTTTCCCTCTCTTTTGGGAATGTCCATGACAAAGCTTCTCACTCGGCCACAGCTTCTACCATTTTTGTGACATATGCTCCCAGCACATGGATTGTACATCTGTTAAACACTATGAGATAGAAGTGCTCCCCTTCTTTATTCAGCAGTAACCTGCTAACCTGCTAGAGAAGATCTTTTAGCTGAACATTTCTACAAATTTATTTGCCATGTCAGATTTGTGGGTCCTTTGTGACATTTTCTGGCACAAATAAAGCCTTAGTATTGAAGTGCCTGATGGGCAGGTGGTAGAACCATGAACTTTTTTCATGATGCAGCTGAATTGTAAGAAATGTACTGGAACTTTTCATTCAGATTTTATAGCAGAATTAAAATACTAAGAATTATGGAGAGATCCAGGTGATGCATTGCTACATGAGTGATGCATTAGTACAGATGTTTTCCAGTTCAAAGCAAACCCATGTAACACATGGTTTGCTTAAGTAACACTACTAAGCATTCACATTTGTCTCTTGAATAAGCACTTGAAATTGGGTATTGCTTGTATGACAGCTCTGGTGAGGAGACCCTTGAGGTGGAACTATGGGGTTACCCTGCTCCTTTCTCCACCTCCCAGCACAGGTCCAGACCCTGGCAGGCTTCTTATCTTCACTGTCCCTCTTAGACTTATCCTTGGAGAGCAGAATGATAAGGAGACAGGAATATTTACAGGTTTGTAGTTTCCTCTTGTGGTCCAGCAAGTTGTGCTGCTTTATGGAGATGCCAAATACATTGCAGCCATTGATAAGAAAGGCCATTAGATGATTTTAGAAAATACTAGTCATCTTTCAAAGAAGGGAAGCAGCCATTTTTCAAGCAAGGTGAACCAACAATAAATAAGGACAGAAGAAATAAATTTGTGCTCCAGTCAGGATGGGTGGGTTCAGTCATGAAAAGCAGAATAGAAGCACTGGAGTATTGCAGCAAAGCGAACCAGTGCCATCCTGTTCAGTTGCTATGTCTTGGAGACACCTTGTATGAGAGTAAGGGGCTACAAACTAGTAGTGAACTGGTTTGCATATAATTGCTCAGAACATGGCAAGGCCCTTTGATGTGGTTGCTGAAGGGGTCTCTGCATGGCTCTGTCCTCAGTTTTGCTGCAGATCAATAACTCTGCAGGTCAGCTTAACTTGACTTGTGTCAAGTAAGGACACAGACTGACATCAGTGAGTATGACTTGACATCGACTACTTCAGAGGGATGTTTTCTAAACAACATCATGAATTCTACCTTAGCTTTTTGAGGAGAAATTAAGGGCAATATCCTTGTGTCTCATATTGCATACATCTATTACTGTTAGCCAGAAGCTCACTGAGGGTGTCTGAGAAATGTGTGTTCTAAAAAGTAGGAATTCATAGGATTTAGTTGCAAAATCAATGTAACCCTACTGTTTGCTTTGATTCTTACCAGTTCACTACCTTTTTCCTGAAAATATTTGAATGTCAAATCAACTCCCAACACACCTCAGCTCACACTCGACAAGGAAAATGTGTCTGAATTAAAGCTTAGGTCAGATTCAGGATGTGAGATCCTTGAATGTTTGTGATACTCAAACTTCAAACAAAATGCAAACCTCACCAAGCGGTGAGTTGTCAGACCTAAGAGAGGTCTAAGGAACATTCTGGGAATCTTTCATTGTACTCAGTTGCTGAGATTGCATTGGGTACTAGGTAACTGTTTGGTCATATAGAAATATTTCCCCTTGGAAGTCAGCCTGCAGCAACGTCTCTCAGCACTGAAAGTGAAGCTGTGTGAATAGCTTCCTGGACAGGTTAGGAAAGATTTGATAGAAGGTAGGTAATGTCTATTGAAAGCAAGTCCTACTATATCATCGAAGCACTATCAGGGACGTGTAACCAAGTGTGAACAGCTTCATTCTGACAAGCAACAGCTATTAAAGCTTCAAAGAAGTGTAATCAATTTATATTTTGCATATTGACTGCTGCACTTTGCAAGATGCACCTTCCTATACTGACACTGTCACAGTCTATATGCCAACAGCAGTAACACCCTCAGCTTCCCTTCTTGTGGATGGATGGAGCAACTGAAAGATAGCTAATAGAATTTGACACCCAGGCTGAGACACTCTAGGATTTGCTGTAAAAACTGGCACATATATTTTGAAAAGGTTTTGCACACGTTCTCCCCCCTCTCCCTGTCTGGGGGGGTTATATAAAAGACTTTTTAATATTAAAATATTTCCTTTTTTCTATGTGGTCTTTAAAATAAAGCCTCTGGGGCTGTTAATATCTCTGATGTTATTGCTTTGAAGACTGCATAAAATAATTTTAAAGGAGAAGCTTTTAAAGGACTCGTCCATTTCTAACATTGGCAATCAATCTACTTTGTAGCTCTAGATATAAGTGAAAACTTTGATATAACACAAGTTAAAGGCAAAGAATTTTACATGACAGTTTGAAAAGACATGTATTTCTAAGTGCTGAACTTTCATTTGTTAGGATTTAATTTAGTGAAGGATGCTATGTAAAACTGCAACTGTCTCACTGTGTTTGACTGCAGATTGTTAAGTGTAAAAGATCTGTGTCTTTTCTGTATCTAATTCAATAGAAAGAAAAATGAGCCAATTCTACCTAATAGTGAGAAATCCACAATAATTTTAGCACATTAGCCCCCCTGTCAGCCTGGAAGGAGAAACTAGGCACATTAAGCAATATATTTTTTAGAAAGCCTAGAAAGAAATGTCTGATAAAAATGTAAAAGTTATTTAAGTTGACCTCAGTCTGTTGCAATTTACTTATGTGTGGAAGATTTTAGGGGGAAAAGCATCCTGTTTTGCAACACGTTTTCCTCATTTCAATTTCTAAGAATTCAAAATATTCTCATGCTTTGAATTATAAGATTTTGTCAAGATTTTGCAAAAGCAAAAGGACCATGGATTGAATGAAAGGTGAGCATTGGGTGGTGGTGTTGTAGATAAGAAAGATCAATTGATGCTGAAAAGAGAGGAATCAGTCAGGTAAGGGTCTCTAATCTGACTGAGGGGAAACTCATTCGTAGGAAAGAAAATTTAAGCTTTTATTATGAGGTCCTGGAGTTCTCATGCCCTATAAATTTACCATGGGGCATGACTTTGCAGAGGAAGGCCTTTCACCCTCATTTTAGGGAAGTGGTTCCATCTTCACAGAATCCCACAGAATATTCTGAGTTGGAAGGGATCCAAAAGGATCATCAAGTTGAACTCTTAAGTGGATGGCCTGTACAGGGGTTGAACCTAGAACTCCTAGGACCATGCTCTAACCAGCTGAGCTAATTTCAGGGTTGTTAGTCTAAGGAACATTTTAGAATGAAAGGGAAAAAAGTCTGTCCTTCGAAAAATGACAGATTCCAGCATAAAATAATTTCATTCAATCTGTTTTATTCCACCATCTGTAATTGCATTCCACGTCTCAGTTGCTCCAAGGTTATTTCAGCAGCAAAAGTACCAACACCACAGAAGGACTGGATGATGGATTTCTAATTTCCAGATCAATGTGAGCCTTCTGATATTGTTGAACTAAGCTCAGTCTGCTCTTCCAGCATCTTTTCTGTCCTTCCCTATCACTTCCTCAACTTTTCCCTTATTTCCTTTCCACCAAAATGGTAATATTTAAGTACTTCTTTTCATTAGAGACATATTTTTCACTTTCATTATTCTAAAGAAAGAAATATGACGTAAGTTCACTGAATCTTTCCAAGTGGAAAGGATATTATAATATGAATTACATATTTTTGTATCTACACAGCTGTATAGCTATCACTTATGTCTCTGGTGTCTTGTATTCTCTTATGTCTGAAATTATTTTTTTTGTTTGTGATACTACAGCTTTTTAGATTACTTATTCCCTTCCATGTCTTTGAATAATTTTCTCAATTTACATTATTCCTTAGAATCTTTTCTGTCTTTTAAATTTACAAGACACTCTTTTTTTCATATGACTTGGTAACATCATGTTGAAAGAAGGTCATATACCTTTGAAATGTGACATTAAATGCATTACAAATATCCGCATTGACTAGACAAGTTTCCATGGTTTCATGCTGGAAGTATATGGTACATGGCACTTAGATGATGTCTCAAAATTTCAAGGTCATCATTCATGAAGAAAAAATGTGAGAAGGAGATGTACAGGCAGTGGAAGCAGGAACAGGTATACTGCCCAGTTGTGTAGGGATGGAATCAGGAAGGCTAAGGTGCAGTGAGAGCAGGGGATGCAAAGAATAATGAGAAACCTTATTGTGGTTTTTCAGCCCTTAAAGGGAGACTTTAAGAGAGATGGAGGCAAACTTTTTTGCAGGACTGTTGTAATAGAACAAGGAAAATGGTTTTAAACTAAAAGAGGATAGATTTAGACTAGATATAAGGAAGAAATTCTTTACTGTGAGGGTGGTGAGGCACTGGAACAGGTTGTCCAGAGAGATGGTAAATGCCCCATCCCTGGAACCATTTCAAGGCCAAGTTGGATGGGGCTCTGAGCAATCTGTTCTAGCTGAAGATGTCTTTTCTCATTGCAGGGGGATTGGACCTTTAAAGATGACCTTTAAAGGTAGCTTTCAACCCAAACTATTCTATGATTCTATAATTCCAATTCTGTAATTCTGATTCTACATGTCTTTTGAGCCATTATTCAATTCTTTGACAACCAGATTTCAAGGAAGAAATATTAATGTGGCTCGTACTATAACCAGCTTTTTAGAAAGACAAGCAGTCAAAGTGCAATCTATTGTAATTATTATATCTGTTTATGTTTGAACTGTTTATAGTTCATTGATTCATATTTACGTAATATGGAATTACAAAACCTCTATTTTGCAACCATTGCTAAAGGAGTAGTACCCAACAAGCCAAATCAGGTGTAGTGAGAGCACCTGAAAGCATGTTTTTCTCAGCTGAACTTGCAACCCCTGGTCCAAGTTTACATCTGGTCTAACTTTGTAATTTAAAACATCTGTTTTCAAGTGCGTATTGCATGTAAAACAAAATGCTTACCTTTGAGAAGGCGGTTGAGTCCTTGCCCTTTCCCAAATGCAAGCCTGTGTGCATTTGTGAATGTGGTTCAGAAAATCTGAGAAAACAATAAAGGCAAGTGAAACAATAAAAATCTCCCCTTCTCTTCCAGTTCCTTGGGATTAGACCAGCAGTGTTTCCAATGCACCGTGGGGTCCTGATCTAACCCTCCCTTTATGTGTCCCTGGCTTAAACCAGAGAATGGTCAAACCCATCCTTCTCCCAGCATATAGTCAGGACACAGCAGAAGTCACACAGAGAAGGTGAAAGCTGGAAGGTCCTCGCAGTCCTGTGATCAAAGTGTGGATCTGCAGACAGACCTGAAGGGAATTGTTGGTTATGTTTGGCTCGTGATGGACACATGTCCCAGGACACAAAGCCTGTGTCTTGACAGGTTTCATTTACCCAAAATGCTGAACACTGATATAGTGTCTCTCACAGTGTGGAAGACCAAAGAAGAGAGCTGAGACAAATTAGTGGGGCAGAGTAGTAAAGATTGCTGTCACATGTTAGAGGCATTGAAATAATGTTTTCATAGCTCAATGGCCTCGTAACTCTTGTGCTGAATGAGCACAACAAAGCAGGGAAGGAAAATTCCTCTTGTGCTTCTCTCCCCTTGCCTTCAGGATTCAACCTCTGTCTGGTGGCAGCCCTTGGAGTGTTGATTTGATTCATGGCATCCAACATGTCACCCAGGATTTATGCTACATCAAAGGGACCATAATCCTCTGTTTAAAGTGCCTGTGAAGAAAGGTTTCATGTAAGTCAGGCACTGTGTTGCATTAGGGAATGTTTATTGCTATTCTGATAGAGTACTTTCAGGTATCATAACTTTTGTCAGACCTGAGCTCTGAGCAGGGAGGTATAAATATCCAGAGAAGGCTGCTCATGCTGCACACACTCTCTTCAGCAGGATTTGGCAGCATGTATGCATAGCATTGGTGGGCATCCTCTCCCTGAGGACTTCTGGGGTGATACAAGGATACAGAGAGATTTGCCAACACAAGTGTTCCTCTCAGCACACCATTTGGAAAGATGCAGGGGAAAAGGAGGAAAATGGGGAAGAGCTGCCCAACTGTAGGGGGAAGCTTTAGGAGGATGGAGATATTCTAACCTTGTGTTGTCATTCCTGGCAGTTGCTCCAGCTGACACGGATTCTGACCATTCACCTAGGAAAAACCACTTTACAGTCAATACTGAGGAAGCCATACTTCAGATATTAAGAAAAGCCTTTTTTTTTCTCACCTCTGCATGTAGTAAAGTCATGTGAGACTGAGCAAAGAGCAGAAATAGAAAATATAACGTGTCCCTCAGCACTGAATAATTCACATGATTTGTTTAGCATCTTCATTGCCAAGTCAGAAAATAACACATTATTACTCTTTTTTTTCCTCTGAAATACTGGTGCTTGCCTTGATATCTCAGAGTAGCCATTCAGTGTGTACCAAATATAACAAGAACTATTTTACCAGATGTTTTCAGCTTACCATGAAACAGAGACTGGCTCTTTGTTTTTCTAATGTGCTGGCATACGCTCTGCTTTCCAAGGGGAATGGACTTGGAGCCAGGTTAGTCACTCACCCATAGATGGAGCAGGGTTAATGTTCAGATGAAAATGAAAATAATTGTGATTTGAGTAGATCAAATTTCTCAGGATATGAAATAATATACTGGGCAAAAGCTATAATTCACATGGCACAGTCACCCACTAATGACATTTCTAGGTTGTTTCTGAGCGATTTCAAGACACTGTGCTGTAAAATCTTAATGCATTTTGTGAGAATAAGCATGTGTTTTATATGTAATGATCAGCAAGCTCCAGGGCATAAATGGAGCAGTAAGGGGCTTTCTTAGAACATTTTTTGGTATGATTTATTGTGATTTAGAATTATTTTTCAGAATTGACATTTGTGAATGATAAGTATTTTTTCTGCCTTGTAGTGTGTCTGGAAACAAAAGCATGCTGAAAATAATGTAATTCTGTATTGTACAAATGCAGTTAATACTCTATTACAAGAAAAAAAAAAATTCAGAAATTTTTTGTGTGTGACAATATGCAACTGTTCAATACACTAAGGAATCTTGCACAAAGGGAGTCCTGTGATGAAGGTTTTGATTGTTCTTAGATAAACAAAAAGCATCCTTACACATTTTATAATGACTCATAACAGGGCAATTCATAGCTACTAATCTGTAGGGGTCTTTGAAGAAGCTCAGGGCTTGAATTTTTGTGTGCATTAGAAATATTTTCCTCCATTTTTGTGAAGTTAAAGAGCAGTGAGTTAGGCATAATGGGGCTTCTGTTATCAGTGAAAAGTACTCCTGAACTGACAGAGTTGTAAGGAGTTATTGGACAGGCTTCTGCACAGTTGGCTCTCCCAGGACTATGCAGAATTTGTGCTAAAGGGAGCAACATGGCCCAGGTGAAAAGGTGTAAAGCTTCTGAGGGTTCAGTGGTGTGGACACTCAAAATGTGGTGCCTCTGCGTCCTGATGGGGGGTTTATTAAACAGCATAATTAAGCCTGTGAATGCACCTGTGGGACAACTTCATTTTACTTATCCTTCAGAAAAAAAAATCCCCCTAATTTGCTTTTTCGTTTTTTTTTTACTCTAAATTAATCTACTGAATAGGCACTTTGTTTGTTCTCATCCCTTGTTCCCACATACCCGCTGCATGTTCCCACACAAACTCTGCCCTCCATCACTCCATGTCCTTTCTAGTTCACACTAGTTATCTCACATCCCATTGCTATTCAGCTCACAAAAGCTGCATTTACTAGTTTATAAGCATTCTTACTTCATCCATCCCTTTGGCTCTTGTCCCCATCACTCCTTCTCAAACTGTATTTGTTTTCTTGTGACTTTTCATACATTTGCTTGAAGTTATTCCGAAGAAAAGCTTTCTTCTTAAAATTGCCCAGCAAGCCACCTAGCTCATGAACTGGCCTGACTGACCAGTCCCAGCAGCCTGCAATCCTCAAGAAATGGAAAACATAAGACTAAGCTCATTGCAGCCCCAGCTGTGTTAACTAATGATAACTTAGGCCTAGGCGCAGAGCAAGCAGATCTGATTTAGGACTGGATTGCTCAGGGGATGTTCAGGTGTGTGTATCTCTCCTGTCTTAAAAGAACTAGCTCTTACTTTTGCTAGATCATTTTATTCAGTGCTTTTGAATGCTGAAAATGTGAAACATGGGTGCTTGCCTGCATAAAGTGATCACGCTGGATCCAGGCCATGTAATAATAATCATTATTGTTACTCATGAACGTGATATTAAATGGGAATATCAGCTTCTCTACCAAAATAAACATCATCCAGGACTTTAATAAAGCTGGATTTCTGTAATCCATGTGCTGGTCATTGTGGAATATAATGATCTAATTAAGCTGTGCTTTGCACATTTCTACTCTTTTGTGTCAATCTCTCACCAAGCTCCAGATTAATTTGACTGTTTACATGCTGTAATTCCCACAGTGGGTTTTGCTTTTGTGGGACTTTGATGTTAATGCAAAGGAGCTGGTGAATCCTGAAGAGTCAGGTCTGTTTAATTTTACTGACATACAACAACACTGAGGTTTTGGTGGTTAAATCAGTTATTTTATTTGAAAAATTTGGGAAAACTCGCAGCTATGATACGATAGCTCAAAGACTCCTGCTTTAATGAGAGGCATGCAGATGTCTTTTATTCAAAGCACAAGATAATCATCAGTGTCTGAACAAATTCAAACTGATACCAGCTTCTGCTCATTTTATTATGCAATTTCCTCTTACTCCATGTGTCATTCATATTATAAAAAGGAGATGCGTTGATAAAATAGAGGATTTACATGCTTCCTGGAAATAAAACCTCAATAACCAAATACTGGCATCTGGTTTCTACCACCATTGATAAGAACCATTGTGATCTCTTTCTTAATGCAAGAATGATCCAAACCACATTAAAATGTGACAAAAGCTTCTCCGTTCTTGTAGTCCAGCTCATTGCTACTGAACTCTTGCAGCCACTGCAGTGTGAAAACTGTCCCCACAGTATGTTTTCCCTTACAGTTCTGATAAACTACATTTTGAACTTTCTGGCTTGTATCTGAAAATGTGCCTGTAAATTAGACTTCACAGATGCATTAGTAGTGTAATTCAGTTGCATAGCAGGAACCCCTTACAGCATTTTTCACATCTAGAAAAGGAAATTATGATACAATGCAATTTTTTAATGTTCTTAGAAAGTTCAAAGGGAAAAAACAAAATCCATTAATGAGACACTTCAGTGTTGCCAAAGCTTCTTCTTTCTCTAACGCTATTGTTGCCAGTGTGTTACTCAGAATGGGCTGCATATGATGGAGAAAGAGACTAGAAATGAAGGAACATCCATTAAACCTGTTCTTCCTCCTAGTAATACTTTAAATCCTCTGATATCATCTCAGTGGCTGCAAATCCCCAGCCCATTTCCATACTGAAGAAGCCTGAAAGATGTCCAGACAGTCACAGAACAGCCCTGAGCCTGAATCCTGCTAATGGGCTGGAGGGGGGATGTTTTCATTCACCTCTGGACTGGAACATGGTCCACTGGGATGCATGAGGCTGCTGGAAGGGGTTATAGTTCACCAACGGCCTGAGTGATAACAAAGACTTGATTCTCTGCTGGAAGTTTAAGACAGGAAGGGGGGAGGGCAGGGAAGAAAAAGAGAGCAAGTTGTTAGGAGCAATTCATTCATTAATGAACTTCTGGGGGTGGACAAATGGGACCTGGCTGCGCTTCGGTGTTCTGCTTTGAGACCAAGCAAGAGTCTTCCTCTTCCATTACGAAGATCTTAGGCTTATTGTTTAATGCAATAATAAATATTTAATTAAAATAAGTGGCAAAGTAATGCCCTAAATAATGTGTTTCTCCCAAGAGTTTAGGTCAAAGTCTAACTCAAACCCTGAACACACCACAGCATTCCCTAAAATTGGTTATACAACTGTTGTTCCTCATCTGGCCTGTTTTGATGCAGTGATTTGACCTGATTTCTGGCCTGGCTTTGATGCAGTGATTTGACCTGATTTTTCTCTGTCCATCAAATGGCTACCCTTGGCTTCACAAGGCAGAGAGCAGGGCTGCCCACCAGGCATATCTCATCCCTGGCACTGCCTGCAGACTGCTGCCTTTTAGGAAAGGTGTTGTTGTGCTCCACATCCATAAGTGGATCATAATAATCCCCTTGACTATAAAGTTGATGCCAAACAGCAGCATTAACTCTTTTTTTTTTCTGGTAAGATGAGGTAGGAGAGCCACAAATAAACTTTTTGAGTCTTTGTTTTATGACATTAGCATTTCATTTGCTCCCTGAAGAATGCACTATTCTTCCCAGAAGCTGAAATAGGTTTTACTGCATAGTAGTGTCATATTTTTTCTACTCTTTGTCTCTTCTTCCATCTTTATTAAATCAGTCACACTGGCTGGCCTGAAATGTGTCAGCTAAGATCTTCCTGCTCTGAAAGTCAGGAAAAAATAGTCTTATTAAAATAAAAAAGACAGATTAAGGCAAGAAACCTTGTAATGATTTTTATTTTTCTTTTACTGTGGGCAAAAGTGCAGTTTTTCATGACTCTTCCAAGGGAATGTCTTAAGCATTTCATTTCTTGCTGCTGAACAGTGACTGATACCACTTCCCCTTTGAAGAACTGTGTCAGCCTGCTTCTGGACACCTGCACCTTGAAATTTCATCTGGAAAATGCTGTTACATAGGTCATCCAGTTTCCCATCTCCCCATAACAGCTGGGGAAGATGAGCAAAAACTGAATAGGTACAAGGGGACATGGAAATCACTCTTGTCTTCCACAGAATCTGCACATAGTCAGCCCCTTCTAATGACCCTAGAAGCAGCAGAATGGATGCACTGGAAATATCTGTGAAATGCAAGAATCATATTGACTGTTGAATATGCAGGGCTTTATTTGCCCCTTGAGAACGGAGCTTTGGTAGCCCTGTGGTGAGCACTTTACCTGTCACAAATGCAAAACATTTTGACTTGCTTTGACCTTCTCTTGTTGTCTCTCCTGCTGGTACGAGTCCAATTGTTCCTGCAGGCAGCTCACTCCTACCTTCTGATTCAAAGTGGTCTTTTAGTAAAATATCATGCCACTTTTCTCTCTTTCCACTCATATCAAAAAGCATCAGTATTATGGCTCTGCCTGCAAAAACATCATCTGTCTGAGGAAAGAGATCTGGCTGAGGGATTTGTCTTAGGTAGTGATTACAGACAAAGGAATGTCCCTGATTTCAAATGCTGGAGGAAAAAAAAATCATTGCAAAGCACTCGACAAAGCAAAATGTCTTCTTAAAAATGGAGGAAGCAAACTGAGGCAATTCCAGCCCAGAGAACCCTTCCAAAGGGAATACAAGTCTAGATTTCTCTGTCCTCACTTTTCATGGGCCCTGCTGGCAGGAGGATTTTACTGATGTTCATTTGCAGCATTCGACTTCTCCATTCAAGAGGCATTTTGACTGACAGAGAGAAGCAAAGAGAGACAGATGTACTCATTGGCGAAGGCTTATATATAATTGAACATGTAAACATTTGCAAACCACTGTTATTTTTTTCAATTATATGAATAACATTGCCTTGACTTGTGCTCATAGGACTGCCAGGAGTTATGTAAAGCTGGGTACGAATCAGCTCCCCCTTAATTCACCACACCACAGGCTCTGGGCATGGAGTGCATAACTGGTGGTGCTGTGTGCACCTGTGCTTTAAGGTTCTACACCACAGCAAGCACTAGAAGGTGGATTTCAAAGACACTCTTTACCATGGTTCTGCAGAGCAAAGAGAAGCTGTACCTACTGCAAGGACTTTATGTCACAAACTGTCTGCCCAAATTCTTTGGAAAAAATCAGATGAATTAGCCTCAGCTGAGTGGCAGGGTAGTAGCAGGGAGTCCTCAGAAAGCCCGTTTTGGGATAGTTCATGGGGAATTAGAAAACGTCGCCCTTGCCCAGCTTTGCAGAGGACTTTTTTAATGCCTGATACAGTCAATCTGTTTGATAATTGTCAGCAGCATATTTTCAGTACTGCTGCTTGCTGGAAGGAGTTTCCAACCGAATGAGATTTGGAGGGATCGTCACCCCCAGACAGAGTAATGAGTTCTGAGTTTTGATAATGCTCTTTGTGAGTACAGTGCCTGTGCTCAAAAGGAATATTGCACGGAGACCACCATTCTTACCCTGGGAGTTAAGCTCTCTTCAGTGGCATACATCGCTCACCATGGCAATGAGAATTGAATTTTCCGCTCCCTGAGCTCTCCTGGATACTTAAACCAGCCTCATGTAATACTATTGTTGCCAGTGTCATTGCACCACTGAAAACTAAATGAATGAATAAATTAGAGCCGTGGTGTTTTGGATTGCTGAATTGCATCCAAGCTTTTTATTGCAGTCATGAACTTCTTTTGCGATGACAGACGGAATGATGCTTATTAGGCACTTAGGCAGATCATTGTAATGAACGAACGTGCGAAGTGCGGTAGCAAGGTTGTATATCAGAGAACTGAGACGGGATTATCTCTTAAGAAACCTCTTTCCAACACCAATTGCCTTTTGACTGCAGGGCCACTTTGTATTACACAACAGTTTATTCTTCCTTGTTGATGCAAATAATCTAAGTTTATGGGCTCCTATCACAATCTTTTCCTCCTTGGCCTTTTAACTGCCTTTAATGTAGAAGCTGTTCCCATCTTCTTGAAAGTTTGTGCTCCTTCAGCTTTCAGCCTTCATCCTGCTCCTAATTCATATGTCTCTGTGGATCCCTGAGTGTCATATTTGCAGCACTCAGTTCCCTCTTTGTCCCATTTCTGCAGAGCTGTCTCCAAAGCTTTTTTCTCAGTTCCATTTACTATGTTGCTCCACAGCCACTCTCAGCTGTGGGCAACACTGCAGGTCCTCTTGGCTCTGCCCACCTCTCCAGGACTTGTTCAGGTGCCAAACGACTGTTTAGATGACCCTTGTTCCCTTGAAGTGCCTGTATCATATTTCTGACCTGTTTGCATGGTGGCATGGAGGGTTCCAAAAAACCGACCTGGGCTGGAACTTGGTAATTTGCTCAGGATGATTTACTGGTACTTGAGAGAAAGTGATCCTTTGCCCTTGGCATGGAACTTATGTTAACGATCAGTATGCCAACTTGAAGAGTTAATTCCAGCAGAATAATAACCCTACAAAAAGTAGTGACTGTTTTTTTAATTATTTTTTTTTTAATAAATTTATTTTTTGGCCAGTGTAGCTCCCTGAACTGCTTGATGTTAACCTGAGATTCCATGAGGGAAGGGGAAAGAAGGGGGCAAGAAGACACAGCAGGGAATGTGTAAGAGTGCCTGACTGTTCCTTTCAGGGATGGCACAACATTAGATTTCATCTGTGACATGGAATTCACCTCAAAGTATTATTTTGTGGCACATTAACCAGCATAAGAGCAGACTGCTTTGTGGGGGGATGGTCCTGTTGTATGCCCCTTGTATTGTCATCTCTACTTGTCAGTGCAGGCCATGACACTACATGTGGTGAGCTGGAGCACCTTGAAATCAACCCAAGGGAAGGAGGTTGCTCAGCTCTCCGCATGGCCACAACAAGTGGCACTGAACATTACCCAAAGGCAGTGGTGAGCTGTTGTGCTCCAGAGGAAGCTCCTGTGCCTGGGGGTGCCATTGGTACTTTTTTGTGCTACTTGTCCTCACAGTGTGGTGTTTGGTGGATGTGAGCATGGGGCACATGGAGTGTTTGTCTCCTCAGTGGAAGTGAAAGGTCACTGGTGAGTGACAGAAGATTGTCATGTAGCACCCATCTGAGGTGGGACAGATTGTCATGTAGCACTGGGAAGTGACCTTGTCTTTGTGTGTATAAATATACAAAAAAATTCTTCTAGGAGAGCTCTTAAATGTAGATGTATTTTCCTGGTGAGACATAGATATAAGCTTCCATTTAACTGTTCCCCTGAAGTCACACCAGAGCAATCCATTTGGCTGTGGAACAGTTGCCCCAGGAAAGCCATAAACCTTTATTGCTTGGAGACCTCTGAAATTGGACTGGACACACCATGGTGTTCAGCACAGATTAAAGTAATGTGCTTCAGGGAGCAAAGCACAGCAGACTACCTCAGGGAACGAACTGCCCCACGTGAGCAGGGGACTGGATGCAAATTGTCCTTTTCCATCTCCAATTTGTGCAGCTCTGCTGGATTTGCAAGTCTCAGAGATCTGGAACACAGTGATCTGCTGCAGAGTACAGTGGCACAATCTTTCATATTTTTATTTTTTCATAGCTTAAGTTGATTGAAGTATTTATCACTTGCTAAACTCGTTTCTGACTCAGTGCTGTCCTTTGTCCTCAGGAGGCAAAAATTGCTTATTTTCTACAATATCAGTTCCCAAGCAGCCACATAAATGCTCATGGCAATATTCTGCTGGGTCAGTTAAGGAAGAAGTAATGGTGGGAGAGTTGTGAGCAGAAGGGTGCAGATAGAGAGGAGGAAACCTTTCAAACCATCCCTCTGTGAAAGCCAGGTGTGAAGATTGCCATATTCTGGTTCCTGTTGCTGATCTTGAAGTTATCCTGACACTGCTAACATGTTTTTCAGCTGGGAAGATTCAGGCTCAGACTGTAGACACCCCAACCTTGTCTTGATTAATTTTTTTGTAAAAGCTCTTTCCGCAATCATTTTAACTTAAAATAGCAAATGTTTACACTATGAAGTTTTGTTGTTGTTGCTGCCTGCAAACTGCAAAAAGTACCTCATATTTAATTTAAGCTTCAGTTATTTAAAAGCAAACAAAAGATGCATTCATAAACCATGAGTTACAGCATCATGTCTTCAAGTGACACTTTTGCATGGTTTCCCAGGGTCATTTTGTTCCCAACTGAGGTATAGGCACTGAGATTATCCTAAGTGGAGAAGTGTACAAAATGGAAAAGATACCATGGATTTTGTTCATTCCTGGGAACACAGGATCTGTCAGCTGTTTGAATTATACCTTCTTATCTCATCCTCTGGCCAGTCCCTATGGCTTCTGTGAGAGGAACACTCACCCATATCTCAGCCTCTTCAGATCCCAGCTGGATCTGCTAGGTTAAATGGCTAATTGAAGGTGAGTGCTTCAGTGTGCATTAGTCAAACCCTGTAGTTAAAATGGCAGATAATTTCTTTATACCTGCACACAAAGGCAAATGTCTCTTTCTTTTGTTCATTGCCATCCCTTCAGCCAGCTATGAAAGGCTGCTGGTTTAATTACATAATCTAGCAGGGCTCAGTGGCAGGGCTTTAACTTAACTATATATAAGGTATTTGTATTATACTGCCGTTCTTTCTTCTGCCTTCTTTCCATGCAGTTGTTCCACATTTGTGTTAAGCTGCATGAGGATACAGAAGATGCTGTAGACTCAGATGTCTGCTGGAATCTCATGCTGAATAATTAGCTGTGGCCATTTAGGTACTAGCTGAAGAGATGCATCATACAGTGAATAATGGCTAGTTTTGGTGCCGAGAACTGTACATTCAGGGTTGCACAGACCACGTCGCGAGATGTGAAAGTAGCTGTGCCCACTCCTCTGGGAGCAAGGGCTGTGGTGGGCTATGCCCTTGGGAAAGTTATGTTTGTTTATTTGCTTGTTGTTTTGATTTTTTTAAAGTGTGCCCCTTTCCCATTAAATAGAAAGATGGAAGTAAAGCTGAATGAATTTGAGTTCAGTGAGTCCGCCAACACAATTATATGATTCACCCAGTTGTTTGTTTTACTTTTTTTCTGCGTTGCAGCAACTTAAACCTTGTGTGAACACCTTCTCTCAAGGTCTCAAAGCACCACACAGAGACAAGAAATCCCTGTGCATTTTAGAACTATTATCCCCTCTTCCTCATGTAGAGAAAAGTAGGCTTCAAGAAGCAGTATGAATAACACAATAGTTGCACAGAAGTCCTGCTGGGGACAGAAGTCGGCTGTAACCTTTGTGGCCCCCAGGTCTCTGTAGTGATTTTGGTAACATTTCTTGGTCATTATAGTTGCAGCTTTTTGGCTTCAGTAAGTGGCATCACGTCGGTTAAAGACAAAAATAAAGCAGTCCGCCAGGACCTTATTTGTGTATATTCAACCCCATGTCTCTGCTGAGTTGCTCACTCTGCTCTTTAAAGCCTATGAGCTGAGGGACAGTCAGAGCCACTTTGCTTTCCTCCAGAGCCTTCTGAACTAGCAGTGTCTGGAAGTTTCACCAGAAAGGCAGTGCAGGCAGGGTGAAATGTGCTCCCTGAGCCTTGGCCCTTTCTGCTTCATTACTGTGAAAAGCCTACAACTGAATATCAATGCATTTGTATTCAACCTGGCTGTTCTGCTTCCAGACCTCTTTTCTTCTCTGCAGCTGACAGGATGTCACGAGGAAGTGACACAGCAGTGACAGTTTGTGTGTCATGGTCCACTTCTATTCGAACTTGATTTTTATCTAGTAATGAATCAAGCCACAGGAGTCCAGTCTGGGGCAAAAAAAAGAAAGTGTCCCAAGGAAGCAAGTTGAAGCCAGAAAGTTTTTCAGTCCATTTGGAAATAAGAATGCATTACAATGCGCTTTTTCCCTCCATACCAGACCCCCGGTATTCTCACAAGGTAGACTGGGTACAAAAGGGGTTTTGCATTATTTATTAGTGTGCCTCTGTCACACATAATGAGGGCTATAAAGTATGTAAGAGTTTATAATTGGCTATCTGCAAGAAGTAATCCTAAGGGGGTTGTGTAAGGATCAAATAAATTATGCTTCATTATAGTAGTTATGCCAAGGATATTAGAAAATTGTTTTAAGTTGGATGAAAAAAAAGAAGGAGAAATATAAAAAGAAACCCCCTCATTACATCCAGACCCACTTCTGTCAAAGATTTTACAGTCTGAGGGAATATTTTAGTATTTCTCCTTAAAATTCCTGATATGTTCAAGATGCTAAATAAGCAGTTGCCAAGATACTAGTACAAATAATGCATAAATGGAGTTTATCTAAATTGTTTTATTAATAAACTTTACTGAACTCTCCCATGCAGTTAAGCAGGAATCCCAATTCCCCACTATCCGCCATTGGCGCATCAGCTTTCAGAAATGAAACTTTTATCTCTTCCTCTCAGGGGGATAAGAATGCCTGCCCTCCCCCTCCTTCTGGAATCTAATTATTGTTCTGATAATTCAGAACAAGGATTCAGTGGCAGTAAAAGATGCAGGGGGAAAAAAAAAGAAGATGAACAGCTGGCCCTGGAAGCTGTGATGGTATCGTTTCAAAATGAACATTTACATTTTAGAAAAGCCAGGAATAAAGGGATCTCCATGTTTCCAACTTAGTTATAGGGCTCTTCTGATGCTTCTGGATACAGTTTTTGCTACAATGGAAGTGCCCCTGGAGTACGTAAGTTAGACAGGGAAAAGTCTTGTCAGATCCAGAAGGGAGGGAATATCCCTTCCCTTAAAGCAGTTGCTGGGTATTATTCTAGTTTTAAATAGAAAGTAAAAGGAGGACAAGGCTTCTCTCATGATACAGTATATTTGGTTTTCATCAATTTCCAGCAGTGAAAATTACCTGTGCTTTTGTGTATTAAATGCAATACTTTCACAAGTCTAACAATACATCCTATAACCCTTATGGGGCCATGGTTGCACCAGCCCCTGACCAAGACATAAAAGGAACTCTTGTTTTGGAACACATTTGTAAAACAGCATTCTGTATGAACAGTGTCGTGTGAAAACTGTAGATAGCAGGAGCCAGCTGCAGGGACTGGGAGCAGTGGAGGGATTGCAGCCCCTGTAAGTAGCTTGGCTCGGCCTGCACACCAGGAACTGCGCTCCAGCCCCAGTCAGGAGCTGTTTGCTGAATATGTCAAACAGGTTTGGCTTGGCATCACTTGTTATTTGCATCATAGAAAACACAGGGAACTCATTTCATATCTGAAGTATAAGTTGTGGGGACTCAAGCAGATATCAGTGACACAGATTACCAATGAAGAGCTGAATGTGTCACAGGAGTCAGCTGGTTCTGAAAGAAGAATGCAAACAATGGTTAGTATATGAGAAGAGCTGAAAATAAGGGACTTTTCCTCCTTGAAGGCTGTATAAATAGTCTTAAGTGTCATTAGTGGCTTCTGCAGCCATGTAACATTCCACTCACAGCTTGTTCATTTTCTGTTTCCATTTTTTTCTTAAATTTTTCTCAAAGCTCATAGAAGGTCCAGCTAATGCTACTATTGCTCTGTAGCAGTCCCTACTCCTAGGTCCAAATAAGAATGCATTCTTGTATCTAGCAATTGCATGCTCCAGTCACTAAGTATGAATCTATTAAACCAGTGATCTTGTAAATTTGAGGAGAAATACGAAGTGCTGGGGATGGCATCAAGGCAATGACAAGCTTTTATCAAGGACAGTCTTTATGGCAAAGAGTTACTAGAAGAGCCTTCCATTGCTCATAAAGCATAATTTCTAAAAAGCTTTTAGGAATAGAGAACAATAATGAGCTCCAAGAGTCACACAGTTGAATTTAGGGTTTTGCTAGTTAGTGTTGCCATCATCTTCAAGGTCTTCTTTTAATTTAGCTTTCCTTTTGGGTTCTCTCCATTGAAAGCAACAAGTTTGATTCATTGTTCATTTGCTATGATAGTATTCTGGCAGGGGTTTTTTGTTTTTTGAAAGGAGAATTCTAACAGATTGTCAAAGCCAGCAGCCGCAAGAATCCTCTGGAAAGGAGGATAAGGCTGTATGGAATGGCCAATTCCAGCAGGAAAAAAAAAATAAATAAATTGAGAGTGCTTAATCCACTGTAGAGAAAGGTGCGGCAAAAGGGCAATAAAACGAAATGCCTTCTCAGAGCCCTGGTAGGAGTTTAGCAGATTCTGTGATTTGAGGAGTGAACTTAAATTACCAAAGAAAGATACAGGTTAGATAATGTGAAGTTTCTGTTGCAAACAGAGATCCACAAATTAGAATGTCTTAGAAGGTGGGGGGATCTCCATTGTGAGAGGCTTCTTAAGAACAGATTCAACAAATATTTCTTTTGGAAGGGACAAGTAGAGCTTATCCTGACTTTGAGTCTGGAGGATGATTTAGATGACTTCTTCATGTCCCTTCCAGGCCATGTTTTATTGTTAAATTTTACTGAAGTAATTTCAGAATGAGTTCAAAGGTGGGCTCATGAGCTCATCACGGGAGAAGCATACCCTTCTACTCGGTTCTTCCCTCTCACACACTGGTTTTTGTTAACAGAAAGAGTTAAGTAGGTTTGAGATGTTGGTAAGCTTGTCCATATGGATCCTCTCCGGAGACAGTAAGTGGCGCCAAATTTTTCTGAGCTGCAGATGTGCAATATATTTGTAGCAAACTGCAGCTACTATCAAAAAATACATTCATCACATTTTATGGCAAACTGAAAAATGGGATCTATTTGAAGGAAATTGACTTGATAGAGTATTTTTCCCCCTGCAAATTGGGCTGGTTATGGAGTTTGAATGCCTTCAGATAGAAAGCCCAGAAAACTCCATATTTTTGTTTTTAAAAATAAAAGTATCTCCTTTCCTTGGTTATGTCTCATGGAGCAAACTTTAGGGCATGTAAAAATCGTGCAGAATAAAACACAGGCTAACAGGATGGAAACAGTATTTTGAGTGTCACACCGTTCTCACTCAAGCTGTGCTGAATCTTATAATCTCTCTTACTGAAAACAAAGTAACTGAGAATGAGGTGATAGTTGTTTTAACTTTGAGAAAGCCATTGAACAATTGATTTCACATGGAGTTTATTATTGCTTAAATTTAACTTCATTTCTTTTGATTTTCCACTGTAATTCAGCACAAAGGCAAATGGCACTGAGTATACCTTAGTTCATACATAGAATAATTAATGTGCTTAGCTGTGTGCTTTGCAAGTAGCCTTGTGAATGCAGAGGGTATTTAAAAAGCTGCTACAAAATCCTGCAGCTAGCGTAATGCAGCAGCAAAGAATAAATTAAACTGGCCCCACCTTCACCAATTCCCACGTATGTCACAGCACTTTGCTATCTATGAGTTATCCATCATCAAGCCCCGCACTGTACTGACAGAGATGCACTTGATGGCTGCAGGCCTGTGGGTCAACTATGCTGGTATGCACATTTTTGCAGAGCAGAAAAAGACTTAAACCTGTGAAGCACCAGTGAGAATGGCATAAAGGGAAATGGGAATCTCAGTTGTGCTTGATGACTGTCAATGACTTTTACAGCATTATTTCTCTTACTGTATTTCCTGTCTAGAGAAGTGATTTCCAAAATCGTTTGATTTAAGGGGTCTTACAGACTGTCCAGTAGAAATGTAGACCCATTCAATCTTTATTGCAGGTATAGATTGCCTAATAGTGTGTATGAACTTGCATGGAAGTACTCTATGGTTTGCCAGAGGGTCTGAAGAGCATGTACTGAAAATGCTACTTTGAAGCCTTGAGTATTGCTGAAGTTTTAATGCAATGTGCAGTGGCTGATCTTCTGTTAATCTTTGGACAGCTCAACTGAAATAAAACCAACTAAAAGATAAAAAAAAGGCAAAAGCCTGCTATGCAGTATTCCTCCACTTGATGCATGCTTTGCATCAGTTCCAGTTTCCCTGTGACTTTGGGAATATAGCACTGAAGTGAAGGAATTGGCTGGACATCTTTGTTGCTTTATTCATCATCTACAAACTATTGCTTTTTAACAGATCAGTGAAATAATAGACATGGAAAAGCAATTCTTTGGTATTTAATCCGTGACTGAATATTTCCAAAAGCTGCAACAATCTAGCAACAAAATCACTGGAGCAGTGCTCAGGAGTTGGGGTGCTGCAGACTTCTCCTTAATGCTTGTAACAGCCTTAGTCTGCCCAGTTTTTATTGAAAAGACATGGAGATACCTGTCTATTTATCCATTTCTCTTCTTAGGCATTTTCACTGATGAAGGATATATTTCCTTCATTCCCTTCTTACAGTCTTTCATGAGGTCAGTTCACATACTGGGAAATCCTTTGAGCATGATGCTTCTGAAAAGCTCTGTCTAGTCTTGGCCAGACTCCATTTGCTATTGAAATTCAAAGCAATTAAAAAAGAATATGCCTTATCTACTATGACTACATGGAAAATTATGCATTTTGGGAAGTTAGTTATTAAACTACCTTTTATTAATTGCAGTAGGCAGGCACCCTTGTGTTTCTAATAGAGTGATTTCTATTTAAATACATTATGCCATATGCCATATGCTGCTCTAGACTCTTTGAACTGTCAAGCATTTGATTCTGAGTCACAAAACGAGGGGGTGAGCACATAGATGGGTTGTCACATAAAGAAATCTGATGGCATGTGATAATGCTCAGACTTTTTTTTTCTCCCATAAAGCTTGTAATGTACAAGCACTGATCATGGCTTGCCAAACAAAAATGAGCTGACAGTTAAACTCCAGAGTGTTTTCTGGAGTTCTTCAAGCATTTCAGTTCCACTCTGCAGATGCACTCTGCTTTTAACTGGCCCATGTCACATCCTTTTCAGAACAAGTGGCGTCAATCATTTTATTGTGCAACAGACTCTGGGAGAAATGACATGGAGACTCACTAAAGCTAGTTCTGAGTGGTTTAGCTCTGTGGTAGCAGACCAAGGCTGTTTTGAAGCAGCAACTTGTTTCCATACAAATAAGTTCCTTTTAAGGTCAAGCCTAAAGCATACACTCAGAAGCAAGGCAGTTTTTCCTTCAATCTTCTCTTCTTCCAGTCATTTTCCATAAAGGACGACAGAATTCTTGACAGGAATAGAGATATTTGCATCTTAAGGGCCAAATGAAGGCAGAATGGTAGAAGATAAGGGATAAAGTAAAGAATAGGTAACTTTAGGCCAGATTCAATTACAGATTCATTCACTTTTTAAAGGTGTTTACAATACAGCTATTTTCCCTTGAGGTAGGTTTCTAAGAGCATGTCAAGACTAATAGATGTCTAGGGCGAAACGTATTAGGGTAAATCTAGATGTTTTGGTCTGTTACCTTAAGGGTCTGCAAGATCTCTATGTGGGCTGGCAAGTATGACAGAGGACTTAGGGAAATCTTGCACTGCTCTGGAGAGGCATCTGGAAGAGCAAGATACTGAACAGCACTTAAATTAACAGAAGGTGAGGTATTAGGGTAACTGAATCCCACTTTGGGTTGATACTATCAGTGGAACACAATTCAGTCATTGACCTACAAGTGCCTAGTGTGATTTGAGATGCCCTTGGCTATTCTGCCTCCAGCTGCTAGTCCAGATGGATATGGCTTTCCCTGCTGGCTCTGTGTCATGTCTGCCAGTCTCATGAATGTCTTTGCTGTCTTAGAGTTACGTGAACTGACATGTGTTCTAGTCATAGACCTATGTTTATGTATTATTTAGGATGAGAAGAATATCTCCTATGCTCCACTGATTGTCCTGACAAAGATCTCAATTCAGTTGCCACTGCAGAGGCATTTTCACAGGTTTGGTATGCCCTGTGTCATCTGAGGCACCTAGAAAGGAAGACCTATGCTGTTCCAGAGCAGGTGGGCTACCCAGATTCAATGCAAGTAGTCCTGTGTGCATGCACATGACTTGAGTCCCAGCTGCCTTAAGCTGAGGTGCCTGAATGATGGAAAAACACATTCTTAAAGACTTTCATGTTGGAAGGAATGCTGAAATAGTCCAACCTTCTGCTTAAAACAGGACCAACTCTGAATCATGACTATGATAATTACTTTCTTGCCTTCAAGTATCCCCTTAGACAAACAAAAGCAGCCAAGTCTGGGCTTATGCAGAGTGCTTAGTGTTGTTTCTTGTATCAGAACACTGGAGGATTCACCATCTTAGTACTCCTCACCTCATCCATGGGAATGTTGAAGGAACAACCAGTACATATTGAAGGAAGCACAAAGGAGAAAACCTCGTGATCCTGGCATCTCTCATATCCCATCGTCCACACCCAGCACTCCTGGTTTGTAGAAATAGCTATGGTGAAATCCTTCTTTTTTACTTTTTTTTTTTTTTTCTTGATTTGAATCTTGATCTCTCATCACCTGGGATCTGTGGAGCTTCTCTCTGAAGGATGTTTTACTTTGTACCAAATACTTGAATTGTCATTGACTGACAAAATGAAAATATAAGAGGAACTCTGTGATTTAGTGGTAAGGGAATCAGTGAATATTCATTCTTTAATCAATTGGTACCTCCTCCAGATACCTTCCACCTTGATTCTGTGGTCAGCTTTAGCCTCACTTAACCATAACCAATACGATATAAATTGCAGGCAGGTCCCTCTTTCCTTGGATTTCTCTAAATCCCCCTGCCTGTGAATGGTTCTGTATAGTAAATGGCAATAAAGGAGTTTTCAGTGAAATGTGCAGGTACACACTGTAATTCAACTAGTTCTCAAATATCGTATTAGTTATCCTACTGCATACAAAAAATAGGATTAAACTCTTGGATTTCTTAATATCTAGTGCCAACCTATGCAGACTGTGGAGCCTTTATACTGCTGCTTTATAAAATCTAGTTACAAGAAGTACTTTCAGGAGTGATTTTCAGGGGTTGGAAGTGTTAGGAACTGCAACCTCCTGGAACGCCCTGCATCAGCACCTATTTTACAGGGCTTTGAAATTTGTGCTGGTATTTTCCTTTCCATGGCAGCAGCTGCCACATCTCTATCACTTGTCCTTGTACCAAATGGCTCTTATTAATTCACTTCCATTTAGTAGGAGCTCGGTGTTTGATTTCTCCACTCTCCCTACTTTGCTGTTTCTTTTGGTTTTCTCCCAGCCCCATTTTCTGAAGGCTTCAGTATTGCTTAAAAAAATGCCCAAAGCCAAATAGAGTACACAAAGTCTTGAGCCTTTGGGTAGCAATGTAGGGGAAATTTCTGGGTGGGGAAATTTCCCTCTGTGAGCCTGAAGCACCTCAGTAATGAGCACACCAACTTTGATCAAATGAAAATTAAAGCACCATGGTGCTTCAGTGAGAAATCTCCCATTTGCACCCTCCATTGCTCCGTGTCCCATGCCCTCCGTCACAATGAAAGTGAGAGCTGTGATTTTGTCATGACACAGCACTTTGCTGGCTGGATCCTCTCAGGTGTTCGCAAATGCGTTTTTCAGGCTTGCTCTGCCACTGGCTCCTCTCTCCAAGACCACTAAAAAGCAGTAGTAGGCAGGTGGCAGCTCTTTACTGTGGCCTTTTGCTGAGGTTCGGAGCCAAGCAGCTGCTAGGCAGTGCACATTCACATAACCTAAAATAACAGGAAAAGTCTCATTTAAGAAATGGGGTTTGACAGTCAGGAGGAGGGGAGCTAAGTCAAATGCAGTGAATTAAAACCTGGAGATCAGAACCAGAAGAGAAGGGCTGATGGGTTTTTGCCCTTGACTGAGAACCCTATTTCCATCACTTTCAAGATTAAGCAGTGTTATTGGAGGCAAGATCTGCAAAGCTGAAGGTCATAGCATTTTTGATTGTTCTTATACTTCATTTTGTTTTGCATCTAAGAGTCCCTCTAATGTCTTGCTCTAGCAAAGTCTGTGGTAGAAGCACCTTGACCATGACCGAAACCCTGAACTGACTTGCTGTCTCCCATGCCATAACCTTTGTTAGGAGGAATGGGAGGAAATTTGGTGCATCATAAACATAATTTCTGTTTGTGTGCCTTTGGGGACCTCTGCCTGGACACTCAGACAAGTGCCTTACTGCATTCATTCACACTGTAGGCAGTTGCACCCTCTCTCAAACGAGGCACTTTCACTCAGCCTCAATAAGGAACCAGTCAAATGCCCCATGCTCAGTCACTACTAACTAAAGACAGAACTCTTGTCCCAAGTGTTGATCTTGTGCTTAAGCCTAATAAACATCCACTTAAAGACGCATGTCTGGATTTCCAGAGGGAGAGATACTAACAGCAATGAAAGGGATCAGTGTGGTAACATTTTTCTAATGCAAGAACAACAGAGAAGGTAGAAGTGTAACCTAAACGAAGGGATGCTTCTGGGTGAAATGCTGGGAGCTGTCAGTATAAAGACACTGTCCCTCACTAACTGAGTTGAGGCTGGACTCCCACAGGCGTGGAAGGCAGGCTGCCTGCAGCTGGCATGGCCCTGCTCCCCTCTTTCCTCTGTTGGGTCTTGCTGCTTTGCCCAGGCTCTGGAGTTTGTCTTAATCTCTTCCAATCCGCTTCTATCACTCCAGTTGCTGCTTGCAGCTCCCAGAGAGTTCTTTGAACAGGGACTTCAGAAGCTGTGCCTACTGAAGTATTTCACATCACAGTTTTTTAACCACATTGTTTGTTGGCTAAGGTATGTCTGAAAGTAGCAGACAACTTCACATGCTAGCTCAATTTTACTTTCACTCTCTAGACTCACTTTTATAGGAGGTAAATGCTTTAAAACCATTACAGCGAGGAGAGTTTTTAAATCACAAGAACCAGAGAGTCAAAGTCTGTGCTGCATCTAAAAATTGGGTTTGTTTTGCTTGTCAAGTTTACTGTACCTTCAAATGACAGATGGGTATGTGAAAACTTTCTATCATTCTTGAAGATTCAGACTAGCTGATAGAGAAAAAATGTGAAAGGAAAAATCATTAAAATGGTCTTGAAAGGGATGACTTCCAAATTATTGTCTGTCAGCTTCTCCAGATGGCCTGAATATCTGTCAGATGAATGGTATAAATTAGAAATCCCTAACAAAACAAACAAAAAAACCCACAATGTTTCTTTTTTAGTCAGGTCTGAAAATGAAAGGGGAAAAAGTAGAAGATGAGTGGAAAGAAAGGAGGAAGATAACTTGAAGAAGATATTTCTCACTAAAAAGTGACTATATAAAAAGCAACCTTCGGTTCTGGTTTTATTTTCTCTCTGCAGTACATATATCAAGTCTGGCCTGTTTCTTTTCATTTTTTCTAAGTGAAAATATAAATTGAGTTTTTACAATGACACTAGGCTCCTTCCTGCTCCAGAGGCTTCACAGGGTATTTGTTAACAGCAGTGTGGACCATTCTAACTGCTGGGCAAGAGGGCCCTCGTGGTACCCAGGAATCCCTTTCACTGCATTCACGGGGTGTAACTGACTGGAACTGAGGATATGCAAAAAATGAATGCACGTAGAAGGCTCTTAAAAAGCCCACAATCAAGGAAAGCCACCATGTTTTTAGTTACTATTTTAAAATGCATTTTGTAGCAGCAAGACTCTGACGCTGAGTCCAAAGCTAAGTGCCTCATTTGCTGACATCACCACCTCTATTCATCGAAGTGGTGGTTTTCCCCATCAGCCCTACCTGATTCATGTGCTTAGGTTTACCCTGTGCAAGAGAGAAGGAAGGATGCTGTGAAAGTTTTGGCTTTATTTAATAGGCTTTTGGGGAATGATCAAATGGACTGACAAAAAACCAAGAATGAGCCATTTAGAAGTCAGGGGCATGCTGTGCCCTCAGCACGAGAGGAAGAGCTGAATGTGTAAAACAGGACTTGCTAGCTATGAACTGTCAAAGCAGTTACAATTAATTTATGATAGGATGTCTACGTGGGTTAAGACACATCAGATCATTGGGTGGAGTCTGCCATTGGAGCCACAGCAGCAGTCTGAGGACTACTCACCACAGGGATTTGCAGGCATTGCATTTGCAGGCATTTTGTACATTGACTTTTGTTGGTCAGTCTTGGTGTTTCTGAGTGCAGTCATTTTGCCTACAGCAAAATCTGGTTAATGTATTTTGGTTTGTTAGTCCTTCTGTACTTATTGTTTGAGACTTGCTTATATCCAGGCTATTCTTTGTCAGTATTTTACCTCTTGGAGTAAGCCGATTACTGCATACCACAAATCATTTCTTTATCACTACAAAGATGAGACCTAGATCGGTGCCAAGCCACTAATGTAATTACTATCCCTTCCCTGCTGCATCTACCATATGCAGAACATGTTATATGCAATAATTTTCAATCACAAGCACCACTCCTGGCAGACAAGATCATCTTTCAAGTGCTCAGTGTTACTAAAATATGATCACGCATTATACTCGCAGCAAGAGTGACAGGGAAGGCAGTGTGGGATGGACAAGGATTACTCTGGCAGTGGTTTTGCAATTTGTAGGTTTGGGCAACTCCTCACTTAGCCCATAGGCTGTTTTTAGATCACTTTTTGAAGGCATCCAACATTCTGCATGGACTATGCAAAGAACCTAGTGGCTAAATGGGACCCTGTTAAATGCTGAAGCCAAGCACTTAATTCCAGCTTTGGATTGCCAAGGCTGGTTGCGCTCGGGTCAGCCCTGCATCTGTCGCCCCATGCCTTGCTAGAACACTGAGCCAGCTGCAGCACTCGCAATAGCAGTGTTTCACAGACCAGGGCAAAGAGCCCATTTCATTCCCAAGTATGGAACATCTCCAGAAAAGCTGGTCTGTGACAGTGCCAACACCTCCACTGGTGCATGGTATGTCATCTAAAACAGCAGCCAAGTGCCACCAGCACCTCCACTTGCCGGCTGGCCCCATCCCACTTACTGGCTCACTCACATCTGGAAGCTGCAGCCCCTTTTGTGAAGGTGCCATTTACAGACATGCACACATCTTTCCCCTTTCAATTTCTTTCAATGACTGTGGTGGATAATGGAAGATAACAGATGATGGTAATTACAGCACATTGGGATTTGGGATTTTTCCTTTCTTAAGAAATGTTACAGGCATCCTAAACATTTTAAGCAGCTGTAAAAATGGGTGGGGTGTCCTGGGTCACATAGCTGACTAAATGCAATAACTATAGGGCAGGCCAGAATGTGACTCTTGAGCTAACTAGTAACTGCTCTCTAGTGAAGCTGCAAAATTAGCTTAATGTTTTCCACTGGTTTTGCAGCCCTTGGATTTAACATAGATCTTTCAGTGGAAGTTGCAGCTGTTGAGCAGGATCTGCATCCTCTATGATTAAATAAATTGGCTGTAAGCCTGTATGAATTATTAGCAGTAACAGTGTGTAGCCTTTTTGCTTTTGCAGGGTTTGGTCCACACAGTTAGTTGGTTACAAACAGGGGTGGATTGATTAGAAGGGAAAAAAGGGGCTGAGGGGCTTTTGTCCAAGTCCTATTAACACCATGGGCTTTGACACACACTTCACCCTTTCAGTGCATAAAGTAAGGCAGCTGAAATGCCAGTTCCCAGCTTCACTGCCCATGCAGACTGAGGCAGTGTCAGCCCTGTGGAAGTCATGTGGAATCGTGCTGAAAGCAAGGGGACATGACACACACATGCTCATACGTATAAATATACCTCAGGGCAAAAAGCAAAATTTGTGAAGCTTTTTCTTGTGAATTAGCAGGCTCTAAATCTTAGTGGAAGTCTTATGCTGAAGGCAAGTCCCTGAGTTTGGCCCAAACCTTCTTTGCAAGAAGTACTGGAGAACACAAGTGTTTTTTTAAGTGTTTTGTCAGTAGACACAAATCCACAACAGGTGCATATGCACCACTACAGGGAAGCGTCTGAAGGTGTATCAAAACCACCTGAAAACCAGAGATATCAAAGGATATATCAAAGCAACAGCTTTCAGACTTGTGGCCAGTTGGTAACTCTGATAAAACCAGTACTTATAGTCATAAGCTTTTTTGCCAGATGAGAATTTAGACCCTGGCTCCTGGCAGCACCATTGGTCTCTGAAAGGTTTTGTGTTGTCTAAATGCAGCATATGATCTTGCCCATGGCTTTTTACCTTGTTCTTTGCACACAAACATGCTGCCTCTCGTGCTTGGGGGTCATGTGTCAACACCAGCAAGAGGCGGCAGTTTTCCATTTGATCTTGTCAGTGCCGGCTGGGAGCAGAGAAGAAGCTGCAGTGCTCGGTGGCTGGTACTTCATAAAAGAAACTCAGCAGTGCTAAAGCCCATACTCAACTGGAGAGCCAACTGTTGCTGGGGCAGGGAGGCCTTCTGGCATAGTTTTCCCTTACTTGGTTTATCTATTTCTAGGAGGCATAGCTAATGGTGAAGCTCAGTAATGGGTGCTGTGGGCTGGTTATTAAGGCAGCGTGGACTGGCTTTAAGGATAAGCAGCCATGTATGAGCTCCTTTGGAGCAATTCAACATTATGGTATACTGCATTGCTAAGGAATTTTTGACTGACACACAGAATTTATTTTCACTGAAGCTGGGCTTTAAACTTACAGAGATGGATATACAGAAATGGAAGAAGGAAATAAGGTACACGTTTGGAAGAGGATGGGCTGTGCTTGAAGGTTAGCAGTGTAAAGTACTGTGAGCAGTATTCGTGGGAAAAAATCCAAACAAGGACCTGTTGCTGCAACAAAACCTAAAGAGAGCTGAAAACAAACAGTCTGTCAATGCAATGGGCACTAGACACTCTTACCACCTGAGGAGAGTAATTGGCAAGGGCTGAGTAAGAGCTTGTTCTGGGTTTGGAGGAGCAGCATTGTTATGCTAATAGTCCTTTCACTTGCCTGCAGTGCTGCTGTTGTACTCTCCTGGAAGAACTGGGCAGAAGGCTTTCCCAAGACCTATTTGTGAGGAAGGGCTGACTGCCATTTCATCTGGTGCCATGCAGGTGGCTGCAAGCCTGCCTTTCCTCTTACCCCCTGCATACCTCTCCCTGCCCCTCGCAACAGAGCCCGTTGAGCATTTGCAAGGTCTCACAGACAGTCTGTTCAACCACACAAGTTGATTGAAGCCAGCCCAGCGAGGATGGTTCACTTTTGACCAGAGCTGTGGTCTGCCTGGCTGGCACTGGGGCAGGTTGTGGGCACCACGATCAGTGTGGAAAGGGGTCAGAGCCAATGCAGGACTGTCCGGGGCTGCCACGGTCCGCTGGTCTGTGAGTATGTCTCTTGTATCAAGGTGCTCTTCCTCCCTTCCCCATGTATTCTCACCTTTCTTGGTATAACAGTCCAAGTGAGAATCAGCTGAAGTTTTTTTCAGTCTTAAGTTGCTTTTAACAAATGTAGACCCAGTTTTGGCTGAAGTTCTCATGTCTGAGAAACATCCTTTCTAAGAATTTGATTAGAAGTGATTCTCATTTACATGGATTCTACCAGCTCCCATTGGCTTTATGACCCTGGGGGAAAAAAAAAATCAGATGATATTGTGGAAGTCATTAGTGAGAACATTAGAAGGAACCATATCTAGGTCAGTCAAAGTTCTGAAAATACCTAGCATTCACGGGTCCTTAATTGCTTTTCTCCCTTTACAGCTGTTGGGTGAATGCACCATCTGAGAGGGAGCTGCCTCAGGGATTTCTTTTTCATTATGCGTTGTAGATATCGGGAGGCAGGAGCGGGCAATGATGGCTCAACAGGGGAAGAAAGAAGTAGACTTTAACAGAAATTTTAACTTAGTGGAGGAAGAACTAAGGAGCTAATACTGGGCATAAACAGGGACGGGTGTGATTGAAGGAGCAGCAGAGGAGCTGCTGAGCTACTTTGCTAACAGCTGAGATGCTAAGAGCATTAAACATCTTTTAAAGAAAGATGAGATACCACTTCTGGACTTCAGTGCCTTGCCCAGGTGTGTCTTTGAGCAAACAAAGAACATAATAAAGTGATTTCTATATCTTACAGGAACATCAGCAATATGAGAAGCTTAGATATCTTGAGAATAGAGAAAGCAGAAATGCACAAAAAGCTCCAGCCCTGAGCCAGAATCCCTCTCAGGACTCCTGTTAGGCTGGTGCGATATCCGCAGCATCTTTGTCTCAACATTCAGGGCTTTTCTGCACTAGGAGCACGGCAGCAGAAGTGCTTTGCCAGGGCGCACATTCTCCTTATTGTCAAGACAGGAAGAGCATGGTGATGTGAGGTCAAGAGGCATGCCTAAAGTCAGCAAGTGACAGCTCTAGGGCTTGAAACCTTGTACTCTACCTAGCAGGTAAAAGGCACCATTGCAAACTTTATGAGGACTTGCTTGTATTTACAGCCTGCGAAGTGTCAGGTATTCCCAGCCTATTATTTACATAGTGATTTGTTTTCAGTATTATAAATAAGATCTGACACAAAGGAGGTAAAATTTAAATGCTGTAACATACATTGTAATGTTCTCTGTAGGCTGTCTGTGTAAGAAGCTTTGCAGGCTACACCCACTTTTTGGCAGTTGCTGCAGTGACAGCTGAGAATGCAATATGATAAAAATGCCACTTCTGCAAAATAATCATAGTGCATTGAGTGATTCCCAGCAAGGTCTTGTGAAGGGAAAGACCTTGCCAAAACACACCTGTTTGGGAGAGCATGAGAGTTGGAGTAAGTAAAGCATGTTGTGAATGTTAAGCCAGGTATGATAATAGGCAAATGGCTCAAGACCTCAGTTGTTTCAGCTGAATGACTTGAGAAAACTTTATGCAGTGTGTACCTGTGGTATGAATTGATCAGGGGATATGAAACCATTATTCTCTTGATTTTGAAACCGTGAAAACCAAAGGAAAATGAAAACAGATTAGCACAAGAGTCAGTTTTCCTGCTAGAACTTTGATAGACCCTTGTTGATCGTTGTTTTAATTAATCAGAAGCAATCAACTTGTAAATGCTGTAATTAACACAGCTCCTATTTAACCCCATGTTGTGTGTTTGAAACTCTATACGTAGCAGTTTTGCAGAATAGAAGAGGAGTCTAAAAGTTCTCAGCTAAAAGCTCCAGAAGCTGAGGATGACTGAAAAGCCCAGGCTAACTCCAGCAGAGACCAGCTCTAAAACAGTGCAGCAGAATGCAGCAGTAGAAGTGCAAATGGTTTTCAGCTGTTTTTAGGAAAAGAAATTTCTTTTTTCTCTGGGATTCCTGGCAGCTTGACACTGATTCCCAAGTTGCAGCCTGTGTTTAAGCTCTTGGCAATTGTTTGTATAAACTTGTTTCCTTTTCTCCCCATAGGTTTGTTGATTGGCTCTGGTTGTGCCCTCTATCCTCTTGGCTGGGACAGTGAAGAAGTCAGACAAACCTGTGGTAACCTTTCCAACCAGTTTGAATTGGGTGAGTCATCATCAGAGCATCTCAGCCACATTAGACTCTTCTATGTGTTGACCACAAAAGCACACTAGGACATGAGCTCAGGCTTGGAGAAGCAACCTACCTGTGAGTGGTAGGCTATTCATATTGCACAATTCTGTTATGGTCCTATGGCAGGGAATTTCAGATAGCTTTCTGGAAATACTTTCCAGAAGAACATTATAAAAGAAAATGAAGGAATGTAAGATATAAGTCAGATTTAATAGTCTTGCAGTGTGAGAGCTAACAATCCTGGAGACCTTGACAGGGTAGACAGAGGCATCCCATCCCTGTGCAGGTCCTGGTAATTCTCTATGAGTGCAATTGGCTGTCTTTCAATTCTGGCATGCTTATGGCCTTCTAAGCCAAGCCTAAAGAGGCTTTTTGTTACTCACATGTTTGGGAAGCTGGCAAATCACATGTGCTCCCTATGTTAGCCTTCTCCCAAATAAGCCACTGATCTTACTGATCAGGCACTGAGCCTGGAATGGAAGCCAGAGGTGAACCCAAACTAGGCTCACACCTATGTTCTCTCTAGGGAGGGCTCTAGAAAACAAGGGCACAGCAGCGACCTGAGGATTAAGCAATGTGGATGATCAGGATCTGATGTTTGAATCCTCATCTAGGCCCTTGTTTAGCTAGAAGGATCGATGCAGTTGATGATACTCTACTCTGTAAGTGCTCTGATCCTACATCACTTAAGAATGAGGGGGATCTGCAATCCTCCTGAAGGAGCGGGAGAAACTGAGCACTTTGACCCCCCACCGACTTGAGAGCTTCTGCTCCCAAGCATATGGAGCTCCCCATTCCCTGCCTCTGCAAGGTAAACCTTAGTTAATCTTAGTAATTCTTTCAATAGCTTTCCAGTGCAAGGAATAGTGAACAAAAATTATCTCCTATGGTTAAATGCAAACTTGCTGCATTATATTTTAATTTTACACTAATGTTTATGTCAGATTTCAGGGGCAAGGAGATTTGTTTCCATCTCAGAGATGTTTTTTGCCAAGATATGCAAATGAATTGATGTTGAAAGATAAAAAAATATTGCTTCTGGAGATATGCTTCAGGCCACCCTCCCCTACACCATTCCTCTGGTGTTTTGAGTGCATTTAATCTGGCATGGGACCAAAAATTTTCATATCCAGTATCAGCACCCATCACTGCAGTACTACTGATGTCCTTATCAGCAACCACCTATGGTGTTGCCGAAGGGATGTGTAATGTGCTCTAGAAGCTTTACCTTGTTATTCTGAACTTTAATATCCTTCTGTGGTATTGATATTAAATTTTCTTTTCAGTGAAGTATAAAAAGTTCCTGCAAGATTTTTATTCACCTAATAATTGAAAGATATAAGCACAAAGGAGAGAGAGCAATAAAACCAGAAATGTATAGTTAACTAGCAGAAAAATATGTCCCATAACTGAAATTCCCACCTCCATGGAAAGGTGTCTCAAAGGATGCAGTAGAAAGACTATGCAAAACTCTGTGGTAAGTGTTGCAGGGAACACTAAGGTTTGTTACTGCCCGTGGTCAATCCTGTGCAGAAGACTGAAGTAGCTCCTAGCCAGCCCATTGAGCAGCACTTGCTTTGAAGGGCCAGCTAGCCCCTCACTGGTGCATGCTGATGCCTGCTCTTCCACACCAAGCACGTGAGCAGCTCTGCTCTTGTGATTCCTGCTTGTGTCTCTGTTTATTCCCAAGTGCAGAAAAGGGTTACCTCTCCAGGTTGTTTCTCTGCAAACCCAGAGGGTGGGTGTTATGTCAATCTGAGTTCCTTGAAGACTACACCTGGGCATTTACAGACTGTGACCTTAAACACTGTCATGTCCACAGTCAGAGCAGAGTGTCCGAGACCACCTTTGTTGTCTGTCTTGGCTCATGAGTCAAATATTTGCATAAAGTAATTTGCATAAAATTCCATTAAAGTCAGTGAAGAAACACATGTGAAAATTTTGGCTAATAGCTTTCCTCCCAGGTGCACATAAGGACCATAAGATGCATTGCATTAACTGTGAAGGCATATATTCTTACTGTATTTTCAGGACCTGGAGCACACAGGGCATGTGTTATACGTGCCTAGACTTGACAGCAGTGCTGATCCCACTGATCTGCTGCAATCATATGTTAACACATTAATTAACAGATTATAATGAGAGCTGAAATTTGCTGTAGTGATTTTCACTAGGCAGCTCTGCCACTAAACATCTCTTTTCCACATACGTTGGCAGTGAACTTAAATGCTTGGCTAGGATTTTTTTTACTTAATGTCAGTGTCTGGTTGATGCTGTGTTATCAAAATCATCTACAAGCAAGAGGTACTGTCCGAGCGCCGTTTAATAACCATACTGCTCATCTTTCATAAATACCTCTTGGCTGGTGATAACCCCAACCCCCTAGTCTTTTCTGAATCATTAGAGACTGGCATACTCATTATAGCCTACAGGCCAAAAATGATGTTTCAAAGACTTAATCTCACTAAGTCTCAAGACAAATTTAAGTAATTATTGCCTTCATTTGAATATTTAATTTGATTAAGCCGCAATGATATGCTTTCTATTCATGAGCCTGTGAAATGAGTTGTATGAAAAACCACACTGCGTTCAAAATCTGGTCTCGGAAAATCTGAGCTGCTTTGAACCCTGTACTGGTTTGCTAATGGGAGAAAGGGTGGTGATGAGAGTGCTGGTCCTGTCCTGTGGGTGCTAGTGAGGATGACACTGGTAGTCTAATTCAGCACATGTGGTTACTCTCAAAGGAAAGGGTGTTCAAAGGGATGCTGGTCAGCAGACAGCACTCAGCCTCCTCTTCGAGCATGACAGAGCAACTGCTGAAGCTTGGGCTACAGGGAATGCATGGAGAGGAAAGGAGGGTCAAAGTTCACCAAGTCTGACCACAGAGCCAGGAAAGGTGGGGGTTCAGCACTGAGATGTGTTGCGGACTTTCAGAAGGTGAGGGGAAAAATGTTTGGGGTTGAAGGTAGAGAAGATAATACAGGAACTGCAATCTACACTGTAGGAGGATGAGAAGAACAAGAGGCAGGTACAGATGAGGGAACTGCAAGAACTCTTGAGATACAGCTGAATTGTGCACCGTGAAATCTAGTATTAACCAGAAATGTTCTGGAATTAGCAATCAAATTAAATTTTTTTCTTAACCAAAACATGACAAACCCGTGCCCCCCATAACATGCATGTAACTAGATAAAATAACTAGCAATGCTAAGACCCCATAAAAATCCCTAATCCTTAGTGGGTGTGCTAGATAAGAAATGCTTGTCATGTCTTCAGGCACTCTAAAAAGACATTAGACTAATAGGCACTCCCAATAGTGCAGAAGTAGCCCATATTGTGAAGAGGGAACCTCCTCCCTCCACCCCCATCAAACACACACATTTCTGTGTACATTCCAAAGCAATATTTAAAAAGGCTGCAGGAAAAATAATCTTGCCTTTAATTTATGTATAAATGGATTTGAGTATTCTTTTCTAGAAAATCTGAGCCAACATTATGAAATGCCCAGCAGTTTGCTGCTCTCTTTAAAAATGGATATTTATTTCATTCTTATAAAGTGAACTATGTCCAAAGGATTTACTTAAACATTTATATATTTAGTTGGGCTATTTTTTTCAGTCAGTTGAAAGTGGTTGTACAGCACCATCTCTGACAAAGAGGAGTTATTCTTCAACTGAAGATACCCTGCCAAGGACAACCCCATTTGTTGATTAAATGACATCCAATAGATGAGCTGTTTTGCTAATGAGGATGGGAAATAACCTCCTTAATGGACAGAGACTGGTGCACCTGGTAGAGGGGCTCACTCCCTAATCTTCTCTAGTGATCTGGTTTTGCCATCATGAAAAAACACACAGTGATAGATTAGGCCTTTGACAAATGACCCCTTCCATATCCTGTTGAGGGCTTAAGGCTATGATAGGTCTCCATTGTGTTCCCTTGCTTGTGTTTGCCAGCTCCCTTGCAGTTAGCATGACCTGCATGTATAGAGGTCTTGGAGTCCCGCTGCATATTGCAGCATCCCATCACAGGTCACGGACGGAGCAGAGTTCCTGCTGAAACACTGGACTATGAACTGGAGCAATCTTCTACCACTGGGTTTTTTTAACTCCTAGAAATAGGGCAATACAAATAAATGTGGGCAAGAAGAAAGATATTTTTATGTTTTAAACTAGCACAGTTGCTTTTTTATTGCCTGAATCAAAGTCTTCTGTCTAATTTGGCAACAGGCTAATGCCTGAGGTGGAGGCTGGAGTAATAAGTAAGCTCTAAGGGACTGCTTTTCACTGAGGATGGATCAAAATCATCTTAATCTCTTGTCACCATGCAAACTGTTATTGTTATGTTGCATTATTTACAGCCTGGAGTTGCCTGTGGGCCCATCCAGGGCAGCACTGACACGGCACAGCAGTAAAAGTGCTGCTGACTGACTTGTGTGAAAGTGAGTCAGACCTACAAAATCCCCTAGTCTGCAAAAAGGATTAGCAGATGATTTCCCAAAAGCAAGCATCATTATAGCATGTCATATAGCACACATTCAATTTTGCTGAACTAGAGGCACTAATACCATTTTGTTTTCATTTCTAAATGTAACACATAAGAATAACAACTGAGAAATGAAGACTTTATCAGGAAATTCATTAAAGTAAGGGACTCCCCATTAAAGTGAGAGTATGCTCTAAAGTGAAAACTGCACTAGACATTTTCAAAAGCTTCCACATTCTGCAAACATAAATTGTATGAGGAAATCGGAATGTGCATGCCTGTTTTAAAGGGCAATGTAAGTGTATGAATGTAATTACATTAGTATTGGTTTTGAATGTCTGAAATCAATATGAGACTTCATTTTAGGCCATTGATTTCCCTGGATGTGCATATGGAAACTGCTCCGTTGTTATATGTTCATTTCTATTGTGACAGGTCCAGAGGCAGCCAAGTCCCACATAAGGTCCCAGAGAGGTCAGGGCATACTCAGTTTAACTCACAGTTGAAGTTCAGTTGGCATCTGGTGAAGCAGCACTACAAGACCAATATCTAAGAGCCCAAAAAGTAAAATATTTATCTAGAGGAAGATTCATTTATCGAAATATAGATGACTTATGCCATCATAAGTGCCCTAGGAAATTTCATCTGCCTTCCAGCTGCCAGTGCCCTACCACCAGATGTATGAAATGGTATTATGTCCTTACCTTATTAACCTGAAAGAATGAAGACACTAAATTTAAGATAAACTCCAGTTTTTAAGTTGAACTACTTGGAAAATATTTTGCCTCCTTTGATGAAATATGGTGTGTTTGGGCAGTCGTAGCTCAACTTGGATGACCAGTGTTCCAGAATTTTTTATGGTCTACCCCTTTTTGTGGGACATTACTTTTTTTTGGCAGCCATTTCCTTACCTAGGACCTACTGGGTTTTATTCTACTAGGTGATTTTTGTGCTCAGAATCATTATACAAACATAGCTTAGTGTTTGCTATATGTGACTCCTTCAGAGCTCATCTTTGAGTTTCATGATGTTTTTCTTTGCTATTGCCAAAGTCCTATTTGGCACTGGAACAGGTTGCCCAGAGAAGCTGCAGATGCCCCATTTCTGGAAGTGCTCAAAGCTAGGTTGGAAGGGCCTTTGAGCAACTTGGTTTAGTGGGAGGTGTCCCTCCATCTGGCAGGGGGATTGAAACTAGATGGTCTTTAAGGTCCTTTTTAACCCAAAACAATCATAGGCTTCTTTGACTAAAGGCAGTGAAAATGACATCAAGGACTCAGGTCTGGCCATCGGCATGCTGTGTCCTGCCTACCCACCTGGCAGCTGCTACCCTAGCCTGCCCAAGATGCATTCTGTGCTTGTTTGAGTTCATGCCATCCTTAATAGACTGGGAAGAGTCTCATGTCCTGTGTCTTCTCAAGTCCTTCTAGCTCCTCTCCGGTTGTTCCACTTTCTCTGGCTGTCATGCTTTATTGCTGCCTGTCACAGTCAGAGACATCCTGCAACAGCAACCTAAGTAGATAGCTCCAAATGCACACCTTTGCTTGCTGTCTGTGGCAGTTCTTCCATCTGCGAACTGCTGTGAAAGGGCTTGCCTGGCCAAAGTGGCTGTCTAGAGAGCAACATAAAAGCCTGGCTCCCATCCTGAACTAAACAAGCAGCTGAATTGGCCTCAAAACCTCTCAGAAACTTCTCTGTTGAGGGATATTTGTTTCCAAATATCATTGTTATTAAGGTTCCCCTTTGGCACTTTTAGAGGGCTTAAAATATCTTAAAAAGAACTGTTGACTTGATAATTGTTTTTGCTGTAGAAATGTTAGAGTAAATGATCTTTAAAGCACTTTGAAAGCAAACATTACAGTTACTAAAACAGCATAAAAAACATCACAGAAAGCAGTGTATATAAAAAAGGTTTTGTCAGCCAGTTAATTTTCTTAGGTGGCATCATTTCAGCATCTGGCTGAGTGTAGACATAGAGTGCCAAAACAATCAAGAAGGGGATTTAGAGGGAAGGACAATTTGTTAGACTAGTATTGAAGGCAAGAGATTCAAAGATGTGTTTTTCTGTGAGAATTCTGTCTGGAAAAGGCAGTTTTCTTGCTTGCAGATCCTCTGTAAACAACTCAGAGATTTTACCTGTCCATTTTTTTTGACTGAGGCTGAGCACAATCTTTATGAGTGTAGCTGAGGTGCAGCTGCTGAGTTCTTAGATAAATGACTGAGTAAACTACATGCTAATAAACAAAGTGTTCCATCAAGAAACATTTCCTCTTTTGTGCTACCCACATAGCTTCCATTCTTAAATTTTCATAACCCTTTGGCACCTATATCAAGGTCTGCATATATTCTAACATAAGGGGAGGCTATTTACAAGAGCATATAGTGAAAGGACAAGGGGAAATGACTTCAAACTGAAAGAGGGTAGGTTTAGGTATTAGAAGAAATTCTTTACTGTGAGGGTGGTGAGGCACTGGAACAGATTGCCCAGGGAAGTTGTGGATAGACATAAGTGGGAGCATCCAGAAAAAATACTCAGACCACCTGGAGCAACTATTTGGTGCTCTTTATTATTCAAAAAAGTCAGCTGAACTGGTTGTTTGGAATCCCATCATAGTTAAAAGGGGGAAAAATAGGTGCTACTGGAGCATGTTCACCTGCTGTACTTCAGATATTTACTTTCCGAGGACATGTAACACAATTTTGAAAATGACTTTTTCTCCTCATTGTCTCTGGAGGGAGTCTGGAGTACTGGTCCAGTGTGGATGTCCAAAGAGAGGTGAAATTGATTTCACTTCCTGCCATAGGTGCGCATTCTGCTGACTTCGTGCAGGAGGCTGAGCGCTCCTCATTAGCTGGATGTAAGCTATTTGCTCTTGGGAATTTGAGCATTGGAATTGACACAAGGTATTGGTTTCTTGTTCTTTATTCCATGATAAATGCACACCTACAGCAAATTTGAAGTTTGACTAAACAAAATTATGTGATCCTCCAAAGAAAGGAGGATTTGATCATATGAGTGAGTGTCTACATACAGCAGAAATAAAGAATTTCAAGCTGGCTTTTTTTCCTGATTTTTACACTTCAGACCTTTATGAAATTATATGCATTTAGTTACAGGTCAGGTATAAGTAGCCAAAACAGCCTGATCTGTACACGCATTAAAAAGAATAATGTATTTTTTTTTTAAGATAAATTAATTGAGAAAGTCAGATCCGTGCAATAGACAAAGAAACCAGCTTCACTGAGTTCATTATTTTGTATCAGGCCATTTGCTGGACTGCATTTTTACCTTATATAGTGTTCTTTCTTTGTTTCACATAACTACTGCAATCCTTTCTGGATGCATTCCAAGTTTTAACTTCTTTTCCTGCTTCTGTAGCTGATTTCACATGACAGTTTTTCATTGTAGCTGTGTCAAGAAAAAAGTCCAGCTATTTAATTTTTCTTGGCTTTGTTTCAAAATAATTGTGCTTTCTTATTAATTAACTGGTTATCTTTTACATCTATTTATGGCTTTCATATTTCCAAATCCCTGTATATCCCTTAACATCACTCTACTTTTTTCTATTATTTCTTTTTCAACATCCTGATTTGATTATAAGAATTCTTTATGATTATATATATAAATATTCTTTATGATACTGGACTCTCCTGTGAAGCTGCTAATTAGAATTCCTGCACAACTTCTTGGAAGTAGGAATTGTAATTTTCATTTTTGAAGGTATATAATTTGGATTCTACAGTCCAGCTAATTCTGAAATCTTTTTTTCTTCATCTTGGAAAATAGGCTGTGCTTCAGGTTCATTGATTAGAATTTGCCCAAATACTTCAGACTGCAAGCCCAGGATACTCTTACAATTAGCAGCAAAGAAGGTACAAATATTTAAGATATTAAATCATGCAATTAACAGATTTCCATCCAAGACATTTTTATATTCAGGATATTTTTTCATAAGTGGCAAATTTTGGTTATTTTAAATGAGACCATATGTTATTTCCAAGACCTTGATAACAATATGTTATAATTATTTATAAGACATCATGAACAGAAATCCTGGTAAGATTCTGTTTTGGCAACTGGATCCTGGCACAGCTCCATGGTAGATCAACTATCTGCAGGTTTTCTGTTGCCAAATTTCACTCACTCCAAAATTTGTCTTAGTCTTTATTTGCCTATGTATTCAAGCAGAAGAGGAGAGCAAGGGGACACATATTATGGCCTTGAAGGTCACATTAGAAATCAGGAAAAGGCATGGAAGTGTTTTTTAATAGGATCATCATTCACTGAGAAACTACCCCTCCACATTTTCTGATTTCTCTTGATTTAGTAAATACTGTCTTATGTTCTGTGGGACTCTCTTCTGTGAACCTTCTTTTGCTAGTGTTTTCACTCAACATACTGTTGTCCTCAGGGATCACAATTTCTCTCAATCCTCTTAGAAAAAAGAGAGGAGTACAATGATTCCACTCTTTCATTCTTTTATTTGCTTGAAAAATGGCCATCCATCCCTATAGCTGCAAGGTCCTTTATTCTGTTACTTCAGCGCTCATCCTGGCAATTTCTTGCTGCCAATCCCAGTAAAATAAAGGTGAAAACAAAGTTCTTAATGGCTGGCTACAAATTTACCTGAGCCAACTCAGACAGTCCTGCTTCACTGAACAACTAAAAGCTCCAATTATTTATGCTCTCTTTAAAAAAAGAAAAATTTAAAACAAACAAACAAAAAAACCCAAATAAAAATAAAAAGGGGGTCCAGAATTAACAATATGCTGAACTGCTGAAGCCACAGCTTCTCCCTCCATACTGACATGTCAGGTAAAGACAGATTTGTTAAAAGCCACACCAGATCTGTGCAGAGAAGCAAGCTGCTGTGATGCATGTCATCTCTATCAGCTAGAAGAGCACTTCAGCTACAGGGAATTTACTTTGGCACAAAACCAGATCTAGCCCATCTTATGAGCAAGAACATGTACACATTCTTGCATACATCTCCACACCCTCAATGGATGGGCACTCATATGTATATATATGTGTATTCCTATGCATTCTTAAGCAAAACAACAGCTTTTGTGCCTGTGTGCGTGTGTGAAAATTGACATGGTTGCAATAACTGCTTTAATTCTATCAAGTATTTAGGCAGTCTTGCTTTTCATTTTAGAGTTTTGATGTTAAAAGAAAGGGAAATTGCAAGACTGGATTTCTAATCTTTTATATGACGGGCTCCATAAAAACTCTGCTCTACTTGATAGTTGAATTTAAGCCCCAGTTCTGCAAAGCTCTTAACTATTTGCTTACTACTGAATACATGACTAGTCCTGCTGATGCCAGTGTAATAACTCCTCAACTCTGCTTTTTATAAAGCTTTCTGTTTCTTTTAAAATGAGTGTTTTATATCAATGTGAGGCAAAAGTCATTTTACAATTTAAACTGCAACTGAATTACCCAATTATTGATAACCAACAATCTTTCTTTAGGGTGCAGTAGACTAAAAAAGGTCAGACATGTGGTAAAATGAGAACACTAAAGCAGAAATATTAACTCCAAATATTTTTCTCCTTGTGGAATACAGGATTACAAAAGAGGTGGCATTCATTTTGACATGTAGCTATGCAGTTTAGGCATTCATTGCAATGGGTACCTTAGACCTGGTTTATCTCCGGCCTTATATTTAACTATACTATTAGTGAAAAGTACAGCTAAATTCTATACCCTCAGACACCTGCCCCACTGCAGGGTCCTCTTCAGCTCAGTAGCTTGAAATTCTGTTCTGCTCAGCATCATCCAAGTACAGATCAAACTCTTCTGTCCAAGGCCTCCCATTGCTCTTGACACAGGTTGGAAAAAATGGCCAGGTTTATTGCTGTGTTATTATTGCTCTAAGGTCAGGCTCCCAGCTCTTTCATCCATTCTCCTCTCCCATTCTTTCATTTGTTCATCTTGACCCAGCTCACACTTGTGAACTACATTGCATTTGTTAGATCAAGAGGCTGCCTGCCTGCCGTGTCTCAGAGCATTAAGTAGGGCAGTGGTCCTTTGGGTAGATGGAGCGTGGTATGGAGAAATAAATGTTATTATCTTCAGCCAAGAGTGAATGTGTGTGTTGTATCTATTGAACACATCTCTGACACTGATTTAAAAGTTCTTTCTTTTTAATATGTATCATGCATACTCTCCCCCCTCCCACTGCCAAGGCACAAAAGTTGAAATTACACCATGCAAAAGGTCCGACTTACTTCATTCTATCCTGCTTAGCTTACATCTTTGGGCAGTGCTACTAGGTGAATCTTTAAAGTCTTTTTAAAATAGTATTTTGACATTTATTTTCTCTACCTGGAAGCATCATGATGACAAATACTTTTCAAGTGACAACTACAGTTCTCTAGTAGTTTTAGGAATACTTCACAATTTAGAAAGACCTATCAGAGGGAGTCCTTCTTAACACTGGAAATGCCATAGCACATCCTATAATGGTATAAGTATGATAATTTTCAAAGCAATCCCGTGGGTTTAAACATCTGGTGTATGCTTAAGTCTGGTTTTGAAATTCCCAACAGAAGCTATAAACAGTGTGTGCACACAGGCAAAGCAATAGATGGCCCAGAGACAGGTCTTACCAAGGACTGCTCCGTGACTGGGCAAGTATCAGCATCAGTGACATTGCCAGGTGCTTGGCAGCTCTCCAGTATTTTTAATGGTCTTCTCTTGAGAGGGTCAGGCTCTCTGTGTGGTCTTCTGTAAGGAAGCCAAGAAAGGTATTGATCTACAGAGCATAACCAGATGATAAAACCAAGCAAACCTCTCTGTCTGCTCCAGCACATTAAGGAGAGAGGCTAATGAGGTCAAGTCAAGGCTACATAGCTCCTCAAGTCTGCTTGAACATACCAGGATCTTTGTTTCACTGGACTTTTTTTTAAATTAAAATTGTGAGGGTTATGAAGAAAAAATGAAAAAAAGTGCTATGCTTCCTGATCTCAGGTGTCACCCTGAGATCTTCAAAGTGACCAGGAGCATAAGTGTTGCCTCCCACTAATGTCTCCTTACAAAGCCTGTCTGACAATATCCTGCAGACAGTCGACGGCCATGCTGTCTGCCTTGAGGCATGTCAATGCCTTGGACATATTAAGAAGAACAGACATCTTGTGTTTCTTGTGCCTAAGGCAGGATTAGCTGAGTTGATAATTGCCTGAACCTGAAGCCTGGCCCTCAGGGATGCCATTGGGACAGAATATGGACATGTCAGCTATTTCTAGATGGAAACTCTGTTGATACTTTCTGTCCTCTAAAGGGAAGAATGGTTTCTGATGCTTTTTCCAGAGGCTGAGAAGGAAGTGTTGCATTGCTGCTTTTGCCTTACTGAGGGCACTTGCTGCTCAAAGAAGGGTGATATCACCCTAGGTATCAACAAGACAGGGAGAAAAGCAGTTGTAACAAGTCCCAAGCACTCAACATCAGAATGACCAAGATGATGCAGCCCAAGTGAAAATTACTTTTGAGATGGGCTGAAATCCTGAGAAATAGCAGTAGGCTTCTCCATGATTTTGGAGACCTCTAAAGAGGCTTTCTCCCTGCTGCAGCTGCTGTTTTTCTGCTCTCCTTCCCTACTACAGGCACGGTCATTCCTAGAAGAGAAGCAATCAGTTTACAGTCCACCGTGGGATTCCTCAGCACCAGTCACTGGTGACGAGTTTGACTGTATAAAGATACTGAGGCCATTAAATGGGTTCAAAGCCGTATTATGACACTGCTACACACACTAGAAAGAAGAACAGTGAAGTTTTCATCCATGAGCTGTAACCACGGGTGGGGATAGGGAAATTCCTCTATTTTTGTATTTCTGGCCATTCGCACAGCAGCCCCCACACAGGTGATCCCCTGACGGTACGCTCCTTTGCAGGTGGTCAGGATTGATGTCTGTGCGAGCAGATACCCCACAGCCATGACCCGTGTTGTTGTCACTCAGCAGTTTGCAGCTGCATCCTGTTCCCAAGCCCTGTGACCTCAATGGCAGAGCTTGAATTGTGGCCTGTGTTCCCTGCCTGAGCTGGGCACACGAGTGGACAGAAGCCTAGAGAAGGGTCTTCCTGGATGAGCGGAAGGGAGGGTGGCAGGCGCTGATCCATGTTGCTCTGTTTCCCTTGCAGGGACGTGCCACATTGGCTGGGCTTACTACTGCACAGGCGGGGGCGCGGCGGCTGCCATGCTGGTGTGCACCTGGCTGGCCTGCTTCTCGGGCAAGAAGCAGAAGCAATACCCCTACTGAGCCGGCCCCACGCGCGGGCGCCGCTGGCCACCTCAGGCGCTCACCAGTGTCTTCTGGATGACAATGACGAACAAGAAATTTTTAAGTGCTTCCCCTTCGGAGTGGACCTTGGGTGGCCTCAGGATGGCAGGGTGGTGAAGGGTGGTGTAAAGCCACTCAGCTGGGCTGGGCAGGGACAGGCTTTCTCACTCAGCCCGCTCATGGTCTGCTCCGCAAAAACACAAGCAAGGAAAACTCTGCTTTGGCAAATGGTGAAATTCTGCATGCACCAATTAATTAAGAGGTTGGTGAGGGGGCGGCCGTGCCCAGAGGCTGGGCTAGTGAATGGCAGCCCAGAAAGCACACACACACACACGCACAGATCTTGAACATGGCACAAAATGAGTAGAGAAGAAACTGTCTTTTTGGTGTGGTTCTTCTTTCTTTTCCTTTTCTTTCTTTTTTTTTTTTTTTCTTTTTTAACTTGTCTCTGATGGTTTAAAACTCAGTGTTGCAACACTTTTTAATCTCTATATTAAACTTAATAAAAGGACCAATAAGCCACTTTATCAGTATTTTGTATAATCTCTACACATTTTTCTTGCCCAAACATTTAGCCACTGCTTATTCAGCCCTATATAACTTTTATTAAGCCTCTGTGTTTTCAGCATTATTGCAAAATGCAACATAATTACTTGGCATATGTAGCCTTCTTATAGTACCTTTAAGAAATGCAGTAAATGGACGTTTTTCCATCCATTGGAAATTCCACTTGCAGTACTGTAGAGCTCTGTTGGTTATGTACAACTAACAGGAAACTTCTTCCAGACATAGATTTATGTTGCTGTTTGTTTAGCTCATTGATGTCGTATTGTGCTGTACCATGTTTATTATTTCAATATTCATTTTTGTAAAATATATATATAATATGTGCTATTTTATGTTTGTATTTGAAAAATCTCTGTAAATAAATTTTTCCTGGGTCAATACTTGCAATGTGTGGTCGTGTAGATGAAACAGTTCCTTTCTGGATCCCCACTGGAAAAATTCTGACTTTTATAACCATGCTGTATCATTTTACACTGTAAAACACACACATTTAAGGTTCAGTTACATTGCCTGAGGACAGACATCTATTGCCACTGGAGGCATTTTGGTCCCACATTTTTACCTGCTGCTGTCAGGTGTCCTGGAGGATTTCAGTGACCCTTTTCCCATTTTGTCCTGGCCACTGTATTATCAGTTTAGGCGACTGAAATAAGCCTTTACTTTCCTAATAGCATCAAAAATAATTAAATACCTACCAAATGGTATTCTCTGCATGTGACACTGGCACTGTACATACAAACTTAAAACCCCAACCTTTTGTTTTCTCTAAGTAAAACAATGTAAACTCAGAGCATGGGAACTTTTAAGTGGTTTTCAATCACGACATTAACTGATGTTATGTAATTTCAAATTTATTTTTCTGCTCTTGTTTTCCCAAGATGATATTTCTGCCATGTATTTTTAAGTTACCATCTATATTCTAGTTGCATTTCTGCTGGTTAGTAACACTTGTAGCTGAACAAATCTGACATCATGCCGTTGCTTAGTACATTACACTGGGCAGCTTTTTGGAGCTATGTGGAAATAGCAATGTCAGCTTACAGTGATCAATCCTGATATCACTCAACTGAAGTTTATTGAGTTTCATTATGGGCTAAGCACTATTTATTTGCTTTATGGTGCTCTGCAATGGAAACAAAATTGTACCTTACTGCTCCTGGATTAGCCCGTAATAGCCCTATCTCATCTGACTGCACTTCTGCTAAGACACACACCAACTGTGCTATGGGGACTTGCCTCCCTGCACACTCTTCCACTGGCACCAGCAGCAGAGGGACATGGAGTTCTTCCATCTTGATTCCAGGTTTCAAGGCTCATCCTTTCTCACGGGCACTCAGGACCATACCCAAACATACTGTGCGAGGTCAGCACCGTTCCATGTATCCCATAGTAAGTATGAATATGTTTGTTATGGTTGTGGATTGCTGCTTTATTAAAACTGAAGGCGATATAAACACAACTTTGACTGTGGCTCCCCTGACTCCAGTAAGACCATAGGCAGCTGTATCTCAATGGAAAAATGCTGCCTTTTGGACAGTATGTTACTGTGGAAGCATGCCTTTCCTTCCACTGAAACTGTAGTTTGCTATACCAAATTTCTGTGATTTACTTATAAATATATGTGTTATTATTCTACATTTGACTCTGTCAAAATTATATCCTGGACCATGCCTCAGTGGATAACATTTTGACTTTTTTTTAGATCTTCCTGTGCTCAGGTTCAGGCTTGATTTATCATGACAAACTGGAACTATACAATTACTTCATGAAGAAAATTAGTGTTTTGTTGCTATGCAATACCATTATAGCATGACTGGCTTTTTTTGAATTTGTATACAATCTCCTTTTTTTTTAATTTGGGCTTAAATAGGATGTCAATTTTAAATAATCAAGCAAATTACATATGCTGCACCTGCTTTGTAGCTGTTTATCATATAGCCTTCAGCTGCTGTGATATAAATAAACCAATCACAGCTTAATTAGGTTTGTCCATATTTGTGCATTTTGGTTCTGATATCCATTTTGCACTAGAATATAAATACCATTTATTATCACATTTATCAAGCCTCACAACTACAATCTCTAATAACTTCAAACTGGACAAAAGATTGCTTTCAATTTTACGGTAAGTGTCAATGAAATATTTACAATATTTACCATGTTTAATTTTCCATTTATTTATTCTTGAAGATGAGGAGCTTGGCCTTGCATTTTTCAAAACAAAAGATGTAAGCTTGCACACACTGCTAGGCCACTGAATTCTGTCCTTGCCATTGTTGGCAATGGTATCCGAGAATCCTGTTCATAAATTTATCAAGCTGTGTTTTAAAACTGAATAAGCAGTTTTCCCCCAACAACTACACTGGGAAATATATTGCGAAGTCTCATTCTTTGAGTCATTATACATTTCCTATATTCTAGAACACCCATTGCTCACTGGAGCGAGCTTGCTGGAGTGAGCTCACTGGAGCTCACTGTCAACACAGATGTCAGAGGTCTTAGTCCACTCCCAACAAACACTCTAGAAGCTGCAAGTTTCATCTGTCACTCCCAACTAATGCAGGAGCTATATATATAGAAACAGATCACATGGTCACAGACTACTGTTCATTATCAGAAGCTGCCTTATGACCACAGGATAATTCAGGTGGGGAAGAATCTTAGGAGGTCTGTTGTCCAACTTCCTACCCAAGGCAGGGTCAGTATCTCCCTGGTCTTGAAAACCTCAGAGATGGAGATGAACAACACCTCTGGGCAGCCTGTGCTGCTGCCTAACTGTCCTCATGGGGAATGAGTTTTCCTTATAATGCATCTCCAGTTTCAACTGTCTCACCCTCCCACCAGAGCTTACCTCTGTCTCCTCTCACCTCCCTGTAGGTACTGGGTGGTTGCTATTGGCTCTTCATGTCCCCCACACAGCCATTTTTTCGCCAGGCTGATTAAGCCCTGACTTGTGTCTTCCAGCCTCAGGGCCCCACGTCCTTTCCACAGAGTTGCTCCCAGTCCAGGCAGCCCTGGCCTACGTCACTGCACAAGCTTCTTCCTTCACATGTGCAGGACTTGCCATTTATGCTTGTTGAATTCCATAAGGTTCCTATTGTGCCATCCCTCCAGACTGTCTCAGTGCCTATGGATGGCAGCTCTACACCTCAGTATATTGCCTGGTCCCCCCATCTTGGTGTCATCTGAAAACTTGATGAGGGTATGCTCCTCCAGCTCTTACAAGTCATGGATAAAGCCCTTACACAGGACAGGTTCCACGACAGAATTGTGATATCCTGCTCACTACAAGCATCCAGGTCCAACCAGGAGACACAACCCTGGTCATCTAACCAGGCTTTTATGCATCAGGTTTCCTAGCCGTCCAGACCATAATGTCCCAAACTCAGTACCAAAAAAACTGGGACCCTGTGTCAAAAGTCTTGCTAAAATCCATGCAAACAGCCACTGCTCTTCCCTTAGTCACAAATCCAGTCATTACACCATGGTGGGTCAGGAACAGCTTGTTCCTAATAAATACAATCTGACTGGAAATGTACTTCATATATAAGTTTGAGTGAAGCAAGTGGAGGTGGAAGAAGTTGATGCAACTTTATTTACATAGGTTTATTCTTTGGAAATGACTTCAGGAAAATGCATTTTGAGTAGGAAATTCTCCCACTCTAACCCCAGAGAGCTGTGGACTTTCTTTGCCTATGCAGTACAGTTTGCAGTGCCAAGTCTCTTGTCCTGAGCATTAACAGAGTATTTCCTGAGAGCTAAAATGCAAATTCTGTCATTCAAGCGTTAAGTCAGGGAGAAGCTTTTCTGCATAAATATGAGGCCGGTGAATGCCTTGTCTGTAGTTTGAGAGGTCATTATGCTATTTCTATCAAAAACGTCATTACTTTTCGAGATTTACATGTTAACAGATTACTTGAATTTTCACTATGTGATGTGGAGTTTGCTCTCTCCACAAAACACAAATATATATCTATGAAAAAAAAACCCAAACCAACATTTAAAATGTTTTGAAATGAGTTAGCTAGCTCCTGAGGTGGTTTAACGCCTCTATTTCCTTTTTCTTGTGAGAAAATCCACAAATCAGTTGCAACTGCAATTTGTCTGTCATTCTTTGAAATAGTCTGTGAAAAATATCAAACTGAATGACAAGACAGATAATCTGTACATCAACATGAGCATTAATTTTGCTCTATATGCTTAACCTTCCACAGAGACAATGATGAAATTAGATATGTCTTTTTTTAGAAATGACATTTAAGTGTAATCCCTTAAGCAGAAAGGATTTTAAATATATGCTTTTGAGTACTAAGTGGTTTTATTATTATTCTTTAAATAATGATGGATCAGAGAAAATAAGGGAAATTTTGAAACAGTTTCAAGTTCACTTGTCTTAATGACAGGAAGGATGGTTATTAGGTTAAATATAAATAGGTGGCCTTCTTTCATATTCCTCACCAAGAAACAAAATGTTCATTGAAATTAATATAGATATTTTAGCTGAGTAAAGACAGACTGACTCCTTTTGTGAACAATTTTGAGACCTTTTAGTCTGCTAGAAGTATCTGCTAGGAATATCAGTATGTTAGGGATATTCTGTGTTGTGCTGAGCATATTAAATTAAGTCATCACAAGGAAAATTATAGGAATTTTGAAAGGAACATATGGCACAACTTCATTAGACATATCTACATTGCCAGGGTCCAGCGCATTGCTGTCTGATTGCCTGGCTGCCTAAGAGCAAATGAACTATAAGTTACTCTGCTATGAGTGTCCTCCATCACACAGAGATATCTTGTGACCCTCAAATTGCTCCTCAGCAGGCACTGTGGCAAATCTGGAGCATCACTAGATGTGCGATCATCTCTAAACATGCATCAAGCATGATCATTGCCCTAGTGGTTATAAATCAGTTTGGCTTGTCAGAGTGGGAATGGTAAAGCAATGCTAGAGCACAGAAGAGCCCCCTCTCACCTGAAGCATAAACCAAGTGCAGGTCTATGTTAGCAGGCAGAAAGCTGCTGCCTCACACTATCCTTGGGAATGGGAGGAAGATTTGCTGTCACTATGGAAAGCAGCTGTTAGCTGCTGACTGCAGCAAGGCTTAGCAGCTCAAGGAATGACTCTGTGAGTCTGTAACCACTCAGGTAACTTTCTGACATTTTTCTTATAGGACACATGTGGAGGCCAGTGCCTGAGTTCCCAAGAGAACACATTCAAGACAGAGTGCTCCCATCTAGCTTGTCCCCCCTCAGAGTCAGTCTCACCAGAGGGAAATGTTTGTGTACAGCTCCTGCAGCAGCCCTTGTGTGTGAGACCCCTCTACCAGCCTGAGCTCCAGGACAGACGCCAAGGTGTTCCATATGCTCCATGTGCGTTGGAAAACTGTGTGCAGTCCTGCTCTGCACACATAAATATCTTCATCCTCTATACGTAGCTTTAAGTATCTTCACATCAGCCAGCAAAATCAATATTTATGTACACTTAATAAAGAAATAAAGTAGAATTGTTGAGCTTGTAGACAGAGTCACACCACAAAGCACTTCTGCTCCAGCTCATCACCAAAGAACTGAGTGTTTCCTCAAGTAATGGGCAGCCAATTCCTACACTGGACATCTGAGTGGGTGACTTTTTACAAATTCCTCTACATCTCAGCCCAGTAATTTTATCCTATTTCCTAAACCTCTGCCAGATGTGACTGCTTTTCAAAACCTTGGATGTTTGAAAGCATGGTAGCTGCTAAAGAGAAAGCAAACAGTTCATGTGAACACTTTGTTTTCTGTTAAGGATTTCAGTCATTTCAATGGGCTTGGACCAAACTCCATAACCCTGATCCAAAAACTATAGGAACCTATGGCAAATAGTCCACTCACTTATCTCAGGCATGGATTCAATGGGCAGAATGCCATAGCTATCCTTTATTTGACTTTGTATTATGTTTTGGTAAACTGCCCATCTTTTTTCCTGTGGAAAAAAATACACATACATAGACACATGTATTTTAGAAGAAAAAAAGTCCCTATATGGTTTTTGCTTTTGTACTTATCTAAATATTTCTTGTGATCTGAGAATTAAGTAAAACAAGATTCTACAAATGCCAGGTCTATGTGACATGTAGTATTGGCAATTAGTATTTATTTGCAATTTATATTGTTAAAGATCAGAAGCTCTCAATAAAATAATAGTTTGTATTTATTTTTCAGATAAACAAGCTGCTGGATTGGGATGATAAAGCACCTTTTTTTGCAAAGCAAGTCAGCTATGCATCCTTATCTTGCCTGTTCCAGAGGAAGATAATGAAAAGTTGATTAACTAACATAATGAACATTTCAAAGGATGTAAAGTAAAATCTGCTGTTTGGTGTAAGACTGCAGTTCTTAGCTGACATTACCAGGCTGAGTGGGTCCAAAGGGACTCTTTCTACTGCCAGATGGAAAGGACAAAGAATAGAAAGTAGAAATGTAGCCATATACTGGGAGGTTTACAGAGGACCCCACTGCAGGGTGATAGTAGGTGCTTCGCATCTATGACTCACTGTGGCTCAGTAACTCTCCGTATGAAGCATTTGGATTATTTTCCTTCATATTATACCACTAAAAGTATCAGCAAGCCTTCTGTTTGTGCAGCACCTAGGATAAATATTTCCCAATTTATCAGTAGGGTCAGTGAGTCTTATCCTGAAGTACAGTAATTCCACAACAAGAAGTAAGGGCTAGTAAAGAACTTTCTTTTACTAAATGGTAATATCTTTTGGTAGGGAAATGAAGAAAGGAAATCTCAGTTAAAACACAAGCTAAAATTAGGACAGTACATTTGAAATGATGAAATACTTCTTGCCTGGAGCTCAGTGGCTATATAGAGAATTGCAGTGTGAGATATTTGTTTTCAAGTAGCTGTCAACATATAATTTGTTTTCTACACGTCTGGGATTAATACCCAATTATAGTGCACACAGGAATTAAAAAGACATTAGAGTGCATTACTGCACCTACCTCTCCCTGGCTAAAATGAGAACTCACAGAGACTGTTACACCCTGTTCCTGCATCTTGACTGTGGCAACTCTGTGTGCCTTACAGCCACCCCAGGAAGTGCCTCTTCTCAAAAGGATGTTTGTGAGCAAGGCATCTGCTGTGATTCTCCACATCACACTTTCCAGTCCTTTGCTGCAGCTCGTTGCTGCAGAGTGTGGCTGTCACTTCTGGAAGGTTTCAAGCTCTTTCTCACTAACTGATCAAAGTACCTTGTTTGGGAAAATTCATTACCAAAAGATTAAGTGTTTCAGTTCCAAAGTAGTTATTACACCCCACTCTCTTGAAGACCATTGAGCAACACTGACATAGCAGTCATTGCCAATACCTATTTTACTTTTTTAAAGTCCTGGGGGCAATAGTACCAGGAGAAGTCACACTGCAGGCAACAGATCCATCTGTGCTAAGAGGGAAAAAGCTAACTTTTTAGAAGTAGCATATAGAAAATAAAGCCAGCCATGCCCAGATGTGCAGTGACATTTCAAAGAGCAATCACATTAAATGTTTAGATCTGCAATGAAATATTAATCAATCTGCATTTGTTGCCAATGTGTAGCAGTGGTATTCACCTCTCTCTGAAGAGGCACTCTGGTTTTGTTGTGTACTGGTGAGCAGTTTCACAGCTCTTCAGTCTGTAGGTTGATATGCCTGCTCATACTGTCAATATCAAGGAATGTGAATTATAGGGCAGCTTTCTGAGCCAGTTCAACTCTCAGGGAGAATCTGAAAGATATTTTAGCTAATGGAGTCAGATCACTGAAGCATACCTTTCCAGGAGGTGAGTTTGTGTGACCTATGACTTCCAGTGTAACTATGCTTAACTTGCAGCTATCAAACTAGCAATCAGAGAGACGTAACAGATAACTAGATAGAAACTGCTGAAAAATGATAGCTGTCTGCAAGTAAGATAAGCTGAAAGTTTGCTTTAAGGCAATCTTGATATGAAACTTTAAGCACTTAAATGAAAATAATTGGTATAGAAATTCCAAACACTGCATTAGGAGACTAATGTACATCAGCAGATGGCTGATACTCAGTTTTTCAGTAACTTCTGTTCCAGGCAGTGGAGGTGGTTTTGTCTCCAGCTTATTCAGTGTTAGGAAGATTGAGATATAATTAAATGTTTATTAAGACTGGCATTTCTCCATTCTTCCCTCCTCCTCATTTTTTAGTCCTACAAGACATTGATCTTACTGGTGGAAGCCACCATATTCACTTGTACACTGTCACTCCATACATGGACATTTCAGGACTGTACTTCTGAAACAGGCAAATGCTTTTTACAAAAGATTCAGCAGCCTATTTCATATGCAGTTTCCTTTGGGAGCCACAGTAAAACTCCTGTGAATGCAGCACTCTGTGCTGGGTACTTCAGTGTTTATATAATTAGGAAACATTGCTGTCTGAGCCTCGCTCAGACAGATGATTTCAACAGTCAAGAAGTAAATGTACTTAGAAGCAAAGTCTGCTGTTCCTTTTTCATTGCTGCTCAGACAGCAGGACCATTCAGAGCTGCCTCAGCACAATTACAAAATGTTCCGAGCTGCTTGGAGCCATTTCAGTCATTCTGAACATTTATTTCCGTTCAGGGCAATGCAGGATGAAGGTGCTGACAGACCTTAAATACATTGCTTAAGATATACAGCAATTCACAACCCAGCTTCTGGGGCAGGTGGTTTTAAGCTGCCCAGTGTTTTAAGTAGCACAGGCTCGTGCTGACCTTGGGATGATGCTTTATCCAGCTGCAACACTGTGAATGGGGAGAGATCTCAGGAACAGCGGTAAGTTGGAGATCTTTTTCTCCCTTACATCGTGGCCTCAAAGAGAGGCCGAGCTACCTGGCTACTGATGAATGCAGACCACTGAACCCGGGCACAAATGAGATGAGCAAATAAAGAAGAGATGATTGAGAACTTTTCTGCATATGCTGGACATCATTTCTGACAGTGCCAGCAGCTAAACTGCCAAGGCGATAGACTTGGACTCTGACTGCCACCCTAGCTGTCCTGTATACCAGCTGATCTTCAGGACACCACAAAAGGAGTTGATACTCTAAATAAGGAGGAAATGTTTTCCATATTAGCACTCTTTCTTCCCTACCCACTTCCCTCTATATTTGCAGCTGTTTATCCCTCACCAATCTCCTTACCTTAATTTTCTGAATCCCTACCAGTATCTATAGCCACGTACATTTTCTCATTGGGTTAAAAAAGGAAAAAGAAACACACCTATGTTGCTCAAAGTTAATTGTATAAAACAAGTTCCTCCCCAAAAATCAAGTGAGGCTGACAAATGTCCTGAAGCCCCTTTTAGTGCCTATGAGGTATGCATTGTGGCAACTGTTTACTGTCTCTTGAGTAATGGAATCTGTGATAAGCAATTTGTTTTGTAGGGAAACAATGTCACTTCAAGTAGCTGAAGGATATCATAATGACTTTCCCACATTGTCAGCATTCCTTTTTATCTCTTGGCTCCTTAGTACACTTCTGTATCAAAAATTAATACAAGAGAAACAGAAAATGTTCATAAACATATTAAACATGCTATGGCAATGTTTCAAGAATGTAGCTGTTGACTTCATCAATATGAAAACTAGAATCTGGTAGAAACCTTTGGCTTTTGCACAGAATATGAGAGCTGGCTTTAGGATAACGGGCCTCATTGCACTATTGTTCCTTAGGTCTGAGATGTTTCTTTTCTGAGACCTGACAGAACTTGAGGTTTCTTAAGGAGGCTTTGGATTACAGGCACAGCATGGGTTCTTCCTTGTGAGCCATGTCGAATGAAAAAAAAGTCAAGGAATTCTCAACTGTCGTCTGATCTCAGTTCAAGAGTACACCTCCAAAAATCTTCATGACACTGGGAGACTCCATAGCTTTGTTTGATTTGTGGATCAATTGCTTGTGGAGAAGGGGCATCTAAAAATAGCTGAATATGATGAAGGGTCATGCTGGGGAGATTTAGCAATGGAAGAGCAACCTGAGGGAGGCAAGAAGAAAATTGGACTGCCTTCTGAAGTGTTACTGCTGCTGACAAAGTACCCACTTATTCTTAGCATCCTACAGTTCAGCACAATGACAGCATTTTGTTCTCAACGTGAAAGGGCTGAACTTAAAGTGAAGTAACAGATTTCTCATAAGAATATATCTAATACACTCAGCTATGTTAAATTAAAGACACTAAATGAACAATATTGACACAGGACACAAGGGAATGGCCTGAAGCTTCTCAGGGAGATTGAGATTAGATATTAGAAAAAGGTTCTTCGCCCAAAGGGAGGCTGAGCACTCTGCTCCCCAGAGATATGGTCACAACATCAAATCTGAAAGAGTTCAAGAAATGTTTGGACAATGCTCTGGGGCACACGGTGTGGCTCTTGGGGAGGGTCCCATGCAGGGCCAGGAGTTGGACTCAATGATCCTTGTGGGTCCCTTCCAACTTGGCATATTCTGTGAGTCTGTGTTCTCTGAGCAGTGGCTCACGGCCTTGTGCATGGGCACTCTGAGAGCTGAGATAAACTAGCCCTGGCATTGCAAGAGGGCTGGAGCATGAAAAGCTGAAAGTGAGCACAGGCTAATAAAACCAACAAGGATCTATGCACCCCCTGCAAACACAGACAGGGCAGTTTGCACAAAGGTGAGATCTTGCATGGCTGGAGCTAGAGAGGCGGACTGATTTAAGGATGGTTTTGGTCCCAGGGTGACCAGCTGTGCCCCCTGTCTCCCACCAGGTGAGCATAATGTCAACCTCTTCACTAGAGCATATGTCACCAGAGCCACCCAGCTCCTGCCCTGCTCTCTTCCAGAGCATGGGAGTCTGATGGGTTTGGTGCATATGGGTGATCATGCCTTTCCTTTTGTTTCACTTTGTCCAGGCAGCCCATGCTGAAAGCAGCTCTGGCAGGGCTCTAGAAAAGCTCTACACCTTTACACACAGAAGAACAGATATGCAAGCAAGGCAACCTACTCTGCAGTCACTGCTGAGCAGCTCTTCACATCTCTACACTCTGGGACCATGCAAAAGCTAACCCACAAGGGAGGCAAAGGACCCCACTGAATATGTGTCTGGGTATGCATCATCTAGAAAAAGAGAAGTCATTAATGAAGCTTGAGCATCTTTCCTGGTGCTCGTGTCAGCACATACAGCATTTTTCCATTGGCAAGTCCCAATGGAGTTTGTGAAGGTGCTTAATGGCTCTCCCCATTTGAGAGACAGGAAAAATGAGGCAGACACTCATGTAATCTTGCCAAGAACTGCCTGTGCAAGCCACAGGTAGAATCAGGCCTATGAACTGGGCTCTGTCTCAAATAATTGCTTTTCCCATGAAGCATCACTGCTTTCTGGTAGGGACTTCACCTGCATCCTCCAGGTTTTATGGAAGTGCTTTAACCAACAGCTTCCAAAGTTTTCCTTTGATAACAATATTCCTCAGAGCAGGGAAATTTCCTTCCAGGTGATGTCTGACTTGACACCAGTTCTCTTCCTGGATGTAGTTGCTATGACAGCTGCTCCTGGTTCAGCAAATCCTTGTCCTGCCAGTCCTCCACAAACACAACTCTTGCATATCTTGTATTCTTGGGAAATCAAAATATGCTTCTCTTTTTCTTGTTTTAATCTTCTCATGTCTGTGTGTCCTTTTGTTTGGAATGAGTGATGTTACAGCAGACTTGTGCTGCCAATATTTTAACAATAGGTTTTCAGAAAATATAGCCCCACCTCAGCCTATGACAGATTTGGAGTGCTGTATTGCTTAGGCTGCTGGGGAGAGAAACTGGGGAATCCACTTTTATGGTTTGTCTTTGAAATAAAAACTTTTCACATAAAAATCAGGAAGTCAACATTACTTAGCAAATAAATGCAGCTTAAGTGTTCTTAACGGGAAGTAGTTACAATAAACTTTCCTTCTAATAAATGTGCTGGGCATTTTTCCAATGCTGTGTACTGTGGTTCTGGATGAACTGTCAGAATACATGTGTGTGCAGAAGTGGACACTCAAAGATGTTGAGAAAAGTAATTTTAGCAAATGTTGCAGCCCACAGGGATATATATACTTTTACTGTCCCCTGTTGAAGCATTATAAAGCACACAAACACCCATAACACACAGGCATTATCTTTGTTTAAATTCTTGTCAGCTCTGGTCCTCACATCTCCACACTGTTATGTGAATTAAACTCAGATTCCCCTTGCCCCCTGACTTATCTACATTGATTTGCATGTTAATAACTTTTCTTCCATCAGTCAGTTTGCTCTACCCTTCTCTTGATTTGCTCTCCACAGTAATTTTGATTGAGTTCCTTGCCCTCAGCTCTCAGTCGGAGGAGGAAACTGAAGCAAGGTGATGCAGGGGAGTAGGGAGCCCATCCTGGTGACGCTGATGACTGCTTTCACTACCATTGCCATTTCACTGGGCAAACCCATGCTGGGCAAACTGACTATCTCCTTGGATACTTTGGATGCCTACCATGGGACAATAGATACTGTTCTACTTATCTTCCCTTCCCAGAACTATGGCTTTCAATATTTGACTCAGGTTCCTTGCCTGCTCATTTATGTTGTGCTCATCCCTGAACTCTCATGGCTCCCCCAGTTCTGTAAATCTCCCCTCCCCATTCTCAACAAAGGCTGGCTTTCAGGGTAGGTCTCAGCTTATCCTTACTGAGGAAGCCAGCTGAGATAATGGCCAAGTGTAGAAATAACCATTCACCCACAATGATCCCTTCCAGAAGCCGTAAGACAAAACCAGCCCCTCTAAACCAACAGCTTTGTCCTGAAAGCACCCAGTCAGCTGTGCAAGGATCTTGTTTCTGCCTAACTGCTGGCAACTTGTGTGGATAGTCTAAGTCCTGGAAAACACAAAAGTGTCTCCCACAACTCCCTCGGCTTTGGACTCTGAGTTCCTTACAGTGAGCAGGACTCCTCACAGAAAGAAGCTTTACAGCGCCAAAGAGGAGAAGGCTGGCTGCATGCCACAGCTCCCAGCAAGTTCTATGAAAAACACGCAGCTACTGGTCCATTGAATCTGGTCCCTTGTGTCTTTGCACATCCCTTCATGGGCTCGGGGCATGATTTCAGAGCATGTATTTCAGGGAGGGAGGGAAGCCACTGCCATTGTTGTACAGTTTCAGTTGAGTTTTCTCAACTTCCTGGTTGATTGCCAAGGACTATGAGGCTTAATTTCCCACCTTTGAGTTTCTCTCCCCCTCAGGATCTTCCCATCTGCTGCATTTCGTCTTGCCCAGGTAAAGCTATGCTTGCCAGCCTTCCCTTTCCAAAAATACTGCAGTGTTTGTTTTGGTTCCTCCAGATTGTGCTGGCTCTGACTCCATGTACTGTGACTACTGACTCATGGTCCTGCTGGTCACCTCTATCTGATTCCAAAGTTTTCATTATCTTCTGCTCTTTGCAACTCTGCACAGACACTTTTGCCTCATAAAATTTAGCAATCTGTTAATGTGGCCACTGTAGAGATCAGCACTTATATTTAGTAACATCATTCATCAGCGCAGGATTTTTTCAGTAAAGGAAGTCTAAAAAAAAGATCATCAGCTGTTCCTATGTTTTTTCTCTGCATAGACTGCAGAGAAAAACGTTCCACTGAGATTTCATAAGGAAGCAAGATGAACTACTCTCAGATTAAGAAATATCTGACACATATTCTGAGATGTTATTTGTTGAGTGCTTTTAAATGAGCCTAGAATTGTGCAGAGTGGCACTGAGAACTTGAACACAAGACAGAGTGGAATTAGCTTTATCAGGTGTCCCCCTTGCAGGATGTAAAAGAAAGCCAAGTCTCATTTACAGCATTGTCTTCATGTCTTCCTGGGTGTCTTTACACATGTAGAAGGCCAAATTAGCTGACAGGACCTCAGCAGATCATCTCCATCTGATCAGTTTATAATAGAGACACTTCGACAAGCATCACGTGTGGTTACAACCTAGTGATATCCCAGTTTAGGGCAAGCTCAGCTCCAGCTCTTGCTTCAAAGCTTGTCTGTTATGCCAGTGGGCTGCATCACAAAATCTGTGGAGCCCAGCAGCTGGGATGGTGGTTTAACTTCAGTCAGCAGCCAAGTACCACCAGCTGCTTGCTCACTCAACTCCCCCACCCTGGTGAGATGGGAAGGAGAATTGGAAAAATGTAAAAATGGTAGCTTGAGATAAGAACAGTTTAATAATTGCAATGAAGTATAATAATAATGATGATGATGAAAAGGAGAGAGAGAAGAATAGACCCCAAGAAAGACAAGTGATGTACAATACAATTGCTCACCACCCACTTACCATTGACCAGTCAGGCCCTGCATAGCAATTGGCCCCTTCCAGCCAGCTACATCAGTTTATATACTGGGCATGACACTCCAAGGTATGGAACAACCAGGCTCACCTATCCTGGCTATGCTCCCTCATGGCTTCTTGTGCGTTTGCTTACTAGCAGAGCATGAAACACTGAAAAGTTCTTGAAGTAGACTAAGCACTACTTAGCAACAAATAAAACATTACTGTCTTAGCATCATTATTCTCATACTACATCCAGAACTCAGCCACTAAGAAGAAAATTAACCCTATCCCAGACAAAACTAGTACAGATGGATGGGCTGACAACTTGCTCCATGTGCATAGCACCTATGGGAAACCTTGCAGATCCCTTATCTGTTTCTCACCTGGAGGATCAGAGGCCTTCAGATAAAACAAAAGCCATGGATTAAAACCTCTTCCCTTGAAAGATTGCCAGACCCCATTCTGCTGTCCCATTCCTCTTTTACCTTCAAGCTGGCCTTATTGCACACATTCATTATTCATCCCCTCTCTCCCAGTCCTACATGCAGCTGGTGAGGCTTAGCAGCCACCTGGGCCAAACCTTGCCCACTGCTTACACTGCCTGCTTCATGGTCCCTGCACCATGTCCACATCTCAGTGCTGACTCCACATGGGGTGGGCTGGTTGCCACATGCTCTCGCCTTCATGCCCCCCACTGGTTACCCCTCAGGTACCCACCCACCGACTGCACCTAAGCACAGATTGAACACAGCAGGCGCCAGAGCTTTTGGTAATTGCACCCCAAGGCTATGAGATCCTCTGACAGCAAATCATGCTGCCAAACACAGGCTGCAGCATTTCTCCCTGCTGAAGCATGTCAGGCAGCACAGTTGGCGTTTGTGCCCTTTCAATCTGACAGCACTGTGTCAGCCCAGGAGGGGAAAGCTGTTTTATGAAGACGTCTGCTGCCTTTTCAGCTGCCAGAAAATACAAGGATTGGGATTCTTTGCCCTTCCCTCCATTCACTGTCAACTCTTCCTTGGATCATGTTTTTGTCAGAGTTTACTGCAATTGAGGTGTCACTGGCAACTACATCCCATGTCTGGTCAACCAGGTTTCAAACAGAGCAAAACTTTCATGCTGAACATTATAGACTTATTTATCACATGTGAACATAGGAAACAAGGGAGAGTAAGAGATAGATCCATGGAGTTCTGGCTCCTAGTGGCTGGCTCCCAACTGAAAATAAGTCTTTCTGATCAAGCCTCAGCTGATATGTTTAATTAACTCTGCTTCATCATTGTTGATAATGTCTCTTTGCCTCTGGGCCTTGTAAGGATCAGAGCCAACACACCACCTTTGTGAAGAGTGAATACTATGCCTGTAGGGTTACCCAGATTGCCAGAAATGGATTCATGGACGTTTTCTTGAATATTTTCTCTCTCACTAGTTGATGTAAACATTCCCAGGTCAGCAGAGTTTCATCATCAGACTGGACATCCTGGCATTTCTTCCCTGTCCAAAACTTTCTGGACATCCAGAAGAGAAAGATACTGGAAGAGGCCTAGCAATGAAAAAGAAACAGAGGTGAGCTGAGGATCTGAAAAGAGCATGGGGATGTAGCTATGAACAGTGAGATTTTGGTGTCTGGTCTGTGGATAATGTTCAAGGGACTGAAAAATGAAACATCTTTAACAATGGCTGGATTAGGGACTGTCATTCCTTGGGGCTTTTTTTATTAGGACACAGGCAGTATTTCAAACAATGGCAGCATTGCCAAGGACTCACAATGAAACCAGAAGGACAGGATACTATTTCCTGTCAAACATTTCCAGTATACCTGGTGGACACAGGCCTGCACTGGAAATATCTTCTCTGCATTTGTTGGGAAATGTGTGCCCTCAACGTCAACATGAATTTGCTGAAGCTATGTGGGGATCATATTGTTAAGAACTCAGGTGGACAGTTCTTGTCACCTCTCCAGTTTTTATTTCCTTTCTGTTCCTGGTCGCCCAAGAAAATAGCAACAACTCCTTTAAGTAACCATGCATGTGTTCGTGTAACCAGGTGTTCTCCACCATGCTTTGGAGTATGGTGAGACCAGGTTTGTGTGGCCATGGCAGGGCATGGCCAGGGTGGGCTGATCTCCAGCCTTGCCACATCATTAAGGGGGTCTCAGTTTGTCTCAAACTGGGGACATGGCAGAGACTGACCAGCTGTCAGCCCAGACTGTGACAGCAGGACTCGGGGTATGGCACCAGCCCACATTTAAAGACACCTATTGATGAAAAGGGATTTCACAGCCAATACAAAAAGGTGTTAAGCCCTTGAGAAGACCCTGCTCTGACTGAAATCACAGGCATTCACATAGAATCACAGAATTGCTTGGGTTGGAAGGGGTCTTAAATATCACCTCGTTCCAAAACTTCCTCACCATGAACAGGGACACCTTCCACTAGACCAGGTTGCTCAAAAGCCCATCTAGCCTGGTCATGAACACTTCTAGGGATGGGGCATCAGTATCTTCTCTGGGCAGCCTTTTGAAATGTCTCAACACCTTCATAGTGATGAATTTCATCCTAATATCTAATCTAAACCCAACTTCTTAGCTTAAAGCTCTTCCCCCTTGTCCTTGTAAATATTTTGGTGTTTGTTCAGATGGGCAGAGAAGGTTTCTATTTCTCTGCTTCAGTACAAGTATACAATAAACACAGCCTTTTTAAGGACTGAAAAACCTCAGAAGAAAATATTAACTGACAAGCTGTCCCACCTGGTCCCTGTGCAGCCACAGAGTTGTTCCATGGGAGCAGGAGGATTGCTCACCCTTTATTCCTCCTCTATAGTCCTTTGAGAAAACATTCAATGTGAAGAACCTCTCCCTTCATGCAAACTCTAAAGTATTGTAGCAACAGTAATCTATTATGTAGATTTTATGGATCAGTTATACAAATTAGTGAAACCTCAGCTTTGACTGTGGTTTAAAATAGACTCAGAAGTAACAGTACAGCAGGAATGGTAATAAAAACAACAGTAGCAGCAATAATGAACTGATAAAAAATTATCCATTAAGGTTTCTCCTCTTTAGAAGTACTAGGTAATAAAAAGGTATTTTTAGCTGGCAAACTATTTAATGCAATTTTGTGTTTATTCTTTATGATTTCAAAAATACTAGTATGGTTCACAGAGTCCTACAGCATTTTAAGAGAAAAAAAACATTTTCTTCTGAGCTGTCAGATTACTCTTGTATGAAAAGAAGTATTTAGATTTGTGTTTTTCATTTTGTTGAAGATTCTGTACATTGCCACATCTTCCTGCAGAGGAAAATGTCTCTTTTTAATAATGCAGTGTATTAGAGGTCCCTTAGGAGGAAATTCTTGGCACAGAAGTTTCACTGGCACTGTAAGCAACCTATGGAAGTATGTTTCCATATTGTGGTGACTATAGTTCTGACTCCTCTTTTTCTGGACAAGCTGAATCTCATGGAGAGTTGTGCCATGCCCAAAACAAAACACTGAATCTTGTTTATCCGACTTCCCTAGCCAGTGCTGCTAAAAAACTTTTATAAATGACTTCATGTGCCAAGTATTCTTCCTGTATCACCTGCAAGCTGCAGTCTGCTTTTTCCCAGTGAAGCTTTTAAAAAAAAAATTCAGCTCACACTAGGCTCATTTCTCTTCTAATTTTTGACGGATATACTTTTCTGAAAAGGCAGGCAAGTCCTCACAGGACAAGTGGTAGCATTCTGTGAATAGTCATGAGTGAACTCCCTCCCAAATCTAAGCAACTGGCCTTTCAGAGGACTTAAAAAATGCAATGCCTCTGCCACTGCTCCCAACTGTTGTCACCTTTTTCATGCTTATGGGGCACATGTGGCAAGAGGCACAAGAAGATGGTTTCCTGCCTCTCTCCCCAAACAGACATATTCCATAAATTTCTCTCAAGTATTACTTACTTTTTCTACTTCACCAAAATATATTAGAAAAATTCTTAATTGGAAATAAAATAAGAATATAAAATAGCATTTTTACCCGAAGATCTAAAAAATTGGAGGCATCACTGACATTTTCTTTTCCTCTGATTTTTTTTTCTTTTTAGTTTGTTGATTAAAGTTTTTTTGGTTTTGTTAAATCAGCTGGGTATTTATTAGCTCAGCAAAGATATCCTAATGGTGCTTTGAAATTCCTAAATGTTTCAAAGATATTTCCTCCCATTCAAAGAACTGACATGTTTGAATTGTCACCAAGCAAAGATGGATGGGTTCATTAGGAAGAGCCCACAAGCACTTGGATGGGGGAAGTCGAGTTAGAAAGGGTGGATGCCTTCACTTAGAGGCAGGAGCCTGAAACTTGGCAATTCAATAGTGGTGGCAACGTAAGCCTCTAAAACAAGGGCACTTATTTGGAGTAGAGAGAGCCACAATAACTTGGTTGCCATGGCAGGTAGAGTAAACATTACTGGTAGTTACTGGTGGCATGTCTGCAGCTCCCCTAGCTTTTGTTGCTTCACGTGCTTTCTTGTATTTAAAACACAATAGAGAGAACAGGTTTGAGTATTAGGATTGATTAATAACCCCTTTTCTCTGCAAAACTTTTGTTAGCCACATTCACTAACTAATGTTTATTATGGCTGAATACTGCAGAAGGAGGTAATCCCTGCTAACTGCAATTGCAGGTACATAAAATGAGAGAGCAATGCATAGTCCTCAGCACTTCAGCCAGTTCTGCAAATTAAAAACTTTTGATGCGTATAATCAGATTCAGATGCGTCACAGTAGGAATCATGTCACTTAATTGTAAGTATCTGAGTGATAGATATTTACTCCTTAGATAATTTTCTTTGATGCGAGTGAAGAAAAATAGGTTTTCAGGGGCTTGATCTTAATTTATCTCTTTACCTTAGTCTGAAATTAAATTATTCCTGATCTATACTCCTTGGAAGTGCATGTTTCTAAAACAGATTGACTACTTATCAGATTAACTCTGTACCTGGTCACACACCCTCCATTTGTACATATGAAAAAACCTAGGCCAGTGTCCCCAGGTGCTGACATGTAGTTGCCTATATCTTTTTCCAGTAGGCTCCTTGGCATGGGTTTAATTTGTGACAACCCACAGCCTCCTGGTCTTTGCCCAGGCAAGTTTTGGGATTGGCATGAGCCCTCCATCTGACTGGGTTTGACATGCTGAACTCTATTTCCCTGCGTGGGGGTCTTTGAGACCATGGCACACGCTCACCCAAGAAAAATGATGTCCTGTCACCTTTTCCTGAATTCCCCATCACCTGAGTGCTGTGGAGCGCAGATGATGCCGGTGACATCCTGTGGCAGTGCTGAGCATTTGTGGCACACAGGCACACCACTGCAGTGCATCTGACCATCGCCCTCCCTTGGTCAGACTCTCACCCTGGCTTTGACATAAAAACAACTCAGTACCTTCTGCAGATGGCATTAGATCCTTGAAATAGGCAAACAGGCACTGCGTCCATAGCTCTCATGGGCACTTGTCTCTCAAGAACCACCATCAGCCTCAGTTCTGAAGGATGACAATACACCTCACAAACGTTGCGGTGTGTTGATTTGGACTGCTCTGGCTGTTCCTGCTCTCTGAGCACACTGGAACCTCTCAGGACTCCTGACCTCAGCAAATTCCCTGTGCAGACTTTTTAAGATGTGCAAAGGAGCACGTTTGAATTTCTCACTGCCATTTGCCTTGACCACTTGGTCTTTCCATCATGAGGCAGTAGGAATAGAAGATATGGCACTGCATTACTCATTATATTATACCTCTTTTATCCAACACTGGGACACCTTTTTGGGATTTATTCCAGCTCCTGTTTTTCTGTCATGTCTTTCTTCAGAAGCACCTGATCATGGCTGTCAGTGAGGTGAGGCAGGTAACTCACTCTTGTGGTGGTTAAAATTGAGGCAGCTAGCATTTTGATTCTCTTCAGTCTTCTTTTAATTACTTGATCCTTCCTAGCCGCTAGATTCATGGACTCTACATGGGCTTCTACCTTCACTTATATTTAATCACTCTCCTATTGATGTTTACTCTTTGCTGTTAAAAGGTGTTTGTCCTTTGAAAACCACCTTGGATCTCACACCCAAATTTATGCTTCTGTTTGCTAGTTTTTATGGGAATTATAATTGTACATATTCAAGGGCTTTTGCTGAGCAGCTGCAACCCTCACACAGAAAGCACTGTGCATCCTCCAGGATGAAAAGTGATATGTAAAATGAAGTGTGATATGTAAAGATTTCAATAAACAAATAAAAAAATGTGATGTTACAAGAACATGTTTCTCTAAATATATTAAAGTTCTGTTTCTCCTTGCTTTTGTACCTAAGTTAAAGGTGGATTCCTAATGACAATAGGAATCACTGAGGAACACAAATATGGTTTTACTTTCTCAAGCTATATATACGTTTAACAACTCCCATGCTACAACAAGAAATTTCAAATTCATTGCTTTGCAGCACACAATTTGCACTGCCATGGGTTAGCTAATTAGCTGTTGATGGATTCAGGGTCCACATCTGCAGCTTTATTACCAGAATGAAAGCCACATGAATCTTCATTTCTTTTTCTGGGTTTTGTTGGTTTTCTTCAATATAAGACCTTTGGACCTTCCAAATTTCCTATTTTTCTTATATTTTCCACAGCTCTATGTGAGCAATTATTGCTAGATGTCTGTAAAGTTCAAATGTATACCACCTGCCATAGCATACATTAGTCATCACTGTTTCCCTGTCTCAAATCATTGGTGCTAAGTAACTATTGCCAAAGTAAATAGAAAAAGTAACTGGAGAAGTAGAACACACTGTAGTATTCGTTGGTTTTGTCTTTTTTTGGAGATTACTCTGTCAGCACTCATGCCAAGTAAGGGCATTTTGTTCTTTTCTTCTTTTGTTTTATAGGCTTACCAGTCCAGTTGTTATAAAAGGTTTTAATACAAACAGTTCCAGCTAGTTATGACTATTTTCAATTGTTTTCAAGCTCGTGCACACAATGAGCTGCTTGGCAGGAAGACTATACAATAAGCTTATTTCCAATAAGTGCTTTACACTTATAATGTGTAAATAAGTGCTTTTAGAGAATACTGCTCCTTACTGTTTTATCTGTGCCAGAGGACCACATGAAAAGCTATATCGTGATCTATTCCTCATTGCTTTTGTCCTCTGAGATTACTCCAGATAGGAGGCTTGAGCTTATGCTAGCTCAAGATAGAAGGAAAATGTGTTACATCCTGAAGTGTATGGCAAAGTTCCAGTTGATGTCAAGGAGGCCAGGATTTCATCCAGAGATATTTGGCATTGGCTTCACTGGGGAAGTGTCAGCGTGGACTGCTCTGAAAACATTCTTATTTTGTCAATGCCAAAGCATACACCCACTCTATGTCCAAACAGGAGAAGAACCCAGATGGTGTCATGTCACACTGTCATCCAGATACATTTCAAATGAGTTTTAGTTCCAACTCTAATCAATATATCTAAAATGTTTTACTCTAAATTACTATAATGCTCTAGTAGACAGTCCCTAGGATAAATGGCACAGTTAACAGGATATGCATAATAATTATCCCCAGCTGAAGCAATTGGAAAAGGGCTTTGTAGGAGCCCTCCCTTTCTCCTTCCTTCCTTCCCTCCCCTGCTTCCCCCCTTCCTCCCTTCCTCCTTCTCTCTTTCCCTCCTTCTTCTCATCACAAACAAGCAGAACAGAGGAGTCAATATCTGAGCAGAAAAGTCTTCTCTTCAAGAGTGTATGCTGTGTCTGGTTTTCTGAACATGAGGACACCTGCTCCTAAGGAAAACCGAGTTTGCCTGACCCTCGCCCTGAGCAGAAGCAGAAAGAAGAGTTTAGGGCAGTCACTCGCCTGGCTGGCAATAAGTAGCTTTGCATCCTTCAGTGCATTCAGACAAGGCCTAAAAGTGGACCCAGGGGATTTTAATCAGAAGCTGAAGGCTGAGAAACTCCAGGTTTGCAGACACATAGGTTTGGCTTTCTTCCACTGTCCTTGTTGTCTCTGGAGGAAAATGGATATCGACCTGAGCAGAAGGAGAAGTCCGGAGAGCTTTTAGACCAGAGCTGGTTTTAATTTGCTGCTTAATGAAACTTAAAAAGCAATTACAATTAAATTACAATTGATCAGAATTGAGCATGGGATTCTAAAACATAAAAACAAACAGCCTTTCTCTTAAAATCTGTGGTTCCTAGTGAAAGTTTAACTGTATCTTTTTTTCCAATCGTATATAATTTTATAATAGAAGAAATTGCAAAGAAATTCTTGGAGGTTCATTTTGACTTCTATAACTGCTCATGATGAACTTCATAGACCAGATCATGCTTTAACTGAATCCGGGGCAAATCCATAGCAATTCCATTTGTTCTGATAGGTTTATTTAGAAGAGCACAGCCTGACCTTCCAGCATTAGTGTCTAAACTGTTTGCAGTCAAAGCAAATTCAAACTCCCCTGCAAGCTATAGTGTTATTGGAAATTTTCCATATCTTTGTTGCCTGTGTGCAAAATAGATCACTGTGTTCTCAAAAGTTAATAATATTTTGTTGTTTGTTTTTTTTTTCTTAAATGCACTGCACATAATTAAATACTTTAATAACCTTTTGAAAGTAAACCATAATATATACTGTCAAGACTTGGTTTGTGCTATGGATCTTCATCTTTATATGTTAAATCTATTATATCTGTGTTGCTTTTATTGTTCTTAGAACCATCCTCAACATCTTTTTGTAGCATACATGTCTGGGGGAGGTGGAGAGTCCTCTATTGGCAAAAGTAATGCATCTTTCATCCTTGGATCCTGGCCAAAGGCTACATAGCCTTGTGATTAATATGTTAGCTGCATATTTACAGGATAAAAAAATTTCCCTTCTGCTGAGCTTATACTCTTGCTGACATTAGTACTTTCCAGCTCTTGCTGTTGATTATGGTTTTCCATTTTTTCCTGTACCAAAAATGAGATAAAAAAATGCTCAGACATATCACCACATATTTAATACAGACAAATTATTGTAAATAGAAAGATAGGTCTGACATTTTATCACATTGTGGAAACACAGGAGCCCTGTTATACACAAGAGAGGCATTTCACTTACAGCTTTGAAGTATGATTTTCAGAAACATGCAACAATTTTTCTGTGTTTCATCTCTCAAGTTTTTGCTAATGAGCAAAACCTCAGTAATATTTCCCCTCCTGTAAAATCAAACATTGGACACTAAAGAAGTGAGAGGACCAAAAATATTATTGCAAATATCTGGTCTGATTTCCTGATGGCCTGTTTTTACCCTTTTTTGTTAGCAACACACACTCAGATTTGAGCTCAAATGAGCGTGTAGTACCATGTAATGCTTACCAGTAACCCCAGTTACCACCAAACCCTAACCTGACCTTGCACTACAACTCTCTGCAGACACTCCATAGACAGAAGGGTGACCCACATAAACTTGTGCTCCCTATCAATAATACAGATCCTTTTTTTTTTTTTAATCCTGAGAACTTAGGAAATTGTTATTACTTTGGCCAAAATTTACTCTCAAACTGTTCATGGCCTGTCATGGTTCTCTTTTCAGTAGGGAGAAGACTCAATATCTTTGGGATAGTAGGCTATGAATAAACTTGCTTAACATTTGATGGGATTTTTTTGATTTGGTAAAATACAGAATAACACTTACTATGTGTTAAAGCTCTGAAAAGACATTTTTTTCCATAATTGGGATTTGTCCATATTTTCAAAACAAGCTATCAGAACCTTCAGGTGCACACATACAAATCTGAACTAGTTGTCTAGAGTCCTTGTATAATCTGCAGAGTTATGGCTACATCGATACCATTATTCATCTGACCAAGTGGCCACAGCGTGTCTGTTCCTCTTTGACTGTGAAGGGAACAATGAAGGACCAGCACAAAGGTAGGCATCTGCATTATACTTCTGGTCTGGTGAAATAGCTCTTTCACATGACCTTCGCTTTTACCCTTGCAGGTATTTTGCACCCATGGTTTTTACTGGGTAACAATGCAGACTTCACTGGCAAGCTCTGGCTGCCTTATGGCTTCAGTGCTTAAGAGGTCAGAAACATCTGCACATGGACATCTGTGCTTTTGGTGGGTATCACACTTCCTGGCCCTTCTTTGGCCCTACCAGATCATATTCTCCCAAAAAGTGTTGGGGCACATCCCAGAAAATGGCACAGACTAAAGATTGTTCCCAACAGGTGGAGTGGATGAGATCTCCTGGTTAGGGAGAGGAAGAGATTGCAGTGATATCAATACTAAAGTGTCATCCCCTTTGCCCCCATGGCCATGTCTTCCTGCCCTGTTTTATTTGTAGTATAGATATAGCCTATGCATCTCATCCTTTAGGTATAAATACAGTTTTGTTCAACAACAGCTCTTTTCTAACACAATGTTTTATCCATTAAATTTCATCCAGCTAAGTACTCATTTTCCTAACTTGGCTTTTTGTTTTCAAATGTAAAATGTTTTGAATTAGATATGTATTTGCTAACATCTCTGTAGGAGGTGGTAAATTGTTGACATTAAATATCAAGGCAATTATTTTTGCCCAGTGTCTAATGTCTGTTGCAGCCAGGCAGCAATGTTTTTCTGTAGGAGTATTTTCACTTTTATAAGTACCCTATCAGTTTATTTTTCAGTATGACATCTTTTCTTTCTTCTATTGAGTTTATGTGGCTTACGCACATAGTGTTTGATTATTTTTTTCTTGCTTGTTTTTTGCCTCTACCTTTCTGTAAATTCACCCATTTATGAAAGGGGGTTCTTTTGCATCTCACTTTTTATTGGTTGCTATTTATACTTTTTTCCCCCCATGTTTCCTGATACAATTCCAGAGGGGAAAGTAGACTGAAAGACTCTAAGTAGATTTGCTGTCCATCAGCATTTTAAAACCCTAGATCTGGACCACTGTATAATTTTTCAAAAAATCTCAGAAGCTCCTTCCAGGACCTTGAACTGAGAGACTGAAATCCATAGAACAAATGACAGAGGGTCAGAGAAATACTGAGCTAAAGCCAAATACTTGTCACTCTGTGTGGGTCTGTGCTAGATCTGAATTACATTAATGATGTTTGGCAAGGTAGACATGCTCTGCATGGTTAATTTCCCAGCTCTTTTAGTCCATCAAGCCAGTAAGTGTCTTGGGTACAAGATACAGTGTTAATACTTCACATTTGATCCCTCAACTCCCATAAGGACAATCTCAAGCTCTCAGTAATGTGTCTCAGTACAAAACCTACGCTATAATTGCAAGCTCCCATTTCTTGCTATACACCTTGACCTGCAGGATAGCAGGGTATCCTCCACCTTTCTTTCTGACTGTTTGTTAGAGCAATTTAATAAAATGCTGCCAAGCACTACCTGTATATACAATATAAGTAGGTCAAATCTCTGAAAAAACTGCTGAGTTTTCTAGTGGTTGGAAGCGATAATCACTATTCATGAGCCTTGCCGTATCACTCAAAGGCTTTGTTTAGATCAGACAGATCTATTGTGCCAGCCACTCTACAAAGACATAAAAAGTACCTCTCCCAAAAACATTTAATCCAGAATTTTAGAGTAGGAAAATAAATGGAAGGAGAAGGGGAAAGACCAGAAAAAAGCAATAGTGAACTGCTTGAGACACGACTTAGTAGAATATTTTAGATGTATTGCTTTTGTTAACTTTTTGTGATGTACTATGTGAAGATAAATTGTGCTGATACAATTCACCTTTTGTAGAGTGCAGTTCCTAAAAAAGAGGTGTTATTGTCAAGAAATCAAGGGATTTCTTGATCTAAGTTGTTACTGGTCTTTCCTATTGGTGGTTTATGACTCTCTACCCTTTAAGCACTGAAGATAATCTCCTTCCCAGCTAGAGCAGGGATCCAAAGGTCTTTCCTTCATGAGGACAAGGCAGAGAGTAGTGGGAAATGTATCATTGGCTCATATTTTCCTATGTGCCTGACCTGTTAAAACAGGAATATGATAGATACCTGTAAGAGGACAGCCTTGACCCTCATAATGCTTCTGGGCATTCCATAAGGTATAGATCCATGAAGTTTCCAAACTACTTTAGTTTATGACCTAATCCTCAATAGTTAATGTTGTCTTCAATCAACAGCAATGATGATGACAGTGAATATGAAACATTGCTTGAGTTGCAAACAAAGCTTTTCAAAAACAGGTAGCTCTACAAATAGCTCATAAATTAAGTAAGTTGTGAAAACGCGGAAATGATGTAGAGAATAGTGACAACAGATTTTGAGGAATAGAGAAATGCCTTATAATGAGAGATACAAGGAAATCCATTTGCTCATTGCATACAAACACAAGAGGCAACCTACGTTCTAACATGACAAGAAAGTATTCAAGTTTTTAATATTCTTCTTCACCTGTTTCTTCCTCTGTTTTGAAAAGCATGGTTTTCTCTCTGTATTTTGATCCCAGGTCCATGCAAAACAACAAGTACAAATCACATGTGCCACAGCCTGATTGCTGAACCAAAAAAATATCCAGAATCATTGCCAAAACCAATTTTCCAGTATATGTTTGATACCTTGTACAATGGACTCTCTGCCAATAATAACCAGCACATGAGGAAAGTGATATAAATGTCTGATAAAAGCTATAAAGATAAAGCACAGTGCAATAAAGTCGAGAACTGTGCTGAACAAGCCAGCTGAGAGCAGCCCACACAGGAAGCAAGAGAGAGGTCATCTCTTGCCATTCATGAAATTAAGCTCTAAATCAGAGTCATAGGCTGGCAGAGGAGTTCAGTGCACGGTGTTTGCAAGTGCGCTGAGGGGGACTTAAAATTTTGAGAGATTAAGTTGATAAAGAAGCGTGTTTTGAGGTAAAGGAAAGCATTTAAAGTTCTTGCAAAATCAGCAACTGAACTGAGTTGTGGTTGCTATGGAGGCGATGAATATGGCCTTGATTTACTAATCTCTCTACTGTTTGTTTTCTTGCTGGTATTCCCTGAAGAAATAAAATTAAGTAGTTCAGCTTTCATATGAGATGAAAGTTGAATCATGTTCTTTGTGTAGTTGAATGATGTTCTTTGTGTAGTTGAATGCTCTCCACTAGGACTCATACCAATTTGGAGAGCTTCCTGCCAAAATTCACTTCAGAACATCTCACATTCAAAAGATGAAACCCTGTAACACAACTGTGAGGCACAGGGTAAAATAGTATTACCCGCATTTCTCTGACAAAGGGTCAGAAGGATATAGGTAAAGGCTTTATCATGGCCACAAGGTCAAGAAAAATAAAATGGGACTGGAATATTAGAGCTCCGTGTTCTCAACCCTGGAAGAATATGGCCTAGAAGATCCTCTTACAGGTGAGGAGCAAAGCTGTAGGATGAGATGTGAATGGTATTTTTAACCCTTCAGTGTCAGGAAGGATGATCAGGGCTCTGTCAAGACCCATCTCAGGATCTGCTCAAAGGTTTCACTGGTGACCTGTATAATGGACTATAAAACAGGAGTGTGACATTTCATAGATGAGCAGAGAAGGGCTATAAAATTTTTGGAAGGTTAACCTTCCAAAAATCTTGACAAATGGATTCAAAGAGAGAAAATAAATAGAATGGATCGATTGCAGCAAGGACAAACTTCACTCAAGCAATAGAAGGGGCAAACCCTGGATCATGTTAAGGAAAAATCAATTTACTTGGCCCTGCTGTGGGTGAAGCAGTGGGAGAGCTTTGGATCTGCTGGAAAGTGTAAGAGCAACCTTCAAGGCTGAGATACCTGCATCCCACCCTGACATGTTAGGCCCCTGGTTTTAATACTTTTTTTCTTCTTAAAAAGGGTAATTTTTCATTCCTCTAGAAAAACATGGTTTCCCTGAAAGTGCCTTCCCTAGAATTCAGTATTGAAAAGAATTAGATTCAATACGCTTCTAATGACTGTTTTGAATACTTTTCTGTATACCAGAGCCCAGCTCTACGGTAAGCCCCCCATTGCAGACCAGGCATAGAATTGCATACTTGTTTAAAGTGATTCCCTTCTCTGACATGCTGCCAGAACACAGGAGACCTTTGAGACATCATATAAAAAGTTTCTTACAAATTGTATGGAATTGGGACCTCAGACTACACCAGGCATAAGCTCCACTAAGGCTTCAGCTTCTGAGTTTACCATCTGTTATTTAAAGCATGAGAGTTGCACCCTCTCAAAGACTTGAGCTGAATCTGCTGTAGTGCAGTGTAATTAAACCCCTTGTTTGGGAGAGGGGTGGGCTGATTTTTGCTAGCTGGCATGTAGCTAGGAGTATGGTTCTGTTCCAAAAGCTACTGTAGGGCCACATGAAAACTTCTATTGCCTGAGGTACTCACATTCCTTGTGGTTATTCCTGACACATATATGGTACAATCATAAAAATGTGAGAAACATGTGGTAAAACTGGCAAAATCTTGCTTTTCAAGACATTCATTGGCCTTTCTGCCTGCAGCTAAGTGAAGAATATGCCACAATAGAATCACCATAAAGGAATTAAAGATTTTAATGGCTTTTCTTTATGCTTCAAACAGGTTGCAGCCTAGAGTAGTATAGGCAAGACACAGGGTCAGGTATTGATTCACAAGACATAAAAAGTACGTTTGTTTTTCTCCATTTTAGCTGTGTTGAAACTTGTGCCAAACCTGTTTATGAGGACGTGATAGTGGCAGGAGGCCCAGTTCTGATATTCAGCTAACAAAGCAGACTTCTGCCCATATCTTGAACACCACATATGTGAATTATCAAAAACATACTTTAGGTACAAACAACTCCCCAGCTTTCACAATTCCTGGCTTCACTGGATGGAGAAAACTGATGGAGTTGCTGACTGCAGCTGGGAAAGGTAACCAGCTTTGCAGAGGAGTGAGAAAATCTGACTGCAAAAACTTTAAAAAACAGGGATGTTTATATAGGAAAGCCCAGGAGAAGTTCCTGTTTTTCAAAAATGAATTTCTGAAGATTGTTCAGTGGTAATTATTTTCAATAACATGCTGGATTCTTCTTTCAGGAAGTTTTGTTCTTTGCTTTTAGTATTCATTCCAGACTACAGAAGCATCTGCTAAGTCAAATGAAGTCCACATAATTGAATCTGGAAGAGCAAAACAGAACTATCAAGTTTTCATATTCTGTTGTATATAAGTGGCAAGTAATTTCCCCAAAACCTTGAAGTCAGGAGGTATTTTATATTTTAGTGCCGCTGGATTGTCCTGTGGGTACTTTTATGTTTTGCTGACTACAGCCCCCAAAATCTGGCTTAGCGTGCTAAGAGCAGATGTTTGTAAAATGTCAGATACTCTCCGAAAAAGAGCAACTTCTTTTAGTCTTTTTGAATGTGCTGTCAGGAAGCTAAATCTGCTATCAAAGAGCTAGAAAGAAAGAGCTCAGTCATTTCCTGTTTGGAACTGGAAGCAGACTTTGGTTGTCTGAATGGATTGGTGACTGGAATACAGCATCTTGGAATCTAGAGAAAACACCTTGTAGACGACAGATGAAAATAACAGTGAAATAGCTGCATGCAGGAAACCAAACGTCCTGCTTAGTTAACACAACATTGCACTTCTCTAATAGCCAGTTTCAGTAATGCAGTAAGGGCAAAAGCAAAGATGTTATGCTGTGCAATTCTATGCAGGACTTCTGTAAAGTTGTAAAAGTTTTCATAAGGGGAGTCCCAAAATTCTACAGGTACATAGCAGGTATAGTCTGACCTCAGTTATTACAGAGAAGAATGTGTGGATTTTTTTTTTTTTCAGGTTATTTGAATAGCACCCACCATTTTGTAACACAGAGAAGATTCTTTCTGATAATTGCTCTTTTTGATAACTGATTCATAATTTTTTAAATGTATACAGTTTTCTAGCTGCTAATATCACCATAAAATATGAAGCAATATATATTTTATGTTGTGTATGTCTTAGCAACAGTTTCCTGCTTCCTGAAGATTATTGTAAAGAAACACTTTTGTCTAAGAAAGAAACTAGTATTCCTAGGCACACAAATCTCTGTACTAATGTTATCTGGAGAACTGTATTACAATGACAAACATGAAGTTTCCAGTATTAGGGAGAAAGAATATACATTTCTATGTCTCTGTCTCAGGGTAAACTGCCCTTTATAACTTTCTAATGCTGTAAAGGAGCCTTGTGGTGTTGGAGAGGTCTGAAGAAAACACATGCTAATTAAGAGCAAAGAGTCCAAGCCTGAAAGACTTTAGAAGTAAAACTGTGCTTGACAAACACTTCAAGTCAGTGTAGATGGTTTCAGACCAAAAAAAAGCAGTATTTTGCTCCCTGCAGCCCCTTGCTGCTCCCTTCCCAGTCCTGCAGAAACTCCACCCCTTCAACAGGCTGAGTCCTAGGGGCGGGAGGACGTGCTCCAACTTGAAATTAACATGGCAAAATGGAAAGGAAAAAAATGAGGTTAATTTGGTACGAGGAACTGTATGGAGGAGAACAAGGGGCTTGGTCAGTGAGGTGAGACTTCATCTTTTAGTGTCACCACCCTCAGAAAGTGTATGTGGACTCTGAGGACTCTGACTTCAGCTACTGGCAATTTGCATAGCCTGTCAGCTCTGTCTCTTTGGCAGTCATTTCTCTTGGCTTTTGAATAATAGGGGAGATTTAACCTCTGCAGAAAAGGCAATTTCCATTCCTCCTGAGAGAAATGTCTTTAATTTACTATTTTACTTTAGCATTTTTCTTCCTGTAACTTACTAACTATAAGTCAGACCTAGACAAGAAGTAAGGTGGTAGCACCAAGTCTTACTTCCTTTCCACTGTTCAAATAGCCAGCATTGATTGCTAAGAACAACCTCTGCTGCTTTGCTCATTTTGGAGATATTCCACTCCATGCAGATGTATTTTCATTTTCTGAGAGTATATGTTAGCCAAGGCAAGCTTATCCCACAGTGCAGTGAACATGACAAAATAAATACACAAATCTTATGGCTTTTTTTTTTAAGTTGGGTGCTATAGTCTTGCTGAAACAAATAAAGAGGCAAGCAAACAAACAGAAGTTCCTGCTTGGCAGAATACATTTTCAAGCTGAAATACAGTTCTTCTTTCTCTGATGTGAACTCTACAAAGGAGCCATCGGTGGTGTGATGGAAAATTTCAGTAACAACTAAGTAAACGTGCAGGGTTTTCATGGCTGATGAGAAGGACTAAAATGAAGGAAATTCTACCCAAATTCCTATTTCTCTGTCACATGGAGGCCTTGGCTATTTCCTCCTTGTTCATAAGGTGTGCCTCTGGATTGGCTTTTCCTCTGCAGTGCTCTGGGACCTTCTGTGGTCCACAGACAACCCCAGTGTGCTCCCCAGTGCCTGGGCACAGACACTGGACGCAGTTGTAGAGTGCATTTTTGGAATATATGGGACTTACACACAGGGAAGAGGATTTCCCAGTTCAGCTGACTCAAGGTTCACCTAAAGTTTGTCGCATGCCCTTTTCCTCACCAAGACTTCCCTGAAAACAGCTTTCCAACATAATCTACTGTCTCACATCTGTCTGTTCTCACCAAGGAAGGGCTAACATAAAAAGTACACAGTGGCAGTCCCAGGAAGATGTAGTTTCACTATATTACTGCATGCAGTTCATCAGAAATATCATTTTCCCTCAGGAGATACCCCCCTGCTCCCCCACAGCACAGCAGTTTCAAAAGAAATCTTGAATTTATCAGCAAAACAACTAGCAACTTCCTCACAGCTAGAGAATCTATCTGCAAATGGAAATAATTGAATTGAACCAGCTGCACACCACCTGGAACATTTTCACTGCAGCAATTTGTAGCAGAGGAGAAAATTATCTTTTTTTAAATCTATAATAAAAAATCACAATAATAGTCCCACTTGCTGAATTCAGAGCTTTGTGCCAGTGGCTCTCTCGAGGCCCTGGGTTTTGCTGTGTTTTGTGGCATGGTTTTTCTGTTTGTTGAGTGTTTTTTAGTTTTTGGTTTTTTTTGGGTTTTTTTGTTTGTTTGTGTTTTTTTGTTTGTTTGCTTTCATGTTTGAATTGGTTTGGGTTTTTTGGGGTTTTGTTTTTTGGTTGTTGGGTTTTGGTTTGTTTTTTTTTTTCTGTAAGGCAGTGGTGAACTCCAGTGTCCTCAGAGAAGCAACTGGGGTAGAAAGTCCTTGTCCAGGTACTCACAAAGAACAGGTCTCTGAGGAAATCCAGCCAGTCCTGAAGAAATCCAGCTGGCTCTGATTGTGACCATTGCAGAGGCAATTGTGGCCTAAAAAAAGTTTCCTGAGTTCAATGATCTTTTTCATTTACATAGTCAAAATATGTTCTTTATGCCAAAGCAGAAAGGCTGCTCCAACCTCACATTGCATTTAGTTATATTTCAATTGTTTCAAACAGAAAAAGCAAAGACCAGCATTTCTACCTTTACCTTGCTTCACTGCCATTGGGATTTTCTTCCTTATAGACTTCCCACTGGTGACATTAGGATGTCTAGGAATCAAGAGACGTTGACATAGTGAATATTCCCCTGGAGAGTTATCTGGCATTTTCTTTCCAAATTACGATGCTTAGCAAGCCTGGGACAGAGAAACTAGAACTGCACCCATTGGTACTGCAGATGTTATAAATACAAATGGATAGTCAAAGGTTGTTAATTTTTATGTGCATAAAATGCACACACAAGAGAAGAATATAAACCAACCATAAAACAGATGTATAGTTTTCTCTAATGCTGTGCTCATAATATTATACCGAATGCTGTGAAGTTCTCTTCCCCCCACTTATTTATTTATTTATTTGATTTCTAAATGTTTGTGTATAAATTCAGGTCTTATTAAAGCTCTTGGTTGAAAGCACTGGCTGTAACAAGCTCTTGAAGAGGCTGGCTCTGCAAAAACTTTCCTCTTGACATCTTTTGGAATGCATCTTTACTCGGGTCTGAGGTGTTCTTTCAATTCCAATAGGACTAAATATGCATCCTCCTTTAAAAACAAAACAAACAGTTCTCTTGGGAATGAATTAGTATCTCATTTCTTTGTGGAAAGGGAGCATGAAGAAATTCTACATAATTCTGAATATTTGAATTTTCCAATTTTTCTAGAGATAATGCAGTTTCAGCAAAATAAATAATTTCCTGAGGGAATCTGACTTTCCTTGCTGCACCCTTCTGCCTTGTTAATTTTCTTCTGAAAAGTACATCCCAGATGTATTTTAGTAAAAATTGATAATACTCAAAAATAAAGCACTATCATCCCCTGAAATGTTTTTGATGTGAGCAGTTTGAGGTTAAAACACAGTGTAAATCTTCTTTTTGACTGAGCTCTGTGTCTCATCTGAGTACATAGAGCTCTCATCATCTGCCAAGTAGCCTCATCCAAGGGCAGAATGAGCATCTTAAGCATTACAATTGTAATATGTGTCATGGCTCCATGGGCAGATGTACTTCAATGTCACCTTAATTTCAAATAAAACGTTTCAGTTTGAAGACAGCAGAACCTTTTGTTTCCATCTATCAAAAAAAAAAAAAAAAAAGAGAAGAATCATTTAGAGTTTTCAGATCTGTTTTCAGAGCTTGGTTAGCTCTTTCAGCTTTTTGACCTGATTTAAAAGGGAAGAAAGGGAAGAAAGTGTCAGAAGTGATGGAAAAGGAATTCCAAATTTTGTTTAAGCACTGTCTCAGTGTCTGTTGTGCAGTCCCTTTGCTCACCAACATTGTTGTCCTTATCCTAACAAAATTTTTGCAGCCATTTTTGGGTGCTTTGCTGAAGCAAAGGCTGTCGGACTTGAACCATGTAAGAACAGATAAAGATAATGTAAAATCCCACTGGTGTGCTATGTTGGACTGCAGTTCTTCCATATGTAAGGCAACACACTCATGCAGGCATTGGAAGTCTTAAAATTTCCCATACGTGGCTTTCTGAAAAACAGTCATTAGCTGAATTGTGTTCTCTCAGGTTCAATAATATTCACCTCATCTTTTTTGAGAAGAGTAGTTCTCCCTACTGTCAGAGTAAAGGTGGTCAAATCTGTGCCCTGCAGCCCCATGCTGCTGGATAGGCTGTGAAGATAGATTTTTTTTCTTTCTGTGTACCTACAGGCAAAAAATGAGTAGCTGGCACAGTGAGGTATTACTTAGCTCAAGAGAAGTCTGAGATTTCAAAATTAAAGGGCAAAAGGTCTGATCTGTACACTAATGCATAGATTAATTACAGTGTGAGGACCACAGCAAAAGAGCACAGCTGGTAAATTATCCTGTCACTGAATGTAAGAGTGCAATAATAAGGCATGCTGTTCCTTGTCGTTCATATTATACAAGAGTTAGTGCCATACCCATCAATATTAAATTTTTACTCAGGAAAAAAATATTTATTATGCTGTGGATGAATAATGCCTTCAAATCATTTAAGAGAAAATAAGCTTTACATAGTTCTTATAAATTTCTCTCCATACCTGGCTAAAGGCTTCAGGTGTTCTTTTTACTGCAAAAAATATGAATTAACATGGATGAGAAAAATGAAAATCTATGATTTGTATATCAGGAATCTACTACATTTTGCACATTGTGCTTCCTGAGTCATTTCTCATGTGTATTTCAGCAGGAATTTAATCTAAATTGCACTAATAGCATTTGATTGAGTTTGTCATGATTTGCCTTGCAGTATCACAGGCAAGTTTTGTCTCTTTGATCATATGTGGAATTTTATAATAACATGAAGGGAACATGAGCTTGGAAAGCAGCACAAAGGAGGGGTCCAGCTGGTCTTCCAGTACCTGAAGGTGCTCTGGGAATGGCTCTCAGCACTTTCCATAGCCATAAGTTTGTGCATTTTCCATAGCTTCCCTCTCTTTATAAAGTTTATGTGTGTGGATTATTGTTTCCACAGATAACCATGCAGATCAGGTTGGTCACACACATTGGCAGCTGTTGCATATATAAAGAATTGTTTTCAAAATGTCTGTATGGAAGTACCTATTTCTCTCAATTGACTCTAGGTAACATAGATTGCCCAACCCTTAAATTGCTAAAGCTGAATGAGAAAAATGTGACTGTTAATTCAAAGGTGGGGGGTATGGTGGGTTCAGATAACCCAGAACAAAGAGTACAAGAACAGACCAAAAAGTGGCTTCCCAGAGTTTATTCTTGTTACACGGTTGTTTTTTTGGGAGGAGTTACGTGTTTTTTGTTTTGTTTTGTTTTGTTTTTTGTTTGTTTGTTTGTTTTTTGTGTGTTTTTTTTTTAAATTAAAAAAAAAAAAAAAGAGAAAAATTAGAGGAACCAACTAGGAGTCAATTTTAAATGCCAGTAGTAAAGCACTGATCACCACCTTGATATGTCATTCCATTCCTTAATTATTCACAATTAAAACCTGTACATCAACTTCACCCTCCAGCCATTAGAGGCTTGCCTGACAGGCTGAAGCAAACATAATCAAAGGCTACATCCCCTAAGAACCCATGTAACTGTGATTGTATCACTGTTTGCCTTCTCTTCAGTAGGCTACGGAGACAGAAGTCCTAGACCTTTCCCCTGTAAGTTGAAACCAAAGCCATTCTTCAGATTCTGGGTGGAATTCTTTTCATTTCATTCAAACTATGTATTAAGTCACCAGCTCATCTAAGCTGGATACTAAGACTTCAAAAGTGAAAGGACAGTAGGTGTCAGCTTGGGTGAAAGGAATTGTCCTCTTAGGATTTCTGTCAGTTACGAGTGACAGAACTACAGGATGAGCTTAAACTAGGTGCCTAATCAAAGCCAGGTGAGAAAAAATCTATATGGTATATCAAACCCACAAAATTATTCTCCACAAAATCATTCCCCAGCAGACATCTTCACAATTACGGATGATTTCTTAATCCTTCTGTTTTGTGTTAAGCAGCTAAGAAAGAGGTCACAGACTTTTAACAAATTAACACACAAATTAAAACCCTCTGGGTTCAGAGAAAGCATGGGAAAGTTCTTATTCAGAAAACTGCAAGCATCAAAATAATCATAAAAAGTCGCTATATAATGCAAGTTTCCACTCAGCCATAGCCAGAGTATCTCCCCTGTGGCACCATAATGTTAAATATTCAATTTTCAGCCTTGGAGTGATTTGTTTTATGTATTTATTGAATAATATTGGTATGCTGATAACCAACTTTATAGATGGTTATAAAATCTTTCTGCTACAGTTATTTTTCTTTTAATGTTACAAATATTAATAAAAAAGGACAGACTACATCATAAATCAGCAAGATTCTTCCCTCTCATTTCATAAAAAATCCCAACCCAATTCAAAAATAATGTCATGGCAGCTAGACTTCCACTGGAAGAGACATCTTTCATGATGAGATAGAAGTGTCATTTCATTCACTGACAACACTTTTGCTGTGGTCTCTACCAAAGAACCTCTTATCTTATCAGTGAACACAGCTGTAAGCTTTATAAATATACGCTGTGACTGCCCAGCTCCAACTCCTACTGTAAAAACCATCAGTAGAAATTTGATATGCAAATGTATGGACACTTCCTTGTCCTTGGGCTAAGTATGGCAAGTATTTCTTATCAGGAATTTAGTGATACCTAGAGATTACTTGCTCAGCAGTTCTTCATAACATGAGTAAGGGGAACTCACTTGCCCTATCACAGCTCTTGAAAGTTGAGTGTAAGGCTTGTTTAAGCATACTGATAAGAAGAACTTTGGGGTTAGAAGGAGCACGGGGATAAATATGAAGCCATAGCTTAAGGCTTCTATACAGAGGTAAAATTGTCATCCTGTGCTTACTGTCTAGTCCTGAAGTTATGCATTGAAGGATTGCATTCATTTTTTGTTCCCTTGGTTGCTTGCCCTCTATAACCCAGCTTCTTCTTTGGAGTCTCTGCTGTCCAGGGTACAGTCCTTTGGAGATATGGCTGGTATGTCTTGTTTTTGGAAGTATGATGGACTCCACCTTTGCAAAAAAACCCAAACAGCCCATGTCTTTGCCCCATCCTTTTCTCTGTTTTCCCTCCCTCACCTAACATCTAAACATACCCATATTCTCTCCATGCAGGGCCACAACATGTCCACAAATAGAGCTTGTCCTCAGCTTCCCAGGTATAAAGGAATACCTCTTTATTGAATTATAAATTGTAGAACATCTCAAGTTGGAAGGGACCCATAAGGATCATTGAGTCCAGCTCCCTGCCCCTCACAGGACTGCCTAAAACTAAACCATATGACTAAAATGATGTCCGGATGCTCCTTGAACTCTACGGGTTGGTGCTGTGACCAGTTCCCTGGGGATTCTTTTCCAGTGACTTATAACCCTCTCAGTGAAGAACCTTTTCCTATTGTCCAATCCAAACTTTCCCTGCTGCAGCTTCATTCCATTTCCTCATGTCCTATCACTGGTCACCACAGAGAGATCAGCACTTCCCTCTCTACTGCCCTCCGTGGGGAAGGTGCAGGCTGTGATGAGGCTACATCTCAGCAATGAGGCCACCCCTCAGACTTCTCTAGGCTGAACAAAACAAGGGACCTCAGATGCTCTTTGTAGGTCTTTCCCTCAAGACCTTTCACTATCTTGGTTTAACACCTCTGGACACACTCTAGTAGTTTGCTGTCCTTATATTTCAGTGCCCCAAAGTGCCCTCAATATTCAGGGTGAGGCTGCCCCAGTGCAGAGTAGAGCGGGACAATCCCCTCCCTCGACTGGCAGGTGAAACTTTGTCTGATGCCCCCCAGGACATGGTTGGCCCTCCTGGCTGCCAGGGCACTGCTGACTCACATTCAATTTGCCATTGGCCCAAACCCACAGGTCATTCTGTAGGGCTTCTCTCCAGCCTCTTGTCCCCCAGCTTGTGTATATAATCTGGATTCCTGCATATCAGATGGAGAATCTAGCATTTGGTTTTGTTAAATTTCATGTTTGGTGATAGCTCATCTCTCTCTAGTCTATCCAGATCTCTTTATCATTGAGGAAGTCCAGAGCTCCTCCTGAGCAAACTTACTTAATGTAGAGTCCATTCCACTGTCCAGATCATTGTTAAAAATGTTAAAGAGCACTGGCACTAAAATTTTATAGTTTCTCTTCAGAAGATAAAGCATTCCTCTCCCACTAAATTTTGTGTAATTTCAAATCCAAGGCATGACAGATGCCCTTGGTAAACATACAGTGATACCCAAACTTCAGTAGTGATTTGTAAGGAGATAGAAATTCCCATATGTAAAACACACTTTTCATGATTTGAATCATACATGATCTTACCCTGAACATTCAGCTGGCTGCCATCCTAATTTGAAGCCTGTAACAGAACTGTCTTTTAGGGAGTTTCAACTAAATTCAGTTTAGCAATGGAAAAGTTGTGGATCTGAGCTGTGTAGTCATCTGAGTGTTTTCTCCATGTGGTGTAGAGAAAGGTATTTTCAGAGTGCTGGGCATCCCACTAAATTGAATATATTTTTTAAGCATAAGAGAAGTCTGCTGTGCAGTGCTTTATGGAAAAATTTCAGTTACTTATAGAGAGTGGTGTCCAGTTTCCAGTAAGGAAAATTTTTCCACACTGCCTGGCTTTAGGTACCTAACTACAAAACATAGAAGGTTAGACTGTGGTTCTTTGGATGATGTTGTGGAATACCAGTCTCTTCTGAATTTCCCTCTGAGGAAACCTGTCTCTCCTTCATAATTTAATTACTAATCTAGTAATTCAACATTATGATTTTTGTGTCTTAGGTGTCTTGTTTATGCAGCAGCCAGGACAGTGTACCATCTGCCAAACTATATGGATGAAAACTCTTTTTGGTGGCAACTGAAGATGCAAGTGTTTTGTTCTTTTGAGCCTTGTGCTGCATTACAGGGCTAACAGTTTGAAAAATATTGTAGTAACACCAAATTGAACTGGGCAGCCAAAGATACTCTGACTCCAGACTGCCATGGTGCTTGATAAAAACCCCCCAAACATTTCATTTTGAGGAGAAGGCCTTTTTGTAGGCAGGATAGTCTGAGAGGGAACAGTTTTCCTTGGAAACATAATGTGCCATTTCTTCCCATTGAGAGTAAAACCTCTACCACTGAGTACCATCGAGGTTACAATTGTATTTTTGCAAGGCAGAAAGATTCACCACTCACTTTGTCCTCCTACTCTGAGGACACCATTGGTCAGTGAAGTCTTGCAGTCTTCTGGTTCAAGCTGCAGACTTGCAATCTCAGGAACAAGCTGATGGTTTTAATGTACTATCTGATGATTGCATTCAAATGGACACAATAAATATGAAGACTGTGATAGAATGGGGAGGTCTAAGCAAGTTGCAGCATTTCAAACTGCTTAAGTGGTCGTGTTTACCTTTTATTTCAGCTCATGGTGTAAGGAGATGGAAATAGAAGACATGCTGTGAAGTACGTCCTTTTTGCATGTATGTAACTTGCTACTTCTAAAGCAACCATTATATCTAAGATATTTTGAGGTTTCCATTTCAGAAAGTGGCTGTTACTATAAGCATCTCTGAGCTTCAAAAGCCATTAGAGAACAGCCGTATTGCAAGGAATGTAAAAAGCAGATTTTGTACCTCATTAATATTTTCCTGTTTTGGTTTTTTTCCCATCCTGCAGAGGGACTTCTGATGTGTTTTGGACCTGTTTCACTTTGCATAACCAACTAAATGTTCAGCACCATAGGGACATTTCTCTCAATTCTATGCGTGCCCCAACGCCCAGGTTCTAGAGACAGATGCTTTCTAACCCAGCAAATGTTATTTATTTCTTTGTTTACAGGAAGTGGAACTACTCCAGGTGGAAATAATAAAATGAAAATCATAAATGAAATGAAATGGCTGTTTCTGAAGAGGAGCTATTTTGCTGAACACTTTCTTCCTATTCCTACTCTGTCTGAAACTATACACAAAAAAATCTGTGTTTAGAAAAAGTATCATCCAAAAAGACACTTATCAAAAATTATGAGTTTATGTAAACAAGGATTGTCACCCAATTCTAGTAGACAGGGTAGATGTACTAGCTCAATATAACATTTAATCTGGATTTTATGGTAGGTGGAAACAAATTGGCTTAAATATAAGAACAGGAAAAAGATGAGACAGCAGGAGGCTGTTCCATAATGACTGAGTTTCCTCTTTAAATAACACCATCATGTTCAGATTGAGCTACAGCTTCACCTCCTGATTTTGTTTTTAGTTGAAATTTCTGTGTAAGCACACAAACCAGCTACAGAAGATTGAGACCAAACATTATTCTCCAGTTATCAGCTATGAAGATTTCTTGCACCATCTGCCGAGACATCGAATACAGACACAGTATACTGTCCCGAGTCCTGTTTGACATGCCGGCTGGTTCTGTATGGTAATTCTGTGCTACCTACAGGGAGCAAACTAAATGAAACCGTCATATGCTAGTCGAAATATCTGTATGGTATCAAATGCCATTTAGACCTGGAATCAAAGTTTTTCTACATATAATATGTTTTTCATGCCCAAGGGGTAGAAGGAAAGTAATGAAGAAAATACAGGCATATTGAGACTAAAGAATTTCCAGGCTGGAAATTCTCCCACTGGCGATTGTTCTCCCTGCAGTGAGCAGCAATTTGCTGTCTACTTTTGACCAATTCTAATCAAGACTATTTGTTGGCTGGTATGTAATTCTGGTGTCCTGAAGAGTTGTAAAGCGCAGTTGTGTGGTCCACAATCCTGTGAAATTTAACCAAACACTAGTAAGGTCCAATAGCAATTAGACATTTCCTATGGACTTGTCCTGGAAATGATTATACCAGCCAAAGGAGGAAAGCAGTCATCTCCCCTCCAATTGCCTCTTTCCTGGTTATTTTAAGAAAGCAGTATTTTTTTTAAAAATAAGACAAAAAAAGAGTACAGTCTAATAAGATCATGCAAAAAGGGGGGAACCAGGCTTAGTTACATATATCAGGCTGTCTTTGGAAGCAGTGACTCCAATCATACGAGGGAGATGGGTTATTCTTGTCTGTCTCAACCTTTAATTTCCCAGGAGTTTTTCATGACAGGGCAAAAGGTGTATCTTCTCTAACATACATTTTAGTATCAGCTAAAATTACATTTAAGCACTTACAACAGCTCAAGGTGCCAATTTTGAAAAGTGTTTTTTAACTTACCAGTGAAACTTTTGTTTCTTGTGTGACACAAACCCTGAACAGAATCTCTCCTTCAAACAATTAGGCATGAGAGGGAAGGAAACCATCTTGACAACTTCTTTCACAATTCATTTGTAGGAGTACTGGTATGTGTGAGATTGCCTCTGCACTTTCAAGTGACCTGATCAGCCTTTGGATGCTCTCTGTGTGCCTCTCAGGCACGTGCAGCTGGGTATGCAATGCAGTGAATCATTGAAAGTTACTCTACTCTGTGTACTGCATCATGTAGAGTAAAACTGTGAGGTTTTGCTGTTAAAAACCATGAGAAACAAGAAGAAACCAAACAGCAGGTGAGACCGTCTGCCACCATTTAACTCCCATATTCTGATGCTCCAAGGAGCCAACAGAATAACATTATTAATACAGAACAAAAGTGCTCATAAACACTTGGTTTTTCCCCCAGGAGGAGGTATCAATAGATAAAATAAATGAAATACTAATGGTACAAAGATTCCTGTCTTCCTATCTTTCTGCAGATAATTCTATGACTATGATGTTGCAGAGTGACCCATAGAAGCCATATAACTGTAAATCTGGTCATCAATCGGAACAATATTTATTTTGTACTTTTCAGGAAGGTCCTTGGATCTTAGAAGAACAGTTTTTCACAGCTCCTCTGCTCAGTTATGCTTGGAAGCACGTGGATAAATTAGACTAAAGTTATTTCATGCCTGAAACACTGTCCTGATACGCTACAGCAGCTCTTACAATACTCTTGTGGTCTACTGTATCAGTACACCTGCCATACATTTACTTTTTGACTGATTGACTACAATGAAGATGATAAAAGTTTCTGTAAATCTGTGTCCTGAATCAAATACCAGCTGTTGCTGTTACATGTACTAGTGCACATTGAGGATTATCCCAGATCCTTTCAGTTAACCCGTGTGCATATGTATGCGTCTGTACATACACGTAAATATATATGTATATATACAGGAATATAAAAAGAATTAATAATATTAGGGTTTATTTCTTCATTGTAATTCAGCAGCTGCCTATTTTAAGACAAACTAGAAATTAGTCATTGAGCTCTGGGAAATTTGTATGTCTTTGAGTTTGTATCCAACCTCATACCTCTGATTAAACCCCAAATGTTTGGGGTTATTTCTTTAATTTCTACAGATTTTCTTGCATTTCTGCCTTCCAGAAAAAAAAACAAAAAAAACACAAAACAAAACAAAACAAGCCCCAGAAATAGAGGTGAGGTTGCTGAAAAATTTAGGGACTACTTCCTGTTATTTCCACTTAAATGGGCCCTGGTTTGGCAAATGTCCTCAAGATGTTTCCAAAACACTTGACAATTATGTGATTCAGATCAGCATAAACACGTGCACTTTTAGAGGCATCTGCTTCAAAGCCCACCTAAACATGTGACTTTTCAAAGCTTAAGCATTTGCTGTTTGAAGTTGTGCTATAGGTGTTATATTTAAGTATATGGAAGGCTTTGAACACAGGCCACAGCATCATACAGTGAAGGAAAATACCACACAGAGATGGGGAACCAGGAATGCTGCCTCCAGGATACTGCCAGAATTTCTTCCACCCTCATTATCCTTGCCAAGGTATACAGTGTCCAGTGTTGGGTGCCACACACTGTGAATGTTGGGATACAAAAGAAGACTGCAAGGGGAAAACACTGGGAAAGATTAAGGGTGAAAGAAAAGAAGACCTACAAGCAAAGAGTGCTGGACTAAATCACACTGTTAAATCCAAAGAAGAGAAGACTGAAGAACAGGAACAGCTTGCAGAATCACCATTGCTAATGGCAGTAAAGAATACTTCACTATCACCTAGGTAAACTACCAGAAAACAGAGACAGATGGATGACATCACCCTCACATGAAGAAAGGACAAAATAACTTCCATCCTGAGGATTTTGTAATCATACTGAGAGATCTGTAGCTGCCCTTAAATGAATATATCATTTTCTGGAATAACTATTCCCATGCCTGTGCATGTAGGGATCTTTTCTGTCCCTTAGGATCTTCCATTTCTAAAAGTACAATAGCATGTTCTCCTCTGCCTCGAACAAGATCTTGGCTTCAATCCTGTCCCTATATTTAAAAGTGAAAAATTGCATGCCACCAGGACCCTGTGTTTTGCAAAAAGTCTAGGCAATATGTAGTGGGAAAGAGGAGGGAACAGTGTGAGTAGTTCACCCACTGAAAAAAAGGTCATTTTTGCTTTTAAACTCTTTTCAACAGGAAAGACTGAGAGTGGATGGTTCACCCCACAATAAGGATTTGGGGCATTTTCTGAGTAACTAGGGTATATCCAATCAAACAATTAGCAAAATAATTTAAGTATAGCCCAGGTAAGTATATTGAATATAAGGCTTCAAATGGAAGAAGGTAATAATGGTGACTACATCTGTACTGCCAAATGAAATAAGTCCAAGAAAGAGCCTGAGCCCTGATCATCCACAATACTAAATAGTTATCTTGCTCCATGGGTTTCTTATTCTCTAATGGATTCTTTCCAAGAGGAATCTGCTATGGAAAGAGCTAATCCTAAATAATGTGGACTAAGGTCAGTTGGTGCCACTGGACTTTAGTGACAAGGATCAGTTCTGGCCTTTTTCCCTTCATCACTATTGATAGCTGCTAGGACCTCTTCACTTGTTTCATGCATGGCAGCTAAATCATTTTGTATTTAGTCCTTTTTTTTAAATTATTTTTAAAAGTTGAAAATTAACAAAAGCCAATTCCCAAAAAGTAGTTCCAATTTTCAAATACATCTCTTCAAGTTGGTTTGGCCCAGTAATTTATACTGAAAGTTTCATATATATTCATACACACACACCCACTTGAAAAAAAAAATAAAGAAATCACTAATTTACACAGTCCTCTTCAAAACCTTTCAGTCAAGAATCTGTGGCAGCCTACTTGTGGAAATGTAGAGCCTGTGTCTTCAAAACAACACATTATTTATTTTTTGCTCAAAGCATTTAAAGGGAAATTTAAATTAATGCAGAGTTTGCTTACACATGTGAGGCTCTGGGCCTCTCTAAGCTCACCTCTGACAAGTAGAAGTGGCTCATAGAGCCTGTAGTGTCTGTGCTCTGCAGAGTGTGATACCCTACAAGGCCCTGAGCTGACACCACACTAGTAGTCTTTGATACAAATAGCTATTTCCATTTCTGGACTGCCTGTTTTAAGTGTCCACTAAGTCCTTTAAAGTTAACTCTGGTATCTCTGCATCATGTTGAAGCCATTCCTGCAACTCTTTGTTGTTCTGTGTTTTGGGGTCTCCAACATCTACCCTGTGCAGCCCCCTTTCACCCACCTCAAAACTCCCTTTTCATGGTAATTTCAGTTTTAGCTTGCTATGTCTAGCCTTGGGAGGAATAATACCTTCTAGGCTGACTGAGGATAGCTGGGTGGGTGGATAGTTTCTCCCCTGGAGCAGAGATGGGAAAAAGATAATGAAGTCTTCCTCAAACCCATGCAATTAATACTGCCTTATCTGTATAATAAATCACTTGTCCTTAGCTGTTTAGTTCTTTACAAAGACGCTTATAACCTCCTTTTATTTAACCCTTTGCATTCAGACAGGCAATTCAAAGCTGAGCAGAGAAAAACTTGCCTTCTCTAATATAATTCCTGTTCAAATGTCAACATTTTCTGTGCTGATCAAAGTAAATGCTGTGATATCATGTATAATAACAGTTAGGTTGCCCATCTTTTTCTCTTTTTTGTTACCAAGCTCTCTGATGTACTGATGCTGCAAACACCTAATCAACTCATATCTCGGCCCATTTTTCATGAGCCTGAAAAGTGTTAGTGAAAGAGACTCTTTCTGATCTCTTTTAAGTCAAGGCTAGGGCTTGAAATTGGTATTAACAGCTTCCAAAGGAAACTATATGCAGCTCTGTGAAACTGGAAAACATCCCAGCGGGGAACTGGAAGGAGGAACAAATGAGAAAATAAGGAAAGAGATGAAATATTCTTTAATGATCTCCTGAAAAAGAAAGGAAACTTTCTGGCTCCTCGGGGGAATGGTCCTTTGGGGAAAATGTAAGCACAACTACATACTCCTCCAGCAAACATCTTCTGCACTAGTACATGGTCTGAGATTGCTTTTAAGTCAGCTGCTTTCCAGGAGCTAAGCATTGAGCGAGTTCCCTTGCCGTGCATGGATGTTTTGACAGGGGTCAATCAGGCAGGACCCTCTGGGCAGCTAGGGCTGTGCTCTGCACTGGTTGACCGCGGAGAGAGGGAGTTGGTTGTGCCCCTGCTAGAATGCAGGCATCTGTAGATCATGTGGTGGACACAGGCACCTCACCCTCACCTCACTACCCACTGAAACAGAGGGTGTTTAGGAGCCTTTTATTTATTGACTTTGTTTCTGTAGAAAGGTGATGGGCTGATTCAGTACAGCAGGTCGTATATTTTTTGGTTCACAGGGGGTGTTAGACAAGATACAGGAGGGAGCTCAGATCCATAATGCTTTGGCAGGTGAGTTAATATGCAGTAACACTGCTTTAGTGAATTTTGGGCACCAAAGGAAGGAAAACAAAAAGAAATCTATGCAGCAGAGCATCTTTCAGAGGCTCCTTATGAAAACAGGCCATCTGGCTTCACTGCAGTGCATTTGTTAACTCTCCAGCCTACTACTGTTCCCCTGCTGGGTGACACATGCTGAATCTGTCACACAACTAGAACAAAATTATAAATAAACAATGGTGTATTCAAATAAAACAGAACTTTCCCTCAGTAGGCTTATAGGAAGAAAAATGAAGCCAAGAGGCAAATCGTTGTTCTTTTGTGTGCAGGATAGTAGGTCCCTTGTTCAGCACTGGAAAGGGTACTCAGATCTCCCTGGAGGACGATGTCTTTTGCTGAGCGATGTTCCTCATAAATGTTGCAAATGCAACAAAGACATTATTGCTGGCAACCACTTGGGCAAGCTGGTATCGCAACCACTTGGGCAAGTTGGTATCTCAACCACAGTCGTGGTCCTATTTTGCAGTTCACTGACACGTGATGAGAAACAGCTTGTAGCACTCCTGGTTTCAAGAGAAATTAGGGTAATGGGGAAGCAGAGAGATGAAGTCCAGTACCATATCAGTAGGAAGAATGGGAAAGAGAGTTGGAGATTCCAGTAAAACAACTGTAGTACAGGATTGCCCTTGCAATCATTTGTGGGATTTTTGTATGCTGTGTCAGATACTGAGAAGTCCTCTCCTTTTCTCTTAAATAATCAAAGATCTTCAGCATTAAGAGACTGTTGGATATGAGAAATCCATCTGAACTGCAAATCCATGTAAGCCAAGATGCAAGATAAATATTTAGGACTTTTCAACTCTCAGCCATACTTTCAGTCAGAAAGAAAGCTGAAGAAAACTTACATGCCAGGTCCCTGGCAGTCAATTCCATCCATAAGTCAGGCTTTGTAGGCCTGTGAACTGTATGGCAATGTAGTGATACTTCATAGTGACACCTCCTGGGAAAGACAGAAGAAGCTTTCCATAGGCCTGTGAGTCAAAAGGCCATGTTAACACCATTCTGTGTAAGCAACAGCTTTCTCTAGAACAAGAAGGCAACAGGCCATGCTAACTGGGATATTCTATTTTTTTCATTCCCTGAGTCTATATCATTCAATGTCTGAATAAATAACACTGGGAAACGGTGCAAAATTGTTGCAAGTTAGATTTCCCAGTGGATCTGGTACATTTGCACAGGCTGCAGTGTTCAAAGGCCAAAAGCTGGGTTGTTAAAAGATTAAAGACTTATTCTATTTCAGACAATCTTCAAAAAACAAACACCCACTGAGTCTGATTTTGCCCAGTTCAACCTTCTGCAGCTTATTTGAAGTCACAGTATATGGGTGGAATTGCTTTGGATTCATGTTCATGGAAGTAAGAGATAAGCTGGGCTCACAGGGGTGAACAGATGTGTCCTGAGGCATGCTTAATATCAAAGGTGTCCACATGTGTGTGTGTGTTTGTGCATGCACAAAACATGCAGTTAGGACCCCTCTCCTCCACACACACAACCCCACAGACAGGTACACACACAAAAGGCTGTATCAGTGGTTTAAAAATAGAAAATTAAGAAGATGTAGGAGCTGTTGAGACTGCTGTGCCATTCCATTGGCAAGAGATCCAAGAGATTTTAGCTGCTGTCAGAGCAGTCTGTCATCAAAAGAGGCAGCCTTCCACTCTGCCCAATGCTAACTCCAGGTTTCTGCCCACTGAAGCTGGTCAAAAGGTCAGAGAGAACACAGAAAAAGCTGTGATTGCACAAGCAGTCCCGGGAAAGTCAGGAGAGAGGCAGGAATGACACTTCTAGTAAAAGAAGGGACTTCGGTGTGCACAAGGCTGTTGTAGAACTTCACCCCCATTTTGACCTCCTTTAGACCCGTTTGTTTCAGGAAAAACTTTCACATGGTAATCGGAGTTCTGGCACTGACACATTCATCCAAGCTCCCCAGAAAACCCGGGCAGGGTTAATCACAGCACTCCCATGTGCAAGCTTCAGATGAACATTTTTTAATACTAGCCACTCTTTTCAATGTTAAATTCAGACTTGGAAACATCACAAGCTTCCTCCCCAGCTGAAAATCTCCAAAGACTGTAAAAAAAGTCTGACAAGAAGCATAAATGTCCCCATTGTCTACAATGTCTACACTGCCTCCAGCTCTGGGGTCCCCATCCCAAGTAGGACATAAGACTTGTTGCAGTGAGTCCAAAGGAGGGCCACCAAATTGGTCAGAGGGTTGGAGCACCTTTCCTGTGAGGAAAAGGTGAGAGAACTGAGTTTATTCACCCTGGAAAAGAGAAGGCTTTAGGATGACATGATTGTGACCTTCCAGTAGCTGAAGTGAGTCTACAAGAAAGATGGAGAGGGACATTTTACAAGAGCATGTAGTGACAGGACAAAGGGGGGTGGCTTCAAATTGTAAGAGAGGTTTAGATTAGTTATTAGGTAAAAATTCTTTACTTTGAGGATGGTGAGGCAATGGAAGAGGTTGCCCAGAGAAGTTGTGGATGCCACATCCCTCTAAGTGTTTAAGGCTGGGTTGGATGAAGCTCTGAACAATCTGCTCTGGTGAAAGGTGTCCCTGCCCATGGCAAGGAGGATTGAAACCAAATGATCTTTAAGGTCCCTTCCAATCTTGGCCATTCTATGATTCTCTGAAATAGCTCTTTTAAGGCAATGTAGTGCACTCACATACTGATGGTGAAGCAAGCTAGAGCAGGGAAACTAAAATTAAATCAAAGAAGTGGGTAGAGGAACAAGTGTCTGGATTTGCTGCAAGGCACTTCCATTGACATGATGCTGTTGGTGTCACCCACGTGTATTCACCATGGATGTGGGAGGCTTGGGTCTGGGGCTGTTCACAGCCTGCAGAGATTTCACAACTTTCACAGTCCTGGAAAATGTTCAGACCTGAAGACAGTGAGGCACATTGACAGGGAACAAGTTGCTCATCTCCTGGGAACAAAGCAAAGTGGGCGGAGGGGAGCACAGATGGGACTGAACTGGAGCATGAAGCCTACAGTATAGGACAGTAAAATGCATTTTAATTTTGACTAGGTAGTAAGAAAAAAATAATTTACATCCACTCCACTTTAAGCACATAGAAGAGTCTTGCAAAAGCCAAGAGTGACCATGCTCTTTCAAAATGTGACAGTCAAATGGCTCATGCTGCACTTGGGTACCTCCACAGCCACCGCCAGGTACTGGAGAAATGGCTGTGTTAGCTAGTTCTTTTAGACTGGTGTGCTCATGTCCCAGAAAGGGGTTTCAGTACAGCTCTTTGAACTGTGACTTACTTGTCACTTGGGCCAACAAGAGCATTTACCACACTGAGTCCTTGAGATTGTCCCTGCTAACAGGAGCAATATTTGAGTGCAACACTGAGCAGAAGCTCAGATCCAGCAAAGCATGTTAAGGGATGTATGTACATGTGTAAACACACACTCTGACTGGGTCTCCCTGCGTGCCTCCTGATGCTGCCAGGGAGTGTCCCTGGAAGGAATTAATTTGGTTTCTCCACAAGAAGCCACGACTCAAACTTCCCCTGAACTGTCACAAGTGTGGCAGCAATCACCTCCCTCTTGCATACCAGACAAACCAGGCAGCAGCTCCTGTCAGTGCTGAAGTTTTATATCTTTACCACACCAGAGGCTCCTTGCTTGCGCTGTGGCTGCCAGAAGCCAAGGCTGCTTTCCATTATTCAGGTCAGAGTTTGCTCTCTGGTCTGTGGGGAATCAGACCCTAGGATCAAACACCTCTCTGTCTGGCATTGCTCCAACAGGCGTGCAAGGGAGTTTTGTTTGTGTAGAGACAGATTTGTCTCTGGGTTCTCCCTCGGAAAGCTGCACAGCATACTCTGGAAACCATGAGCAATGGACATTCTTGTTGTAGTGAATTACATTTGCCAGATTTAATTTATTCAAATGAGAAACTTTTGGAATTCATCCATTTCCTACTATGTATTGTTTATAAAATCAGTGGTGCAGCATCTCCAGAGAGTCATGAGCCAACTGCTACACATGACCTGCTTTGGGATTCAGGCTGCAACAGGAAACTCAGCTTGGAACAAGAATTCTCTCATAAATGAACTTTTGAAACTGGATCTACATTGTGAAATATTTGGATATTGAGCAATGGAAGAATGTGGAACATAAACACTATCAACTGCTTCCTTTGAGCATTAGCAAGCTTCAGCAAGCAGCTGGGTGCCACTTTGGTATAGGGCATGCAAGGAGGCTGATCAGAAAGCAGGGCTTGTAGGGGTGCCTTTGTAATGTGCTGGTTACAAATTGTACTACGTGCCCCCTGATAGCCATTCCTTCTAGTTACTAATGTGGCTGAAAAATTTGCAAGTTAAAATTGATAGTAATGCCTTTTGCTCCTCAAGTCTCTAGGACAGTACTTTCTTTCCTGCCTATGATTTTGCTATGAAGTAGTATTTGACTGTTCTGAGGGTGGGTTTGTGTCATCTACTACATCCTGAAAGTTCTGCTCAGAGAAATCTAATTTAATCAGGGATTACTTGGATGTCCTACTGAGCCCCACTAGGATTTGACTTGCAGGCAAGAGGACATGCACTTTATTGGCTCTAATTCAGCAATGGTCCAAAGCTGCAGGCAGTCAGCTCAGACTTCAACAAAATATACTGCTGCTTCACCAAAGTGAGCTGAAGAACACATGCCCTTCTAGAAGTAATTCTGATCCAGCAGCTCAACAATAAAGAAAGCCCCTCCTTTTTTTTTTTTTTCCTTCTTCCTTTTTTTTTTTTTTTCAAATAGTGTCCCAAAACTTTTTTCTGCAAATGATGCAGATTTCTTCATTATACCATTTATACAATTTATACCTGTCAACAGTAGCTTTGATCTGTTCAAGGGTAGCTTGCCAAGCAAAGCCTCAAGCAAGAGTAGGACACTGCATTGTGTGCAAGAAGAGACTGAGTTAAAAAAAAATTCTTTTCAGACAGGCTGAGTGCCAGAGCTTGAAACCAGCTGTGAGCTTTAGTCTTCACAGAGCTGCAGTGTCATCTTTAAATAGCACTCTGACCTTCAGGATGGCTTTCCCAAGGATACATCCCCCTCTCTTCCTGTAACTCTCTGCATGATCACTCTGGCCCACAAGTCTGCCTACTGTACCCTCATCATCTCTAAGGAACAATGATGAAGAGGATATAGATGTGTCACTGTGCAGCTGTAATTCAGTGAGTGCTGGTGACAGTGACATGTAAACTGGGCAGCACAGATCCCACAGGAGACAAGCCACCCCAGAGGTGCCCTAGGACCCATGAGGGTTATGGCTGTACTGAAGCTCCTTGAAAATTAACCTGTTGGTTTTGCCATTATGAGCTGATGGAAAGCTGATGTGGGCAGACCATTGAGCTAGCACCTCAGGTTGTATGTCCAAGATATATGTAGGTAAAAAGTATTCATAGATCTAAGACAGGGACAGAAGAAACTCTTTTTCTTCCTCTCCCTATGAAATCATGCATCTTTGCTACCCTCTTGATTCCTGATTTATTCTTAATAAAGCACTTAGATATTTGTCTAAAGCATTATCTCAAACAAGTCTGGGAATAAATTGTGATTCTTCACTGATTCATTTCATACAGTCACTTAGGCTCAAGATTAACAAGGCATTCAATCCATTGCTTTTCTTGCATTTGAGCCTCAAACAGCTCTAATCCCAAAGACCTTGCATCCAAGTGTAAAATAAGAGACAAAGGTGTGAGAACACAGAAGCAATGAACCCTATAGATGAATTTAATGAGCAACAGCCTCAGCAGTTTCCCAGTCTGTCTCCAAGACACTTCTGTGTGGAGTCTGAAAGATTACTAAATGGAAGTTTGCACATACATGGGGGAAATCCTTGTCAGCTGAGAGGCAGCATGAAAACACATGGCTACCCACTTTGTGGAGGCATGCATAGGTGAGAATATGAAGATGCTGACACTTAAACCTGAAGTCAGTGCAACTCTGCATGCCTGAAGTTAGGCAGCAGCTGCAGAGTTTTGTCAAGGCAATTGACTACATCTCTATAAACTGGAGGGAAAGGTACCCTTGAGATCTCACAAAATTTTAGCTTTCAGCTTCCAAGCATCCTTATTCTCATCTCTGTTTTTATACAGAGTTGAGGAGTCTCACTTACTTAGGTTGTCCCATCTCCACTGACCATGAATTTGGCTCTGCCGTGCCTGAACACTCTGCCCTGACCCAGCAAACCACTTCAGTGTGTTTATTTTTAAGCAGGTGAGCAGTCCTTCATGATTCTTGTGTGATACCTTCTCTAATGGATCTGTTGTTACCACAGATACCTCTGGAACATTTAATCTCATTTTTTCCCTTCACTTACTGGCCTTTTTCCCTAACCCTCTCAGTTTTCTGATAACATATGTACTTTTAAGTATTACATCTTTTTCCTCCTCTGAGTTTGCATTTGCATAGACCTTTAATTCACAATGAAAGGTTATCCAATAATTAACCAGTATTACAGTATTGCTTCTTTATTATTAAGGGAAGACAGATCTCTGTTTCATAAACCCACACCATCATAATGATACTCCAGAATGTACTCATTAAGAAGAATTATACAGACAATTAAAGACTGTAATTTAATTTCTCCTTTTTATTCATGGTTAGGAATGTGAATGAACTAAACATGCAAGTTACTGATGTGGTTCTGTAAGGATGTTTAGTCTAGCATATTTTGCCAGACAGCTGCCCTGTTGCAAGAAAATAGTGAAACTAATTATCGTATTTTCCTCATTAGTTATTACAGATGAATAATTTCTAGCTATTTAACAGATCTGTTATGGATATAGCAGCTAAATTTCATACCCAGCATTAGAATATTCATCAGAGATACTGTTTAGTAGGAGGATGTTTTTGTTTGTGCATTCAGCCTTGCCTCCAGTGATCTAAAATTAGATCTCCTTTGGAAGTCAGTGCCACTGTTGTAGAACCTGGGCTGAAAATAGGAGCTCGTATCTCTTTGGTGTCTAGCGACCACACCTGAGCCAGGTTTTCTGATAACGTTTTGAAGCTCCTCATTATCACAGACTAAGATGTCGATGTCCATCTCTCTCTCCCATTTTTAGTGCTGGGGTGGTTTATGGCCACGATGTCAGGCATGGAGGCCACCAGACTGGCTACTGATAGGTTGCAAGTGGCCAAAAAAAGTGGCTGCTGCAGTCTAAAGTGTTGCAAAGCTCTGCAGTTTGTCCATATATCAAGTATGCACACTTTGTGGATAAGAAATAGAAGTGACAGTAACAAACTTCATAAAAGCATTGTGCATCAAATCTGGTGGCTGTTTGGTTGGTTAGTGTTTTTTATTTATTTTAAAATAAATCTTCATTTCATTGCCAAAGCAATGCCAATTTTTTGTTCAGTAAGAGTTCAGTTTCCTTTAGGAAATATTGTGAAGATGAATGACAGGGACCCTGGAGTGTAAGTTCTATGGCATTATATTTTACAACAAAGACCTAATGACCAGATCAATCTCTAGACTGATATCATTATTTCCTTGATCCCTACAGAGTTTCTTCATTCAGATGTTTTCCTACCCACACACTTCTATGAATATTCTGTCAGCATTGTGAGTAACTCAGAGCCAAACTTGGTCCTATGTAAGTGCCTCCACAGCGCAGCAGTTCAGGACTGTTATGAGCATCCTTCCATCTTGAGTATAGTCACCTCTGTAACAGTAACATTTGACACAGGCAATCTTAGCAGGTAGTCTAGGGATATTTTCTGAAGCTACAGATTATTGCAGCTATCAAGCCATGAGGTGAGAAAGACAGCAGTGAAGTTTGTATCTGGAAATTACTCCATCAGTGTGGACAATGAGAAGCCAGGGCAGGATGCAGGCACAACAGGCATCAGCAAAAAATTACTCCCTAGCCGTGTTGTATAAAACAAGCGTCCACGGTCAAGAAGTGTTAGTTGGGGAGGGTAATATGTGCCTTTCTCAGCCCACTCATTAAACCTACCCTTGAAAATTGATAGTTTTTCAAGGAGCACCCAGTGAGAGGTCTGGAACAGATGGTTTTAAGCACTGTATTTGCTCAGTCAGTGCTTCCTGCCTGAACCCAACTGTGTTGAGAAGCAGCAGAGGTGACTCAGAGATTTGGACATGGCTTGTAATTTCACTACACACAACCCACAGGCACATGACTTCTTTTTCCACATTGTTACTGAGTTATGCTACAGTGAATGTTAATGACCCACAATGAAATGATCCCCTACACCGAACAAGGAAAACCACTATCCACAAATCCCCCATTTTTTTCCTCTTGCCTCTATTAAAATAATTAATCACAATAGGGAAAAGCACACACAGGCTTGCTGTGAGGTCACAGTGAAATGATACATCACAAAGGCTATAAAAACATTATAAACATGAAATTACAAGTAGCATTAAAAAAAATAAAACAAAAATTAAATCACTCTGGAAAAGGAAACAGAGAAGTGAGAACCTCCACTGACACACAATATTAATATTGGTCAAATGAGGGACTTCAGCAGGGAGCAAAAGGTCAGTGCAGGAAGGTTTTTGGTGATCAGGAGGAAAGCAGCAGGTAATACTGGAGAGAGGGAAAAACTTTGGCCTGATGCATATTGAGAGAAGGCATGTTGCAGCCTCACCAGGGCTGGCATGGCTACTTGGCATCCTCCACCAAATGGTGGGTGGCAATGCAAGTGACAGCTATACATGTCTGGTGTCAGCCAGGATGGTCCTCCAGTACATAACCAGGAGAGCTGTTGCTTGATGCTCACATTATTTTTCAGCTTAACATCTCCAGGAACTAAACAAACTTTCCTGGTAAGCTAGTAAAGATCTACAACATCCAGGCTTTATGAGTATAAGTGTCCATTGTTGGTGAAATAGGTCAGTGATGAGCAGGCTGAGAGGTTGGACATGCTGTGCCAGTGTGGGTGAAATCTGTTCCTCTCCCAGCTCCTGCTGTTTCCAGGAAAGGCATGGAGGGCACTCACAAGTTAGCTGCTGATGGTGTTGTGCTGCTGCCAAATGATCTTCCACCATAAGCCCAGGCAAGCAACAAATCCCTTCCCAGGGATCAGAAAAGGGAGTGAAAGTGTCTGCCTGAAGCAGAGGAACTCACAGCCACTGACCTGGGGCTCCTCAAAGAGGACATTGACACTGCACTGTGCAGTGGGGAAAGATTTGTCCCTGTGTCTGCAATGAGTGCCATGTTCACTTTCCAGTGATGAGGAAGTGTCACAGCAGCAGACAAGCCACTCTCTGTCTGATGAGTTCTTGCCATTCCACACACCGCACAGCTCTGGCATGGAGTTTGCCTGCATTGGCACTGCAGGGAAATTGGATTAGGCAGTCTGCTAAACAAAAAAAAAATATGGTACACCACTGCAGTGAGAATGCATTCAAATGCCCATACTCAAGAAAATATTTTGTTTGCTGAGGGAAATATGATTTTCTTCTGTACACTAGACCTGTCTGACATAATTCAGAGGTTAAGATGGGAATAATCCAGGGGATGTCTATAATCTAATACTGCCAGAACCAGAGGTAGAATTTCATGCATGGAGAAGAAAACTGACTCTATTGAAATGTATTTATCCTTATAAACCTGGTTCTTTTCTAGTGGGCCTCGAGGAAAGCAGGAACAATACTGCAGCAAATCTATCTGTTGCAAGTGCTAACTCAAGATGCTAGGTCAGAAATATTTACTAAGACAGCCTTTAAAGCATGAAAGTGCACAACATCTTAAAAATATATACTAAGTAGCAGGACACAATGTTTGCAATCATTTTTTTTATTACATCGTGTCTCATCATTTGCTCTAATTGAGTTTTGCTGATAAACAACAGTTTTGATCCTGTCTCCTTTCTGGTTTTCTCCCTCTAGTCAGTCAAGGAAAAAGGATAATATGGTAACAAGAATAAAATTAAGATTCTATGGCTATGTAAATAGCTGGAAATTAGCATAGGCTAAGTTGCAAATAAATACATACATGCATGACTTACAGGAAGGAGAAAATGTGCTCAGAATGCAAAATACAGCAAAATTTCTTTTCATAGTATAACCCTGGAGTGTTATACCCATGGAGTGTGGGACTCCAGCAGGAATAGGCAACAAAGTTCACTCTGTGCAATGAGTTTTAATTGGAGAAATACAGAAGCAGAAGAGAAACTGCTGATGAAATGATAGTGCATCCCCAAAGGAACCTCTACTGGGGATAAACTAAAAGGAGTTAACTGTTTGGATATATTCCAAATAAACTTTATGTTTCATATTACTTGTTTCTTTTTTTTCACCAGGGAAAAGAAAATAAAAAAGCCAACCAGAGTTTTTACCTTATTAATGGAAATCAATTAGAAACAGTCCAAAAATCAAATAGAAGCCAAGTGAAATGCAGAGCTGACTAGAAGCTCTGAAGGAAATGTTCTTTGTCTTGACTAGGCTATTAGAAAACAAAATATAAAAGCAGTAAGAGCTTCAAAGAAATGCAGTGGACCAGGTCCAAATCCCAGCAACACACTGGGCTGGAAAAGATTCACTGGACCGTCTAATTTATTTAACACTTTCAATTCCTAAAAGTGTACCCATTATAAATAACACAGCATATATTAAAAACCACATCACATTTCTTTGAAATTAATGAATGGCTGCTGAATTTGAGCTCCTAATTTCCACTTAAAAAACACTTAGTGCTAACAGGAGCTAAATTGTTTGAGTTACTCAGAGCAGGGGAATGCAAACAAAAGAAATCTTGGGCACAGAAAGATTAAGAGTAAAAATGGCTATTGAAGGGGAAAAAAATTACTCATACAATTTTATTTTTAATTATTTCTATTATTCTATTATTTTTATTTTTAATTATTTCTTTAATGCTCGTAAATGCAAGTTTAGCCTTAGTTTCAAGGGCAAGATACTGAAGTTGAGGTACACTCCCTCTGCATGATAGAGATATAGTTGCTCAGTAACCCACACTGTATTGGAACCAGCTTCACTAAGCCAGCTTATCAGTGTGAATCCTGAGGCAGGGGTGTGGAAAGGAAGACGTGCTTCAGCTTTCCTGCCAAGGTGTCCAAAGGTGATAGAGAAGAAGCCTTCTTCTCTCTCATTCCTCAGAGATTTTTCCTTCCCCCCTCCTGTCACATCCTCTGCATCTACAAGAAGGTGGCTTCTGGCATGTTGAGGTTCAAAGTTGTATTTCCCCCTTAAGAGGGAATTCAAGTGCAAATTCTCCATTGGTGTAAAACAAGAGCAAATTCTCCATCAATGTAAACTGGCTTGGGTGAGTTGGCTTCACTAGACTTACACAAACTAAACCAACAAACTTCAGAGGATATAGAAAATTTAAAATTGTTTAAAAGTATTTTAAAAATTTAGCAAACTGATTGGCATGTATGATATGTGTGAAGAGCACGAAGTCTGAGGATGAAGAAGATGAGTCAATAGGAAAAAAGTGCACAGACCAGTGGGATCAGGAAACACATCTCATGCATACACACACTGATGTTTCCACATATCCACACAAGTCTGTTTTCTGGGTTACTGACAGTGCCAGGTCTGCTTTGAGCTCAGGCTGGTGTATGTAAGGTCAAGTGACCCTGACGCCCCAAGGGAAGAAAACTTTGTACCAATATCCACTGGAAAACTGTGACTGGCTCTCAGGGCCCCACTGATGGCCAGCAGGCCAGAGGTAAAGGGGAATTTGTACTGTCTGCAGATGAACAGGAGAATTTCCTCTCTATTGCTGCCAAGCCAGCACTTTTCATCAGCATCCAATCAGCATCAGAAATGCTTTAAAAGAAAAAAAAGAAGGTCTTTGAAGCAGAGTCCTTTTGTGTATCATTGCAGAGCACAAAGGGGCCCCTATTCCTAAGGAGGGCCTCTTAGGTACTGACTCAATATCACAAATTGTAATAATAAAAATAATTTATAGTATTATTTTTGTAAGTAGGGATTTTCCCTGTCTTTTTCTCCCTCTGAAACTTGCCAAGCTAAAGAAAATGGCTTCTCTGCTACCACTGGAAAAGCAGAGAAAGAAAAAAGATCTTTTTTGTTGTTCTCATTGGATGAGATACCAAAGAAATGAAAAGAGAATGTTTGTATTCCCATGAGCCTTTGTGAAGCTATGCACATATCAAAGGCAAGACAAGAGCTTGGAGAATACACAGAGATGTAAAATCCAGGCTCAGCTTTAGCCTCTCTGCCGTGCAGAGACAAAGCACCACTCAAAATATTTGTGTTCGTGAGTGTTTGCATGTACAGGTGAAAGCAAGAGAGAGAAGAAGATGCAGGGAAATAGGAAAAGAGAGAAAAAGAAAATAGATGGCTATTAGGGAGGGACGAGAATAGGGAAAAAGGGACATATTTAGTCACAATAAATGTTGATAAGTTTTGTTACAATTTGCACAAATATTTCACTTTCAGTATGTTTATTGAAAAATTATATTAAAGCAAATGTTTAGAAAAGAGGATTGTTGGTGTTTTCCTCCTTTTTATGAAGTTTAAACCCTCAAATCTATCTTGGAATTTGAATTTTACCCCTTTCACATGTTAGAGTAGAAAGCAGGGAAAAATATAGCAGATAATGAAATGAAGGAGAAAAGGAATGGTGACATAAATGAAGGGGGGAATTTGCAAATCTGAAAATTTTGGTAACTCTTATTTCTGACAAAATTTATATATCATTGAGCAAAAAAAGTGTTCCTGTTAAAACCTGACATTATTCTCAATTATTCTGCACAGTGCCAGGCTCATTTTTCAATGACATCTGGTTATTATTATATATTACATTCATTACAGGAGAGGCCAGAGGTTCTCAAGCTTCTGTCATGCTGAGTAAGTACAATATTTAGGAAAGATTATCCCCATCTTAAAGAACTGACAAGTTAACTAGGGACAGGATACAACCAGCAGGTGAAGAACACAAGAAGGGAAGATGGAGAGAAGGAATAAGGTAAGAGACCATAGTGAGAACATAAGGAACACAGCAGGAGGGGGTTACTACATATTTCACAAGCACCTTCTCCTTTGACTTGATTACAAACAAGCCATGGGCTCTGGTGTGTCCCCCAAAAGTCACTTTCTCCATGATCAGTGAGTACAGTGGGACTGAAAAGGGAGCTGAGGGTGGCTGGCTCCCCATAGATACAAAAAATGTGGTGGAGCTCCAGCTAATAGCACACAAGTCACTCACTGTGAGGAAGCAGGTCAGCACTTAGGTGAGCACATTCTGGAGAAAGGCAGGATATTAGATCAAGCAGAGATACAACATAATTTCTCCTTACACATGAGTACATTTTCAAAGCATCCAATGAATCAGGGAATGCAGCAATGGGTGGGCATGAGAATGACACTTCCATGGCCCCAAGAAGTTCAGGACTGTCCTCCATTAGCCACAGCCTCCTTCTTCCCTGTCACTGACGTTAGAAACTCAGCTGTTGTGGACAGAAGTTCTTTAAAATCTGTCAGCACAGTTGTGCCAAGTTCTCAGTTAGTCTGTGGTGGGTTGTTCAGTGGCTCTGTCACTCAGCAGGGGGAGACTTATACTCTAATTCCTTTATATAACTTTGCATGGTGTGAGGAAGAGAGTCTCAGTTTCCCTATCAACACTAGGGCTTTTTTTATCCAAAAGTTCACAAACTGAAACCCTCCTTTTGTGTCCAATTTTGTTGTATTGACCTTGGACGTATTGAGTATGAAACTGCTACTCATTGCTCTCCAAGGATGGGGTCATGATGCACTCCTTTATAGAAATCCATGCCTGCTCCTCACTCCAAATGCCATGAAAGGCTGAGGACTCTTCTTTCCTCAGCTTTAGACCAGTGGTGCACCTGTACCATCAAGGCACTACCATGCCTAGTGCACAATAGGGGCCATCTTCTCATGCACTGAGAAAAAAGAAGTGGGAAGTCTCATAACCATTTACTAGGATTGAACCTTTGCTATCTCCCTATGGGTAGGGGACAACCACTGCCAGCTACTTTGGAAGCAATACTTTGTCTGCTAGCTACAAAGAACTACAGCTGCACGTAGCAACAGCACTGTTATCCTCTATTCAGAGGCACCTCTTTTAGAGAAGGGAAATTCTATTATTACTGGTCTGGGATATTTACAGGAAAATATCTGCTAAGGAACTTTCCACTATAAGTAAAAGGCCTCAAAAATGTCTCCCTAACCTCTTTTATTTGTACTAAACTATGCAAACATGTGGTCTCATGACTTTCCCAAGTTTTCAGAAAGAAAACATTAGAAAAAAGTACAATGATTTAATTTTTTTTTTCCAATGACTCAGCGTTTGTGTGAAACAAAATGTTTCATGGCATTTGTCTGAGATTTCCATGGTTGGTGAAATTTCCCTAGTAACAACTGCTTAGAGTATCACTGGCCAGAAACTTCAGCGTTATCAGATTTATGCCTTTTCTATTACCTGCAGCAATAAACTGCTTTAAAAAAATCCTCTTTTTCCCTAACTACAAATTGAATTTCAATAAATGTATGTAATACAGTCACATGAAAGCACAAGGCAGAGTTGTGCACAGTCTTAAAATTTTACATGCAGTACTCCTTCCCTTAGAAGTTTGAATCAGATATTGTCCAGCCTTAATGTATCTGGCCTCCCTGGGCTAGGCAAAGCAAAAAACACACCTGAGTCGAAACCTTCTGCTGTAGTCAAATTAAAGGCATAAAAAGGGAGAGTGACTTTGGCAGGCAAGAGGAATCACTAAAATGGTCTTGTGACCTTCAAATTCCCGGCTGGCTAGTAATAGGAGAACCTCTGCCTAAACTCGGACATCTTCAGGGCTGTCATAAATTGGATGAAGGATCTCTGGGAGCCTTGCACTACACTGACATAGCTGGCACACGTCTAATTTCTTCAGCCTTGCCTCAGGAGGTTATACAACCTTGTCTCATGACAACCCATATCTCCTATAGAGGGAGAATTTTCAGCTCCAAAGAAGAGATGACTGTCTTCCTGCTCCTTTTACACCTGCAGTCTAGTATAAGGCAACACAAGGGAACTAGGCTTTTAATGGCCAATGCCTGAATGCCATGAGATTGACTACATTGCAGCTCTATCCATTAAACTCCCTACCTCATCTTTGGCAATCCCTCACCTTTGAAAGGTTACTATTATTCTCATTATTATCTCCTGGTAGGAGTTGAAGAACCATATAGCTTTAGTGTTTGTTTTTTTTTTAATAGACATCAATCTTTAATGTGTAACAGAGAGCCCTATCCAAATTGCTTCAAAGGGTCAGTGAAGGCCCGCTCACAGACACAGTCCTACTGGTGTCTGTAAGTCTGTGGTGGTTAAGTAAGAGCAGGATATGTGTGTTCATCATCAATACTTCAGAGGTGGGAGCTGAGCACTGTCCCACTGTCTTCTCCTTTTCCTCTTCTTTCTATTCTACCATGCCACTGCAAAGCATATTCTCAGTAAAGCTTTGGCAAGAGGTTCCCAATCTGTGGCTCTGCTGAGGGGTTATCAGTTGGTACATAAAATGGCATTATATAGTAAAATGTTTTAAACTTATGAACTCCCTCTGGCTTCAGGTGTGGTGTAGGAAAAAGAAAGTTGAAACTGTCTGACCTGTTTGAGAACCAGTGATTTAGGCAACAAACTCCCACTGACATGAGAACCAGCTGCAGTTAGGAACTAAGCACAAGTACAGCCTTGAACAGAGGTCCTCTGAATACATGTAGCTTGTATTTCGCCAAGACTCATCATTATTGTGCTACTAAAATGATGATCATGGTCCTGCCATGCATCATGCAAACAATATAGAAGCAGTATCAGCAGACACTGTAGCTTTCAGCACTTCTGTGTATTTGCAGTCATGGCTTTTCTGAGGATTTGGCTGTGTCAGAGGCAGCACTCAGGTTTACAGGACAAGCAAACTAACCAGGTCCCATGCTGAATTCAATGGTAAACCATAGTGTCCACAGTGTCTGAGGTCACTTTTCTTGCTAAAAGTGAGCATGGAAACAGTTGTCTGGACCTGCAGCTGCGTTTGTGGATGAGGTTCCTTCATTTCACCATCTGCAGTATTGCATCCGTCTTGGAAAGAGTAAGTTGGCAGTGACTGGCAGCAGAAGGTGCTTATGGCACCCCCAGTTCCTTCACTGAACAGCATTTCACCACCTCCTGGGAAGAAGGATAGCAATGACACCATTGTCACCATCGGCTGACATAAAGAAAATCAATACTGAAGGTAACATTTCAGCACTGTCAAGTAGTCAATGTCAGCCTGTAGTACAGAGATAGTCCAGTATTACCATTTCAGAAAAGGTAGTGTAGTATATCAGACTCCACCACTGGAGATAAATGCTGACTTTTAATGGCTCCTATTACACACAGTACCTTCAAAATTATTTATGGACGATAACTGAGTAGGTTCCCCATTGCATTTTCAAAGGATTTCATGACAACTTTTCCACTTCACATATACTTCTGTTATTTCTTTGGCCAAAGAAGGATAAATTTGGCTTAGTTTTGACCAACGAGCTGGAGTTTGGCCAGTAATAAGAGCTCTTGCCTTAAACCCCAAAGCTTACAGGTTCAGTCCCCACTGGCTGAATCTTTCATGACACAAGGCAAGAATATAGAATAGATGCAAGGGTCATAACTCAGGACTTCTAGGTGGTAGAATATCTTAATGACACAATTGAGAACAAAAGGACTGACCTCAAAATTTGATATAAATGAGTTTGCCTGCCATGTTATCACTTAAAGAAGCCAGTAATGATTACATACATAGATAGATTCATCTATTGAATTGCGCAGATGCAAGGGGAGACCTGGGCTTGCTTTACTCCTGCCCTGGTGGCAAGATGGGGAGAACGAAGGACTCTCCCCTACAGCAGCAGGTCTTGACCCAAGTGCTCTGATCCATCCTTCAGCCACGGCAGCAGCCTCTTCAGTGTAGGCAAAGTTGACAACACAGCCAAAGGCTTTTGCTGCCTCTGAGAGCTTATCGCCCTTTTCTGCCTGCAGATGGTCCTAGTACCAGCATGGCAGACAGAAAAGCAAATAACACTATTTGAAAGTGTTCCAGCTAGGGCTAACTTCTAGTGCAACACAATTTAGACAGAGTAGTCTAGGTCTGTAAGTGACAGTTTGGCCTGATTTTTAAGACAGGCAAATTAGGATTTACAAACCCTTGGTTGTATTCAGGTAGTTTCCACAAGCAGTTGTATGTTCAGGAAGGCAAATAATATGCCAACCAAGTCAGGACAGGCTTGTAGTAAACTAAACTCCACTTTGATTATTGCTGATGATAAAAATACAACTTGTTTGGGCTTTAGTGAGGAGATGGAAATTTTAATACATTCTTACAGTCTTTTGCAATTATTTCTGCTTCTGCCAGAGCCAGGCAATTGAATGTGCAGCCCAGTCTTTGCCTTACTACGCTCTGTCATATTTTCTAGAGGATCTGGGGAAGGAAGCCTGCAAAGAGGAATTCTGAACTTTTACCAGTCAATTCTGCATAGAATTACTCTGCCCTCCATCCTCCAGATTCTATAAAATTAAAAGTATTTTTTTCATCCTGTATTTGATGCCTGCAGACAGATGAGATGCCTAGCTCAAGCATATTTCTTGGTGGCAACCCCATACTATACAAAATGATATCATTAAACAAGAGCTGATAGATATGAGTCTCGTCAGCTGCATTGTTTACTCTATTCTCGTAAAGTAATTGCAGATTCATGGTTGAAATTTACACTTAGCTTTCCTTGTATTAACTACAGCAGCTTTCATTATCTGTCAACACAAATTTCATGATCATGGTGGGGAAAAAAGGGTGTAGCACAGGATAACAGTGCATCAGATATCTAGTAGCAGCAATCAACACCAGTTGTTGTGCAATAAGTAATGACTAATCAGCTTGGCTGTGTTGTGCATTTCTTAATATGTTGCCACAGCCCCCGCTTTCTGAGATGGACTATAAAACACCTACTTAGGATCATACCCAAGGAGGTTGTGTGTGCACCTCTTCTTGTTCTCGTTATTGCTAGTGTCATTAGATGAGATTCATCTGATGCCATTACTTGTGCTCGTTAAAATCTTTGTGACTAGAATATGGTACAGTATCAGAATTTTAATGCCTCATATATTCTCTGAGAGATGATGGCAATAAATGCTACTGCTTTGACCTTCTCTATGTTTTATCATTTGATTCACTGATCACCTCCATTCGTTCGTCTCCATTTGTGCCCATATAGAGAATGAAGAACCAGGAAATAAGAACTCCAGTCACCAATAGACAAAAATATTTACAAAATTTAATGTCTCCATTTGTAAGCAAAGCAACAGTTTATAGCCTTTGATCATCTGCATTAAGTATTACTATTCTGCCTTTTCCTTGAGACAGGGATTGTTGTGAGCAGGCAGAATGGCAGTGTGTTTGTCCTGGAGTGTTACAGGAACACTGCAGAAGAGCCTGGTAACTACATATGCTTGCGACAATTCTTGCAGTGAGAAATGGGGAAAAGGGCTTTCTGTTTGGTACTACTTACAAGACTGACTTTAAAAGAATTTCTAGGAAGCTTTATTTTGATTGATGTGAAGGTGTAGCAGCAATCAATTAACCCTATCACTGCCATGCTTTCCTCAAGCTTTCTTGATAACTGGCACCCTATTACTGTATATAGTGAAAAGAATTTAAACAGATTCTCAGAACAGGGATATCTAGGTGAAGATATGTTAGGCATGTTGCCAAACCTCAGCCACCAAATTCAGGAGCTTATTTTAGAAGCCTAGATTGGACTCAACTCCCCACAGCTCCCTGAATAGAGAAGCAGAACATTTTAGGACTCATTTGGTCTGTTTTAAACATCAACCTGTTTTCTGTACAGGCAATGAACAGAAGGAGTTCTTTCAGAAGATGATCTGTAGCACCTGAATTAGACATATACTCTAGACCCGTCTCTCTCTCCTTTGCCTGTTGAGGGAGAGCAGCCCTTCAATATAAGCTCCTAAACTGGAGGCTTAAAACTGGGCAGCATGATTACCTCCCCTACTCAAAACACTTGACCTGGATGCTCCTGGGTGGTGAAAATGGAGTGTTGTCTGATGCACACTCCCTACAACAGCAACTTGTTATTCAAGGGGGTACTTCTTTCACAGGCTCACTGAATTAAGGGAGTTCACCTGATTTATAGGACAGATTGGGGTGTGGTATTTTGAAGCTGAATTGCTTGAGCTTATCCATAAAGAACAAAAAGATTCCACTTGAAAGTGTGACAGAATTTCTTTTTTTTTTTTTTACCTATTTCCTTTCACAAACATCTACTTTTTAACAGGTAGATTATGAAATAAGGCCCCATTTGCTCCTGCACTATGCTATGCCTTGGTACAGGAAAGGACTATACATGGAGGTTCATTACTCCATGAAGCTCCTGTGGCTTTCAGCACTATATATAAATCTGCCATGAAAAAAACAACTTTTTTTTTACCTGTCACAAGAATTTACTCATCTAGCTTTGGGTAGAAATTTTTACAGGTCCCCAGTACATAAAAAATATATCAGCAGTAAAACATGGCCCAATTTAGCCTCATACCCAAGCCAGAGCTCTTTGGGGAACAGACAAAGCAAGTGGCTGCCCAGAGCAGCAAACGGTCAAAGAGAGGCAAAACACTTGTGACTGCTGCTGTCTTTGTGATTGACAGAATACAGGAGAGCTAGAATGGCTGCTGCTCTTCCTTCAGGGTCACTGTGGGGCAACGTGGCTTGTGGCTACGCTTGTGGCATGTGTCAGATGATGCAATGGAGTGGTGGTCACCATCCCATCCTCCTACCTTTCTGGCTGCAGAAGAAGAAATTACAGCTTCTCTGCAATGGCCCCTGCCCCACTTCCCTTCTTCTTGCTTTCCTCTTCAGGTAGGGGTTGTGCCCCAACCAACCTCCACCCCTTTGCTGTGGGGTGGGAATGCTCACTTCTGGGAAGCCTTTGTAAGCTCTGGCCACGACTTTGGGAAAAACATTTAGAGATGGCTTATTAATGGCACTTAGCAGCCCTCATATTATACTCATCAGGGGACTTGGTACAGTGGCAGTCAGTCAGAGCATCCCAGACACATATTTCACCATGGTGGGTTAGGCAATATGGTGCCTCAAAAGCTGACCACAGGTTTTGCTTATCTGCTGTTTACCTCTACAGCTAGGTCATACAGGATGTGGAGGTGCCATAGTTAACCGATGACACGTGGAAGTAGAGTGCAACACAAAATCAGTACTGAGGTCTTCAGCAACCCAAAATCTCCCCAGAGCACAAGGGAGCTCATCTGCAATGGCAACAAGCTGGCAAGGATGTGGGCTGGTGGCACCAAAAGGGTTAAACTGCTGGCTCAGAAACAAAGTAAATTGGGGAGGGAATGTAAGAACACATCTAAACAAAACTGATTGCTAAAAGAGGATAATTAGAGAAACTCCTTCTCCTCTCTAGAAGTGCAGCAGTGAAAACCATGGTTTCAGTGGAACATTGTATCCACTCCATACTGATCTATGTGAGACAGATCCAGAGACAGGTTAGGAAGGACCAGAGAGTAGGATACTCAGTGAAAGGAACTGATAGTTTTAGCAGGAGAGGATTGGTCCCTAGGTAATTTCAGGATGACTTGTCAGCTCAAAGTACCAATGCAAAGATAAACATGATTTCACACTAAAAGATATTTAGACGCTATTGTCCAGAAAGGTATCTAATCTGATATAATTGTGAAGCAGGAAGAGCACAGCCATGGTTTTACCTTCCATGACAACATAGTTTTATCCTGATTGGGCCAGACCTAGGGTAAGTGTCATTGACAGTAAGTTAAAACTTTGCTAAACAGAAAAAAAGCAAGTGGTACTCTGTCCAGTCAGAGATACAAAATTACCTATATCCAAGACAAATATATCAACTTAGGCACTTTACTACTGGTTTTGTGCTTTGTTTGTTTTTTGTTTGTTTGGTTGGGTTTTTGTTTGTTTTTTCTAATTCCATATGTGTACAAACAATTACATGAGCAGGTGTTGTCTTGTTTTACTGCTACATCTCAAAAATCCAATTTTTACATGTTTGTTTTATGTAAATATCTGCTTGTTTAGCAGGAAAATCTGAGATTCCTTTTTCTCCCTCTTATTGGAAAGGAGATATGAAATGAAATAGCATCTCAGTAACTTCTCTGGTTTTTCTTTTATAAGGGTGAATTTATTCATATGTCAATGGTAATACTTAATTTCCCATATATCTTATACAATGTATATACCATATTCCAGACACAGTGCCATTTTTGAGCAGTAGATGAGGAGCTCTGAAATCAGACAGTGTTTTTGACTCATTAGTTGAAGGAAAACAAAGACATGGGAGAGAAAACATCTCAGCTTTAATTTTGGGCAATAGGTGAAGTCAAATAAAAGGACAGAATTTTGACCTTTCTTGCCTCGGAGGGGTTTTGTTGACTCGGCTGGCAGTGAGTGATAATTCAGCAGGGAAAAAATAAACTTGAGTAGCCTGCAGAAAGATTATTTGAGAACAACTATCTCTAAATGCCTGAAAAGCAAGGTCAAACTCCCTTAGACATACACTGGTGTGAGTCCAGAGCAGCTCTAGTTGAAGCAAACTGAGTTATGCATTGATGTAAATGAGATCAGACGTAACTTGCTGTCAACACAGTCAAATTTTAAATTGATCAAAGAACAAAATCTTCCCTTGTGTATATTCAGAATTCATCTGATGACTGTAGACAGATTTAGATAGAAATATTTCCTCCAAAGAACCCAGTAAGTCTATGTAACTTCTCAGAGTGAGAAGGAAGAAGTCAGTTTTTTATACAGGGAACACTAAATCAGAAAATATGTGGGCTTTTTAAAAATCCTAGAACAGTTTCTTTGCAGCCTGTTGAATTGTGTATCACCTCCAGTGATTACATTTTAAGTCAATGCTGATGTATTGAATGCAGCATGGTTACAGCATAGATTGTTTTACAAAAGATGGAACGCTGGACAGGATGGAGGAGAGTTTTATGCCAACACTGGCTAGAATGGAGTTGTCAAAACTCATCTTTTTATTTTCTTCTCATCTTGTTCAAATACATCAACTCCATTTATTTCAGATTAAAGACTGCAATATTGTCATTAAACATTGGCATTAATATTGGAAATCCAATCTGCTGCCATGGTTGGCAGTGCCAACACAAGCTAATCATTAAATGCCTCTGAGGTACTTTATTTCCATCTTTTCCTTTTGAACACCAGCGAGCTGCTTTCAGATCCTGGCACTCCAGAGGTCTTGTTCAAACTCAGATGAAAACAGTACAGGGGCCATCTGCCTGCCACAAGAGTACTGAAATGCTATACAATGTTCATTACGCTTCCCCACACTGGGTTGCCATTGTTCTCCAGTTCTGCTAAGGAGCCTTGTCCCTGGAGGCAAGAAGGCTATCTGGTTGGAAAACCTTTAAATCCATCAGCTGGAGTTGAAGATTTTTCAAATCAAGCTGATCTGTTTGCTAGGCAGGAATATGGGTGATTATAAAAACTTCCAGCTGTCTGGACAGCTAACACTGATGGTGATGATTGTTTCAAGTTGATGCAGTTCTCCTATTGGAAGACACCAGTCTATAATTGGGAAGCACAACTGTTGACTAGGCAAGATCAAGATGAAGCAGTACTACTGTAGGCCCTACACATTATGTCTGGTATCCAAAGTCCAGTCACAGAACATCTCACTCTCCCTGTTCTAAATGATGGTTCAATACCACAAAATCTCTGTAACCTCATGCTTTTTATCAGAATTTCACCTCACCAGAGCACTTTGATTTATAGATTAGTTCTTCTGAGGTACACCATGCCAAGAAGATGGGAATACAAGCTGGCTTAAAGAATTTCCTGTCTGTACATACATCTAATCTCAAGACAGGAGTAGATATAGGTACAGTTTTCCAGCATGACAGTCTTTGAGCATGTCCCATACATTTGGTCTGTTCTCATCTATTTGTGAGTCAGAGGTCTAGGAGTACCTTCAGTTATCCAGTCTCTTCCTTTTGCAGCTTTTTTTTTTAATCTGAAATACCATCCTCAGAAGCTTTTGCTTAGATATGCACATTTATTTTATATTGGACAGTTTCTAGAAGGAACTCCACGAACAGGTAAGAACATAAAGCTGAAACTAGAACCCTCCTATTCAGCCAAGCACCCAAACTACAGGGTGATTCTTGCATCCCTTCTCTGTAAACTTGGCTTAGTGATTCATGAATATTTCTTGTCACAGTTACTCTGTCCCTAGGAGATATTTAGGGAATGCTGGCAGTAAGCTAAGTTAGAAACCTAGTAAAATAAATCATACTGGTGCTAGGATAGAAGTTGCGGACTTGAATCTGCTCAAACAAAAATTGAACCTAGGTCTGCCATTTCCAGAAAAGTGCTCTAGCTCCTACCTAAACCACATGCAAATTCTGTAAAAATATTCAAACCCACTTCTCTCTATAAATGTGAAACCTACTGCTGTAGTTTCAAAATCTTGCATGGAATTTTTTCTCTCCCTTACCAACACAGCAGTTTGGGAGTTGAAGAGCCAGCATGAGATGGCTCGCTGAAGCTCAGCCTCCCGCTACCTGCTCTCAGAACCAGCTAACAAAAGGAGGGTTGATAGCTTTGCATTCCAGCTTGATGGCTGAGGGAGGTGAGGGGGGAGAGAAAGAGGTTATTCCTGGTGCTGGCCACACTTTGCTCCTTGGTCTGCGTGGGTGTCAGCCCCTGTTTGCTGGGCTGGTGGAAATACTGGGAGGGGGTCTTCTCTCTGGCTTGCCCCCTGACTCCACACACCCTGTGCTGTTCTTTGGAGAGAACAGCCGCTGCTTCCTGGATCACTGCAGACTCCTCAAGGAGCCAACACCATCTGCAGAGGGACTGTTGCCCCTTCCACCCCTCCCCTCCCCCTGCAATGCATTTTTCGTACAAAGGACGGTTGGAGACGGTCCTTGCACTGTCCAGGGAAAGGTTTCATCACATCCCTATGGCCACCATTCCCACGTGAGTTTTGGAGCCAGTGTCCCTCCCTGGTCACCGTCTTTGCCTTGCCAGAGCCCATGAGTGACTCATTATGGCTGCTGCCTCCTGAGCTGTGGCATCACCTCACACTGTCTGTAAATATAACTGCACTGAAGGGGCAGAGATAGGACTTGATTTGTTTAAAAGTTTTGGTTTGTTGTTGTTTGTTCTGTTCTGGTGTTGTCACATATATATATATATTTGTAGTAAAGAACTGTTATACTCTTCTATACATATTGTGATTAAAGTTTCTTAATTTCAAAGGTTATGGTGGTTTTTGGGAAGAGGCCCTCTTCCTTGTCCAGTTAGACATCATAGTTTTTTTTAGACACCTACATTTGAAACTTTGGGAGATGAGACCTGCATTTGGGATGTTATAGAAGGTGTTCAGAGCTATTTTCAGGATACCATATTTAAATGCTAATTTTAGTGGCTTCTCAAAATAACTGTGACAAGACCAATAAGCTGCTTGGAGAGCTTGTTGTCAGACTATGGTGCCCATTTCAGTCAATCTGGAAAGAAATTATAATGCCTAAATTAAGTGTCTGTAAAAAATAACCTATTTAGCAGGCTGTGTAGAAGTTGCCTACTGAACATGTCATGGCATTACCTGGGATCATGCTGCTCCTTGCATCTCTTGTACCCTGGTTTCCTTTGCATGGAAGGCAGATTTGGAGAGACAGCATATCCCCAGTTCTTGTTCCAAAATTTTATTGGGATGTGTTTAGGATAAATAAAACCAGGGAGCTAGGACATCCTTCCCCTGTTCCAGAAATGAAGCCTTCAACTATCATGTCTATTTATATTCATAGCTTATATAGCAAGGGAAGCTGGTCTGAAGAATCAGAATTAATTACAGGCACAGGTATGCAGTTAGGTCACTGCAGCTGTTAATCTCAATATAGCCCCCAAGTACTAGGCTGAGGGCAGTATACAACCTTGCAGAAAACATAGATTTCTACAGGAGATAATGTGTTTGCATTTTCTCTGTTCATTATCCTTTGCCTTTTTTGCTGCCTGAAGTGCTGAGATACCAAAATCATGCACATATGATTGATTTGGGCTATCAGGGAGTGTGTTGAGAAGACTGAGTGCCCGGCATGGTAAGTCTAGTAGATTTGATAGTTATTGGGATGGTTTTTGCCTCAGAAAATGAAAGCACCTTGTGACTGCTCTGGGCTGTGTCTACAAGGCACAATTATATGTGTGCTATGGCAATGAGTGTGATGTAATTGTTTACAGATACATGCACGAAGAAGACCTGTCTTGGGCAGGCTTTGCTTCTTGTTCATTCCTTTCTGCCAGATGTTTCCTTTTTTTACTTCTATCAAGTTTTCCTGCTTTTGAGAACAGCAAAGGGGATTCAAGGCACTTCTCAGCTGCTCTCAGAAGTAGGTGAAAGTTCTGTGCCTTAGGGGGGGACACTGAGCTCTACTGAACAGCTCTTCGACTGCATGAGATGGGAAAGGATTTGAGTGAGGTCCATGCCTCCTGTACTGGGTTAGCAGCAAAATGGAAAAACACAGGTATGGCTATTTTGAAACTCAAGAAAGCTATGCCTCTGATGTATCTTAACAGATGCTTAGTATCTTCAAGTGACCTCATGGATGTGCAGCATCCTTCATCTGGAAAGATGATATGAAGCATAAAGGCTGGAACTGAGCTTTCTCCACCTGGTCAGGCTCCAGCCTCTCTGACAAGATCATATAGCATATTGTCAGTTTATATTAACCCTTATCAGCATTAGTACCTGATCTGGCCCTTTTCTTTTAGGACTGACCTGGGAGGCAGACCTGCAGAGCACCATATTGTCCCCACCCCACAATAATTACCAGCATTCTCTATTCATTTTCCAAGAAATAAACAATTCTGTATCCCATTAGAAAACTGACCAGCAATCTTCTGTTCCCTTCAGCCTGCCCAGCCTGTTTCACATCCCTACCCGTCTTTATGCAGGTTATCTCACCTGCTTTCCATGGTCTGCCCTTCTGGATGAGGAGAAGGATCCCCACAATGAGGCTATCAGGAGATGTTTTTGACACCTTATGCAGTGTATTAGTATTTTTCAATGTAGAAAAATCAGACAATGGCAGCATGTCCTCACCTGACACCACAAGAATTCAAAAGCTCTCAAGAATGTTGATTAAAAGGGGCATCTGGTCCAAAGCACCGCTTACACCAGGTTTGCTGCTTATGCTATACCATGTCAGCTCTGAATGTTGATCTGCTTCTCTATTTCTCTATAGTCTGTATTGAGCTTTTTAATTTAAGGCTTTTTTTGCTCTCCTATACTCTCAGCTTTTTTAGTACAACAACCACCATGACCACTCTGTATTCTCCAGGCTTCTGCTGCTTCTGTGCTCCTTCTGCAGTTTCCTTTCAAGTTATCCAGCCACTATCAGCTTTTTTCCCCCATTACAGTCAGGATGGTGTTTGAACTGATGCACATCTTTGAAAAACAAAGTCATTGAAAAACAAAGCATAGTGTTTCCTGCCCTCTTATAGACTACAGGGCCCTGTAAGCATGTTCTCTGAGTGTATTCTCTAAATCTCTGGTGAAAGCTTTTTTGGACAGACACACATGACTTAATGGAAAGGTTTCTCCTCTTGTTCCACTTTCTTTAGTGAACAGCATTAAGAAAATAAAAACCCACCAGTTGTAATTTACCGAGAACTTCAGAGGTTCAAATATAAAGATTCCTCCCCAGTATCTCTTAAATAGTTTATAGAGAACACAAAGTCATGAATAACATAATAACCACTACTCAGACTGTTTCTGCTTCAGGGAAATCACTGGGAATATAAACAGCAGAAGACACGCCTATATAATCTCTGGAACTAAATTTAGACAGAGCTGTATCCCTGTCTAATTGTTCAGCCCATTTCCTCCTCTCACAGTGGAACAAAGATTCCTTCTGGAACAGATGGATCGTGCTCAGTGTCTTCTGTTTAACTTTTCTCCTATAAACCCCACCTTTTACAATTGCTAGCCTTCTGGCTGAATACACCTCTAGACAGGCCTGTCAGAACTGGCTCCCTTCACGGCGGAGAGTTTTACTGTGTTACGTGGCAGTCCAGCACACTCAGTGAATTGTTCAGTTTTACATTAGAAGGATCCCAAGAATGAGCAGTCCCTCTGTACCATCTCAAACCAGCCTGACTCTTTAACATGGCTTCAAAAGGCACATGGGACATTCCCTATAAGATGAAATACAGTGCAAAACAGAGAAAGATTTCAGGTGCAACATCCTAATGGTAAAGCCTGTGAGTTCTTTTGGGATGATTTTTCTTACAGTGTTGCAGTATCCAGCATGCCACTTTAATAGAAACAAAAATATAGCAAAGCTGGAAGGACACATATAGGCAGAGATGTGAGGGGAAGAGAAAAAGTGAAGAAGGACAATCCTTTTAGCGCTTAATGAGATGTTAGATTGGTTCATGTCATTCATTTAGTCCTTTCACTGGTGGACAGCTCAATTACATTTTTTAACCCCCCCATAGGCTTTGTACAATGTTATTAAACACAGATAACAAATTGCTTAATCCTCATTAGAATGTAACCCAAAATTTATTAAACCTGAACTATAGTGAACCTGTAATAAATTTGCATTTTCTTTCACCTTTTCTTCTTTTACTGCTGTGTGGCTTTATCCTCAAAACTTCTCCATAACTCTATTAGGAAGACATTACTCTGCAGATCCCTGTGAAGACCCAACAGAGTTATTTGAGGAGAGTCTGGATCCCACCAGGCTGTTGCTTGCAAGATCAAAACAGCTCACTGTTCTGCCAGGGAAAGCAGAAGTGAAGATCCAGACTTGGATCTTCAACTAAAGATATATATATTTTTTTTATTTTAATCTAAAAATTAAATCTAGAAACATTTTCCACCAACCTTCGTCAAGAAATGCTAATCTGCTTGGGATCCTTTTCTGGTAATTATTCTTCCTTATACCATAACAGATAGTATTAGGCTGTTGCCTGCATACACAGGACATAAGCTGTGGGCTAGTGCCATGTGTCAGAGTGATGTTAGCTATCCAGACAAATTCTGAACCAGTTTAGATATTTGTCTAATATAATCCAGTAGTAAATAACTATACTGATTCCAATACTCTGGTGATTTTATTTAAATATACACAGCATTGCAGTTGTCTTATTCTGAATAACAAATACTGTTAACTCAATTTGATAAATGAGTGCTCATGGAAGCACTTTCATTGCATTTTTTCTAGCATTCTGGCTGTAGAAACCTAATAACTGCTGGCAAAGATTTCTGAGAAAAAAATGTGTACAAAATTCACATCTAACACGCTAAAGGCCACGTAAAAAAAAAAAAAATAAAAAATAGTGTGGAAGATGATTACTTAGCCAGAAAGAATGTCCATAAATTCTTCAGTGCCTCCCATGCCTGTTGTAGTAATACAAGAACTTGAAACACCATTAAATGATACGCTGTAAAGTTATGCAAATTATTTCTTCTCATCCTCTTGTCTTATCCTAAAATACACATTTGCATAAATACTTTCAGGTAAAAGGAAGTGGCAAAAGCAACAACATTTTTCATTTTCTTTTGATTTGAGGTTTTATTTTGTCTGCTGTACAATAGCCTGAATTTGGATACAAATTGCCACACACAGCTGTGTTTTTCTTAGCAGACAACCAATTCTCTGTTCTTTTACTGAGTTTTTTGAACACAACATATACATGAATTTGGCTTCCAGGGTAACAGCCACGAATCTCAAAAGCTGAAAGCTACAAGTGAGGTGCAAGCAGAATGGCCACCTCACAGGACAGAGAGGGCTAATCCTCTTTAAATGAGTTCAGGTTTTCTTTCAGAGTGTGTGCTAGTAAATGGCTTTAGAAGCCAGAAGATTCACTGAGGTGACTGCCCATGTAAGAAAACACTGAAAGAAAGTGAATTTTCCAAACATGTGATACTCACTGAAACGTTTTTCTGTGTCAGGGAACAGAAACAGTACTGCTGGATCTGGATGAACTACCCTGCTGAAGCAACATACCTCAGGTTTAAATCCTTTTAGCAAACTCATCTTAAAGAATCCTGAAGCAAACAAATAGGAATATTTTCACCTGATTAATTTTAACTTTAAACTGCAAAAATTCATCCAGACAGAGAAAACTCTTTTTATAGGTATCTCCTAAAGTAGAAAATGCATGTATATGTTGCAATGTTTACTTGAATTATAGATGAGGTAAAAATGTAAGTTGGATACCCAATGAAGAAAATCTGAATGAGCAGACATGACTGTGGCTGATAACATGTTCAGAAATTATTTGTTCAGAATGTCCCAGGAGAGAGCTCTGATTATCAGACAACAGAGAAGTGCTTCATTTTCTATGAGAAAAACATTAACATTGAATTATTTTTAAGTGAAGGAAATCCAGAAGTGTTTTCTACACAAACTGTGAGAAAAAATGTTCACTGTTTCACAGTTCCCTCCATAGTGAATGGTCCTCAATGGTTCTTTAAACAGGGATTTTTACTCAGGTAGCTGGAAGAGATATCTGATAAGGTGGGATGAATCTTCTTCTTAAGGTACCTTTCTGTCTCCGATTAACTACAGGAGAGGTTTTGACAACCACCTTAGTCAAAGTGTCTTAGTAAATACCAGTTAAAGTCTCTGGGATTTTTAAGAATCAATAATAACTAAACCCTTGCATTTTCATTTCACTAAGAAATATTCTTGATGTGGCCTAGAAATATTTCTCATTGCCACGGTTCTCAAAACCTTTGTTTAGTATTTGCCATATCCTTGTTTCAGAGAGTTCCTTCTAAAATATATTTTACAATGTACTTGGGAATTGATTGAAATTAGCTTAAAACTGGAAAGAAAACAAAAACAAAAAGAAAACCTCCCCAAACAAACAAAACAGAAGCAAACAACAACAATGACGGAGAAACTGATTTTGTTGATGGATGTTATTCAGGTTTTCCAAGGTTAGCTAAAATAATTCTGTCAAAACTCAAAATTAAGACACTTTTTTTTTTTAATTTCCTGAAGGTACAGACGTTCCCACACATAATATATTTTTTTCCTTCGGAAAAATGAGACCTTAAGAATGAAAACTTGGAATGAAGAGTTGGCCAAAACCCCAGTGCTTCGGGGTATGTGTAACCAGTGTGCCTCAGTTATGCTGCAGAACATATGTCCTATGTCCTTATAGTCTTCCATTTCCAGACTATCCAGGTATAATTTACATTTCCTGAAATATGCCTGCAGCCAAACAATCCTTCACAAGTTTCTTGAGCCACTTTCCTCCCCGAAATGAAACACTACGAGAAATATGATCCAATGCAAAGGAAGAAAGAAGTGAGTGCATATGGCCACTGAACCACAGTTCACATAAATCATCACTGTATTATTAAACAACAGCTTTTTTTTTCTCTCAGTTGAAATATTTGAGACATTCTTTTCTCTGAAAGTTCAAGATTTTTCATGTGACAAAGAAAGTTGTGTTCCCGTGACTGGCCACTTTTGTCCTGTTCCCCAGTATTGCAGTTTTATTCCAACTTACTTGATCATTTTTAGGTGTCAACTTTGCTACTTTACTAATGCTATAGATGATTTCTCAGGGACCTGCCTCCTGGAACCACAGGAATACTTCAACATTCTAGCTCTTGAGTATGAAAAATGAAGCTTTTGTCCATGTTACTGGACAAAAGTAACATGTCCATACTTTTGTCCATGTTACTGGACAAAAGTACGATCTAACTGTGTCCTAACAGCCTGAAAGACAGAAGATAAAGGATTTCATAAAACTCTGGAACATGATGGAAGAACACCAACTTCTTACATATTCCTGTAGTTTCTTCAATGGGATTTCTTATCAGGGACAACATTTCAGTACTAGCCTAAGGTAGCTTAGAATTAATATTATTAGTGGTGTTGCCTTAAGGAGGTGGAAAAAACTTTCCAAGACAACTTTATGTGGGTAAAGTAGAAAAGAGTTCTTTTACTTATAGGGTTTTGGGGTGCAGAATATAAAGGAGTATAAAAGAGTATATAAAGTATAAAAAGTATAAAAGAATACATCCCATGTTGACAAGTAACAGATAGAAAAGACCAGTGCTAGGTTGAACTCACGGCCTCAGGAATACCATGAGAACTCTTCAAAGCACCATCACTTCAAAACATGCAGAGTAAATTAATCTGAAAGACATCCCTTTCATTTCATTCCCGGCTGTTTCCAGCCAACCCCTGAGCCACTCTGCCTTGTCTTACAGAAGCAAACAAGGGACAACAACCTGCCCCTCCCAGGTGAAAAACCCTTTCACCCACAGGCTGGGAAAC